>OY540805.1:11638801-12838801 GCA_961205885.1 Ptychoptera albimana
AAAAAAGGAAAAATATGGAGAGAAAAAAATTATATTTTTCTTCTTTTTTTTTTTTTAATAAAAACGCTTACTGATACATGAAAATATACTCTGGTTTATAACTATTAGGCAGTCAGACTGGCGGTTATGTTTTATTTTTATCTTGATTACATGAAAAATTTTCTATACTTTATACTATATATATATATATATATATATACTAAAATATGTTTATATACCATAGTCACTTTGTTATAATTAATATTTGTATAA
Organism: Ptychoptera albimana; assembly: GCA_961205885.1. Classification (NCBI taxonomy): domain Eukaryota; kingdom Metazoa; phylum Arthropoda; class Insecta; order Diptera; family Ptychopteridae; genus Ptychoptera; species Ptychoptera albimana. Next base: position 11,639,054 of record OY540805.1, read on the forward strand.
TATATACAAGGCGAAAATAAAAAATCATAAAAATAATAATATTTTGGTTGTGACTTTGGTTTCACGCGCGCTATTTTGATAGAGACTTTTATAGGCAATATAATAATAATACATATTAAATTCATATATTTTTAATATAAAAAAAAGAAGTTTTTTTTATTTTTTTTCTTCATTTAACCACCTCTTTAATATATTTTTCGTATTTTTTTTTTTTTTATATTTATTTCTATTATAGGATATAATGGTGTCATGTATTTTATATTACATTAGTTACTAACTATTAAATCACATTTATTATAGCATTTTTAGTTATAAATAAATCTGTGCTGAACTGAACTGACTTTAAAGATACAGTTTATTTATTTTATTAACTTTATTACAAAAAAAAAAATAATAATAATAAATAAAATTTCCCTTGGTTTTTTTTTTTATGATAAAGCATAAACATAATTTTTTTTCGTTTGCGTTTTATTTTATTTTATTTTGCCCTGTTAATATGCATTAATTTTTAATAAACTGTTTTTATTTATTTATTTACTTTTTTTTTATTTGAAAATATAAATAAAGCTCAGCTATACACCATATAAACGAAAATAATAATTATGTTATGTACACACACACACACAGTGAGAGAGAGAGAGAATTTAAAAAGCAAAAATTATTCACTAGAGGTGTCATTTTTTATTTGTTGTTCACTTTTAATTATATTGATATAATTTAATGTATTTTTTTTTTTTTTTTATTAATATAATACCTTGATTGATCATTTTATTTAAAAAAAAAAAAAAAAAACTATATGAATCCCATTTAAATAGTTACCGAAAGATTTAACAAAAAAATAAAAAAAAAATAACTAAAAAGAAGCGTTTTGTACCCTTTCAAATTCTAAAGAGTTGCTTTGCAATAGAGATAGGAAAAAATTGAGAAGCAAACCAACAATGTGATATTATAAGCAGCAGAAAAGAATTTAAATTTATCATATTCTACGATAAAAAAAAAATTCTAAATGGCAATACAAATTTTTTGACAATTTAGCTATAGAGAAAAATAATACAAATATATACACAAAAAGTAAAAAAAGAAAAGAAATTTTTTTTTCTCGTCTTTATTTATGCTCGACTGTGCTAAAAGATCTGTGAGACATAATTTTCCCTATTCTATTGTAAGTAACTTACAATTTAAACATATCTATATATATATATATTTCTGTCATGTAAGCAAATTTATAATTCCCCATACAAGTTTAAAAGCAGTTATATGGTAAAGAGGTAGCATCAGCAGCAAAAGTATCTTAACCATTTTTTTTTTTTTACTAAAATGCTAAAATCGTTGATTCAGTGAAAACTTCAAAAACCTCGCGATTCATGTCGAATTATATATGTATAAAAGAAATTATATTTACCCAATTTTTTATTCATCTTTCCTTCGCTTAATTTAGGAAAAAAAATTTTCTCTGATGGACTTTTCGCTTTATTTTTGATTTTTTTTTTAAACTAAATTTTCATATTAAAAACAAACAAAAATAAAAAATGACAAATAATAGTTTTGTTAAAAAAAATACCTAATGGTGTTTATTTGGTATTTTAAAAATGTCATATATGTATCATCCTGGCGATATATATATATATTAAAATTCTATTACCAAAAACAAAATTATACTATACTATAAATGCACTGCACTATGTCGCAATGTAATCGATAATAAAATGTTCATTCGGATAGTATTTACTAACAGAATAGCCACACTAAAATGAAATAAAATTATTTGTTATATTTTACCATTATTTAAATACGTAGGGTGATGCATAAAAAAGAAATGTCGCCAGCATGTTTTTTTTTTTTTTTTTAATTTTTTTTTTTAAATAATAAACATACGAGTATTGTAAATATAATGGATAGGAAAAGAAGAAAGCATAAAACGTAAACAAAGTTACACCCGCAAGAAAAATAAAGGAAATGTATGTCGTCCAAATAACGCCTAAGGAGTACAGTAAATTTAACCCTTTACAACAAAAAAAATTGAATTTTCTTATTTTTAATATTTATAAATATTTACTCTTGTTATATTTTCCATGTTACATTATTATTATTATTTTTTTTTTTTTTTGTTAAAGTTATAAAGAATTTCTATAACTAATTAAAAATTTCCTTAAAGTTTAAGCAAAAGTGTTGACAAATTTTTATTGCAAATTCTTTCAACCATGTAATGATTATATAAAACCCTTAAAACACATTTAAAAAAAAAAAAAAAAAATTATTATTATTTCAACACGTTATTTAAAGGGTATTTAGCAACTTTGAAGCACCCAGCTTATAAATGTGATTTTAATTTGTTTTTTTTTTATTTTATAAATTCATTAATAAATTTATAACATTATGTTTAGTTATTTCTGTTTTTCATTTTTTATTAATTGTTTTTATTTATGTGTATGTACGATTGTGTGAAATTTATAAATTATTGCTTCATACACACTATAATTAAATTTTTTTTTTATTTGTGTTGTTCTTTTATGAAAATATAACTATAATTAAAATTTCTACTTTGTTTTTTTTTTGTTTTTTTTTCTTTCAAACAGCACAGTTTGTAGATTTATTATTGTGCAATTTGCGGACAATATAGTAATTTACAAAAATGATATTTTCCAATATTTGTGTCTCGTTTATAATTATATTTATATTCAATTGAATATTTCTGGTTTTCTTTTTTTGTTTTTGTTTTTGTTTTTCATTTTGATTGTCAATACGAATTCAGTTAATAGAATTATAAACAAAAAAAAAAATATTTATTTTTGTTTTAATAAACGCGAATAATAAACAAAAAGTAAGAGAAACTTTATCAATCATTAATTCAATAAAAAAAAATGACAGAATTTTAATTAATTTTTTTATTTTATTCATTATTTATTCATTTTCAATTCAATTATTAAATTAAATAAAAATAAAAGAAGATTTTTTATCTAGATATAATGCATTTTATTACATTTTTCTTTTATTTTACTATATAAAACAATATACTTAGTTAAGACATTGTATTTATTATATATCATTTTATATATGTTTTAACCCAAAAACAAAAAAGAAAGAAAAAAAAATGACAACATAAATTATAATCAATAAAAATAAAAATTTATCTGGCCAAAAAATTTATACAACATTGATGTGTTTGTGTCAATGGCATATCAATAATAAATAAATGATAAAATATGTACTTTGGATACCAACAATAATGTATCCAAGCATCTTGTATATGTTTTCGATTTTATTTTTTCTCTTTTCTCATTTCTTTTATAAATAAGTTACGTAGATTTTATTGTACTTCTGGTAAAAAAAAAAGAAAAAAAGAGAAAAGTAAAAACATAAAATTACAAGACAGAAACATAAAGAACAAAAACAACAAACAAACAAAAAATGGAAAAAGATAAGGAAAAGGTTTTCTTGGTTTTATCATATAAATCCTTTTATTTATGACTTTTGATTTATTCGTAAAACTATTGCATCCTCAATGTCATACATACCTGACAGAGTACTTAAACAAATACTATTGTTTGCAACATAAATTCGTAGCAATATTTTCCACTCCCTTTATAGTAAATTTTATTATACAAAACAGGACTTATGATAAAATACTTTCACTTTAACAATTTCTGTATATTTAATTCAGGAACATCATGTTTAATTAAATTAAATAATGAACTTAATTGACTGTAATCAATTTCTTCTTTCTTTTTTGTTTTTTTATTTATTTATTTTTACTCTATAGGAAATGTAATTAAATTTGTATAAACAACCTACAACCACAATTAACATATTCTGTAACATCTTTGATTTAATAGGGTAAAATTTACTTTTAGTTAAAGATTTAATCAATAATCAAAGTATTTATCAACAGTGTTATGCGCTATTTATAATTTAAATATTCCTTTAGTTCAACCACTGGAAGAATGGTATAGTTTAACAAACTAATGCAAATATGATTAAGATTTGTATTTTAATTTATAAATTTCAAATATTTGATTAATTGTCTAATGAAGTTCTCATTTCATCTCTTTTTTTTTCTTTTTTTTTGTTGGTAGTTTGTTTATCTTATCAATGATGTTGTTTGCACCTGTCGTTTTAATCTAATTTTCAATCTGTGTTCATGTTGCAATTTCTTTTTGTTTCCCACCATATATGTTTTAGTTTTAATCAATAATTTATAATTTTATGTCATACTGTCAATATCAACGGTTATTGATAACAACAACAACAACAACAACAACAACAACAACAACAGCAGCAACAACAACAGAAAAAAGGTAAAGCAAAGTTTTTTGTTTTTGTGTTTTATTATAATGTGTGATAAAAAGAATTATAATAAATTTTCAACTGATCTAGTTAAACGCGATGACATATAAGGATTAATAACACATTAAGAGTAAAAAAAAAAAATTATAAAATAAAAATCTTTTCCTATATAAATATAATCAATGTATAAGTAAGTATTAATGTATAAACATATTAAAAACAATTCATTATATTTATCGTTTATGGTGAATATAAATTGTAAATATTTTATATTAGCCTGAGTGACTAAACAGAAAATCGTTTTTCACTTTTCCATTTTCCAAAATGGTTCAACGTTTTATTATTATTACTTTGGGTAAAAGACGGGAAGCCACAATATAGGCCAACATTAGATAGATTTTAGTTTTATATATAAATTTTAAAGTGCAATTTTCACGAAGATGAAAATTTTATAATTTATTTATACAAAACTTTGCTGTAAAAAATAAATAATGTTTTTTTTTTTTTTTTTTTCCAAAAAATTTTCTCTCATTTAATTTTTTATACAACTTTTCTTGCTCACTTATTTTTCTTGAATTTTTTTTCGTATTTTTTTTTTTTTTTATAGTTTTATTAGTTTTTGTTATTTTTTTTAAATATTATAAATTAAAATATGTCTTATAGAGTAAAAATAAAGTTTTTCTGCGGCAACAGATTTTGTTGCCAAATTTCACTTGAAACTTTTACAAAACTAAGTTATATTGCTGAATACTTAGTAAAAAAAAAAATTTTTTTTTTTTTTTTTTGGTAGAAGTTGGTTATGTTGTTGGTTGGCTGCTTCTCCTGCTGTTAAAAGAAAATTTTAACCAAAAAAAAATAATAATAAGAAATAATAATAATAATAATAATAAAGAAATAAAAAAAATATTTATTTTTATTTTTATAAAGATAATTTCCCAAGCAAACAGTAAAAAAAGTTTAGTATGAGAGTACGATGCAACAAACTTATATGCAGTATGTTATGTGTAAACTAGTCAAATACTATTTTAAATTCAGTAAAATAGTAGTCATGTACGTACCATTAAATTTTTTTTTTTTTTCTTTATTCTGTTATACATATAAGTAGCTGTATAGTAATAGTACTATATACATATATATATATATATATATATATATATACACTGACTAATGCAACAAAACAATTTTCACTATATACTACTTTACGAACAACTTTAATATTTATAACTTAATGCATATATATATATATATGTATATTCTTATTGATTATAACATTTAATTTAACATAAAATTATTATATATATAAATAAGTATATCAAATAATCATAATAAACTTTTAATACATAAAATATACTAATAATCACATATAATATTGACTAAGTTTTAATTTATTACTTAACTACAAATGGTTTTTAATATTATAAACATATTTCTATATAGTATAGTTTTGTTATAGTGGGGCCGATATTTATTTTGATTAAAACTGATTATGGGGTAAGTTATCTTACTTTACTTTATATAATAAAAAATAATATACTAACTAACTGTTATATATTAACTGTTAATCTGTTAAATTTGTCTTACAGACCTAAACCTTATATTGTTATCTGTAATTTTGCTTCCGTTTTTTTTTTTGCTTTTATGATTTGTATTTCTATGTTTTGTATACTATTTTAGTATACATATATGTTTAGTTTAGCTATATTATTTTAACAAATTTTTATTTGTTTTTATTTCGTTATACCAGTTTAACTATATTTATTTGATTAAGGTAAATTATTGCTATTATTATTAATTATAGTAAATTGTGTTCTTTAACAGTAACTTTAATAACGTTAACTTTTACTATGCATTTAATTTATTAATATTTTCTTCTTTTGATTTATTGTATAATTAAAGAATTACTTTATTTTATTTATTATTTTTTTTTTTTTTGTTAATTAAAAGAATGAAATGATGCACTTTATCTTTTAATTTGTATAACAATAACTGGTATGACATATTGTACGACAATTATGTACAATATAATCATAATATCCGATGGGAATATAATTCTTACATAATATGTAAATACATAGAGTTAAAGATATATATATATATTGTATTGTTGTTTACCTTATATTGCTTATTATATAATAAACTTAAAAATAATACATACGTCATATAGTATTCCTCTAGTGACATAATTTAATAGACTTACATACACGATGTATGTATGTGCTTTTGTTTATCAGATGAAAAATTATTTTTTGTTATTAAGTTATTTTCATACATATAGAAATGATTAACATAATTATATTTTATTTTATAAACCATTCCGTTTAGCAAGTTTTTTTTTATTTATTTCTTAACACTAAATGCAAAACAGCATAGTTAGAACCAAATATACAAAACAAAAACAAAAAGAAAAAAATCTATTTTAATTAATTTATATAATTTTTACTTTTGATTTTAGCTTAGTGTTTTTCATACATTATGTTTGTTACAGTTTTATTAACGGATAAGGACGAAGAAAACAAAAACAAAAAAAAAGTTGTGTTCTGTACAAGAAAGCACAATAGAGTTCTGCTGTATATTGTTTTGAAGTCATGAAGTGACTAATGTATGATTTGCGTGACTCTGAACAACTCATGCTTATGCTATTGCTATAGAAGATATTACAAAATGTCTTTCTCGAATACAACGAAAGAAAAATAACGTCTGCTAACTAAACCAAATTAAGTTTTTTTTTTCATTTTCTTTGCTTTTTCTTTAATTTAATTTTTTTTTTTTTTTTTTTTATATACTATTTTTACTTGTTTTGTGACTGGTAAAGTGAAGTGAAGTAAAGCATGTTTATATAATGATTATATATATGCATCATATAGAAAATAACAGAGGCCACAAAGTAATTTCGTGTACTAATATTGTTAATCTAATATTTTATTATTATTTGTGCATATATTAAATTTTATTATTATATGATTTTGATAATCTCAAAATTAAATTATATATAGTTTAAATGCAACAATTGTTCACATCCGAATCTCTTTATACAAAAAAAAATGAAAAATAAAAAAGCAAGGGGCAACAAAATTACATAAAGCAAAGAAAACCCAAAACATAAAATTTAAATAAAATTTTACAAAATTAAAAAAAAAATGAAAAAGCACAACAGCAGAAAACAAAACAAAAACAAAACAAAAAAATTAAATAAAGAGAAGAAAGGCAAAATATGTAGTAAAAGAAATGAAAGTAGAGTAATAACATAATTTATATATTTATGCTATATTCCCACACCTCATGTACAAATATACTTTAATTCTACAATGCTCCTACTTTATTGGAGATGATATACGAGCTTAGTTCAGGCACTGAGAACAACAACAGTACGTACGACAAATACACAATATGTCCATAAGGATTTCAAGAAAATGTGCTGCTAGAAATGTTATGGGTTCACATGTCGTCGTCCAAACAATATTATTTATCATTATATTCAAACTTACATATTATTTGTTGACAAATATTAATCTGAAATGATATAAAATAAGAAGAAACAAAACAAAAAAATTAAATAAAGAAAATATTATAATAAATAAATAAAACAGAAAGCAAAACAGCACATAAAAATACTAAAGATAAGCTAGAACAATAATAATATAAGAACAGCAGCAGAAAAAAAAAGAAAAAATTGTATTATTAAGAATATAATCTAGAAATAAATTGATATAAATAAAATGTAATTTTCCTTATTCTCCTTTCTTGTTTTTTTTTTTTTTTTTGTTATATAATTAAATTTCGTTAAATACAAACGTGGTTGTTTGTTATTATGAAATAATCTAGAAATATATTCTTTGCTATTTTAGCTCTATTTATTATAATCGTTATCAATAAAAAAAAAAAAAAAAAAAAAAACAAAATTTAATTCTTACACAAATATGGTTATAGTAATAATATTATAAAGAAAATGATTCTCAATTATGATAAATAAAAATATATTCAGAAACTTGGAGCTTATTGAAATTAAACAACAAAGTGCGTAAACTGCAATAAATAAGAAGGAAGAAATGGAAATTAATTCCGCATGATTTTAGAAATGCTAGAAACGATCAATAGCTAAAGTACTAAGGATGATTATTTGTATGCTCCCTAGAAGAACAATATTGATACAGGTAAAAAAAAATCCTTAAAATTAATGCATTATGATTATTATAAAATTACACCGACACGTATTCAATTAGTAACATGAATATAGTGTAATTTTCCAATGTAAAATCCACTTTAAATGAATTGTAAATCATTTCTATTTGAATACGTTCAAATTGCTAAATTGTAAAATCATTCAAAACATAACGAAATATTAAAAAATATCAATTTACAAACTAATAATATCATACGTGTAGTATGTATTCAACAAGTAACAAATTGATAACTTTTCTATTTTATATAAAAATAACAAAAATATAACAAAAAAAAAATTTAAATTATCCAAATGAAATTAAAATAAAAACCATTTTTTTTTAAAACTAATTAATCAATCACTCACTCACTAAATAATAACTAAAACTTTCATATTTTAGATTAAAGAAATTATTAATAAACGAAATAATACAATGGAAAAAGTAAAGCAGAAAAGTTATTACAGTAGAAAATTGAACTATAAGCTGCAGAACGAAACTTTTCTATTAAAACAAAAAAATAAATAATAAATAAATAAATAAAGCTGTCTGGTGTTTTTTTTTTTTATAATTTTTTTTTGTTTATGCATAAACTAATATAACAATAAGCAGAGTAAAGGAATTATATAATATTTTTGAATTCATGTTCATAGGAAAAACATTAAAAACCATAGTTCTTTAGGTGCCTTCAAAGTAAGATTAACGTGACCCACCACGTTTTTCATTTTAACCACGGCATTTCGACTATCCATAATATTTTATACAGATGAAGCACAAAATATACTACAGTAATATGCGTGTTAACTGATATTTTATATTCAATGTACATGGGTAAAGAAATGCATGTGCGTGTTTACATGATATAAAAAGATTGATGTGCTACATAAATTCAGGTCGAAGTTTATTCTTTGGCTAAGTAAAAGAACTTCCAATTTCTAATTACATATTTGACCCTTTCACCTATAATAATTTTTACATTTGTAAAGCAAAAAGCAACTAAATACAAAAAAAAAAAATTCTTTTTATTTTAACTACAAAACTTTTTTTTACAAGATTGAAACAATATTATTAAAACATCATACATAAAATTATTATTACAGAGACTAGTATATACCTAGTAAGTTTGAAACTACAAGTTAATTGAAAATAAAAATAAACATTAAAAAAAAAAAAAAAAAACAAACAGGAGAAAACAAATAGGAAAAAAGCTTCTTTTATTTATTTATTTTTTTAATAAAGTTATTCAAAAGTTAATTAAAATTAAAAAATAATAAAAGAAAAATGTTTATAGGATATTTAAATTAATAATTAAAAAAATAAATAAAAACAATGCAAAAGATTTATTTATTTATTTTTTTTTTTTTTTTTATATAAATTTCTTCTAATTTATAAACATAATAATTTATAAAAGTATTTTTATTTTATTAATTAAGTAATTTCATATAAAAAAAAAATGCTCGAAAGGAATAATAATAATAATATGAAATTCCCATCTGCAAAAATACATTTCAATGATTCCTTTATAAATTTGTAAAATAAATATTTTTATATCTGCAATTATATTTATAGTTATGGACATTTATAAATTGTAATGTATCTATACGGTTTAACCTATTCAAATAAAATATTTATTTTTTGTAAAAAGTTCATTTCAGTATAATAATTAGCTGAATATAATATTGCTGAACGTATTTGTAAAGATGATTTCTATGGCTGGATGCTAATCTATAGAATTTTTTTTTTTCTTTTTCCTTTTCTTTATTATTATTATGTTATTACTATATTTCGTAACCACATCTGGGGCAATTGAATATATAATACCAATTCTAATTAAAATTTATGTATTTTCAAATATCCAGATAAAACACTTATACTGCTCGATACCTGGTTGTTCCTTTTTCTTTTTTTCTTTTTTTTTTATTTAAAGGTTTTTTCGCCTATAAAATAAAAGTTATAACACCTTTTTTTAAATTGACTTGTTCTTAAACTGTTTATTTATTTTACTTTTTGTGTAAGAAGGATCAAGAACGACAAGAACATTATAAACGAAAACGAAAATGTAAAAGAAGAAAATTATTCTAATGATCTAAAAGTCATTAAATTATAGAACATCAACGTAACAAAGCCAAAGTTTTTAATATAAAGTGTTTATTTTTCATTGTACAATATAGACATAATATATATGTATAAACATGAAAATTAACAACAAAATGCTATAGAATAAATAGTAAAGAATAAAAGACTGTACATTTACTCTTGTACTTAACAAATATGTACCTTCTGGCATTAAAGCTCAGCTTACCTAAGCATAGTTACGAGTACTTCCCACTACCAAATTTAATTTTATTCTATAAACAGCAGAGTTTAGTTTCTACGAAAAATTTATTTTCCTTTTATTTATGATACCTCGGTGAAAACAAAATAAAAGTGCAGATGATGAAAAATTGCTTTCAATAATTAGAAAGTTATATTTCGTACTTGTGTCCCCGTATCATTTTTTTTAATAAAAAAATATCGGAAGAAAAAAAAAATCTCTACAACAGCGAAATAAGTAAAACTTTTCCCATAATTTAAAAAAAAAAACAAAAATAATAATAATAGAATAACGACATTATTAAGGTACTACGTTATAAATCAATATAATCGATTTTTAATAATATTTGTATTACATATTTTTATAAAAATAATTTAACCGTGATATATTGTTCATTTCATTATAATCCTTTTGCATACAGAAATATATTGAGTACTACACAACTAGAATCGCATCACATTTGGTGCTCAACCATCATTGTCGACATTCAAAGCTTCGCTTGAATTATTATTTCTATTATCGAGAAAATCCAAAACCAAACCATAATCATAATATAACAAAATATAAATAAAAAAAAAAAAAAAAAAACACCGCACCTCCTTTTAATTCTATTACAAAAGGAAAAAAAAAACTATTTTTGCCCTACCTTATCTATATTTTATTATTTGAACTTTATACTTTATATAAACACATTTTTTGTGTTCAGGGTAGCTAAGGAGAAAACAAAAAAAAAAAATGAGAATCGAAAATATTAATAAAAAAATAATTAAAGATTCCTTACATTGTTCTCAATATACACGAAGATTATTTATTTTAACCAAATTTATAATATAAATAAGTGTTGAATATTTTATGATTTATAACCGTTAGAATAATCAGTGGTGGTTCAAAGTACTTTAACCTTATGCGCCCTAGCATAGTAGAAGTAGTTATTCATCCTTTATCCATGTAAGCGATATTTAAATTAAAATTGCAATTGATATTACTAAACGATGCACTGTATCGAATTAACTTATTTAAACAGTATTCCAAGCACCTTAGCGTTCTTAAACCTTTCCTCTAAAAATAATACTTAAACACATTTTTATCTACAATTTTCTGGAATATTAAATGTTTATTAGTTTTACTTATTAAATTGCGTTATATTTTCATTTTTATTATTATTATTATGAATGTTTTGTAAAGCATTATATATGTAACACAGTGAAAAGGCAATACAAACATTAACGAAAAACAAGCTAAACAAAAAATCGTTGCAATAACAGAAAATTTATATAAACAGGATAGGTAAGCTAGATTGTATAGCTTTTATTTTCAGTTATGTTATGTTTTGTTTTGTTTTTTCGAAATATATAAACAAAAAAATAAATAAACATATAACACTTAAATTTACATTTTAAATTCTCTCTACATATTATTTACATATGTGCGAACTTAAAATTTTTTTTTTTTTGGTTTCACATAGAAAATTCTATTTTTCGTGCTTTATTTTTATTTATGTACAAAAATTTTTGTAAACTATTTTCATTATTCACAACATTTTTCCAGTACAAAAAACACCAATTTTTAATTGTATTTTTCTGTTTGTAGAAAATTATTCTGGCTACGTATGTCTACAAAATTTTATAAAAGATAAATTTTATTCAGTTTATTGTTTAAATAAAATCTTATAAATTATGTTATTTAGAGTTTATTATTATAATAATGATAATTATTATTATTATTGTTGTTCGCGTAACCTGAACGTTATGCATATTTTTTCTGATTAATTAAAATGTTTTTTGTTATTACTACACGAAGCTTTTTAATTATATCACAAAACGCTATTACAACAACAACAACAACAACAAAATTCAGGTTTTGTATAGATAATTAAAATTGTTTCTTTATCCGTAACTTCCTACCTTTAGAAAAATAATAATAGACGAAAGAATAACAATGCCAATATCCAATCAAATATTTATTTTTATATTTCGATTACTTTTTTTAAAAAAGAAAATCTTTAACAACAACCATTACCAATAAATAAAATAATAAGTTACAGAAGCGAATAATTGTCTTTTGATCAAACGAAATTAAATTTTCATTTTATTAATATTCATTTAAATCAAAATACAAATTAGTTCTCTTAAAACATTTAAGTTTTTATAACTTTAATCATAATTATTTATTTAAACGTTGTCTTATGCAATGTTATGTTTAAAAATAAATGCGAAACATAGAAAAAAAAAAAATAAAAATTAAATTTTCGTTTTATGAAGGATATAAATTTTGGTATCAGCTACCAGTGTAGAGTTAAAATTGAAATAAAAGAAAACAATAAACAGAATTAAATTGAAGAGTGAAGGCAAAAATAAAATTACAACAGAAGAGAGTAACAATAACAATAATAATAATAAAAATAAAGTAAACAAAAAATATGTGAAAGAAATACAAATACGAATACTTTGTTTTGATTTTAACTGCACCCCAACCCCAACATAATGTATTTATTTTTTCATCTAAGGGCAGAAACAAAATAATAATAATAATAATAATAATAATAATGTTTTTTCTCTCCAATTAGGAAAGTATATATAAGACCAGGGCGGATTTCAAGTCTTAGGAATGTAATAGAAGCAAAAAAAAGAAAAAAGATCATAATATAGCCCAGACATAACAAAAGGATCACCGGAAATTAAGACAACAAAGAATCTCTATTGTATTTAGAGACATTAGAAGAAAAAAAATGTTTATTTTTCTTTTTTTGTTGGGTTATTTTGGTGCCCCATTGGCACCGTATACTACTAGCCTAACGATAAGTTTTATTTTATTTTTCATATGTATTTTATATTTAAGTAAATATATATATATTTTTTTTTTTTTATATTTCTACACGAAGAAAAACCTCTTTCTTCGGTATTTGTAGATTGCTCATCTAACCATTGGCCTAATACCATATGAATAATAAACCGATTTCTTGACTTTTTATAAGAGTAAATAATAGTTGAAAAGTGTTAATGGGGAAAATATGTATTTGAATCTATTAAATGAAATTGAAAGTAAAACTGTTTATTGTTTAGTCACTCATTTGCTGAATTTTTAACTTTCTTTTTTCTTATTTTTTTTTCTCTTTATTTTTTTTATTTTTTTTTAACTAAACTTGTGTTTTAAAATATAATTTCAACTTTATGAATTTTTTTTTTCATTTTTTTTTTCTCTTAATGTCTTAATGTTGGGAGAACAGAGAAAGTGTCAAACTTATATTGAATGGAAGTGTTTCGTAATTCGTTTTTATTTTTTTGTGTGTTTATAAAATAAATAATAAATTTTTATCATCTTTTAACACACAATTTAATTTGTTTACTCATCTAATTTTTAACTTAACTTTTTATAAAGTTTATGTTGACAAATTTAAGACTGACTTTGCATTAAGGATTGGCTAACTTTTAGTTACTTTACTTTAGTAAGTAAGCTGAGAATTTTTTCTTTTTTATTTTGTATTTGCCTTCCAAAATTGTTATCCAACAAAAGTTTTCGTTTTTATTTTTTATGGATTTTAATATTTTGTTTCATATAGCAATTTTAGAGTAGTGAAATTATTATTATTTTTTTTTATAATTATATTACAAATTAATGTTATTAAAAAAAAAAAAAAAAAAAAAAAAATTATAAGAAAATAATATGGTAACGTCGTTAATAAGTAGTAAATTACGTCTGTTTGTATTAACAAGTTTACAAAACTATTTTCAAGTTATTTTAAATTGAAATAATGTGTGAAGTTTTTATCTACTCTATGCTTTTAGATAATTAAATCTAGAATATATAGTGAATTATCCATTATAACCATTTAGTTAACATAATTCAAATAAATATTTGGTAAAAACTTTAACAATTTGTTTTCCTAATTGTTGCATTTGATTCTGTTTTTTCTGACTTAAGAATTTTTATTTTATTTTTTTTTGCGAAGATAAAACAATTATATCATTGGCATTTAATATATATAAATAAAAAAAAAAATACAAACACATAATGATTTATATTTATTTTCAAAATTATTCCATGGTAAAGCAAACCGAATGTATTTTGTTATCGAAACGATGAAATGATAAAAAAGAAAAAAAAAAAAAGTGAAAGAAAACAAGAACGTTGTTTTAAGAACTGATATGAAAAAAAAAAAAAAATGGAAAAAAGTAATAAAGAAAATAATGTACGATTAAATGTATATATAAATATATAATAAAAAAACATTAACAACAACTTAATGTATCGCTGATACATAACCGAAAAAAAAAAATGGGAATGAATAGAAACGAATTTTTAAAGACCAAAAAAAAAATATATATATATATATAACGAAACGAAATTGAACTTCTTAAGAATTAATTGCTTTTTTACATGAAAATTTTCATTTTAACTTCATTTATATGATAATTATTATTACAATTTTACACATTTAATTTTTTTTTTTTTTTTTTTTTTTTTTTGCTTAGTTATACAGGATTTATGTTTTATTTTTTTGAAGCAACACCCACAAACCGTCATATAGAGGTAAAATAAAAAAATAAATAAAAAAAAAAACTTATAAATACCAATTTGTCATCTGTTCAAAACAATATTACAAAGATCATAAGAGATAAGGAAAAAAATAAATATAAAATCAAAGTTATTGTAATCATTAATCATATTTTTTATCATTTATCATTACATTAACATTCACTTGATTCACTTTAGTATAATACAATTCTGCTATTATATTTTGAAATAATAATAATAATAATAATCAAAAGAAAAAAAGAAAGAAAGAAAAAAAAACGAAGTAAAATAATAATTGTGTGAAAGGATAAAAAAAAATAAAAAAATTAATTAATCCTTTATAAAGGTAAAATTAATATTCACGTTAACTAAGGATTAATTATCTTCTTTAAAAACTAATTCGCATTATTAATCAAATAATAATAATAATAATAATAATAATAATAATTAAAAAAAGATTTATAATTCAATTCGTTTGATAGAATTCTTTTTTACTAAAAAATTAATTGTATAAAGTTTTTGCTCATTCAATTTTAATTTTTGTTTAAATATTTTTTTTTCGTTTCAATAATCATTATTATCGGTTGGGTAAACTTTATGATTTTTGGGTATATTTAAAATTCAAATTATTGATCAATTGATGCTGATTAATATGGCTATAATTTGAAGGATATGACAGATTTGTTAAAAATCAAAATCATTTGTTTTAAATTACTTGTTTATGCGGAAATTGATTAAATTATTTGATAGAATTATAATCAAAAATAAAAATTTTATTCAATTATATGGATATCATATCTTCATAGGAAGGTATTTATTTTGTATTATTTAAGATAATGAACACAGATAATTATTTAATTAAGTTACATATGAATTACTTTACTTAAGCATAAAGAATCAGTAAATGTAAAATATCAATTAAATTATGAGGTTTTTGTCAATCATTATAATTAAATAAATAAATAATTAAAAAAAAAGACATCTTAGCATGAAATTATAGCGAAAACTAATAATAATTCTTTGAGTAAAGTTTATTTAATCTTATGAATAAAACTTTTTAAAAGAATAAAAACTTTAAAAGCATAAAAACCAAAAAAACGTAAATATTTAAAAACTAAGCAAAGTGATTAAACTAAAAGCTTAAATTATAAATAATGTAATTAAAGGTCAATCCTTTGCATCACTATTTTTTTTTATTTTATTTTTTTTTTTTTTGTAGCGCATTTCTAGAGTTGATCAAACACGCTATTTGTTACAATGAATATTTATAATTAAATAAGAACATTAAATATAATAATAAAAATAATAAATTATAAGTAATAAAATGAAAGAAAAAAAAATCCAAGGTATGAAAACACACAAAATAAAAATCAAATCATCTTATTATGTAATTCGATCTTTGCGTGAGCGCGATTTTGATTTTCTATATATAAATATATGTATATATAATAATAATAAAATTATTGCAATATAATATTATATTACATTTTCTATTAAAAATTAATTTGAATAAAAAATTAATTATTTTTACTGTTTTATGTTATTTTTGTTTTTGCAAAAATTAGAGAACTGAAAGAAATATGTTTTTTTTTTTATTTTAAGAACTTTGAAGTTTTATTAATA
The DNA here is from genome assembly GCA_961205885.1 of Ptychoptera albimana. Taxonomy (NCBI): domain Eukaryota; kingdom Metazoa; phylum Arthropoda; class Insecta; order Diptera; family Ptychopteridae; genus Ptychoptera; species Ptychoptera albimana. The sequence goes on from OY540805.1 coordinate 11,655,947, forward strand.
TTCTTGTCTAGCATTGTTAAAGGACAAAGAAAAAATAAAAAATAAAAAGCGAATGCTTATCCTTTTGATTATTTACTGCAGATGGTCATCCCTAGCTTCAGATTTAATTCTATTATCGCTTGGTTAGTAAATGGTAGAGACAACAAAACATATAAAACAACGATAATGATCATTCTCAGCTATTTTTATATATATATATATGGGAACACAAAATCACAAAACATATCATTGCAGATGGATAAGAGGGAAACATTTACAATACAATATTGATAACTCAATCCTTATAATTTTTTAATCAATATAGTTTACGTTTCTCTGTATTCGTTATCTAATATTACTTCTTTTTTTCTTTATTTTGCTGAATAAACAATTAAATAATTTTTGATTAAATGAAAATCTTTTGATGCAATTATATATTCTTGATTACTAAGAAATATAATTATACGATAATTTATAAATGATGAAATACTACCATTTCTTAGAATGTCTTAAATTTAATATAAAGTAATGACGTTTACCATTTTGTGGCTGTAAAAGTCATGTTGTAGGTTGTTTTATAATTAAAAAACTGAATTTTAAAGTGTTCAAGTAATATTAATTAAAACAATAATGAGGGGAAAAGAATTCTTTGAAATATGATTATTATTATTATTAATAATAATAAATTTTTATGTATAAATATCTAATAATAAACGAACATAATCCAAACGTCAATAAACAAACAAAAAAATGTCTTTTATAATTTTTTTTTTTTTTTTTTGTATTTTGTATTTTGGCAAAATTTCTTTATTGATGATTCAGTATAAATAGTAGATAATAAAATATAATAAAAATTCTAATTTATTTGATTAAATATTTAATTAGTTAACTACATTTTTTATTACTTTTGTTTGTTATATTAAATATAAACAATATTCAACAGTGGATATTATTTTATATCCTTTTATTTTTATTTCCGTTTTTTTTTTTTTTTTTTTTTCCTTTTTATTTTCTTTTTTTTTTTTTGTTATAATAAATGTGTAAATTCGTAATAATTCTTTTAGTCTTTCTATATAGAATATGTCTATATACTTAATATATATAATACAATACAACTGTTTTTACATTTAAAATCACTTCAAATTACCGTAAATAAATCAAAATATAAAATATATTCGTTTTTAGATAACATTTCTTATCACTCGTACACACAATTCAGAGTCATTATATATTTATATCAATTACATCCACATTCAGTAAACTACACCTCTGAATTATTTATTGGTAAACGCAGTGTACACGACACGGTGTTAGAAGAATATTGTTTCATCGCTGTATATAGGCTTTCTTTTCTTTTCTGTTTTATTTTTGCTAGAACCCCAATATAACCTCTTTCTCCAATCAAATTTCAAAGCGCATTTCTTATACCTTTTCTTATTTTTGGATTTTTTTTTTTTTTTCTTTGGTTCATATACTTTTAGGATCATTAAGAATGGGATCTATTTGTTTGTTTGTTGGGTATAAATGCCTTATACAAACATAATTGTACTTATCGTGAATTGGTAAATTTTGGTATTGTGGAAAAAAAGATGCCGTGTATATTACGTACAAATCGCATTATAAACGTTCGACTGGCGTGTGACTAAACATAATAAAAGTATTATATATATATATATATATATATATATATTTTTTTTTTTCTTATATTTTGTGCTTTTCAATTGGTATTTTATGTTAATCATTTATTTACGAAATAAAAATAATAATAATATATAAAAGAATTAAAAACTATTTATAAAACACTGTTAGTTGCTTATTAGAGAAATAAGCTTAAAAATCACCAACATAGAGGTACTAAAAATGGTAAAAAAAACAAAAACGAATTTTACCATATTTGCTGTACCAAAAATAGAACAAAAAGTAAGTTGGTCTTATCTTATTTTAATAAAATCCGCACCAATAAAAGAACGACGATAAATTTTATTTGCGGGTATGAATTTTGAAATATTTCATAACCTTATTTCTCAGTTTTAGTCAACAGCATTTGTACGATATGACTTGGCTTCAGTTTAACTATTACCAATTTACTTTCAATACTATAGAAACGTTTTGTCGTTACTCCTACGGGTATACACCATCTCATGTTTTTTTAATTTTTTCAAAAGTGGTCAAAACCTTTAGAGAACATTCAGCAAACTACTTCAAACTATGTGTAAAATAGACACATTTCACATGTGCGAATTTATTCATGATTTGAACGACCAAAACCTTCCAAATACAATTTATCGGACATATGCATTTAACTCGAAGAAAAACTGTTGATAGGAATAATAAAATAAAAAAGTAGAGAGCAAAAAAAAAAAAGAAAAAAATGAAGAAGAAGAAAAAAAATACAAATAAATAAATACTAAAATAGAGCTTAAAAAGCGTAAATTGTCCCTATCCTTAAACCATTTCGATTTCTATCCTATACTTCTAAACTAATAAAATATTTAAAAACCTTTACACAATTATATATAGACTTTCAAGAGACGTTTATAAAATGAAAAAAAAAAAATAAAAAAATTCAGCATATAGTATAAAGTTGTTTATACATAAGAGAGAGAACAAAAAAAAAAAAAAAGAAAAAAAGATGTTTGGTAAGAGTTTCGTTTTGCTACATTTTATATATATATATATATATATATACTTATTTAATTCTTTTCAACCATCAAGTGTTAAATTTTACAATTGTATAATATTTATGAAATAATTATTTATTTACAACTTCTGACTCAACATATAGAGATTTTTTTTTTTTTTTTTAAGTTTATTCTTTGTTACTTTGGTTTTATATTTAATGTTTTTTGTTATTTCTTTTCTTTACTTTTATTAAAAAAAAAAAAAAAAATGATAAAACATTTATTAATATTAAAATAATGACGATGATAATAATAACATAACAAATAATAATAATAATAATGATGATTTAAAGCATTGTACAGACATAACACTATCAAGTATTTGTTATAAATTATTAAGAAAAAAAAAAAAAAATGAAAAAACAATTTTTATCACAAACTAGATTTGCTAATGTATGTAAATTGCGGAAAATTGACTCGATTTCAATAACAAAAATAAATATATAATGGGGTGAAATTTGTTACTACTTCTCTATGGTAACCTTCTTGTTAAATCATGTTGATGCTTTCAATTTAAGCATAAATTTCATGAAATGTTGATTACAACACTATAATATTAAACTCAAGTTTAACATTATATTCGTTTATGCTGATGCTATGTTATTAGATTAATTATACGCAACCACAGATAAGTGTAATGATTTTACTTGTTCTTATTGTAATTAACTAACCATAAATTAATAATATTTTATTGATAACATAACAATATTTTTTCGATGCAATAATACTGCTTAAATTATATTTACTTTTTTTTTTTTTTTAATATTTGCAATTGATACTGTAATCAAAAACCCACTTTTACAATGAAATTTAAGTAATAAAATGCAATTAATACTTTGTGAATTTTGTTATTTAATATATTTAAAAAAAAAAAAAAATGTATGAATAAAAAAATTTTGTATTTTATTGTAGTAAATATAACTGAAAAGAAATTTAAACATCCGATTTATTCTTAAAAATTTGCAATCAGGATAAAAAAGGGGATTTCGTTTTTATAAGAATGTATTTGTGCTTTTACTCCTGTTTATTGTTATATATAATGTTTGCACATTACAATGTAAATATTAGAAATATATTGGGAAAGGATATAGGATCCCCCACAAAATTACCTATCAACTATGGTGGGGTTATATCCCTTAAAATTGACGCATGCGTTAACACAACAGGTGAACTGTTGACTTTTTTTTTTTTAGTCCTTTTATTTTTGTTGCCTTGCATGCATATACACGAGTAGAAAATAGTAGTGTAGGTAATAAAAATAATTATTATTATTTTCTATTGTTCTCTCATCAAAGATTGGACACCACAAAATTCTATTTTGAAAACAACATAATGATTTTTATATTTATTTTCAATTAATTCGAAATCTTATATAAAATATAAAATAATTAAATTTTACTGATTTTATATCTTATATAAAATTTTCTATTTACATTTCTGAATAATTTTGAAATTTTAAATTGAAAAATCGCAAATCAATGAAATTAATTTCTTTTTTGTTATTTTTTTTAAATTATGCGAAATAAATATTTGCTGATATACTACAAATTTTTTTCTTCTATTTATCAATTTTTATCAATTTTTTTTTTAACAATTATATTATTGTTCTGCTCAATTCCTTCAATTTTCCTGTGCGGTGAAGTATAGTACTTTCGTTACTATAATATAAATTTTATAATATGTCTCCTATCCTACTCTTTAATTCACAATACACAATATACCACTCCAAATTGTTATCCTTCGAAGTCGAACGAACACCATTCATTCTGAATCTATAGTATAGTGTTGTGGCTGTTGAGAGCCTCCCCCAATTCAGCCGTGTGTTATTGTAGTATACACTTTTGGTAGTAGACTACTGCTAGCTTTACTTGCTGTATTGCTACTACTCCTTGTGTACTCGTGTCTATGCCACATAATCGAGCGATTTCTGTTTTTACTATATATTATATATAAAAATAAAAAAAAAAAGAATAAAAAATATTTTTGTGTTGTTTTTGCTTTATTATTTTTTACTTTTTAATATTATTTGTGAAAATATCTTCTCGCCTTTGCCTTTCCAGTTTAGTAAAAGCTAGCAAACGATACGGACAGCTTTATTCTCGAATCGGATATTACACATTAAATATCTCCAAGGAGATACGAGCTAAATTGTCTAACAGACTTGACTTGAATTAAATATAAAAAAATTAACTCAAGCTTTTATTTTGATTTTGATTTTGATTTTCTTTTTTTTATCATTTAATTTTCTTGTTATTATTTAATTATATATTTTCAATTCTTTGTTAAATGTTAAATAAATAATTATTTGTGATTGTGTATTCGTTGAAATATGTTGTGTGGGTTCAAGTGATTTTTATAATTTTCGATAAAGTTCAATTGCACGTGTTATTATAATATATTTTTATATAATCGTTTTAATGATTTTATTGTGATGATAAAATGATAATTGTGAAAAATCAAAATCTGTTTATATGTGATTTATTTAATAGATTTATTTAATAAACGTAATATTAATAATGTGAAAAAAAAAAAAAAAAATATTAAAAATAAAAAAAATATTTTATTGTGTGAATATGTGTTGAATATATTTTGGATTAACGAATATATAAAAACAATAATAATTAAATAATTAATCAATTAAAAAAAAAAAAAAAAAAAAAAAACAAAAAAGCTATTTAAGGATTTCTACAAAATATTTGGACTAAATTAAAACATCATGTTTTGGTTATATTCAATTTTATTTATATACGGACTTTTGTGCCAAGGTAATTTAATTAATTAATCAAATATTTTAATTACGAAAATTATTCAACCGATATAAATTTATTAACAAAAACAAAGTAGTAAAAAGTGTAAAGTTTATAACAAAAATAAAAATAAAGGAAAAGAAAAATGATCATCAACAAACCCTCCTAGTGCACACAATTTTTAATTATATTGTTTCGAATTATTGTTAACAATTTATTATCACGAACATATATAATTTAATATTTTATTTTATCGTCATATTAAATCTAATTCACTGCAATTTACTATTAAAAAAAAAAAAAAACTAACTCCTTACAGCATGCATATGTAATTTTTATTTTGTTTTTGTTTTTATGTGTGAATATGACCAGTATATACTTATTTTTAATGAATGTATTAATTTTTATTTACTTTATATTAAAAAAAAAAAAAGCACTAAAAGAGAGAACAAAATAGCATAAAAATAATTTTTCTTTTTTCTTTTTTTTTAAAAACAACTAAAAAATCGTAACAACAACAACAACAGTAAACACAAAAAAGTTATGCATGCAAAAATTAAATTATATATGAGTGAAAAAAAAAAAATTATTATTATTATTATTATTATAAAACAAAATTTATAGCTACAATTAAAATTTATAAAAGCTTCAAAGTTAAACATTTGTATTCAGTTAAACAAAATAAAAGTTCAAAAAAAATTATAACGAAAAAAAAAGAGTGAAAAATAAATAAATATGTAAATAAAATAAAAAAAAAAAAGCGAAAATATACCACCGAGTAAACACAGCAAGTAATCACGTGACTTTTAAAAATTCAGATAAATTTATGTACAAAATACATGGTATCAACGTTATACATTGCATATTACACATACATAATGTTTAAAAATAACAAAAAAGTAAATAAAAAAAAAAACATTAACAACGTATTAAATACAAAATCAAATTAAATTCACTATGAATTGGTTATACTGAGACGATGGATGAAGAAACATTAAAATAGTTTATTTCCATGTACTTGTTGTGTTATATCATGTTATTATTTATACTACCTTACAATTTTTATAATTGATTATTAAGTAAGGTGTAGTGTCATTTTCATCGCCCAACAACAAATAATATCGCACATCAACATCACTAACCGACGTCAAAAAACCACAAGCTATTTTGATAAAACCAAAGCAACAAAATAAAATTTGTTTATAAAATATAATTATATATTTATATACATATATATATAGAAAATAATAATTAGAATAAAATAAAAAAAATAAAAATATTTTTTTTTTGTATACATTACAGAAACGGTGAGTTTACGTATGTGGCGTGTTGTCGTGCCTGCATACAAACTACGTGGTGAAACAGCATTGCTTGAATGTCAATATGAATTGGAAAATAATAAGCATATTCATGATTTAGATGATATTAATTATAATATGATGAATATGAATAATAATAATAATAATAATAATAATAATGAAAATAGTGATAAAGAATCTTTATACTCAGTTAAATGGTATAAAGATAATGAGGAGTTTTATCGATATGTACCAAAAGCAAATCCACCACAGCATAGTTATAAAATCGAGGGTATTCGAGTTGATGTAAGTTTTTATTCATTTATTTAATTTATTAAATTTAATTATTAAATATAGATTTATTGTATTGTTATCACATTGTTACCCTTTTCTTAAATTAACAATACTAAAAGTTACTAATTAAGTTAAAACAAATAATAAAATAATAATAATAATAATAAAAAAAAAACCAAAAGAAAACTTGTTTCTTAATTAGAAAATTTGAATAACGATAAAATATGTTTTGTAAAGTTCATGCACAAATATAAACTAATAACATTTATACCAAAATTTATATATAAATAAAACATAAATGTTTATTTACATAAACAACATAAATTGGTTTCATTCTTACTTTTTCTATTTCATTTTCATTTCTTTTTTTTTCCTATTGAAGGGCTTAAAAACAATTAAATTAATTAATAAAACATTATTTGTTTCTATTTTAGAAATGCAAATAAAATAAATTAAAAAAAAAAATAATAATAATAAATTGTTTTCTTTTTTTATTCTAAAAGAAAATTGAATGGTTAAATAGGGATTGTGGGGGGGGGGGTGGTACAAAAAAAAAAAAAGAAATCAAATAATTAGAAGAAACAAAAAGGAATTATTAAAATAAAATGTAAACAAAAAGAAAGCAAAAAAAAAAAAAAAAAAAGATATATACATAATTATTTTTATTATTGTTTTAATTTACAAAGTTTAAATTACTGCTGTTAATAAAAACAAAAAAAAAAAAAAAAATTGTATAAACAGAAGTAGAGAATAAAAATCGTACTACAAAATACTGAATAAAGAAAGAACAACTCTATTATGTCTAATGTTGAAAATTTCTCGGGCTCACAAAACACCCCCATTTTTTGAAATAAAATAAAATAAAAAAAAAAACTTAAATACAAATTTATATATATAAAATAACAAAAAAAAAAAATAAGAAAAATAAAAAACAACAAAAGGCTTGAAGTGCAACGTTAATATATTCAATGGAAATGTATAATGTATTCAGCATTAATAATAAAGAAAAAGAAATTGGGTTCGTTGAAAAGGAAACAACTGTTCATTAGTACTCTGTGTAATTAAAAATGATGAAAATTAAAGAAAACAAAAATAAATAAAATAAAAAAAAAAAAAACATTTTGTTTTATTTTTAAGGAAGCAAAACAAAAACAAAACACAAAAAAAAAAAATATGAATTAAGTTTTATTAATAAAAAAAAATCCTTAAGAAATATAGATTTTAATTACCACACAGCAAAAATAAAAAACAGATTTTAGTTAAATTTCTTTAACGATTGAATTTCACGTGCTTAAATTTCCTAAATATTAACAAAAAAAAAAAACTTTCATTCTGTTTGTTCTAAACAGCGAAAATAGAAAAAAAGAAGCAAAATTAAAACACAATTGTAGCTTTATGTTTTAATTGCTTTAGTCATGTACTTAAAACGTTACCATTTGTTTTGTTACATTTTCATTATTATTAATTTTTTTTTGTTTTGGTTTTGTTTCCTAACTAAAAGGAATTTCTTTTTGTGTTTTTAATATGAAAACTTAAATAAAAAAAAAACTATTTTTTTTTTAAATTAAATTAAAACAGAAGGAACAAATGCGCGGCTTTTAATTAGTTTTTTTTTATTTAAACTAAACTTTCTGGCCATTCTATTATTAAATAGTACTAACTATGCTTCTTATGTTAATTGTTTAATGCATTACGTATTCTTGAGCTTTACGGTTTTTTTTTTTTTTTTTTTTTTTGTATTTTATATGAAACAACTTTTTTTTTTTTTTCTTTAATATATAAAAACAGTATCGAATAGAAAACACTTAATGACTCTATTATGGTAATATTAATCAATAACATTAACATTACTTCGAAACATATAAACAATCTTAATTAATATTTAATAAAAAGGGCATAAAATAAAAAGTTGAAATATATATATGACGTGTAAAGTACAAATGTTGTGACATTTAGTGTCTTTTACAAAGGGAATAATTCTTTCTTTTTTTTTATGAAATACATAAGGGGGGAAAATAAATACAAATAAATGAAGCAAAGTAAACGTCGGTATAGTTCAGAAAGCTTCAAATAAAAAATCCTTCATGAAGAATGGTTAAATAGAATTTTCTTTATAGCCTACCTATCACTTTGCACATCGTAATTTTTCTATTCCGCGTTATTCCTCTTAAAGAAGTTCTCAATCTATAGTGCTATATGCACTCGAAAATAAAAAATAAAAAATTGCTTAAGTGGCGGAAAATTTTGTACAAAGAATAATACGAAAAAAGGTAGTAAAACTTAAATGAAAAAAAAAGTGTGAGAAATATTCAAAAAGTTTTCCTTCTTTATTCATCGTCAACATCATCATCTTTTACAACTTTTTTTTTACTCTTCTCTTGTGAGCTTTTTCTTTCTGCTTTTTTTTTTTTTTTTACTTAAGTCTCGATGGTTGGTTCGTTGGCGGCAATAATATTTATATTTGACTGAAATGTTTTTAAAGATTTTCCATAGATCACATAACGAAACACAAGAAGATGAAGAAGAAGAGAGAAAGAAAAGTGAAATATGGTGAATGAAATCGTTTGGTTAAAAAAACTTTGCTTGGATTAACAATTGTTTGTTTCATTAACATATAAAAGCATAAATCACTGAATGTGTATTAAATTGAAATTGATATTGTCATTACAAATGATATTCATATCTTTTATGATTTTTTGTGAATATTAAATACGTTATTAAAACAATTATTACATAAGTTATGCGGGTGGGCGTTCGTATGGGTGACTATTTCATTTTAATATCTAGATTATATTCTCTAAACATACATATATCATTTTCAACTATAATCACGTTACATAACATGTTTACTAGTTCGTTGTTGTGACATTATTTTATCATTTATCAAAATTATTTGTTCAAAGATTTATTTACAATATAAACGTTGGAAACTATAAACTATTTTTAAGAAAATCTATCATGGTACACGTTAACCGAAAATATAATAATTTTAATTTGTTTGTTTAAAATAACGATTTGCATAAGCAATTATTGCTTTGAAAAAAAAAAACAACTATTTAATAATAAAATCCATTATCAAGAACCGACATTGGATAATCCATGTCTTTAAATTCATGAATAAAATTGATAGATTCAAATGCAAGGTTATAATAAACTACTGATAACTTTAATTTAAATAAGTGATCCAACTTACTATCCCATCAATACTTCTATTTAAGTAGCCAATCTGAATAAAATCAAAAAAAAAAATATATTTGCTTTTAAGATGATTTATCTACATCATTTACTTATCGTCGCTGTATTTTCCGCAATGGAAAAAAAAACTTTTATTTTATTTTTGCGTACATAAAATTCGAAAATAAAAAAAAAAAAAAAACTGTATGCTTTATAAAAGCTCACACAACTTGAAATAAATCAAATAATGACAAGTAGTAGTAGCAAAGGGTGAATATTTCGTTTTTTTTTTTTTTTATTATTGTAATTTAATTTGCCAATAATTTTTTTTTTCTGCTAATATTTTTAAATAATAATCATTCAATATAAGAAATTTTTTTTTTATTACGATTTTATACGGGACTTATATTAATAAATTTTTTCTGAAAATTTTATATTTATTATGTGATCAATATTTATATAGCATCAATTATCAGACAGTACAAAGGTGACATTAAGAAGTGTAAATCTAAAAACTTCTGGATTGTATCGTTGTGAGGTTTCTGCTGAAGCACCAAGTTTTAATTCGGTACAAGGGGATGGACGTATGGAAGTCGTATGTAAGTATTATTATAAATTATGTCCTTATTTCCTTCACTTCTATTATATATTATTTTATATTATATTATATTATATTATATTATATTATATTACATTTTCATTATTATTATTATTATTTCAATAGTCCTTTAAACATATTTTTATCTATTATTTATTAAATACACACGTAACTGGTAACTTAACCATTCATCAACCATTAATTTTTCTTTTATTGTTTCCAAGTCACTTTACAAATCATTTATTGATTTTTTTTTTTTAATACTATACAGTGGCATACGTATATCAAAATAAATATATATGGGCGAATATTCTATTATTGCTATCTTTTTTTTTTTATAACATAAAATAATGTTATATGCTGTTATACTTTTCTAAAAAGTAAAACACAATAAAAGAGAATATTGCAAAAAAAATAAATAAAGAAAATAAAACACATTATTTAAAACCATTATAGATCTTGAAAAAAGAAAAATATAAAAAATAAAATGATAAAAAAAAAATATCTACGAAAACTCTTCCACCATCAGCAACATATTATACGTATATATACTTATCTTTATGTTTATTATTCTACACATGCTTTTTATTGCCCAGCAAACCGTAAACACTATTGAGTACATGTTTGAATTTTATATTTACTTACCAAACAATTTGTTTTATTCAATAAGCTTTTTGAACAACTTTATAACATATATGTTTATTTGTATTGTTTTTTTTTTTTTTTGTTCTGTTTTAATATGGTTTATTTATTGTTAAATTTAATTATCCTTATTATTTTTTAAAAAGTTAAAAATTATTAACCATTTCACTGACAAAATAAAATTTATTATTATTATTATTGCCATTATATTTAATTTATATAGACTTACCTAAAGATGGACCGCATATAACTGGTGAGGAAGAGCAATATCAAATAGGTGATTTAATTAATTTAAATTGTACATCCGGACGATCATACCCTGCTTCAATGCTACAATGGTACATAAACGATGAGGCTGTGAGTAAATTTTTATTTCCTTCTTCTTTTTTTTTATATATATAAAATATAAATTCGTTGATTTTTTTGTTGTGTATAATAAACATTAATTATGTTAATAAAAATAATATTTCATACCCTAAAAAGAAGGAAATTATAGTTTATTATATACTTTATAATATAAATTAAATGAGCATCGTGTTTTAAAATTTGTATTATGCATGATTTCTTGGCATTTGATTAATGTTCATGCACCAGGTTAGAAATGTAACAAATTTTTTTTACAAATATTAAAGTAACCGAAATAAATCTTTGTAAAAAAGATAAGAAAATTTTCTCTCCTGAGATATATATATATATAAATTTTCGTACATATTTTCACTGTACAATAATACATGATGTTGCACAAAAATAAACCAGATGTAACCATTATATTACTTAATAATAGAAGAAGAAATGAATAAGAATATAAAATATAACTGAGATTAAACATTATTTGTAATTTTACATTACTTTGTTTAAGAAATTTATATATATAAAATAAATAAATAAAAAATTACATGTTAATGCGAATAACACAAAAAAAAACAGTATCATACTAATAATAATAATAATATGAATTTATATTACGTGAATAAAAAATAAAAATCAAAAAAATAAATAAACAAATTACTTTTGATCTTGCATAATAGGTTATGAATTCACAATCATTAGTAACATATCCAGATATGCATCATATACATGGCTTAATCACAACAACACTTGGATTATATTTAGTTGTTGATGGTAAACATTTCAAAGATAGTGAAATGCGGGTTAGATGTGTAGCTAGTGTTTCACCAGTACTATGGCAAGGTGGTAAAGAAAGTATAGTTCAAAGAAAACTTCCCTTAATTGACAACCGAGAAGCATTATTATTAGGTAAATATCAATACAATTAATAATTTATATAAATAATAATAATAATAATTATACTCATAATTGAATATAATTAATTTTACCACACAATTAATTAATATTCATTTATTATTTGTTTAACAGTGCGAAGTTCAGCCCATCTCTTCCAAATCGAATTAAAATTGATAGTACTAGTCACAATGTTATTGCTTTATGTCTTATAATAATTGTCAATCATTATTAAAAAAAATATATAGATATACATTAGATTTTTATAAAAGATATAATGTATGGAAAATTTAGTTTATTTCAATTAAATTAATTTCAATTAAAAAAAAAAAAAAACTTATAAACAGCAATGAACAATCTTAATTATTATTTTTTCGTTTACTTTTTTATTTTCTTTAAAAATTATTTTATTTTATTTTTTTAATTAAATTCTAGGATATTGAAATTATTATTATATACAAAATTATATATATAAAAGAATATAAAATAATTTATAATTGTAAATACACAAAATAAATAATTAATTAATTAATTAATGTAGTTAATACATAAGAAACTTTAGGAGACAACGTAGTATTTTTGCTTTATAATAAAAAAAAAAACTTAACCGTAGGCAATTAAATATGATTTTAAAGTAAATTTATTTTTAAAGGAAAGAGAATATTAGTTTTAAATTGATATCAATTAAATATATCATAAAATCTTATTAAATAAGATTAAAAAAAAACATAAAAGAAAAATAAAAATTAAACAAAAACATATCTTAAAACATATAAAACATGAAGTAATCTTCCCCTTAACAAAAGAAAAAGTAAAGAAAATTTAATGTTTATATACAAAAAGTAAAATTGTTATTTAAAAAAAAAAAAAAAGCTTATATACGTATAAAATAAATTAAAACTAATTAATAAAATGATAAAATCAAAGTCAGTCACATAAAATAAAATAGATCAAAATTAAAATTGCACCGTATACGAAAAATAAAAATTATGATAATGGCAAAAAAGAATAAATAAAAAATTAATCAATTAAACGTTTAAATAAAAATCGCAATGGATTTTACATATTAATTACCACATATTTAATGTGATTATTATTACATAATTTGTTATTAAAAAAAAAAAAAAACATAATTTTTTAAATTCCAAAAAATCGGTTGTAACTAGAAGCGTACAATGATATGATAATTGTTTCTATATATGAACAAAAAAAAAAAAAAATGAAAGGATTAATTAATTAAATAAAAAAAATAAAATAAAAATTAAATGAAAAAAATATGTAAAATTGAATTTAATTTAATTATAAAACTAATTATAAATGATATTTAATGAATGTGTATGTAATATAAATAGATACTACATATATATATAAAAAAAATGCCTTAAAAGTATTATAATTTTGTAAATAAAATAAAATAAAATAAAATAATAAATTGTAATAATATATTGTAATAACATTAATAATATTTGTTTTAATTATATAAAATAATATTTATTTATTATTATTATTATTATTATTATTAGTATTATCATTTTAAATAGAAATCAATGCAAAATCGAATTGATTTAAATATGTGTCATCAACGTTACGTTTTCTGTTTTCTGCAACAATTTTATTATTTATTTGTAATCACTTAAATCACTTCTTTTTTTTTTTGTTATATTATTGATTCTATTATGATTGGATACAGACGGAAATTGATATTTCTATCTATTAATACAAATAAAATTAAAAAAAAAATAATAATAAATTTATAAGGAAACAATAGAAGATTAAAAAGAAAACCTTTGAAGGATACATTTTAGGATATTGGAAGTTGACTTGTATTAAATACGTAAAGCAATAAAATTATAAATACAACATAAAATAAATTGAAAAAATGTTTTATGCTTTATATATTATAAATTAAATAAGGGAAAAGGTAAATATTAAGATTGGTAAATGTTTAACGACACACAGCTTTTTTTATTTTCTTTTTTTAATAAAGTGCTGCTTAACACTTACAAAGTATCATATAAAATGTGTTACAAGTGTTACAAAAACAAAAATAAAATAAAAAACAAATTAACCTACATCAAATCGTTGATGTAAAAATATTTTATTAAAAATTTCTCTGTTTTAATATTTACTATAATTATGTTAGACCAAGCACACACCAGGCTTAATGAATAAATTAATTTAATTTATCATTATGAAATGACGGGGTCTGAATCATAGAAACTTAATTAAAACTCACATATAAATTACAATGATTATTTATAGAGTAAATTTGAATTGAAATTGACGTCGAAATTTAGCTTCAACTATCTACCATGTTCTATTTTATTTGCATTATGATATTTATTGCTACTCTACAACAAAACCGCATTTATTCCTCAAAAGCTCTTTTCGGTTAGCAGCAAAACTTTAAATCAAATCACACAGCAGTCACTCCCACATAAATAAACCACAATCATATTTTCTAATAGTTAAACAAACAATTCTATATAGCATGAGCTACATTATATACATAAACTTATGAATTAGCTTTACATTTACTCGTTATTTGTTTTTATTTTTAACGAATTTATGTTACATTACAAATTACAATTTACAAAAAGAAAAGTAAAGAAGAGAATCAAGAAAAATCGCTACCAAGTCTATGAATATGTTATCATGGCACAATTTATAACAGCTCGCAAATCATTATAATGTTTCCATTATTTGAATGATAATAAAAATAATCTTAAAACAGGTAAGCTATTGCGGGATTGAATAGTAAATTATAAGAAAATAACATTATAAAATTTTCACCTATATCAATTCTTCCCATTTTTTTTTCTTTTCTTTTCTTTTTTTGTGTGTCTCCTCTTTTTTATTCCCTAAATTTAAACTTTATTTATATATTTATATAGAATTTGCGTTATTTTATTTTACACATTCATAAAAATAAAATTTATATAGACTTTTTCTACACCCTCTGGGTATTTTAATACTTTTATCATTAGATTTTCGTATTTTTTTTTTTTTTCGTTTAATATCTCATGAAAGGCCTTTTCTTAGATTACATGGATGAAATAATTTAATCATTTTTTTTCTTATTCTTATTCTTATTCTTATTCTTATTTTGCAACACAAGTAAGCTGAAATTAATTTAAAAAATGTTATAGAATGAAAAAAAAATAATAATATAATAATAATAATAATAAATATATATACACACTAATCTAGATATATAAACGAAATAAAAATTTTCCACTTAGAAGCGTTCAGTAGAGAATGATGTGTACGTATGTATGTATATATATTTAGTAATATTTGCTTGTTGAAGCAAATTTTCATTTTGTTCCCGTGTATTTATTTTAATTTTTTTTTTATTCCTATTGCGCTGTTGCTGATGCTGTTACAAAAATCGTCTTAAAAAATATATATATATATATTGTCTGAGCTCACTAAAGATTGCATTTTTCTAAAAGCTCTATTCCATCATCTTTCGTTTGTCTTTTCGTTTTTTTTTCTCTTGTTACTTGTTTTCATTACAAAATCATATTACTTGAAATAATAATAATAATTTGTAATAATTTTTTTTTCATCACAATACAACTAAATTGTAAATGCAGCATTTTATATTATGAACCATTTAATTTTAATATAAAAAATAAAAATAAATAAATTCATTTCAACAATAATAGTTTATCAAATATTATAGAAAATTTTCTTATTAATTATTTATAAGTTAATTAAAACTAATTAATAAATTTTTAGCTATAAATAAATAAATAATCAAATACCGAGAATTAAATTTATTGATTTCTAATAATTTTTTCTGGTTTTTTTTTTTAATTATTAAAGTGTTTTTACAGCAAATTTTCTTTTTCACAAGCAATAAATAAATTTCGTTTAATTTTCGTTAACATTAACGTTTATGTTTAACCGGGAGAAAGAGGGAAAAAACAAAAAGATTTATTTATAAAATAAAAGTTTTAAGCAACATGAAATATAAAAAAGTTTCATAATTTTCATTTATATCAGTTTTTCATAGTTGGCTGAAAAGTTTTTTTTTTTTTTTTTTTTTTTTTTTTTGATGTTTGCAATGAGTTTAGCATAAAACATTTTTTTTTATAAAAGTCATATTATATACAGCGTCGTACTTTTTTTTTTCTTTTTTTTTTTTTAATTTACACACAAACTACTGGTCGTTATTTATATACAAACCGTGATGAGATTGCTTAACTATATAAATATAATAGGATTTTGGCTAATTTAAATCTATCACAAAATTAATAACAAGTCCAGCTGAATATTTACATATAATTGTAAAGAGAAATATTATTATAAGCCCCAATGTGATGTATTTAATTTCAATCATCATCTAGATTCTAGAATATTGTGCTTTATAATTTAAAAAATTAATTTTTTTGAATAAAATCATCAAATACTCGAAAATGTAATTTAAATTTTCATTTTTCTTCTTTTTTTTTCGTTACGAAATTCAACAGATTTAATTAAATTTTTTATTTTTATTTTGTTTTTATTTAATTTTTTTTTTTTATTGTTTTTCCACCAATATTTGTTAATATAATCGATTTTTATTATTTATTTATTATGTATATATATATTTTTTTTTTTAATTTCCTATTCACTTTATTATTGAAAATAAACAAAAAAAAAAATATTTTTATTAATATTATTTTTCAATTATATTTGTATTTCATTTTTATTTATTTAATAGTTTTCATATTTTTTGTTAATTGAAAAAGAAAATTATTTTATTTGATACAATTTAAATGCATTAAATGAATTGTGAAAAATATATTTTATTAAAGCATTTTGATTATAGAAAAAAAAAAAATTTTTTTTTTAAATTATTGTTTGACAAAATATAATATTTAAATAATTTTTAGATTATTTAATGATTTAAATGATATTAATTCGGTTTTTGTATTTTTTAAACGTTTATAAATAATAATTATCGCATTTGATTACACAGAAAAAGCGTAATGTAATTATAAAGGATAATTTTTAAATGTCATATTCGCTAGAAATGAATTTAAAAATTTCATAAAACACATAATAAATATTATCAAAATCGAAGGGAAAAAAAACATTCCCAGTGTTTCTATAAAATGAAAAAAAAAAAAATAATAAAATAAAAAATTGTTATCAACAAAACGCAATTTAAGCCCATAAAAATCCAAGGTTCTTTATTAACCTAAATTTTAAATCTGATAAACCTTTATTCTTAATATGACTTACCTATTTTAGTCCTGAAAACTCCCTTTCTAATTTCTATATACGAGCTTTCTTAGTGAGGTTTTTTTTTTAATATATTAAATACAGCTAGCAGCTATCTAAAGGCCGTAACATAACGAAGGGAAGTTTTTTTTTTTTTTATTATTTTATTTTGTATTGAAATTTAAATCAGAGCACAGTAGGAAGTTACTTAGTTTGTTTTCTACGCCATTTAAACTAATTGACCTTGGTAATACCTTGTATTGTAGGGAAAGTTTTTTTTTTTTAATTTAAGCTATGTAAGCTTTAAATTAAATTTAAAAACTCATAAAGAAATTCGGGGTTAAATATCTATGTAAAATATACGTCCCTTAAAAAGAAAAAATAATATTATTTTTTTTTTTTTTAGTTAACTTTGGCTTAAGCTACAGTAATAAAAACTTACAGTTCCTTCATACGGTCGGTTCTTTTATTAATAAAAAAAAATTGTCAAATAGCATTGAGCTTTCTTAATTGAATTCATGTTACATATATAATACTTACTTTGCCCTAATTTAGAATCGCAAAATTCATGTTTTGTATTAAAGAGTTTATTTTCCAACCATAAATGATTATTAAAATGTTAATATTTTTGTTAAATAATTATAAAAATTATACGATTTTTACATTGATTTCATAAAAACTGCTTTAAAGATATTACTTCATTTTTAATTAAGTCGTTACATCACTATCGTGAAATTTAATGATTTGTTCGAACTTATTTTAAAGTTTTCTACTCATATAGTAAATTATATTAAAAGTCTATAAATAAAAATAAATAATTTTTTATATATGCAACATAATTATTATTTTAAATAATAATAATAATACTGAAAAAGAAATTTTCTAGTCACGGTTATTACGCGAATGAATTGTTACAATAAAAAAATAAAATAAAAACTTGTATATAGAAATTATAAAAGTATAAAACAACGTAAAACACTAAGAAAGAAAAGAATAAAGAATAAAAAATTTAATTTACCCCCATTAACAAGAAAATATAAAGGAAAAAAAACTAAAAATCACTTCCATAAAATAATATTAATTAAGTATAAAGGTGTTCAGTGCAAATAAAGTAAGATAGTCTCAGTGATTGAAACATAATTTTCCAAAGAAATGCGAATCATTTTTTTTTCTTTTTTTTTGTTTCTTTTCTTTTTGTTTTAATTAATATGCATTTTTCATTTGTGTATACTGCAAAAATTGATTGATTTTGTTTTTTTTTTAAAAAAGAAAGTTTTATCGTCTTTTCAGCAATATTAACCTTCATTAAAAAATTCTTGTAATTAATCTATAAATAACTTTTCCAACATCATTTATTTTATAATGAAAGAATTTTTTATTTTTGCTTTTCTGTATAACAAGATGCGGCTATTATTTAATTTATAAGCCAACATGTTGGAAGTTTTTTTTTTCGACTTTTTTTTTTTTTGAAATTATTTTTCTTCTATTTTTGTTTTTTTTAATTAAATAAAAACATAATAATTTATCACAATTATATATTAGCTATATATTATAAATGTATAAACAATTATTTATACAGTATATATAGTTATAGTTATAGTTATATTATAAATGTTGTTAAACTTTATCCTTATAGTTCTATAAATAACAAATATGTTATATTAATTTATTTTCAACTATAATAAATATTTACAAAAACTATATGGTATCTAACAGTAGAATAGAATTTACACTAAAAAATTTAAATAATTCCATATCATTATTAATTCAGGGTGTATCCTTCTCTACGTCTTTAAGCACTAGAAGCTTGAACATGCATTTAAATGTAATATAAAACAAAATACCGAAAAAAAAAAAACTAATAGAAAAAACTAAACTTAAATAAGACTTTTATGAAACATATAGCATTGAGTAATAGAAAATAGAGCAAAATAGATGAGCAAACACACACATAATAAACAAATAAAGTAGAAAAAATAATAATAAAACTAGGAAAAGAGTTAAAGAAAAAAGAAAATAGAAAATAAAAATGTTGAAATATTTGAAAAGAAAAGAAATCACAAAACCACCACCACAATTTCCCGTATTTAATGTTAACTGGTGCACCAATTGCTAAAACCACCGCAAGTATATAAATACATAATATAGAAGAAGAAGAAACTGTTGTAAACGAATATGCTAGAGCTTAAAAGATATAGTTGAATCAACTGTGCACTATCACTTTTCGTTCATTCTTTTTTATAATTTTATGACACTAAAACATTTACCATATAAAAATAAAAAAATTCAAAGTTCGAATCGTACAGCAAATATAAGCAAAACGATAAAGGAATAAAAAGAGATTACAATTATTATACAGAAGACAAATCTATACGTTTACATAGAAACAATTTAATAGTTACAAACATATTCTGTGAATTGTGAACACATATAACATATTTGCCAGGTTTTTCGTTTTCCTTTCTATCATTTTCAATTTATTCGACCTACAACAACATTCTGAAAACGCATATTAAAATTCAATCAACTTCATAAATATTTATCTGTGTGTTTTCGCTTTTTTTTTCTTCTTTTTTGGTTTTTTCCAGAATAATTTTTATTTATTTTGTTTGGGAGTGTTTTTTTTTTTTATATATACTTTCCAGTGTTGTTTCCTCTGCTATTTTTTTTCCTAATTCTTCTTCTTCTGTATTTTTATTATTATTTTTTTTTTTTTCAAAGAAAAAACCCAAGATGTAATCAATAATTTCAGTTATAAATAATTCAATAATCATAAGGAAAACAGAGAAAGCAGAAAATTCGATAGCCCAAGAAGTTGTATTTAAACGCATCAGATTTCCCCAGGAGTTGATCAAATTGAAATTGAAATATTTACTTATTCAATGTGGTTCCCTTTTTATTTTTCATTCTCATTTCTTTACGAATTTTCTATCTTTTTTTCCTTTTTTCCATTTTCATTTTCTCTTCCATTCTTTACTTATTTTTCATCAGTTTTTTTCCTTTTATTTTCTTCTTTATTTTATTATTTTTTTCTTTTCTACTCAATGTTAAAATGAAACTTGTTTTGCAGAAGAAGAAGATGAAAAAAAAAAAAAAAAACAAATAAAGAAAAAAAATATATATTAAGTAGAAGTAAAAAAAGGATGTTTATGTTATCATAAAATAATAAAGTTTTGAAATATTTTATTTGCGTTGACTGGAGCTTTTCAAAAGAAAATTTAAAACAGAATTTATACATTTGTATACCGTATAGTACCAGTATGCGAAAAAAAAAATCTATCTATCTATATGCATTCACTTTTATTTATGTGAAGTGAACAAGTTGAAAATAGAGACAGATTTTTGCTTCTTTTTTACCATAAGAAATAAATAATAACATACAAAAAAAAAAAAAAATAATAAATGCATTTACATATAGGTACTAACAGAAAAAAAAAAAAAAATTTTTAACGAATATATAACGTAATAATATTATTCGAAAGAAAAGTGCCCCCCATTACCTAAATCTGTTATATACATACAAAAGATATATTTCTAGTCTTTTATCTATTGAAAATTATTTTCACAACATTCAATATTTTTAAATTATTTTGTTATTTAAAGTGATATTTGTGTATTTGTAAGTGAGTTTGATTTCATTACAAAAAAAAAATGAAGAAAAAAAAAATTCTCAATATTATCAATAAGTTAATAAAGGAATAACAAGTAGGAAACGAAAAAGAAAAGTAATATAAAAGTAAAGAAAGAATTTTTTCTTATTTTTTTTTTTTATAATATATACAAAAGTTACAAGAAAATAATAACAAACACAAAGCTAAAAAAGAAAATTAAATTAAATTACAGAATAAATTAAATAATATTAAAAAAAAAAAAAAAAAAAAAAAAACGAAAGAAAAATAGAGGAGAAAAATAACGAGAAAAATAAAATGAAAATTGGGTAAAATGAAAATTTAAATAAAATTGTACAGACAGATTTATAACAGACGAATTACAAATTAATGAATAATTACAGTTTGGAGAATTAATTTGAAATTTAAATTAAGAACACTTTTGTATTTCATTAAAAAATAAAAACGGAAAAAAAAATATTTTGTATGTTATTGTTATTATGATTATAATAATAATAATAATAATTATTATTATTATTATTATTATTATGTTTCCTCTACACTTTAGAATAATATATTTTATGCTAATTTATTAAATTCAATTGAAATATAACAATATAAATCATAAATGATTACAATTACTAATCATTCTACTTATTGCTTCTGTAATTTTATATACAATCTTTACTCTTTGCTATTTAACAATTAAATTAAGCAAACAGTTTTATGCATTAAATTACGCAATTTTATATTATTTATTACCTTTATGAAACTATGAATAAAAAAAAAACATTTTTCTTTTTTGAAACATTTTAACGCTGTTTGGTTTGTATTAATCTAATTTATTAGAACTTCTTGAAATGTGTCTTTACATTTGATGTTGATAAATTTTATTACGGAAAAGTTAAAGAATAATTTCCAAACAAATTTCTATTCTATAACACGGATCGAAATAAATCATAAAAAAAAAATAAAAAATCAATATCTATTGATCGCACCTTAGATTTGTTAATATACAAAACGGTATAATGTTTTAGCCGTGGTACAAATACGGAATTTTAATGATAAATTATAAAATAATAATAAAATTTAATTTAATTGGATTTTGCACAATAAATTGGTTAAAATAATTAAAAAAAAAAAAAACAAATATAACAGAAAACAAAATATAATAAAAAATTGTTTTTTACTATCATAAACAAACTACAGTATCCAATCTACTGGTATCCACAATATTTCATCCATTTAACATGTTAACCAAATAAAAATGAAGTAAAAGTTGTAATAAAAAAAAATAAAAAATTATTTTAAATTATTTTGCAATTCAACATCTCATCGTTATTAAGGTGAACCACAAAAAATAAAAAACTTTTTTTTTTTTACAACAAACAAAAACCTTCTATGCAAATGCAATAATAGAATTAAAAATAAAAATTAATGATAAAACTGAACTTTTTTAGTTTCAATTAAAATAACAAAAATAACGAAATAACAACAGAAAAAAAAGAGTTTTTAAAAGAAAAAAAAAACAAATGTGTTTTTCACTTTATCTGCACGTCATCCATTGGCTTTATTTATAAAGTTTTTGGTTGTTATTTATTCCGATGGTTTTCAAATTGAACTTTAATCTATTAAACCAAAAAAAAAATACATATCTAGTTTCTAAAAACAAAATATATAAAGAAATTTCGCTAAAAATATACTCAAATAAATTCACAAAAAAAAAAATAACACTGATGACAATTTTCTATTAAAAATAAATTAATTTTTACTTTACATAAATATTTCCACAATTCTCTCTTATTTATAGCTTTGATTTTATATACAAAAAAAAAAAAAAATGTTTAACACTAGACTGGCTCATGCATTTTTTACACAAAATACCGAAAAAAAAAAAATGTATATAACACGGAATAATAAAGCCCAATATTGTTGAAAGTCATCTGTGTTGAAAGGGAATATTTTGGATCAACACAAATAAATAACGAACGCATATAGCAGTGTATAATGGTAGCGAATAATAGCGAAATAATAATAATAAATAAATAAAAAAAAAATAAAAATGTATGATTTCGATAAAATATAAATGGATTATATGAATTTTAAAATATGTTCCAGGTTTGTATACACGTTATTTGATTATTTTTATTATTGTTTTTCAACCATTTTTTCGCTTTTTTATTTGATAAATATAAAATTAAGTTAAGCATAATTGCATGGTGATTAAATTTATAATATAGAGTAGGTTTTCTGTTATTAATCTGTATCATAGCTGTGCAATGTTAACTTATTGCAATTTTCACTTTAAAATTAATTTATATTGCCTTGGGATATATAGAAAATATAAATTAAATTTTGAAACCCAAAAATTCGTCTAAAAACTTGAATTTAATACATTTTATTTTGAAAACTTGATTATTCTATCAAACTAACAAGTTACATTGTGCTACAATTTCAAGTAAATATCAGTGTCACATATAATACATTTATATGTAACCCAGTATATTATTGGTAATACATCACTATACAAATATTTAAATGCCAACGAATAAGTCGACAGTATAGAATTTCATTCGATGAAACATTTAAGAACTTAAAGCAGAAACATTATATAAAAGTTTAAAAAGGGAAACATTATCTAAAAATAAGAAAATAACAAGAAAAAAAAAACTATTCTTTTCGTTTCTATCAAATAAAAACTTTTGAAAATGTGAATAAATCTAATCTTTTAGTGTTGAATCTAAATTCAAATATTATCACGTAATGCAATATCAATTAGATATAACAATAAAGATATTACAGAAAGACAATTTATGTTTACAATGTACAATTGTTATCCCCATTCTCATGAGAAAGTCTATATCAATAACAGAGGTGATCGGCAACAAATGTAAATGTTTTCTACGTGCATATTATATTCTATGACTTAATCAAAATCCTATTACTGATTCTTTATATTTATGCTATATAGTTTATTCTAGTACCTGTATGTATATAAATTGTTGGGGAACTTTTTTCTTCTTATTATAGAATTTTATTACACTGCATATGGCACAAAATGCTGGTAAAATCTATAATGAATTATTTACATTTGACCTTATTTTTATAGCCTTGATGGTACTTTACCGGAAAATTACTTTCAAACATTAACAATTAGAGAAATTATGTATTTACTTCCCTTAGTGCAGTAAAATTTTTTTTTTATTTACATTAGAATTATTCAGATACATAAAAAAGCCTAACTAAAGGCGCATTTCAATGACTTAATATTACCACGGTTCATGTCTTCTCTCACTTAAAACATATTTCTAAGTGACTTAAATTAATAAAATAGGTGGCGTAGAAGTTGTTTAAAGAAATAATAATTTTTTTTTTGTTATTAGAAAATACTCGAAATTTGATTATTAATTCGGCTTATAGTCTTGAAAAATAAATCTAATCAAATTATACGTTATTAGAATTAACATATTTTTTTAATCAATGTTAAGATAATATGTTTTATATATTTAACGGTAAATTTCATTAAAAAAAATGAAAACTAAATAAAAAGTTTTTTTTTTTTAACTTTACAACTCACGCAACTTTTATATGGAAATTTTATTACTATTTTCATATTTGATTAAAATTTAGTGAAATTCAACACTTTATACAGTGTTTACTGTAGCTTTTCATTTATTTATTAAGCTCTCATTATGAACTTTTTTTTTTTTTCTTTTTTTAATTTAGTGACATATTATCCTAACTTTCATGATATGATATGAACTAAACATCAAGAATAAATTAATAAGGGTGAATATTAATTTTTTTGTAAATATTAAAAAGACTGTGTTAACTCTCATGTAAAACACACTCATGGCAAATGGAAACACTTAAATTGTTTATGAAATAAATGTATAAATAAACTGCATAACCGAGGGTATCAAATCGTTTAAAGTGGGCAATTATATGGTGGATTTAAAAAAGTGGAAATAAAAATATTTTTCATTACAAAAAAAAAAATGTAATAATTAATATCGATTAATAAAATCTATTGACTGAATGTCAACAGTCATATAATGCTAATAAAAATGAATACAGGTTTTTTACAGCAAAATAGCTATATATCTAGCAATTAACAAAGCCTGATAAGCTTATTTAAATAAATTAATAATTAATTATTGTTATTAGAACTTGTTTTAGAAAAAAATAAAAATAAAAACATCAAGTTTAAAATTATAAATAAGCCACGCAAGCATTTTTGTACATGGTTACACCTTACAAACGATAGTACAAACAAATCGATAAAGCTTAACTTAAATTTAATCGGAAAAATCAACAGTAGAATTTTAGAACTAATCGTTTAACAACAAAGATTTAATTGTTTCACACAATGTACATTTCCGACTCAAATCTTTTCAAGAACATTATTTTAATTGCAAATATACATCAAAATGACATTTTTATTATTTTCTTTCAGATGCAATAAAGAAAGATTTAAAAGTTAATGGTACGTTGCCCCTTGGTTTCTTCATTATTTCAGGTAATGATAATTTTGCTCGCTAAGAAATTAAATAAAAAAAAAAGCACAAAACGAAAACAAATCCGATAACAATATTTGTATATAATTTTTGAAGAACTTTACTCCATGGAAATAATAATAATAATAATAATAATAATTAACCGAACCAACAAAATAAATTTTTTTTTATAATTTAAAAAAAGGATTTAAATTCACATGGTTCAAAAGACATTAACTTTATTTTATGATGCAAAAAAAATAAATAAAATTTTTTAAAGCATGGATGCTGTTCGCATCTATGCCTTATGCGAACAAACAAACAAAATTCTGTCCCCAAAAAATTTGTATTTTTTTTTTCTTTTATTATTCAACTGAATTTTTATCATTAACATCAACCAGTAATTTGGTAAATATGTAATGAATTAATAAATAAAAAAAAAATAATAATACTTATATATGACAAAAAAAAACAAACCGGATTTTGAAAATGTTTGCCCACGATTAATACTTTGCAGAGCGACCATAATAAACATTTTTTTATTTTCTTTTTGGACAATAAAATAACGTTTTATGCTAATTCTGAAAATATCTTCGAATATATAAAGTTTCTATATAAATTTAAATTTTAATATTTTTTTTGTATTAAGCATTATTTAAATAAATTTATATACAACTAAGTAAAAGCCAAAATTAATAATTATTATAATAATAAAGGATATTATGGTAAATTAACGTTAATAATATTAAATGAAAAACGAAGACGGGATATAGAATTAATTGCAAATAATGTAAAAATATTAAGGATAAAAATAAAATTTATCACCAATAATATTTAAAATAATAAATTTATTTATATTGATTTCATTTTAAATGAAAATATATGAAACAGCGAAAAGCTTTATAAAAGCGATAAAAATAAAATTATATTTACTTGAATCAAGTCACATAGATTTTTTTGTTTTAGGGAATATTGTTCCGTTTTGGATCATTTTTATTTATTTTAATGAAACATAAAACTATATAAATTATATATATGAAGAAAGCTGAAAAAGAAAAAATTCTAGAATTTTTCCAAATAACGCAATATTGTGTACTTAAAATAAAATTTGTTTTTCATTTTATTTTATCTACTTAATTTCGTTTTAAAACATACACACACACACACAAATTTTTTTTTTTTTTTTTGCTTAAATATAAATAATATTGAATATAAAAAGCGAACCATCGCGTGTCTATTTTTTTTTTTTTTTTCTTTTCTTAATTTTTTTTTAAACAATGTTATCAGTATTTTTGACTACACTATCTCAGATAAAATTCTATATCTATTGCTTATTTTTGGCTTTTCAAACATTTTGCATTATTATTATTATTATTATTATTATTATTATTATTATTATTATTATTATATGCTACATTATATATTCTACTTACCCCAAACAAATATTTTATTAATATATATTTTGGTTGTGCTTTCGCCGTTTAGCTTTTTGTTAGTTGTTGAAGGAGGTGACATGGGTACATTACTTATTTATTCTACATCTCACACTGTTTATATTATTATAAGTTTATAATATTTTATTCACACAAATAGATGATGTTAGCGTTCCGCTAACAATATTCACCCATTTTATTAATTTTACCACCTACCATTTACTAGTAACACTACTATTTGTCTTAACAAACAAATTTGTCTCAACAATGATGTACTCATTATATTATATTTTATAATACATTCATAGCTGCTGCATTCATACAAAATATGTTTATATACTAATAGCAAACACCCCTCATTTCTTATATAATACTATCAGCCATCCATTACGCTAAAAGTATAACAACACAACACCGAAAACATAGAGACCTAACATAAAACAAAGTGTTCTTCTCCTGTTGTTTACACCGGAAAAAAGAAAAAAGAAAAGAAAAATAATAAGAAAATGTAAGAAATAAATAAAATGTATAAATAACAAAAAAAACAGGCCCACTGGTATATATAGATGAGGTACTTATAGGTAAGATATATCAGTAAATTGTACATTATATAAAATAAATATTCGTGTACTTGAGGTTAACAAAACAAGAAAATTCAAATACCTTTTACAATAACTTATTCTTATAAATTATCCTCTATACTCTCGGTTTATACAATTATTTATTTACGTTAAAAAAAATAAAAAAATTGTATTAAGTGAGTAATTAATTTTTGGTTTTTCTCTGTAAATTTAGCTTTTAGTAAAGATATAAATTTAATTATTATTTTATGCCTTCTTGAACTCTGCTTTTATCAATAGTTTCCTCTTCTTTTGCTTCTTTTTTTTTTTTGGTCACCTTAACGCAATTAATACCTCAAACATATAAAATTTAATTAAATAATGGTTTTGTACTAATTTTATACATATTACCATTAGATCCATTAAAATTATTTCGTATTTAAGGAAGTTAAGAAGTTAAATGCAACACTGAATACTGGGCCGTATCCCTTTCTTATAGTTAAATAGTTTAAAAAAAAAATCAAAAGCGACAAATTTTTTTTTTCCTTTTCTTCACCATTTCGTTGCTATTTGTTTTTTTTTTTTTTTTTTTTTTGTTTCTGTTTTGCAACTTTATTTATTCAAGTTGCCTAAATGGCGAGTTAATTGAGTTGTATCTTTTTTAACGATATAAAAAAGGTGCTTTTTTCATGCTTTTACAGTAAAAAAGTAAATTTTTAAACAAAATTTTGTTGGCCAACCAACAGGTAAAAGTCTTTAAGAATAAGTTTTAATTCCTAAGAAATGATGAACTGCGAATAATTATTTTTTATTTTTAACTTTTTAACATTATTGAATTAAATGTTATTTATTGTTATAAGTCAGTCGGAAAATAATGTAAATACAACAGAACAGAAAATGTATTATTTCCGTAACAAAAAAAAAAAAAAAAAGAAAAAAGATATAAAAGAGCAAAATAATTCAAATGCTAAAAAAGGAAATAAATTCATTGTTTGCTCGGCTTACTATAAAATGTAACGACATACAAAAATAAAATAAAAAAACCAGCTCCGGTGCTTCGGATAAAGATCTTATCCTTTAATATTTAAAAAGTCTCGAAAGAAAATAACTAACAATTGCACAAGACACGCATTATAAGTTTTCCTTTAACTCTTATGGTGTTATCATTATCCATTTTCTTACCTATACATTATGTTAACGTAAACGTAAATAGTACTTAAAGATTTACATGTATTATTAAGAAGGATAACGTATGTATGTAGAACGATTAAGAATCGTATAGGTCATCCTTTCATAATTTAATCGTTATTATATTATATAACCACGTAAATGTCTGGTATGCATGCTGAAAATTCAACTCACACTAAAAACTATTTTAAACGTGCATAAATAATAATTTATTCATTAATTGATTTAATGGAAAATTGTTTTTTTTTATTATTGCTTTTTCTGTTTAAAAATTATAATTGTTAATAGCAGATATATGATTTTTATAATTAATTGCCATTTTATTCCATCAATGTATTAATCAATTAATTTTTAATGTCACATTTTGTTTGCACATTTTTAAAAATTTATTTACCCAAAATATTTAAACTTGTTTTGGCCACATGTGTAAGGAATTTTCTAATAATAAAATTGTCCAATAAAATGCCATAATGCGTTGAATAAAATTGTATTGTGTTAAAAATAATATTGATCGTTGGATCAAAACTGCCAGATTATCAATATATGTAACGAAAATAATAATAAATAATAAAAGTGGGAATAAATAATTCAATACATTTATTTACAATGTGATATTCATTATTTGTAGACATGGCTAGACGTGCAGTCTGCATATAGTATATAACAGTAAGAGCCATAGGAGCATAACCAAACCATTTTTCTTTTTCCATTTTTGGTAAAGAATATAATGGAAAATTGAAACATTCGGAATTCTTTTTTTTTTTTTTTAATGGTGTTTCTAATTATAAAAATTCTCTCGGTAAGTATTTAATTGAAAAGTTTTTTTATTTTTTTTTATTCCTTTTGCTTTACCTTTTAAAATTTATTTGATTTGCAGTGGTTAGAAAATCAAAGTAAAAGAGTTTTCTTTTTTTTTTTAACTTAAATCTCTTTAAATATTCATGTAATTTCTAAGCTAATACTTATGTTAAAAAAAATTATAATAATAATAATAATTTAACATAAAAGAAAATCACCTTAGAATAAGAATATAAAATGAATTCTAGAAATTAGACGATAGATTCTGTTATGGTTTTTATTAAGAAGTGGCGGATGGCGTCACTTGGACGATGACGTAAACATGACATAGAATTTCTCAATTCTCTTCTCGTGTCAAATGCTATATAAATTGATATAAATATTCTATATATGTATTATTGCTTTATCGCTTCACTACCATTCTAAACAGTTGATTTTGACATTTGACTGCATTAAACCATATTCAACTAGAGTAGTACACTGTTGGTTATAAAGTAAATTATCTATTCTAACCAAAAGTATATTAAATTTCTATTTGTCTATCTTTATGTTACATTTCCTACATAAAATCATTGTATATTTGTTTATACGAGAAGAGAGCATTACTTTACTAGGCGATCCGCTTATAATATTCTAAATATTTGATTTCTTCAAATACAACAGTGTTACAGTAGTACGAGTTGGAAATTATTTTCTTTAGCGAGACATTCAGTCAAGCAGTCAGTGGTTTTGTTATAAGTTTTCCCAAATCAATTACAAAAAAAAAATAAATAAATAAATAAATAAAGTAATTTACTTGGAAGCCAAGTAAAAGTTATAAATAATAATTTGATTTATTTTATTTTTTTTTCGAATAGTGTTTTGTCCATCTTATTGATACTAGCACGATGTACAGTTGTTGTCATTTTAATTTATTTAAAAATAATATAAAAACAAATTTTAAAGAGAGAATCTGAAGCCCCACATCATACTTGGATTAGTGTTTGTGTATTTTGTGCTTTTTTGGTTTTGTAGTGAAATTTTATTAAAATTTGATTTTATATTTTTCTACATAAAATACATAGAAATTTATATTATATTTCTCATTTAGACTGCTCAGCTGTTCTGTATAAACTACTGTAGGTGTGATCTTAACACATTCACAAAAGAGAGAGAATTAAACAAATTTTTGTTCAATATACTATAGTGGGTTGGTGGAGCTCGTGGTGGAGCCTATACAAAATGAGTGAATGTGATATGATGTGATTATATGTATATATACTCTCTCTCTTCTTCAGTTCAAATCGGAACTGCTATCAAGTAACTTCTATTTATATTTTATTTCCGCCAAAAAAGAAACAAAAAATTTCTATAAATTCATCACTATTCATCGAAACATATTATTTATTCTTATAATTTCTATTTAAAATTATGTTAATAATGTTGTTTACTTATTTAAGAAACGTTTAAACAGTGCAAGTGCGTATAAAAAGTGAATGTTTATATGTGTTTTAGTGTATTAAGAACTTATAGTAGTACATCGGTGTAATCAGCAAAATAAACAAACAACCAAACAAAATAATAATAATAATAATAATAATAAAAAAAAAAATTTACGAAAATCGATGTGCTGTGCTGCTGCTGCTGCTGCTGTATTCTCAAGTTTCAAGTTTCATACAACAAGGTGATATCAATAAAAGTATGTTGTGCTTTACCAAATAACCTATGTACATGTTTATATATATATATATATATATATTTATTTATTTATTATATATAATAAAAAAGAATATACTAGCCAAAAAAATAAAAATTCATTTGTTATTTAATTAATTAAATTATAATAAAAGTAAAGTAAAGTAAATGTTATATTGCAGTATAAATAAATATTAATAAAACATTTTTTCTTTTTTGTAAATAAAGAAATTATTTTATAAATTATAATTCGCCAAAATTATAATTAAATAAAATTACAAAACAAAACAAAAAACAAACTGAAGGATAAATTTTTTTTTTTTTTTTAAGTTTTTTAAATGTTTAATTAAATACAGGCAGACACTATTAAAAAATTGGTGGTACGTAGCATATAGTATGAGTAAATTATTATTATTATTACTAAATATATAAAAAAAAAGGTAAACATACATTTTATACGTGCAAATAAAGCAAAAGAAAATTGAAAGAAAACACGTCAAAGATAAAATAATAATAAGAAATAAAAAAAAGAAAAAGGGAACCTAAACAAATATTAACCTTGACCCGTGGGTTTTGTTGCTATGTTTTTTCATTCTTATATTGTGTGCTATGAGTCCTTTCCTTCCGTCAACTAACTGGTGGGTGGAATATTTTCTTATAAATATTATTTGCAATAGAAAAAGGAAACATTTTTTTTTTTTTTTTTTTTTTTTATTTAATATTTCTACAATATAAAAACAAATACATTTACTAATGAATGTGTCACACTGAAATTTAATACAATATATATTTTTGTGTTTCTCGATTATTTCCGGTCATTTATAGTATATAACAATAAATTAAAAAAAAAAAAAAAAAAAAAAACATTAAATAATAACTGCTTACTTTCGTCATGTGCGCTGTTAATAGTATGTATTATTATTTAATTAAACAAAAATAAATAATCAAAGTAGTATGACCTCGTTAAAAAAAATAAATCATTTAGTATATATCAACAAAAAATAAAACAGAAAAAAAATTTTAAATTATATTTTTAAAAATCAATAAACCAAATAAATAATAATAATAATAATTTCTATTTACTTTTAACAAGATTTTTATTATTATATACTAGCATAGAAAATACTATTAAACATCATTTATTATTTAATTAAATAAAAATGTTACAAATAAAATGTTGTAATAAGAAAAATATTTTTTTTTATTTTTTTAGTCTATTTTAATTATTAAATATAGAACAGAAATGTTAACTAAATTTAATTAAATTAAATTTTAAAAAACTATATATATTTTTAGAGAGTTTGCTGTCAAAAGTATGCTTAATAATAATAATAACATAAATGATTATATTTTCCTGTTCAATTTAGTTGTTCATTCAAAACAATAATAATAATTCTCGATTTAGGCGGTCTGTATATATATATATATTTATTTATTTTAGTTTATAATGCTTTTGCTCTCATATAATAATATAAAATTGTAATAAAAATGAAAAATGTATTTTAAAAAAATAAGAAAAATAAACATTCTAGTAGTAAAGTACAAAAACTCTACTATTATAGTATTGAGAGAATATTACGATTGCGTAATAGAAATCTGCAGAGAATCAAAATATTTTCTACTCAGTTTTAATTTAAATGAAAACAAAAAATCATTTGATTATTATTTAAAAAATTTAAATTAAATAAAATATCGCTGCTACATAAAAAATAAAATAAAAATAAAAAGGTAAATAATAAATACAATGAAACAATGAATTTTAAATAGGTTTAAGAAGAGTCATAAGTTGTTGTGTGTGTGTGTGTTATTAAACGTATTGCTTAAGTAAAAAATTTCAATTTTATGTAGAGATTAACGGATAGATTCGCGAATATAATAATAAAAATGTTTAACAAAAAAAAAAAAAAAAAATAATAGCCAACGACAGAAACACACATAATTTTATTAATAAAATTTTAAAACAAAAATAAAATATTAATTCGCCTTTATCTAAATTTAATTTTTTTTTTTATAGAACACAAAATCTGATTTTTTTTTTTTTTCGTATTAAAATTACACAAATATTACTAACGAAATAACATCTCACCATCGCAATAAAACTTCTTTTCGTTTTTTTTTTTTTTTTATTGAAATAAATTTTTGAAATACAAAAATTGTGCTGAGTTTGGTTTGTGTATAAACAATAATTTTGTTAATTTTTTTATTTTTGGAAATCTCGCCAGATTCATTTTACATATTTATACACATATAATTTATCTATAAATTTATTTGGCTAAACAAGAATGTAGGCGTGTAAAAGATGATTGTACTGTTGGCTAAATGTTCGCTTCCCCACATATAATAATTGTATTAAAGGTGTTCAGCATCACAAAGCATTTCGCATTAATGCTTAACCAAACATAGCGACAATTGTTGATTTTTTTTTTTTTGCTTTATTGTGTATTTTTATTACCACTTTATCTTATATAACGTCCGCTTTGTTATTGATGGTTTTAATTGGCGTTTTATATATATTTTTATTTTTTTTACATTTTGTTTGTATCTTGTTTTCATGTAATTATAATCAAGCAAAACATTTTCGTGAGCACCCAGTACCAAACAAATAATAATAATAATAAAGAAACGTGTGTAAATAATAATAATAATAAAAAAAACCCCGAAATCCTAAGAAATATGTTTTATTTATTTTTTTTTTTTTGTTTATTAATATCAATAATCAAATAGAAAACAAAAATTAATAATAAAAGAAAAAAAAAAAAAAAGTTTCTTGTTTTTGTTTTCTGTACAGTCTTTCATCATTAAGCAAGGTTAAAATTTTAGTCAATGTCATCATCAACGTGAAATTATTTCATTATTAAAACGTTTCGTATGAATATTCAACCGAACAACCAATAGTTGTTTAATGTTTGACGTAGCCGTTTTTTTTTTTTTTTTTTTTTTTCATTTTTGTATTATTATTTTTGTTCACAATCATAATTTTCACTAAAATAAATAAAAATAAACGACTGAAATGTTGTTCATTAATTTCAAGTTTTTTTATTTTATTTATTTTCCAACAAATAAATAAAAATAAAAATCTTGATGATGTAAATTTATAAATTTATTTATATTTATATACAACCAAGTTAAATAAATAAAATAGAAAATGTTTATATAAAATCTAATAAAATGTGAAATCATCAAATATCACGTGGAAGACGTTACATTTCATTAACTTCTTTACTATGATAAACTGTATATTTCTGTATATATAAAGATAAATAAAGTTTTTCTCTTAATTATTTAGTACGTACAAAGAGTATTTTGTAAATTCATATCAAACTAAGATATTAAAGTCATTTCGGTTTTTTAATTATAAATCTTTTTTATTTTATTTTATTCTATTTTGTCGTCATTTAATTTTATTTTCATTTGAATAACAATAAATGTACTCTTGACCCAGTCACTTTGAAAATAATTTTTTATTTTGTGTCTCTACCTCGATTATTATTGTTATTTTATTTTTTTATAAAGGAAACTGAGACATTAATTGCTGTTTAATTAATATTATATATTATTACAGTCGTAATATAGTCAGGTTTCGATCTGTCTGGGGTTTTTTTAATGCATATTATATACGATTTCATAGTAAAAAAATTTAATTAATAATAACCATCTCAATTTATTATTCATAAACAATTAATAATTAATTAATAAATTAAATCGTTAATTTTAAACATCCAATTAATGTGTCCAAAAATTTATAATAATAATTAAAAAAAAAAAAAACATGAGATAAAACCTTTTAATATTAACTCTTCAAATAGTCTTGGACAACTACGGTATCAATTAGACAGACTAATCGTTCATAACAATAACAGAAAGTAAAAATCAATGAATTTTCATTTATTACTGATAAATCCAACACAAATATACTAACGGATAAGTGTTTTCTATTTTTTAATTACAATTTAATTAAGAACAAAATATTATATAAAAAAAAATTAAAAATTCATTAAACTTATCTAGAGAGATTATTATATTTTTAATAAAATATAATCAGTTATATTATCTATACGCTATTTAACAAAATACAATTCACAAACATTATGAATTTATAATGCTAATAAAATAAATTTTATTTATAAAATAAACATGAGTGTAATTAACAATTACATAAGTACAGTAAATTATATTAATTATAATAAAAGTAATGGGTGCTTTTGAATTATTTACAATAAATAAATCAAAAAATCAAATAGCAAATTTAAATTAAAACCACAAAAGGTGAAAAAGATAATGATAATACACTAGAAAACATTAATAAATGTAATTGAGTATTTATAATAACAGCAATTTATTGAAATATCAAAATACAAAGAAATTAAATCATTGAATTCTAGGAAAGCTATGTGCATTTTACTTCGTTTTTTTTTTTATTATACTAATTTACATATTTACTTTACTTAAAAGCTTCTTTTTGTATTATATACATATAACACAACCACACATTTTTCCATATATGTATTTATTACTTTACTTTTATACGAACGAAGTAAAATTTTATTATTTTACCTATATTATGTCTGGGCATCATTGATCAAATCATCCCTTATAAACTTTAATGTAATGTCAAGTTTTTATGATAATGCTCTGTAAAATGAAGGCAAAAGAAAAAAACAGAAAAGAATAATAATAGTAGCATAAAAAACTAACAGTATTAGTAGAAGCTCTAAAGGAATATATATAAAAAAAATAAGCTGGAAAAGAATGAAAAAGAAAAAAAAAAAAACTTTAATAAATGTAAACATTTAAAATGCATTTGTTTACATTTAACGTCCTTTTAAAATTTAAAAAACCCTGTCTTATTAAAGTGCATCCATTATACTTATATGAATTATTACCATTAGCGTTTTGCATATATTTTTTAATACGTTTCTTCTTTGATGATTATTATTTACGTTAGTTTTGTTACTTTTTTTTTTTTTAAACTAACGAAACAAATAAAAATGAGAAAAAATTTAATAATTATTATTAATTAATTAAATTTATAATATAAATCAAATTAGATTCGAAATGGCACGAAATATGGATTAAGATCGCATTAATAACATTATATGGGGTTTTTTTTTATTTTATTTTTTATTATTTATTTATTTTTGTTTAATTTTTTTATTTATTTATTTTTGAATGCAGATAACAAATGTTTTAAGGTTTAACAACAAATCAATAATAGAAATATTAATTAGAGTTTTGTTATTACAAAATAGTAATTTGTCATATAAAATCTCATTACTTATACTACAAATAAGCGTATTGGCGCTTTTTTTTGTTTTTTTTTTCGTTTCGTTTTTTTATTACCATTGTATTAAACAATTTTTTTCGTTTCTGTTTAAATTATTTTATTATATGTACGTAGAAACCGAAAAACCTTGATAATTATTAATTTATTTGTTGACGATGATTCATGCAAATTTACAGAAGTTTTATCTATATATTGTTGTGAGTAGCGTAGTTAACCAAAACTTTTATTTTTCATGGTTTATACAAATTTAAATGAATATTAAATAATTTTGTTTATTGTAATCAGATAAATGATAGTAATAATCCTTTATATTTGAGATATAAAAATAATTATAGTTTCATGGTATGTACTTTGTTGAAGCTTGGTATATTTTATGCTGCACTAAGGTTTAAACTATTGTGATATGATTATTGTTTTTCGTTTATTAAATTATTTTATATAATTAGTTTCGTGTAAATGTGCATTTCAGTTAAGGGTCTAGCTCTATTTTGTTTAATTCTTTCTCAATTACCGCACTTTAGTTAATTTCGGTTAGATATGCGTAGTTTAAGCCGTTTTCTTCAAATAAGTATTTGCGGTTAAAGTTCTTTGATAAGTTCAGCACATTTTGTATAAATTTAATACAAATTTGCTAAATTGATATATAAAATTATTATTCATGAATCAAAATAATTAGTGTGAAAGAAAATGTGTTTTTTACCAGTATAATTTATTTTTATTAATGCAATAAAAAGTCTAAATAATAAATATAAATTTATAAAATTTCATTTATTATTATTTTCTGTCATTTAGTTGTTTATTAGATTTAAACTTGTTTTTGCCACATAAACGTAGTTTTTTGATTTAATTTTTCAAAAAGTCTTTGACCGGAGAAATTCTGTTTCTTTTTTTTTTATGATTTTGTTTGATTTTAACAGGATTTTGGTTGAACACTAAATAGCAAAATAAAAAAAATGTGTGGTGTGTTGAGGTGACTAAGAATTTTTAGTTTATTGTTTTATTTTTCTATAACAAAAAAATGTTGATTTCTTAATAGTATTCAATTAATTTTAATTTTAAAGATTATCATGAAATATTCTTATGATAATTTTAAAGGAATCAAAATGAATGGTGGTAGACATAACAGAACTTTTTATTCGAAAGAAATAAGAAAAAAAACATAAAATATTCAATTTTATAATCGTTGATATAATTTATTCATAAATAAAAAGAAAAAAAAAAAAAAAAAAAAACGTATTCAAACCTTTTCCCCAAAACAAAAAATTCTTTTTCATCATTTAAGATAAAAAAAAAAAAAAAAAAAAAAACAAGAAATAACGAATAAAAATCATCAATAGATTTTTTACTGTATATTTTACCAAAATATCTAAAAAAAAATAATTTAAATATCAAATAAAATATTTTTTATATGTGTTCATTGAACCATTGTATGACAAAAAAAAAAGAAAGAAAGAAGACGCGGCAACATCTTTTCCTATACTAATAATCATTATAATAAATAAATAATATATAGAAACGTATTCTCATTAAGAATGAATTTTTTATTCTTCATATTCTTCTTCTTTATTATTTTATTTTATTTTATTTTATTTTAACTTAAAAATCAACTTTATTCCATT
This sequence comes from Ptychoptera albimana, assembly GCA_961205885.1. Taxonomy (NCBI): domain Eukaryota; kingdom Metazoa; phylum Arthropoda; class Insecta; order Diptera; family Ptychopteridae; genus Ptychoptera; species Ptychoptera albimana. The sequence continues at coordinate 11,694,476 of OY540805.1, forward strand.
TTACATTAAATTTATATAAATATTACAATAAAAAAAAAAAAGAAAAAATTATATCATTTAAATAACAATATCATCATCATTATAATTACAGAACCCAATTTAATGTGAATTTAATATAGTAAAAATTCATGGATTATAAACACTAAATATTGTTAAAAAGTTTAAATTAATTTTCCGACTGTTTAAGCAAAGTCATTAATATATATGTATATATAAAATGTATATTACAAGTGTACGTATTTAACGAGTAATTAATTCATTTAATATAAATTTTATAAAAACAATTTTTTTTTTATTTCTCTCTTATTTCCATTTCTTTTTACATAAAACATAAATACCAATTTGTATCTCTAATTTTTTTCCGACTCAATTATTACAAATTACAAAATAACAATCATCATGAATGATAATTTTATCAAAAATAAATAAATTAAATAATATCACCAAGGGTTTAATTTTTCAACAAGAGTTTAGTTGATGCTTACATTTCGATAATATTCTTTAGTTAAAATATATATGATAATATAGAACTTGGTAGATAATTATCAATGTCTCTAATAAAGATAATATATACAGTATAGACAAACTATAGTAAAAGTGAGGCTGTTGCTCATCACGCCAAAGTAATTTTTGTTATAATACCGTAGTCGTATCTATTTAAGCTGGAATTTTTTTTTTTTTTTTTTTTTTTATCATCAAACAAACTTTTTTTTTTATTTTAACTATATATAACAATCTATATAGTAAATATAAATGCGAAATCGAATTGTTGTTTAGTTGTTTTATATATTTGTTAGATTAGATTAGAACGTAACTAATTCAATACTTTTGATGAAATTTTTGTTAATGGGAAAATCATTGTTGAAAAAGAGGTCGAGAGGTGTTGCACGACATTATATAAATATATTCTATGTGTATATTATCTAAAAAAATAAATAACACTGTGAATCAATTTAATATTAGATATTAGATAATAAATAAAATAAAATGAAAGAGCATAATGATTGTATTCGTATCACTAGGTTTTTTACATAATTTTATCTATAAATGTTTGTTTTGCATAAAATCTAATGCTACTGTTACATATTTCTATGTGTAATTAAATTCTTTTCTTTATTATTAATCCAATTATTTTATATACTATACATCGGTATAGCAATTAAACTATATTTGTAATCACTGTAATAATAAACATAAAAAAACGTAGCATCTATTTATAATCATTTTTTTTTTTTGTATACATTTTTTATAATTTACTACATGAAAATGAAAATTTATTCAATAATGTAATATAACAAAAAAATTATTGAAATATAATGTAATTTTGTTACAATAATGATAATAAAAAATAATTAAATAGTTATTCTGTAAATACAATCATGTTAATAGTACTAAAAAAAAACTATTTTTATTCATTTTTTTTTTATTGATAAAATTATAGCTTTTTTTTTTTTTTTATTAGTTTTGAAATGATTAATTTTATCGGTATATGCATATAATTCTTAATAATTAATTTTATATTTAATAATCAATTTGAATGGGTTTTTTATTTTTCAAAAAAAAAAAAAAAAAAAAAACTACACAATAAAAACTCATTACTACCTTTGTATCGGCTATTAAAAAAAAAAAACGCGATTCTCCTCAAATTAACAAATTAATTAAATAAAATTTTTAATTAGTTCTAATTATTGCTTCAGTGTAAAAAACGCTATTAATATTATTACATAATTAAATTATAATTTTAAATTAATATTGATTTGTATTTCTCCTATTTTTTTCCTTTTTTTTTTTTTTTTGGTATCGAATCTAAAGTAATTCATAAATATTTACCAATAAAATATTAATTAAAATCAAATATTAAAATAACCATTCAAAAATAAAATTTATTTAAATAATAATTGCATTTATCCTCATCACAGTTTGATATTGTTATTGTTGAACATTATTAATACAAAAATATAAAAAAAAAAAAAATAATAATAAAATTCATTTTTGTTTTAATTAAAAATGTCATTAAACATATTTTTGATGAATTTTTATTTATTGTAAATATTTAATTTTCTTTTAAAGCGTAAATAATAAAATAAATAAAACCGTATGTATGCCTGTACATAAATATAATAAAAATAATTATAACAATGTAAAAATAATTAAAAGAAATTAATATCATTTGTAATGATAATAAAAAAACAAAACAAAACAAAAAAAAAGGCAACATGTACTTATGAATGTGTTATATTTTATGCTAACTATCGTAGTAGAGTTACATGTTATGCTGTTTTATGACGTGATTAAATATAAATAAATAAATAATAAAAATGAAAAAAAAAAAAAAATCAGTGTGTATATTACAATTATTTTATACCATTATTACATTGTTTTAATTGTTGCGGTTATTTTTCTATCTCTTTTAGATGAATGGGAATTCAACAGTATCAACAATTGATGTACACAAATTAAAACAATAACAATCATAATATTATTATTAATAACAATAATAATAATAATAATGATAATATTATAAAAAAAGATGCGAATAATAACAATCAAATACCATATTTTTATTGTTTTTTTTTTTCGTTAATTAACTTGTTTTTTTTTTTAATATTTTTCTCATTAATTTTATGAATTATTTTGTTATTTTAATTATAACGAAAAATACAAAAAAAAAGGGAAAAACCTTAATTGCTACAAACATTTATATATTTACATATTTACTTATAAGGCAATTAATTTTCTGAAGCAACTGCGATGTTCATTAGCTTTTTTTTTTTGTGTTTCTTTAATATCGATCTTTTAAAAAATTGATTGAATACAAATCTATAATTACCAAGTCTTGATTTACCCTTTTATGTATTTTTTTTTGTTATTTTTTTAGCTTTTTTTTCTTTTCTTTTTTCATTTAATGTTTGTGAAAGATTGATTATTTTTTTATGTAATTTGTTATTAATTATTTAAAATAACTTTTGTTTGATTTTTTTTTTTTTTTTGTTGATTTGTTTTTTTTTTTTTTTACTTGCAGAGTAAAATATGACTTCATTTAATGATCAAACGTGATAAAAACAGTAATGGCTTTGTGATTTTTATCTATAAAACACACAAAAAAAAATGAAACGAAAATAATAAAAATTTAAGTGTTAATTGAATATGTCCATTATAATTAAACTAATTAATTAATTTTTGCATACATATTTTAATTGTGTTTTTTTTTGCTATAATATAAATAATTTAATAATTTAATAAAAAAAAAAAAAAAAAGTGAAAAAGTTTTTAATTTGAATGAAACTTGCACAACTTTTTTGTTTGGTTCATTTTATTTTATTTATTGTTTTAAACTAATGTTATTTTTAAGTTAATATCACCTTTATAACCTTTTATTTTCTGTTAATTGTGTAATTTTTAATTTTGTTAAAAAAAAATTAAATTAAATTAATTTAAATTAGTTAAATAGTTCAACGAATGATGGTGCTAAAGAAAAAATTAATAAATGCATAAACAAAATAATTATTGTTATTAATAATAAGTGCAATGCTTTATTGCAATTATATGTTTCGAGATCCGAAAAGACGGATAACACCGGAACAATATATGCAAATAAAAGAATATCCAAATATATTCATTACACAACACGAACAAAAAATAGAAGAACAAAACGAATTACAACAGTATCAAGTACAACAAAATGTTATCAACATAAAACAAGAAAACATAATAATTTACATAAATATAAATCGGAAACAAGATATAAACGACATTTTATATATATTTATAAAACAACAGCAACAACAACAACAAGCAACAAAAAGTGGAACAACAAAATACGAGAAAAGAAAAAGAAAAATGTTTTATGCAAAAGTAGCGAATTATGGAAAAGGTAAGAAAAATTATTTAATTTTTTATTTTTATTTTTATTATATTACTCTCGTAATGTTATCGTAATTATAATTTATTATTAAATAATTAAATAATATTATACGGAATAGATAAAATTCATAACATAACGATTTCCCACATAATTCCATTTATTTCTTTGTTATTTCTTATGTACATCCTTTATTACTATTTCTTGTGACTTATGTGACTTACCTGAACATTGTATTCAAATGAATAACTAATAATTAACTGTATTTTTCTTTTTTTCAAGAATATTGTCATTAATAATAACATAATAACATATATTAAATTCAATAAAATATACATAAATAATAACGTTGATGCCAATCAATATATTATATTAAAAATTACTTATCACTTAAGGTCACGTTAATCAGACAATATTTATATATACGTTGTCATTATTCGCTTTAATTTTTCTCCATAATTGTGCTTATTTTATAAGCATGTCATAAATTATTACTTATAAAATTATATTTATGCATTTAATCATATACAATTTCAATGACTAAAAAATCTTAATTTCATTTCGTAATCTTAGCAAAAGTCACTGTCAAATAATATTTATATATATATTTCTTAAAAATAACATTAACTAAATATTTATATTTAATTAAAATATTTCCATCATATTCATTGCCAAATTCATGTCAAATTAACATAAAATTAAAGAAAAAATAAATTTAACATAACAATTAAATGCAAACAAAAAATTATAAAACAAAGTGAAAAAAAATGTTATAAATAAAAAAAGAATAATAATAATAAATATGATTATTAAATTACTGCTTTAACCAAATACAATCAAAATGTAACCAAAAACTAGAACAAAAAATATTTTTAATTATATTATATCAAAAGGTGAAAGTTTGCCAAATAATGAACAATCTAATGAGAAAACATTAACACAAACAAAAACAAAAAAAGCACAAAAATGTATTTCATAAAATATAAATTTCATGTTTTTAATTATCAAAAATAAGGCAAGATGAAGTTAACTTAATATACGAAAATATTTTTTTTTTGCTGTTAATTGTTATTCAAATATTAAGCAGCGGACTATATATTTATAATAATAATAATAATATAAAATAAACAACCATAAGTGTGTTGTTGTTTATACACATTATAAATTTAAAATAAAATTAACATGATAAACAAAAAATATTACTCTGTCTGTCTGATTTTTTTATTTAATTTTATTTGAATTTTTAATAGTCAACAAAAAAAAAAAATAAATTGTTTTTCTTTTTTTTAAATAAAAAATAAATATATTTATTTTAACTCGTGAATTTAATTATTATTTTTCTATAAATTAAATGTCTAAACACTTTTTAATTTAAAAATTAATGAAAATAAATTAATTTGTACGTAATGTATGAGATTGATTAAAAATAAAAAAAAATATTTATTTTAATCATAATTCTATCAAAAAAACTTATTTCACATATAAAAGCCCGTAAATAAAATTAATAAATCGAAATAAAAACCATAATAATAAAAATAAAACACCTGCCAGTTCTTGTCGAATCATAGACAGTAAAACGATTTGTTTAATATAAAAACAAAAAAAAAGTTAACAAAACTATGCTTTTTATAGCGCTTTCGTTTATTTATGTTATTAACATGATTTTGATCTAAACGAAGCTTCATAAATAAAATAAAAGTAATAATAATCACTTTTTATAAACACATAAACATTACATGTTGTAAAAAAAAAGCACTATGGCTGTGTACAAAATTATTGAACAAAATAATAATAATAATAATCAGTCCATTAACAATAAAATGATCCATCCCTTGTCATTTGATTTAATATAATAAAGAGAAATTTACACGAAATTTACTATTAAAAATATATATATATATATATATATATATTTGTATAAAAATAAACTTTATAAATACCCATCGACAAATTACTCACTCAAATCAATGCTTTTGAAATTTGTTTTCGATATTTTTTTTTTGTATAAACATTTAATCAATATTAAAACCCTACACATATTTTCGTTTTTACATGGTTTACAAACGAAATTTCTATGAAATGGTTTTTATTTTGATTAGTATTTGACCCCCTAATCACTTATTACATAGTTCAGTAATTTTTGATATATTTTCTTTTTCCTTTTTTTCAAACAATTATTTTATGTGCTTTACTTCAAAAACGAATAATTTTTTTTTTTTTTTGACAATACAATGAAATTATTTCTATCAAATGTTAATTACACTATATATACATGGAAATGGTATTGAATGAAATGACTTTGACTAAATGCTTTTTCATTATATTATTTCTTTAAAATACATATATTCAACTATGTATATGTTATGCTTAATATACAGTATTTTGTTATCTTCTTTCAAGTACACAAAAGTTTTTATTTATTTGTATTTCATTTCTGATTTGCACAATAAACATTTATTTTTATTTTTCATATTGTGTTGCTTTATATTAAGGTAGTTGATAAACAAAAAAAAAAAAAAAACAATTTTATTTCACATTAAAAAAAAAAAAATCATTTAACAATTGCAGTAATTAAAATGAAAGAAATTTGCACGGATTAAAAAATGTATTAATAAAAATGACCGAGAAGTTTGATTTTCAATTATTTAAAATTAAAAATTAAATCAAATGAACAATTTTGTATATAAATATTATTAAAAAAAAAAAAAAGTTCCTAATCAAATGTGTTAACTATTTAATAATAAAATAAAATAAAAATAATCTTTAATAAACTTTAATATTTTTATTTTTTCTTCTCTCTTTTTTTTATATTTTTTATTTTTTTATATTTTTTACAGAATAAACTGTGTAATATTTATATTAAAATTATTAGTAAAATTTTATAAAAATAATAAAACTTGTGAAAATTTGTATATTTTGAAAACATTTTATAATAAATACGCGTATAATAATCATTTAAATATAAAATTAACATCAAAATATTTTTATGATATAAATTTATTAAATAAAATTGCTGACACAAGTAAATTCTATTGCATTTATTATAGGCCACATATAAATGAATTATATATAAATATAGTACATTTTTTGCCTTTGAATAAGTTAGTTAATAATAGTGAAAAAAATTTAAAACATAATTTCAACTCTATTATTGACGTTAATATAAATAATTGTGATTGTTTTGCTAGTGAATTATTGTTTAATAATAATAATAATGTAAGAAAAAGAAATTTAATTAATAAAAATGTAAATGATGATGATGATGATAATGCTGTAATAAATTCATACAATAATAATTATAGTGATAAATGTAACAACAATAATTATAATAATAATAATAATAAGAATATAAATCAAGTGCCAAAATATTTAACATTAAATTGTAAGAAAATAGAAAAGCTCAACAATGAAATTTTTATTAATAATGAGTTATGCTCAATGCATAGAAAAAATATAATAAAAGAACAGAAGATACAAGTGTTTGATAGTAAAAGAATTGAATATTTTAATCGTTTATACGATAGTGTTAAGTTATTATTAAAGAAAGAATTTTTAAAAAGTTCCTTTAAAAAAATGCTGTGGTTTCGTTCAATGAAATTGAAAGAACGCCTTGTGCTGGGCTTTGGCGCGTCAATGGTGCTTTTTACCTTACTTTTAGTTGTAGATTTACAAATGGATTTAGGTGTATCGAAGAGACATCTTGTACCATCACATGGTCGAGTGAAATATGTTAATGAAGAAGATAAAACGGGGGTGTTTCGTGATTTTAAAAGAAAATTCCTTCAAAAAAGGTAAATTTTATATTATTAATTTAGTCACATAGCTAGAGTGTTATTCATATTTATTTAATTAAAAATTAATTTGACATAGTAATTCGTCGGGATCAAAAGAAACATCAACCGTACGACAGCAGAATGTTGTAACAGATGGAACAACAAATATTATAAGTCCTACCGAGCCATCAGTACATGATAAATTTCATGATTTAGTATCTATTCTAGTTGAAACAAATGAGGCAGATAACAATGATGGAAAACGATCGAGCAGCGATGAACCTAATCCCACACTTAGTGAATTATTAGATATATCAATAAGGTATTTATAATTATTTCTCTTACTATATTTTCTATACTATAAATTTTAATTAATTGACAATATAATTTTAACGCACAATAATCATAAAACATTCTACAAAAGTTAATGAAAATGTAAATAAATAATTTTAAGTTTAAAATTACTATACTTAATGAGGCAAAAAATTAAATTATATAATAAACATTTATTGTAAGGTTAAATCCTACAAGTTAATTAAATACGTATTAATCGATTACAATAAGAAAAATATTAATTAAAAATAACAAATTTAATAAAATAAAAAACAATAAATCATGCCCAACATAATAAACAACAATTTATAATAACCGTCACATAAAAATTCAGTGTTTTTAATGGGGAACTTTTAATTTGGAAATTTAGATAACAAACTAATACAATATAAATAATAATAATTTTTAGTTGCTTATGTAAAGAAAATAAAAATTTATTATTATAAATGGTTTTTAATTGAAAAATAAAATTTATATATATTTAATTAAAAAATAATAAAACTTTTTTCTATATATTTTCTGTTTTTTTTTAATCTTTTTTTTTTTTGTATTTCTAGTAAAAATGCAACAAATTTAGAATCATTTCAACTTTCAATATCTAGACGTGAATTATATACCGAAAATGATCGTGTTGTTGATGCACTCCTTCATGATATGGTTCATTTACCAATTCAGCATGTCGGTAAGTATTTATTTATTTTAATTATTTTTTTATTTAGTTTCTTTGTTTGCATAGCTTTTTTTTTTTTGTTTTTTTTTTTTTTTTATATAAAATCATCAGATTTGTTCAAGCAAATATATGTTCCTAATACTTTTGTTTATCACGAAATAAAGTTTTAATTACGGGGTATAAGTTAAAAAAAATATAAATTTTTATTTTGTTTTTATATATAGAATAATAATAAACATAAAATTCTGCAGTATAATCAATTGCATAGGTATATATATAGTACACAGAAAATACATTTACAAAAAAAAAAGTATTTCTATGCATTACTTGAATGTTAAAATTAAAAACTTTTAATTAACGTTTTATTCACATTAATTGGATTTTACATAACTTTGTAAAAGATTCTAAGAATTTTTTTTTTTTTTTTTTTTTTTCAAATTTTTATATAAACTTAATTGAATATTATACTAAATAGTTATCTTTCTGCTAGTATAGCATTTTTTTTTTTGTATTAATAATTCATAATTGAAAGAGAAAGGAAAGTAACGAAAAAAAGAAAAAAAAAATATTTTATATACAAAAACACTTAATTAGCAAATTTGTTTAATTATTATTTTTAATTAAAAAATTATTCCCATTGAATTAATAGATAAATATTAACAGAAATAAAAACGTATTGAAGTTTAATAAAAAAAAAAAAAAAGAAAAGAAGGAAAAATGTAAAATAAACATAAAAATTATGCTTTATTTAAAGGGAAATAAAATCAAAAAAAAAAAAAAATTGCAAGAAATGAATAAAAGTAAATAAACTAAGGGGGTGCCGGAGCACCAAATAAAATAAAGAATTTATTTTCTTGTGGGTTAAAAGAAAAACAATCAAACATGGCAAAGAGAAAGAAAAAAATAAAAAATAAAGCAAATAAAACGGAAGTAAGAATTGAACACAATTTTTTTTTTTTATATATTTCCAATAAAATTTTATATGAAATAACGATAAAATAATGATTTATGTTCACGAATTTCATATTTCACATCTAAAAAAATAAAAACATACAAACACACAAAAATCCCTTTTTATTTTTCGCTGGTTTTTTTGAAGGTAGTTTGCGGTGTGTTGTTAAGCTAGCTGACTTGAATACACATTGTATAGATATGAATTATATTTGTATGATTGCAATAAAAGAAAAAGTGACAGTTTTATTATCCAATATCACACAATCCAATGATCGCGATTTTTACCTTTTTGTTTGTTTTTTTATTTTCTTTTGTTTTGTTTTCGCCTTTTTTCGTTTTGTTTTGTATTATTTTATAGAGTTAATTGAAATACAGTTTAGTCATAGTTTTTCTGCGTTTCTTATTGTTTCTCATTTTATCGCATTATTATGATTATTATTGTTATTTTTATTATTTTTTTTATTTTATTTTTAACACGTAACAATTTTCCTTTTATTTTTTTTTTCTATTTCGAATTGTTTTTTTATTATTTTTTTTTTTTGCTGAAGATGAAGTCATATGGGAAAAATATTGATTTAGCATTTTCAATTTTATTAATATGTGTATATATGTTTTTCCTTTTAATACTTTGTTTATATATGTTTTTAAATTTAAAAGGGATATAAAAATTATGTTTAAGTACACACATTTTCAATATACATTTTTATGTTTATTCGATACTTATATGCTTTTAATATTTTATATGTGGCATTATATTTGTGATTGTTGATAACAGAAGTGAAAAATAAAAATGAAAAGATGTCAAGCAAAAAAAAAAAAAAATCTTTAAAAAACTCAGTTATATAGTCGAAATAAATTGTTATTTATTGGCATTTATTGCCTGCATAAGCCTGTTGCATTAAAAGATTCCAATGAAAGAAATGTTTTGTATTTAAATTTTTTGCTTCATTTTTCAACACTTATGTATACATCCGGAGAAATGTTACAATGCAATGTAATTCTTTAAGTTATTATTATTTGACTAAATAAAAAAAATAAAATCTTTGAAAATGCAATTTTTAACAGTATTACAATGTTGCATTATTTTAAAAACAAATTTATTTATTAAAACTTTTCTACTAGCTACAATTTTTATCAGCTTTTCAATTGAGAAAAAAAAACAAAATGACATTTAACAAAAGTAAATCAAGCATTAAATAAACAAATAATCACTGAAACATTAAAATATTTAAATATAAATATGCAATCAATTTTACTTTATATATTCATATAATTTCTGTAAATAAATTTATTTATTATTTTTTTTTTTTTAATTTTAGTGCAAAAGGAAGGAGGCACACAAATAAAATTAATTATTGAATATCCGAATGATATTCATGCATTATTTAAACCAATGAGGTAAGATTATATTAAATATAATAATAATTATTATTAATTTATTATATATAAAATAAAATAAAAATTTATAACAAAGCACAAAGGTGTTTTTATGTTGTAATTTTATTGTTCTGACATCTAACCTTATCGACATTGTGGCGCCAATATATTATATTACCCAATGTAACTATATATATATTCTTTATAGTAATAAACAAAAAGAAAATAAGGAAAAAGGAAATACTATACCAACTATAATATGTGTATATCACCCTTATTGATTCCACTATAGTTATATATATATAGTTAACTATTGTTTACAGTATGTGTCATTTGTAATGTAATTGAAAATCAATAAATATAATTTTGTGATATATGAAAAACTGATTTTTGAAATACGATCCGCTTCTTCAAAACTAATAATCAATAATATAATAAATAAATAATAAAAGATATGAGAAGTTATTTCCTTTTATGATTTCTTTCATACTTTATTAATTTAATAAAAATTGAATTTTTATCGTTTACCTTTTAGCTTCTGATAATTTTTTTTCTTTTTATTATTGAGATAAAATTTTGTGCTTTTATTCAATTTTTTTGTTTATTTTTTTTTATTTCAATTTACTTAACTGAATATACATTTTCATATTCAAAGGCTTGCATAAGTTATTTAATAAAGACAATACAAAGAACAATGCATCATTATGTACATCAAATTTGCTGTCAATCAATAAATTTTATACATAATTGACATAATAATGTCACTTTATATATGTGATTTCTTCAGTAAACTTTAAAATATAAAAAAAAAAAAATTATTAATAATCATATTTCAGTCATTTCTATTCCAATAACATTTTAATTACATGGTGTATTAGTTTATATAATTGACATAATTAATAATCCATCATATTTTACTTTAAAATTATACATATGTTATTTCAATTGTACTTATATTAATTTTTAATATATATATATATATTTATATTTATATTTATTTTTTTTATTGTTTAACTTTTACATAACATGTAATCATTGACATATATAAATCGATTATTGTATTATTTGTTTCACTTACAACCGGAATGGCATGATTGTATAAAAAAAATAAAATAATTTTTGTAATTAAAATGACAATCAATTATTGTAAATGTTCGTATGAAAGTTTTTTTTTTTTTATTAATTATTATTGGTAGATAATTAAAAAAGCATGTTTTTTATTAAAGTAAATAAATAATTATCTTAATTTAAAATTAATAATTTTTGATTTTAACTAGATTTCCACGAGAACAACAAACCCTTCCAAATCATTTTTATTTTACTGACTTTGAAAGACATAATGCTGAAATCGCTGCTTTTCATTTAGATAGGTATGTTTAATAGAAACTAATTAAAATTTATGAAAATAAAATCATATAAATGTGTGTGTTTGTTAAATAGATTATTAGGATTTCGTCGTGCAATGCCTGTTGTCGGACGTATTGTTAATATAACATACGAAATCTACCAAGTGGCTGATGATGAATTACTTAAAACATTCTTTGTGTCTCCGTCCAACAATTTATGCTTTCATGGTAAATGCTCATACTACTGTGATACATCGCATGCCATCTGTGGCAGTCCTGATACTTTGGAAGGTTCGTTCGCGGCTTTCTTACCAACCCAAGGCAAAACAAACCGAAAGGTAAGATTAATGTTTTCATTAGAATATTGCTAAAGCTTTGACTCCACTTTATTCAACTGCTTTTATTCAACTTTAATCTATTTCTACCCTTCACATGTTACACGTTTTACAACAATAATTTATTACACATAATTGCATGCAACATAAAACAAAAACAAAAAAGAAGAATAAGAAGAAAATATATAATATAATAAAACGTACGAATAGCAGAATTTTACAATACAATGTTACATTAAAAATAAATAAAAATAATATGAGTACATAATCAAATAAAATAAAATGTGTTATAGTACAGCATCATGTTAAAAATCAGTTTAAAAATAAATTCACATCATTTATTATTTTAAGAAGATGGATTACGAAACAACGAAACAAAAAAAAAATAATAAAACCGTATAAACAGAATAAAAAACTCACATATTATCTGTTGTAGCCTGTTGAATTTTATTTCTTACAATATTTTTCCACCGTTTCGTTTTATTATTTTTTTTTTTTTCTTCTGTTCTTTTAACGTAAAAAACCAACATATTAAACATTTTCATCATTTTAACAACTTTTTGTTTACACCTCGTCCATCATTTTACATCACAATCAAAATGTCTAGGCTGAGTTTTTTTTTTTTTTTTTGTAGCTTTAAAGAAAAATTTCATTTTATTAAAGCAAAAATAACGAAATAAAAAACGAAAATCGAGCGAAAGAAAAGGAAAAAGAAATCAATTGTAGTACCATAAATAAGATTCAAGTTAATAATATCTTTTATATATATATATATATATATCTATGATACCAAAAAAAAAAGTGAATACAGTAGATTTTCGTCTTATGGGGGTGATACAATTACCTTAACAAGAAAATAAAATAAAAAAAATAGAATTCTTTATGACACTTGAGATACAATTTAAAGCCGATAACACAATTTGTTTATTTTTTCATCTTCTTTTAAATTATTGTTCTGTTCCTCATAATTTGTTAATAATCTTGTACACATAAACATAGGGCAAATTGAGCAATTTAATTTTTTTTTTATATAAAATGATTGAAAAGATTAGTTTTAGAAGAAAAAAAAAAAAAAATAGAAAAGTATAAATACCTAGTGAAATATAGAAAATCGTTTATCGAGAATATACTGTATATATAAACAGAGAGTAAAGTGAATATATATAAATTTGAAAATCTGTTATCATAATATTTTAGTTTATATATATATATATATATACCCGAAATATATTACATAGCAAATTTGAATTTGTAGGTATGGCGCCATCCCTGGAGGAGATCTTATCATAAAAGGAGGAAAGCTCAATGGGAAACAGATGCAGATTATTGTACAATGGTAAGAACTACAATATACAAACTTATATGTTTTCTATTCTTATTTTATAAAATAAAATCATAAAAATCTACATAAATAGAATATTCGAATATAATATAAGAAGTAAAATCACATATAGAGCATTTACTATACGTGTATTTATATTTATTTTGCCTTAATGTAATATGATATAAAGAATAGAATAGAATATGATTTTGCCTGTTTATCTGTTAATAATGTTTTTAGGATAATTATATTTGATATGTGTACTTTTAAAGATAGACAGAATCATTTAATTCGCACGTCATTTTAACATATTGTCATTTGACAGGTAAGAGACATCCCCCCATATGACGAAGGCCGCCGGCTATTAGATTTAATGGATATGTCAGTTTTCGATTTCCTTATGGGAAATATGGATAGACATCACTATGAAACATTCAAGTAAGTATATCTATATATATATATATATATATATATTCTACTATCTTTATTATATTTATATAAAATAAAATAAAATATATTTTGCTGTTTCTTGTCTGTTTATTTGTTTTTAAATTTACTTACGTTATTTGCTTCATTTTTTTTTTTTTTTTTTTTTTTATCTATTATTTATTATAAAATTTAAATAATAAATAAAGTTTATAAATTTTTTTTTTTTTTGTTAACATATTTATTTTTCAACATCCATGCAGAAAATGTATATGTAACGAATAAAACCAGAAATTAATATTAATTTATGTAATATAAATTTATGTTATAATTATAATAACAGATAGATAGAAAGAGAGAGAAAGAAAGAAAGATGAGAATTTGATACACAGAAATATATAAAGAATAGAAAAATATATAATAAAATTACATGTAACAGCTAACAAGAAAAAAAAATATAGAAATAACTTTTGGATAATTTCAAGTGTATAATAGTGTTATCACATTACATATTACAAAAGTTAGACAATTAAGGGTTATATAAATACAAAAAAAAAAATAATAATAATAATAAAATAAAAAGAAAGAAAATTGTAGTCAAATAACGTTGTACATATGAAAGCATAAACTCTCGACCTTTTAATAGTATTAATACTAGTTTAGCCGCCACCTTATATAAAATTAGTGTGATTTTATGGTTGAACATATATATATATATATATATATATATATATATACATACTCATACTAAATAGAAAAACTAAACTAAACTAAAGAGTTAACAATTTTGTTATTACTGCTGCTACTTGCTAGCTACTGTTGTTATTTTCTCTTCCTATGTTTCCTATACAACAACAATAATCAATGAAATTTTTTTTCCTCTACTATTTGCTTTAGTTTTTATTTATTTATTAATTTTTTGGTAAAATATAACAAAAAAAAAAAAAGAAAAAAAAGAAAATCCAAACATACCAGAGAGTTATATTGTTATAAAAAATAACTTTTTTCGAGGTTTTTTCATTATTTTTTTTTTCATAACAATTGATGTAAAATATCGTAAAAAGTGAAATTTCAAAGTTAATGAAAAACAAACTAAAGTGGGTATTGTGTAATATTTTTTTTTCTTAATTTAATATCTTTTGTGATATTTTCTTTTTTTTTTTTTTCAATTTGAATTTTATCATATTTTTATAAATTTCACAGAGTTATTAATATTTTAATTAAGTAAGAAAAAAAAAATATGATCTCCATTCTCAACATAATCTCACACTGTGTGTTCTTTTCTTGTTAATTAACTTCTTCTTCATTATTATTATTATTTTTTTTTCTTTTATTATTATTATTAGACTTTAATGAAAGTTTTTTTTTTAACCGGTAACTTCTGCACAAATTAAAATTAATAATAATAGCAATTAAACAGTTTATAGTGTGTGGACTTTATAAAAAGAATAATTTTTGTAAAAATTATTCAGGTATCATATTAATTAACAAACTGAAAATAAATTATTTTTATTTAAAATACAATAAAAATTATTTCTTTTATATAACAAACGAAATAAAATGCTTTTCTCTGACTATGACTTTTATAAATAAATATTTATGTTAATTGCTGGTAGATTAAACAGTTAATGTTTATTGCATTATTATAAATAAATGTAACAAATTACATCAAAAGAAAAGGAGGAAAACAATCTTAATGAAATTCTTCAATTTTATTAACAGCAGTTAATAGCAGTAAATAAATATAAGAAGAACAAAATAAAAAAACGAATTTCTTTCTTCCCTCGGATATTAATTTAATTAAAGACAACACAATTGTTATATAATAATAACTATTTTTTTTTCACATTTTCATTATTAATCAGAAAAAAAAAATCATCTGTTTTTCATCAACATTTATTATATAAAAATATTTTAATTACATTATAATACATATATTACAAATGAATAAGTATTAATAGGTTACACAAAGATACTAATCTATCTATAAATGAACTAAAATGAAGAAATATAAAAAAAAAAATGTATCTTTTATTTCTTTCTTATCATGATCAATAATAAATTTGCTTATTTTCTAAAAAAAAAATAAATTATTTCTTTTAGTTTATATAGAAAAAAAAAATAGTCTATAGTTTGCATTTATTCGCGAACGTGTTCAATTTAAATTAAAACTAATTATAAATCATTTTATTGAGTTTATGAGAATCATTTTTTTTTATTGTTTTTCTTTATACGAATTATTAAACTTAAATTGTGTCTCTCATTACATTCTCCACAATAGACATTCGACTGAAATATAAATTTAATCATTAAGTTTACGTTAATGATTATTTAAATACTTATATATTACAAAACTTTTGGTTTTATTTTTTTCTTTCTTTCTTTCTTTCTTGCCTTCTTAATTTTTTTTTTTTTTTTTATTACAATAATTATAGTAATTTACAAATTTGTAATAAACTTTTGTCTATATGGTGGTAAAATCAATCAACAGTCTTTTACACGGCTTTCATAATATAGACTAAAGAAAAAAAAAGAAAAAAATTCTCTTCATTTCGTTAATATTTTTATTTACAGTTTCCCATATACACACATAAATTTAAATTTTTAAATTAATAATTGTTTTAAAAAACAGTAAAATTTGTAAATAAATTTTTGTTTTGTTTAAATTACTGCTTGTAATATTTATTATTTATTAAAATATTAAAAAAATTTTTTGGAAAACAGTAATTAAATTTTTATTTCATTATCTCTGTTCTTTATTTTAATTTTTTTTTTTTTATTTGTTTTAACATAAATTATCCACTTAAATGAAGATAAATTAATTAATAAACATGTAACACTTGTATTATACAATAAATAAAATACAGCGCGATAAACAACAATAGTTGTCTATCAAATTAACTAAAAAAAAAGGAAGGAAAAATGGCATGAGAATATTATATTAAAAAATAAAAATTATATTGTGTATTACGTTACGTTAAATGGAATCAATAATATGCATCTGGGACTATTTTTTTTTTTACTTTTATATGTTTATGACAGGAAAAAATAAAATCACAAAAAAAAAACGAAAAGAAATAAAGTGAAATGACAATCTAAATTAAATATTCATTTTAATTTAATGGAATATAAAATTGTTGGTTTTATTGGTTTCTTATAGAAATCTTTTACTTTTCATTTTTATTATTATTATTATTATTATTCAATTACTTTAATATAAATTCATTTTTAATATTACCATTGATTAACCGCTGCCTAATTATATGCAAAAAGAAATAAAATGATTTAATAATAAAAAATAAAAAAAACGGTTGTATTTGTATATTCACTCTACTGTGACATAAATAATTATGTAATTAACAACATATATGTATGTAAGAAAAATTAAACAAAAATATGACATTGAAAAATTTATTTAAAAAAAAAAAAATTAAAAAGAGAAATAAAGCGTAGTCAACGGATTTTTTTTTTTCTTTATTTAAATTCACTTTATAAAAAATGAATTTTGTGGGTAATTTTTATTTTATTTTATATATATATTTTACAGAATATTTGGCAATGACACATTTCCGTTGCATTTAGATCATGGTCGTGGATTTGGAAAACCATATCATGACGAGTTATCAATACTAGCTCCAGTTCTTCAATGCTGTTTAATACGATCATCAACTTTAGAGAGTTTAATCAAGTAAGTGTATAGTCAAATATTAAAATAAATAAGAAAAAGTTTTTTTTTTATATATATATTATATTATTATATTATTATAATATAATATATATATTATATATATATATATATATATATATATTTAAAGAGAAGTGAAAATAAAAGATAAGCTATCATCAAACAAAATTTTATTTCTGTTATAATATAAATTATTATTAATTTTTCTTTTTTTGCTATTTTTTTTTTTTTTTTGATATCTTTACGTGATAAAAATGAAATGCAAAGTTTTTAAAGGACTTACGATTTTCTTATAAAAAGTAACTCCTTTTACAATTCCAAATAAATAAGTAAAGTCAATTCATAAAGACCCATAAAATATAAGAATAAAAAGACGAAACGATAAAAATCTGAATTAAAAAAAAAAAAAAAAAACGAAACGAAACGAAACGAAAGAATATTTCAGCTCTCAAAAGATATGATTTTATTCATAGAACCCTTTAGGTTTTCTTACTTTCTTTCATTCCTTTCATTCATTTTTTTTTCCTTTCTTTTTTTTTCGGTAAGCTTATACAACTCAATCTGCTTTTATTATTAGTAAAGTATTAAGAATTATATTTCACAATGTATAGATATTTATATATTCCTTTTAAATAAACGAAAATACGAAAATCTAATTAAAATTTCGCTAAATATGATATCGCAAAGGCAGACTCATTAGGTAAAAACACCACGCTCGATTAGTTTAATCTCCTTTACGATTCGAGTGTTAATAATGTGATTAAAGATATAAAGGAAAGATTAAATAGTATCTATCTAACTCTATTATAATATATATTTTATCATTTTATCATTTTATATACATATATTCATAATTAGAAATCTTTATAAAAGATGTAATATGTATATATGTACTTAAATATAAGCATAATGTCTTCTTATAATAATTTTAGTATCACGTAAATAAATGTATGTATATATGTTATATGTATTGTATCAGTCAATATTATATTTATATTATATAAAGAGACTACATTATAATATTACACAAAGCAATTCACAGTGATATTTATATACGTTAAATAGTCAATAAAAGTCTTAAAGTGTACACAGCTCTTGGTTAAGATTCATTCATTAATAATTAATATAATATATTATTTTGTTTAAGAAGCTAATATACATTTTATTATTATTATTAATTACATAATATAAGAACCCTTCAATATATTTAATTAAATTTTCTTCTACACTGTGCTCTACACAACACTACATTTGCCTTCAATAATGTTTTTATTTATTTTTATTATTTATTATTATTATAAAAAGTAAATCCGTTTCAGAATTATTAATTTTAAATTTAATTTACTATTTAAATTGTCAATTTAATATTATTTATAAGTAATTTCATGAAGAAAATCAAAATATAATAATAATAATGCAATAACAATATGAGAGGTATATTAAAATTTTAAATTAAATGCAAATATGTTTTCTCATGCAATTTATAATTTGTAAAATGAAATAATTTTCATATTTATTCCTAGTAATTTTCTTATTTTGTTATTAGTTTAACAGAGAAAAAAAAAATAATAAATAAAATTTTTAAATAGATTTTATACAGAATTGAACGTGTAAGAGTTTTATCGAAAGAATTTACTATGATTACAAATAGCTTTAAATATAATAAAAAATAAATTTGTATGTTATCAGAAAAGTAAACGAGAACTTTTTATCTATTGAATTAATTTATATATTTTTTAAATCTTTAATCCAGTAATATTTCCTACGAAGATTTAATATATTTTTATGCAAATACATTTTAATAATGCCACAGGTCAAAGATTAATCTTTAGTAAGAAAATTCAGTCACTTATTGTGCTAAGCCTTTTAAACTTTGTTACTTTGCCTTGTTACGTTTTTGTATTAATTATTCTACCAATCAAAAAAAAAAAAAAAAGTAGAAGAAAAAAACGTTTTTTTGTTTTTTATATAAAACAAACAACTTCTGTTAAAAGTAATTATCAGTTTTTTTTTATTATTATTAAACAAATGATAACAAAATTTTAATAAAATTATAAATTAATCGATAATTAATGATTGATGTGGTGTTTGATATTTGTAATCGAATAAAATCTTTTATTTAAAATATACAAAATTACATATTTACGTAGTCATTAAATATTGTTTTTGTTGAATATATAAATGAAAAAATATTAAACAAATTTTTTTTTTTACTTTTAAATAATAATGGAAAATAAACGTTGAATAAATTTTAATGCATATAAATATGTGTGTAAATACATAAATAATCGATGCAAACAATATAAATATGTAGACAAAAATATATTTATAAATTCCATTCATAAAATTTTGTTAACATATTTTATGTTTCATTACAGATTAACATACATACATATATATATATATGTATAAAACATATTGTATTGTCTCTCACCGTAATTTTATTTAGTAATTAAATTTAATTAGAGTATATTGAATAAAATTATTATTATGTTTATGAATATTTATATATATTTATAAAATTTATATTACATATATGACTACTAAAATCCACTCATTATTTAAATTAATTAAACAATTGAAAATATTAAAATTATATTTATATAAAAAAAAAGAAAAAAAAAACAATTTAACAAATTACTATATGTTGTTCACGAACAAGAATTATTAATATTATTATTTAAAAATTAATCAATTAGTTGTTTTTAAATTATTATTTAATATTTTAAATATGAAACGCTTTATAATTTTTATTTTTTGTGTGTGAACTACATATTTAATATTATTTATTTATTTATTAATAATCAATTTATTTACAATAGTTTAAACAAAAAAAAAATGTTTTAAAATTGATTTTTTTAATTGCTGATAATTATTTTTAAATTATATTTACCCAAGCGTACTGATTACAGAATGAAAATTACTAATAATAATTAAAAATTATAAAAAAAATAAGGTTTTTTTTTTTCAAAAAAAGAAAAAAAAAATAGTCATTTATGTTTACATTGTAAAACGCTTACCGCTTGTTTACTAGTTATTATTTTCTATAGAATATTACACATCCTAACCCCATAACTTTTACGTACGTCGATTTATGGTGGAGTAAAATGTGTATAATATGTTGGATATTTTTCATTTGCAAAGTAAACACGTAACGGCGAAAAAAAAAGCAAAAAGCAAAAAAAAAAAAATAAAACTAAAACCAATTGAAACATAAATTCTTGATCACGGTAAATGAAAATGAAATTAAATTTAGAATCCCAATTGAGTCCCGATTCAATGTTGTTGTTCTTAAATCAACATTCGATTTGTGTACCATAGAAATAATATTTTGATATACATACATATATATATATATATATATATATATATATATATATATATAGAAATGGTTTACGAAATCAACAAAAAAAAAAAAAATAATAATAGAGCATAATAAAATAAAATTAAATTAAAATCATAAACGTGTGCTGTAAATATGTTGTAATATGTATCTGGTTTAAAAAAAGAAAAAAAAACTAATTCAATTTTATTTTCTATATAATTCTTATCCTTATAATAAGCACCTAATCGAAATAAATAGTTTTATTAAATTCGTATATAATTCTTAAATATTCTTGTTTTTATTACAGATTTCATAATGGGCCCAGACATTTATCGGATCGTATGCGTGATTCATTGGCTAAAGATCCCATTAATCCTGTATTATGGGAGCCACATTTAAAAGCACTTGATAGACGAGTCGGTATTGTATTACAAGGTATACGTGATTGTGTGTCAAAAAATACACCCGAAGATGTTGTTTTAACTGATGAAGATCTTTTATAGCACATATTAAATCGAACACATTATAACTACAATAAATTTTTAGTTTTTAGCATATAATTATTATTTGTTACTTATTGAGAACAATAAAAAAAAAATTAATTATTATTATTATAATAACCATTTTTAAATGTTAATTAAATATATAAATGTAAATATATAAATATTACGGAAGAGGTAAACTGAAATATGATTAATATAAGTAAATAAGTTAAAAATGTTGTTGGTAATTTAAGGTATTTCTTCTTCTTCGTCTTCTTTTTTAATTATTTATTATTTATTTATCGCATTCTTCAATTCAATAAATTTCAATTAAAATACAGAAAAGGTACAAAAAAAAAAGAGAGAAAAATGTAGAAAATAAAAAATAACTTTCACTAGGGTTTGTTATTTGTAATAACTCAAATATTATTCAAACAAATTACTTTATTAAATATTTCTCTTCTAACATAATATTGATATAACTAAAATAAAATATAAAATAAAAAAAAGCAGCAACATAAATTTAATTGATAATTAAGTCTATTAAACATTCTATGTTTTTATAAAGTTTTTACAATTTATGGGTTTTTTGTTTTTATCTAGCTTCAATACGTTCAAGTTGGGTCAATCTGCATAAAAATGTTTTTTTTATTATTATTTTTTTTTTTTTGTTCGTTCTTGTTGAGATGTTTGTACATAATTTATATGCTAAATATAGCATACATAGTATTTAACAATTTTAATAAAAAATAAAAATATTTATAAATAAATACTTCAACTTCCTTTTTAATTAATTAGAGCATATTCATATTCATTATTATGATAAGCTATTTAAAAAAAATAAATTATCTTACAACAAAATTGTAATATTTAATTAAATTTCAACATTGTGTACTACTATATTCTACTAGTATATTATACTAATTTTATAATAAATTTAAACAAAAATCAATTAAATAAATTCTTTGAAACAAGAGAAAAAAATAAAAAAAACGATTATTTAAGGTTATACGTAAATTGTTGGGCGCGTATTTAATTACTTACTAATTACACCCTATCTATACATATTTTTTGATTAAGAAAAAAAAAAAATATGTAGAAAATTATATATTTTCTCTTGTATCTTTAGTATAAATAATTGAAATTATATTTTACAATTTAAACAGTAAATTTCCTAGATATTGTCAAAACTTTTAATTAAAAAATATTTATTAATCTATATATATATACCTTAATTAAAATCACTTAAACAAATCTTTACGTAAATATTACAAGCATAAATAAACTATCATAAACATAATGCCTGCTATACAGAAAATAAATATAAATTTCTTGTCACTATAAACCAGGATACTTTATGTAACTAATTCCATTTAAGAATTTCCTTATAAAAAAAAAAAAACTTTTAAGCGTAAAAATAGATTCTCAAATGTTTATTAGAACAAAACAAAAAAAAAACCTTTATTAAAATATTTACTTAAAACAAAATTTTCATATTTATGCTAAAACACTAAAACATTTTTTTGCTCAGACACAAATCTATTAAAATTAAATTTAAATTTAATTAATCATAAATGAATATAATAATAATAATAATGATTTTTCAGTTTATCTAATTAGGCCTTTAAATAATTATTGTAAATGACTGGCATTGTCAAAATTTAATTAAATTAAAGTTTTTTTTTTGTTTTTGTGCCTATATTTAGTGCCAAATTCAATTCTAATTTTTTTTTTTTTTTTGTTTTGTTTTTAAAATAGATTAATTAAATATAATAACTTTTGCAAAAAATAATAATTTTATTTGCCAAAGATTAGTTATTTAAGTAAAATAAATAAATAAATATATATTTTCTTGTTAAACACTTAAAACACACACACACACACACAAAATAATGCGCAATCAAATTGCACTTTGAATTATTTTATAAATATTCGACGACAATCATTTCAATAATTCTTTTTTTCATTTTTTATTATAAAAAATTATTAAATTAAAAAATTTAACATTTATTAAAATTAATTAATTATTATTATTTAAATACAGTTATTAAGTTATAGTTATAAAAAAAGAAAAAATTTATTATATATATTATGTTTATGTTTATGTAAAGAAAAATTAACAAAATATGATGAGAATGATTTAGAACCTTTATGTGTTTGGATCTTTTATGTGTGTGGTAAAGACAAATAAATTATTAATTATTAATTATTATTATTATTATTGGGAATTAACGAACAAATAATAAAAAAAAAAAAATGTTATTTACTATGTTATATGTTTAAAATTATATTTTTAAAATAAATGAAAAAAAAAACAGAAAAATTGACTGAGGTTGAATAAAATATTTACCGAAAATTAAAGTTTTTTTCTCTATTTTTTTTTTTTTTTGTTATATTTTCTTTAAAAAAAAAAACATTTTTTTTTCTTCTATATGAATATTAATATTCATTTAGCCAATAAACGTATTTAAAATAGAAAAATAAAAAAAAAAAAAAAATGAAAACTTTAAAACAGAAAATTAATTTAAAAGAAGGAAGAAGAAGAAACATTTTTATAGGAAAACTTAGTCATTGGTAAATTTAATAATAAATCAGTGATAATTACAAAAAATAAGTAAATTAAAAAGTTTTCTTTTTAAGTAATAATAGATTTTGGTGATATTCCTTCTTCTTCTTCATTTCTTTTTTTTTTAGTTTGACTAATTAAATATTTTTTCTGTTTTAATTGATAATTGTTGGGATATCTGAAACATCAAAAACGAAAAATTAAATTAAATTATATTCTGTATATACTTTACGTTTAGTTTTGTGATAAAATTTGTCCGCATTCATTTATCCGTAAGAAATAAATTAAAAAATAAAAAAAAAAAAAACGTAAATATAGTAATCGCATGTGAATACAAGTTAATCAAATTATTATTTACCTGTGTATGTGTTTTTTCTTTATTATTATTTTTTTTTTGTACCATTTTACATTGCTTTATTTACAATTAAAATTGCATATTATGTATTAATCAGGTCAGAAAAATATATAAATTAAATCAGATTCATTTACTAAACAAAAAATTCATAATTAAATTAAGAATGAGAAGAAGGATAAAAAACTATATTTATTTATTTCATTGCACACTGCTTGATATACGTTGAAAATACTTAACAATATTCTAGTTGAAATGGTTTTTTTTTTTTTTTTTTATTAAATTTATTTATTAAATTGATTATAAGAGTGACACGTTAATTTTTATGTCAATCAATAAATAATACTTAATCGAAAAATGAATGAAGAAAAAAAAAAAAAAAAACAATTCTATTAACAATCGATTTAATTTAAATTAAAATAGCAAATAAAAACACAAAACACAACAAGAGTAAAATCAATTTTATATGTTTTAAACACATATATAATAAAAAAAAAAAGAAAAAAAAAGCTTTATTTTTAGGGAGAAACACTTGAAAATTAATAATAAAAAAAAAAAAAGAAATTAATTTCGTATTAGTTAAATGGTCTTGAAAATGTCAAAACAACACATTTGATACGATGTGATTTAAATCCAAATTGAATTGATTTTTATAATTTATTTTGTCTAACCTTTTATCGTTGTTATATATTTGTATTATTACTGAGTGATAATATAATGAAATATTAATTATTTAACGGCAATTGAACACCAAAAACAAAAAGAAAACCTTAACTATCTCCGCTAAAACATAATAAATTGCAACATTAGTCATGATTGTAAATAAATGTAATAAAAAAAAAAGGAATTTACACAGCTATCAATTGTTAAACTAACTAAAGTGTGATTATAATTTTATGTTGTTTTCAATCTTCTAAATTGATTAAATCAAATAAAAACGAACAATAATCGAAAAAAAAAGTAAACACAAATTTCAACTCGTCTGATTGATAATTTCTCAACAATTTTAATGAATGTTCAAGCCAATATCTATATGTATATACATTGTGAGTGAATTAAATGTGTATAATCTTGATTAGGACACTTGGGAATGTCTTCTCAAGATAATCAATCATTTGATATATATATATATATAAGGTTTCGTTTCATTTAATTTGCTTTTAATAGGAAAATCAGAAAAACGCTAACCAACCAACAAACAAAAAAATCAATTAAATTATCAACAACAAAAAAAAAAAAAAAAAACAATTTTTCAAAACTTATTATCATGAAAATAAGACGAAAATAATTTAATTTAATTAAGTTGAAATATTTTACAGTTCATCATCACTTTAATTAACAAAAATCAACAATAACAAAATAAACGACTTAAAGATTAGATTTGTGTTAAAGAGAAGAACGTTACATACGTAATAAAATTTTTTATTTTTTTTTCTGTTATCATTATACTGAATATTGCCAACATTTTTCGTTATATTGTGCTACTAGTTAGACAACACAATATATATAATTATTTTTCTATAGAAATTATCAGAAAATTTTTATATTATTACATAAGATTACAGAAAAAAAAACATTATTTTTTTTTCTTTAAAGTTAAAAATAAACTTTTATTACTAAATTCAATTAAATTATTTTTTTTTTTTATTATTGTAAACAACTAAATAAACTATTAGCCAAATTTTTTAATAAATTATATCCCATCAAATGTGTGCTAAACGATGCCTTTTGTATAAAAAAAAAAAAATCTTTTTCACTTCGTATTTTCTTTTTCTCTTTTTTTTTTTTTTTTTTTGTAACAAAAATAATCTGAATAAATAAATAAAAAATTAATTTTTATTAATAATTTATGTAATGAGACAGAAAATTTATTTATCTTTATATTTATTAGTTATTTAATATCAAACGAATTTATGTATTTAAAATAATTGTGATAAGAATAAATAAACAGAAATTATAGCCACATGCAAAATAATAATAATGTGTTGGTCAACCTTTTTAACACGTAACACTAATCTGGTTAGATATAAATTTTAAATGAAATTAATAATTTTAATTATAATGTGTAAAACAGATTTTTACCTTATTTTGTGGTAATACTTCTTTTTTATTTTTTATCATTAATTTAAATATATTTGCATTGTGAACACAATGCACGTTTCGTTGTTTTACATGCATAATGCTTAAAAGAATTATTTTTGGATTAAAAAACAAAGCTATGGTATCTTATTCATCTTTAGTTTAGTCGCTACTCGGTTTTTTTTTCTTTTCATGTATAAATTAAATGTTTCTAAGCGAAAAGGAAAGAAAACATAAAATGTAGAAAAGAAAAGTAAATCACTTTATCTCTATGCTATCATTTAATTGTGTACAATGCACATATATATGTATACAGATTTATGTACTGTGCTTATACTTAACTTGCATAACAATTCCTCAACAACAAGCACCACCGCAAAAGTTTAACGTAACGTAACAAAACTTTTACATTTTTCAATTTACTTCTGAAATTAACTACTTTTATTTTATATAATATTACCAATCATGACTGAGGAAGTTAGTAAATAATAATTTAGAAAAATAAAACTTTTCAGTGTTAAATTACTTTAATCGTAGTACTTAAGTCAGAAGAGAGTATTATTAAATTTGATTTTATTAGAAATTGTAAATGTTCCAGATGATAGGGTCACTTACAATTTCTAGTCACGAGTCACGACTGTTTGATTTCAGTCACAAAACATTGTTTTATAACACTCAAACAAAATTGCTGCTAAAAAGGTTGTAAGCCACAGTAAACGAAATGTATTACGCTAAAAAAAAAAATGTGTTTTAAACACTTCAATCCATTTAAATATCAATACATTAATGTGTTTAGACCTCCGAAAAAGCACATATAACATTCATTTTGTGTTTAGCAAGTGACAGTAGTTCGCGTTTTTACAAATAATAAAAAAATCTCTTCTCTTACGTTTTGTGTTGTATTAAAAAAAAAAATATATATTATCCTGTGACATAATTGGGAAAACTTTGGAAATAAACAAAGATTTAATATATATATAAAGAATAAAATAAAAACAATTTATCTATTTGAAGTAATCAAAGCTGGTGAAGGAAGGAAAAAATCAAAGCAAAAAAAAAGGAAAAAGAAAAAAATTCCCGATTAGAAAAGAATAAAAGGCAACGAAAAATGTATACACAGAAATTTAAAGATTTATCTGTAGCGACAAATCTTAGTGGTAGCAGAATCGTTGATTTACGATCTGACACAATCAGTGCACCGACACCGGAGATGAGAAAAGCCATGTCGGAGGCAATTGTTGGTGATGATGTTTATAGAGAAGATCCAACAATTATAGAACTCGAAGAAGTAGCTGCCAAACTGTTGGAAAAGGAAGCTGCACTATTTGTACCGAGCGGTACAATGGGAAATTTGATAGCTAGTAATCTATAGTTTCTCAACAAAACTTTTGTTTGTTTTCTCATTTTCAACATGGAAATAAAATTCTTTTCTCTATAATTCTCTATAGTGATGGTGCATTGTAATCAACGCGGTTCAGAAGCTGTCGTTGGAAGCTTATCGCACACATTCTTATATGAACAAGGTTTTTATGCAACCATTGCAGCATTGCATGTCAGAGAGACCCAATTCCATTATTTAAATTAAATAATTTTTATCGTTGTAGGCGGTGCTGCTCAGTTCGGTGGTATACAACTTTCCACACTGAAAAATAATCCCGATGGAACATTTTCTTTAGACGAGTTAAAAAAGAGTATTCGTGGTTTTGATCAACACGAACCGATCACCTCACTTGTTGTCATTGAAAACACACATAACATGTGCGGTGGAAAGGTGATTTTAACAGAAATGTAAAAATTGAAAAAATAAAAAAAAATTATATCGATTTTTTTTTTAAGGTAATCCCTCTTGATTGGTTGGACAGTTTAAATGGGATTTGCAAGGAGCATTCTTTAAAATTGCATATGGACGGTGCACGATTGTTTAATGCGGCAGAATATTTAAAAGTTCCAGTCGCTAGAATCGTTCGTGACTTTGATTCTGTATGCTTCTGTTTAAGTAAAGGATTAACTGCACCTGTTGGCTCACTTTTGTGTGGCTCAAATGATTTTATTACACAGTTAAGCAGATTACCACTCATCAGTGAATTATTTTTTTATAAAACTTTAAATCCGTTTTTATGACTAGGGCTAGAAGAATGAGAAAAGCTTTGGGTGGTGGCATGAGGCAAGCTGGTATTCTAGCAGCCGCTGGTTTAATATCATTAAAATCGATTGTACCCCGTTTAGGAGAAGATCACAAGCATGTTCGCCAAATTGCCTATGGTATATCCTTTTTAACAAGAGCTTTGATTTATTTAAATAATTCGCTCTACTAATTTATATTTCAGCTATTCATGAATACAACAGTCCAATCTTCAAAGTGGATATTGATAATGTCCATACAAATATTTTAATGATCCAACTAGTTAATACAGATATAAAAGCCGATGACTTAGCCCAAAGATTAATGCTTGTTAGTGAAGATGAAATAGCAAATGAAATAACTGATTCCGATGGCAATGGGATTATAGTAAAGCTCAGTTCAAGAGATTGGTCATTTGCGAGATTGGTTACGTACACCCAAATAACCGATGAACTAACAGATTTGGCCATTCGGAAAATTATTTACGTTTTCAAATATTTCGAAAAACTTAATAAATAAATAATTATTTTTTTTTTAGTTTCAAAAATAAATTCCAATTAACAAAATGTAAATCTGATATGATTGTTTTATTTAAACACACTTTGCAAATATTTAATTAAAAATTAATCTAATTCAATTCATCATTTTATTCATATTTTGTTATCAATAAGGAATATGATTATGATGAATTAGGAAATAATAAATAATAAGCAATTAAAAACAATTTTGTTCTCATTTTGATTTCTCATAAAAAATTAAATTCCATCAGGTACTACTAAACGCAGAGTTCAGTGTTGTTTAAATTTCATTTTTCAGTGGTGTAGTTTTTATTAATCAAAAAATATTTCTTTTTGCCATTTACACGTCGTCTGTCGGTAAATGGTTGAATTTGTGGTTAAAAGAAGTTTTTTATAATTATCTATTGAAAAAGGTGTAAATAAAAAAATGGGTGATACTGTGCCACAAGCGGATTTATCGCATTTTGATATGCCGGTAATTCAGTATAATGAGGAAGGCTGGGGTCCTTGTGAATTGCCAGACACTTTTCGTGACATGCCATATCAGCCATTCAGTAAAAGTGATCGTCTAGGAAAAATTAGTGACTGGACTGGCACAACTACGGTTGATAAGAAGTATCCAAGTATGTTTATATTGTGTTACAGGATTTTTCAATCCAATTAAATTTTTTAGTTTTAATTTGAATGCCTTTCCAAGACCGTGAAACATGGTGGCTTGGTTTTTGGTGACATAACCTATAAACAATTAAAGATATTTAAAATATTTAGTTAGTAATTGCATTATAATTTTACAGATAAATATACTTCTCAATTTGGTACTGGAAGTCAGTATGCTTATTATCATGACGAAGATGAAACCACTTTCCATTTGGTTGATACCGCCCGAGTACAAAAACCTCCATATCAACGTGGTCGTTTCCGTGGCAATATGAGAAATATGAGAGGTCGCGGAGGAAGAGGTGGCAATCAAGGTGGTATGCAATCTCTTGGAAAAAGCGTTAAATTGCGTGATCAACGTCGTGGAAACACTAGAAAATGGGGTATGCGTGGTCCACCACCAAAAATACGTGATGCTTCTGTCGCAGTACGTGCTGATTGGGTGACCATTGAAGAAATGGATTTCCCAAGATTAGCAAAACTTTCTTTACCTGGTGTTAAAGAAGGTGAAGACATCATGTCATGTGGTACCATGGAATTCTACGACAAGACTTATGACAGGGTTAATGTAAAAATTGAGAAGCCTTTGCAACGAGTTGACAGGATTTTCCATACTGTAATTATATAAAACCCAGAAAATACTTTAAAATGTATTAATAAATTTTATTATTAATTTTAGGTAACTACTACAGACGATCCAATAATCCGTACACTCTCCAAAACTGTAGGCAATGTTTATGCCACAGATTCAATTCTCGCAACAATTATGTGCTCTACACGTTCGAATTATTCTTGGGATATCGTTATTGAAAAGATTGGCGATAAATTGTTTATGGATAAACGTGATAACACTGAATTTGATTTATTGACTGTTAATGAAACTTCTGTTGAGCCTCCACAAGACGATGGTAGCTCCGTTAATTCGCCTAGAAACTTGGCCATTGAAGCTACGTTTATCAATCACAATTTTAGTCAGCAGGTAATGCGTTAATAACACATATATTTCTCAAGCAAATGAATAATGCAAAAATTTTAGGTATTAAAAAGTGGTACTACCGAAACTAAGCATAAATTTCAAGAGCCAAATCCTTTTATTGGCGATGATGAGGATGGTGAAGTTGCTAGTGTTGGCTATCGTTACCGCAAATGGGATTTAAACAATGGAATCACTTTGGTTGCTCGTTGCGAACATGACGCCGTCTTACAAACACCAAATTCTGACATTCAATACTTGACTATCAAGGCTCTCAACGAATGGGATTCGAAATTAGCCAATGGTGTTGAGTGGCGTCAAAAATTGGACACTCAGCGTGGTGCTGTTTTAGCTAACGAACTGAGGAATAATGCTTGTAAATTAGCTAAATGGACAGTTCAAGTATGTGCTGCGAATAATAATATTTTTCAATTATGATTATTAACCAAATTATTATTACAAAATTTTAGGCTTTGTTAGCTGGTTCTGATCAAATCAAGTTTGGATATGTCTCACGTGCTAACGTAAGAGATTCATCGCATCACGTCATTTTGGGAACACAACAATTCAAGCCTCATGAATTCGCTGCACAAATTAATCTAATAATGGATAATGCTTGGGGTATTTTACGTTGTATTATTGATATTTGTATGAAGCAAAAGGATGGCAAATATCTTATTATGAAGGATCCAAATAAGCCAATGATCCGTCTATATGATATTCCTGATAATACATTTGAGACAGAGGGCTCCGAAGATTCGGGCGACGAGGGTGAAACTTTCCAACCACTATATTCGTATGGCAACAAAAGGAATTAATTTTATACAAAGCAAAAGCAACACTTTGTTTTAATAAAAATTATTAAATTAATAATCATAGTGGAATAAACTCTGTTGGTTTTTCTTTTTGTAATTTGGTGAAATAAAATCAAGAAATGTATTCGCTTCGTAATAATTATAATAAATTTATATTACAATATCCAATCAAATAAAGTGATTTATTTATTTATTCTGCATTAATTTATCTGCTTATTATTATTGTTATTTGAGTGATATGGATTTCCTAGATGGATCGTCGTTCTGACTAGAAATACTAGAAAAGAAATTTTTCTCTTAATTTATTTGAATTGGCAATAAGAATTCATTTATATTTGATTATTCACAAAAGTAGGCCTTTCACTATCCTTAGTCTTAATCCCAAAGAAAACTTACTAGCTTTGCTCGTTCAGATTTTTTTTTTAAAGTAAAAAGCACAAAACCATCAGCAGCAGCAGGTAAACAGCACCAGACAACAACCCAATAAAATAGTTTGTAAAAAATTCACAAAAAAAAAACGTAAAAGGTAATTAAATAAAAAAACTCTTTAATTGCAGTCTTTCATTAATAACAAAAACATTTAATTTTAAAATAAAAATTATGAATGATTACAGGAGTGTTTAAAAATATTAATTATAAAAAAAAAAAACAATTAAGAATTGAAAACATCAAGTAAAATAATTATTAAAAAATTTTTTTTTTTTTTGCTTGGCCTACAATATTTTTATTTCATCTTTATTAATTTAAAATACTCTCCAATCAAACGAATATAGAGATATAGGAAATTAAATAGATTTTTCGTTTATTCTTTTCTTTTTTTTATATTTATATTAATTAATTTATTGCTAAAAATGCGTTAGAAACAATGAAATCACAGTTAAAATTTCATATAAATATTTTTATATATAAAGTTTGGATTTATATATATAAATATATTTTAAGTGTTTTTTTTTTTTTGTTTATTTATTATTTAATTTGTGGTAATGTGTAAATAATTATATTAAATAATTAAGAAAAAGAAGAAAAATAATAAATTTATATGGCAAAATAATTAATATGCAGCATTTAAAAATACAAAAATAAAAATTAATTAAAAAATATTAAAATAAAATATCAGTGTAACAAATTCATCCGTATTTTTCTTCTCTCTTATTTCTTTTCTTTTAATAATTTTTTTTTTTTTGCTTATTCACTAATTAATTTATAGCTTAGGAATTTTTAATTTATTGTGCTTTTAATTGATTAATTATTATTTTTTTTTTTTTTTCAATTTTCATTTTTCATTAAATTTGATTAAACAAAATCATTTAATTGAATTAGTTTTGATTGATTATAAACAATAAAAAACAACAAAAATATACAAACAAAGAGAAACTAATTCTCAATTAATTCAACTTTTTTATAAAAATTCTCTAATAATCCAACTAGTGTTAGACAAAAACCACGACTAGCTGGTACTAATGGAAAGTCTGGTGGAATTGCTGTATTTAAGGAGTTTGTTAATTTTTGATTAACAGATGATGATTCACCTACAAAACCAAAAGAAAACAAAAAAAAAATTCTTTAAATTATTTTTTTTTTTTATTTAGTATTTAGTGACATTTAGTCGTCGTTTACCTTCATTATTTGAAGTGAAATTTGTTAATTTCAAATTATGTTGCTCGTTGGATAAGTCCATCCAACCTTTAATTCGATTATGCATTGATTTTCCACATTCAATGAAATGACGTAAAATTTCCTCACGGAAAATGTCTGGCGGTGACGTTATTAGTTTTGACATTGATTGTACCAACTTTAGTACAACCATTTCATTGTACATTCGTGAATTCTCTATACCTTGTTGTGTACCTAGAACCGAAATTATTTACTTAAGTTATATAAAAAATAAAAAATTACACTTAGAAATGCATGATAATTACCTTTTTGCTTTTCATAACCAGCTTCATTAAAATAGGGTTCAGAGACTAAAATTAATCCCTGAATAGATACAATGACTTGAAGTAGTGTACTATTCGGTCCCCATATTTCGGAACCTCTACCAGACCATGTGCCCAATAAAGAAACACAAACCTTACCATCTTCATATAAATTAGGATTCAATCGATCAGCACAATAGCTTATAAAGTGACAATGAGGGGGAGTTCGCGGATAATCTTGTCCAAGTTGAATATCAAATAAAAACATTCCATCTTCATACGGAGTATTCCTAGGACCTTCAATCATTACACTTAATAAATCCATACGATCTTCAAATATTCTAAGAAAAACATAATTCTGTAGAATTATTACAAACCAATATTATGAATAATTTAATTATTTTTACCTGACCCAGACACCAGATGGTAAAGAATATTTCAAAAGTTTATGCTCACGACGTATAGCTTTATAAAATTGCTGAGTATTTTTTGGTTCAAAAATAGTTAAATGATATTTATGCGTATTTGGAGCTGATTCTAAAATAATAAAACATTCTAAAGGCACCCTTGCAATAACAGAAGTTGTTGAAATACAATCAATATCATCAACTGATGTATCCATTGGATTAACATCACTATTTGACATTTCTAAACAGTTTGCTTCTGTTTCTTCATTGACTTCAAATTCTTCAACCACAATAACACTTAAGCTGCTACTGCATTGGCAAAATCTTTGATTAATCTAAAATATATAAAAAAATTAAATATGGCATGATACTCAATTAATTAATTCATTGTATAAATTACATCTTGCAAAGCTTTAACCAGCTGCGCTTTGATAAGAGCACAAAGCTTAGCACAAACAAATTCTTGTGCCTCATCAACTAATTCAAAACTACAACAAGAATTTGATTTTAAATCTTCATCAAACTTTATTCTTGTTTGCATTCGAAATTCATTTAGAACTGATTCATTAGAGCAACCCCCACAAGCAGCCTCTTCATCACGTTCCATTTTTGAAAATATACCGGAATCGTCAATTGAAGAAATTTCTGTTAATGACTGTGCATTTATATTCGGTTGTGCTTTATTTGCATCATTGCGATGAAGCTCTGCTGTTTCTTTTGTTGCTTTATCTATATTATTTATTAAACAGTGCAATAATTTATTAGGCGTCTGAAATTCACTATCTAGAGGACTATTTCCAATTGAAGAATTTCTTTTTGGTGAGAAATTTGACGATACTTTACTATTATTCACTATTTCTTTATCCATATTGAAATCGAAATTATTTATTTCATCTAAATTTTGTGTGTTTAAAGCCGGTGAGGTCTTCACAAATTTATGAGGAGTTGAAAATGGTTGCACAGTTGATTTTGTTGCAATATCATTATGCGATGAATTTGCTACCTCTGATGCTATATCAAAACCAGAAAATGAAGCATTTAAAGCTGATGGTGAAATTGGATTAAATAATCTATTCATTTGGTCTTGAACCCTTTCAGCTGTTGTGGCATTACCACCTTTTCTAACACGTTCAAGTAAACCCTAATAAACCAATAAAAACTTTATATAAATACCAATAATTTCTATTTATGCAATTAGCCAATTACCAAGAAATGTTTCTCATGGAAAAATGAAGTATTCATCAAACGATCTAAATATCTACATTTCTTATAAACACCTAAAAGCTTCCTCATTACCTAACACAAAATAAATAAAAAAAATAATAATAAAAAATATAATAATGGGATAATCTAACAAAGACGACTACTTACTTCTTGATTTTGTAAATTTGGATTCATGCTAAAAATTTCTTCTAAGCGTGCCATTGCAATTCTAGCTCGTTCTAAATTTGAAGATAAATGCAATTTTGCTATTGCCTTTGGCGGCGTACCACCAGGTTCACTTATTTCACTTTCTGTTTCCCACGAATCATTATCAGAATCACCATTGCTAAAAAAATTGTTATCCGCATCATATTGACCAACCTAAAAATGTGTTCATAACCGGATAATTACATTTAAGTATTTTAATAAATAAAAGTTGAAAAATGTTACCTCAAATAGATCTTGTGGCCAGCACATACTTATATGGTCATCAACCCACCAAACTTTAACTTTGCCTTCGGGATAATTATCGATAACTTGGCCAGCGGTACACGAAGCATCATCACCAATAAAATTAGCAACTCTTATAACAATTGTTCCTGGTCTATATTGAAAATCTGGATGATCTTTGAGATCATAGACACTCACTTCAGATTCGCATAATAAAGTTGGTCTGAACATTTTTTTAATAAAATGTATAAATTTATCTATTGAAAATTTTACGCTTAAATAAACTTACTTAGGCTCTTCTGAGCATGTATAAGTACGAAACCATTTCACTAGGGCTGTTCTGCCTTGATGATCAACATTTTGAATAACACCATAGTCTCGATGTGAGACTTCAGGCCCTTCACTGCCATTCAACACAAAATCACCTGGAAAAAATTCCTAAACATGGAAAACATTAGAAAACAAATAAACACAGAAATAATTTTATTGTTTATTACATGTTCATCCAAATGGTGTATTGGATACAATTGCGTGGACGGAATATCATGTTCTATAGAACCATCTTGCCACACTACGGTAGCCGTACTATAAACAACTAAGGCTTCTGTAACAATTTCCTCACCAACTTTTGGAGTTTTCTCAAATACTTTCTTCTTTTTTCGTAATTTTTTCATCTAAAAGATATTAATCAAATTATTATTCAAATTATTGAAATAATAACTTAAATGATAAAATACTTTTTTAGTTAGCAATGGTGATCGTTTTGGACTACTCTTTGGCGTATTACTTGAACATGACGATATTGTTGTGCCACTATCTGAGACTGAATCTTCAGTATCGTCTTCAGTTTGCCAACAATCACTATCAAATGGTTTTGCATTTAATAAATGTCTCTCCAAAGATATTTCATTTGATAAATCAGAATTTCTCTTATCATTATTATGTAAATCTAAAGAATTATTAGCATTATTGCAGGAAATATTCAAATTTTTTGGACATTGTTTACTATTTCTGTCACCTAATTCTTTTTTAAAATTTGCATTATTAATATCACAATCGGTAGTGAGGAATTTTTTTTTATCCGTTAATTTATTTGTTTTGGTATCTAAATTCATTTTACTTGCTGCCTTTAAAACTTCATCACGTTTGTATTGATTATGTAAAACAATTATATACTTATTTGCTGTAATGCATAAAAGAAATATTTTATTACTTATATATATAGTATTAATTTCGCTTGTACTACTTACATTGCTCTCTTTTCCAATGCGATTTTTTTAATATATTATCATTAGTCCCTATAGTTAAGTAATTTTTATCATTTATTTGCAACATGCATGATTCGAAAAGATTAAGTCGTTTTAATTTTTTGAGATCATCACCAGTTATATAGCATTTTGGTTGTTGAATTGTACCATCCTTGGTCATTTCTAAATCAGTGTCATTACTTAAAGCTTTACATTGCCAATGCACCCAAACACCCTCAATTTCAACAGTTTGCACTACAAACTATAAGATACACATTTAGTCATTTTTAATTAGTAAATTTAATTTCAATAATATTTACTTTACGATCAACAGTTTTGTGTTTACGACTTGTTCTCATTTCATTTGAAGTTTTAATCCATTTTGCACTATCTAAAGCGCTAACTGGACCTACAAGTACCTGTCCAGGATAAAACAATGTACCAGCAAAAAATCCATTTCGAGATTTTGTTTCAGTATCTTTTAATGGACAATATTCAGTATCGGGACGAAGCTCCAAAATCGATCCACACGATGAACTAAAAAAATAAATTTTTTTTAAATTATTTTAACCCGATAACATTATGATTCGATAATATTCTTTCAAATACATTAGCACTAATTTCTCGTGTACTGTTTTAGTACTTCCAACCCATGAATCTAAGCATACAGCATTATCTCGAGGCATAGTTATAAGTGGTTTAAGCCGTTCAGCAGAAATATTTTTAATTACTAATTTTGTTCCAACAATTTTAACATCAGCCTTAACATATATATCACGACAATAACCTCTCTGAGTATCTTTACCGGGTATCATTCGTCTAACAACATCACCGGGCATTAAAGTTCGATCAGCTAAACCAACCTAAAAATAAGAAGTAATATCCTTCAATTGTATTTCACAATTACACAATTTTTATTAAGTTTTTGTCAATGGCGTTTGGAAAAACAACATAAACATTGAATTATTTGCAACATTGATTATTTTCTTTTAAAAGTAAAAATAAGGTTGGTTGAGTCATACATGTGATTTTTCATTTGACCGCGACGTTTTCATTGAACAACCCCTACATTTCTATTGTCCTCCACCCTTTACAGTTATGTAACCGCATGTACAATACAAATTTATACTTACAATTTTCTCATCAAGAATCTCCTCCTTTCCATCAGGATGCCATGCAACACGTATCTCACCTTTACCTAAAATATCATCAAATTCTTCTTCATTATCACTAGTAGCAGCTTCATAATTTTCCATAACCAATCCAAATTTTATTCGCCCTTTTTTATCAAATCGAAACACTTCATCCTCATAAAAATACTGATTCTCAACATTATTACTTAATACAGAATTTGAAGTAATATTTGTTGCCATTATAAATAAAACGTTTATATTTATACTTAATTATATTTAATATATATTTTTTTTTTAATTAATAATTTTTATTTTATATTATTCCTGATTGTTTAATTTTAATATTTTACTAATACTAAAGAACTATAATAATTTGACAGCAAAGAACAGAAAAAAAAATGTACATGCAGGAGAGAATATAGCACCAAATTATTTAATAAAAATTATTCACAATAAAGTTTATTCACAATTTTTAATTTTTCATGTAGAATTAATTTAAAGATATAAAAAACAAGTTTTTAACTGTTTTTTATAGTACAGTTCACATATAAAAAATAAAATTTTATTTAAAATAACTAACAAATTTTAATTAATTTTGTTTTATTAATATTTTTTTTAATATAAGGAAATGTTTTCAGAATCATTATATCTAATACACAAACCGATTATTTGTCCTTACTCTTCAAATCCTTATAATTGTTTCAGAGAAACCCTATAATTTCTTTTAGATATTTTTTTTTTTAAAGATTTTAATTGCGTTTTTCATTATTATTAATTATGAAAATATTAATTATTTAATTATGAGAAATATTAGTTTATTATAATGAAAAATTAATAATAAATTAAAAGTAAGCTGTTTTCAAGTATTTTCTTAAATAGTTTTGTATTATTTTCATCATGAAAACACCAATGTGTACAAAGGATATATAAGGACAATAAAAACATGAAATCTAGCAGATTTTTTATCCTTTCGGTACAGATCACAACACTTGTTGATACATAGGGAAACTGGCAACAAGCCTATAAAATAAAAAAACAAAAAAGAAAAGTGAAAAGTGAAGCGATAATTAAATTTGATTATAAATAAAAGTTTCTGTTTTTTTTTTATTTAACATAAATAAATGGTGTTTTTTCAATGAATAAATGATAAGAAAAGTAATAGGAATATTAATAATAAAAAAATTATCTATTATTCATTAGTTTAAACTAGAATTAAACAAAAAAATTTAAATTAAATACATTCATTAAAAGTAGAGTTATCAATATGTTTTTAAAAAGTGATTTAATTAAATATAACAAACGGAATATATTAATAATAATTGTTTATATAACATTATTATTGGACAATATGTTATTAACAGTAATTGGTAATTTAGTAAATTTACCCTTAATAAACAATTTATTTTAATTTTTGATTAATTTATCTTTTAGTGCCAATTCTTCCTGACCTCCTAACAAAATTTGATAATGAATCATATGTCTCGAATGTCCCCAGCACTGTATTGTATAAAACTTTTGAATTTCATTATGTGCCAGCAATTTTAGGTTCATCGAATAAAATAAAGGAGAATTTGGAGAATTTAAATTTTACAACACTGAGACATAATGATAATGGAAGTTTCTTGAATAATGATTTCAAACAACGAAAAGCATTTGCACAATTAGAAGATGAAAATGGATCGGTGGGAATTTTATTAGCAATCAAAGCACTAGTCCAAATGGTAGCTAATCCAATTGTTGGCACATTAAGCTCTCGTTTTGGTTATAATATTCCAATTGTTTTTGGAACGATAAATATGTTACTTGCATCTTTAAGTAAGATTCTATCGTTTACTATTTAAAAATTCATTAACAAATTTTTTATTTATAATTTAGTATTTGCTATGAGTAATTCATATCTGTCTATATTGATTGGAAGAGCAGTTCAAGGTATTGGTTCTTCATGTGTCGGCGTCTGTGGAATGAGTTTAGTGGCACAAGTAATAAAAATGATGATTTAATTAAATAATTATACAAATATAATGATCTTGAAATTATATCTTAAAGTTATATCCAGAGGATGATAAACGTTCAAAAGTAATGGGAATTGTATTAGGCAGTGTTGCTCTTGGTGTTCTAATAGGTTATCCATTTGGAGGAATATCCTATGCGTTTATTGGGCAATCATCACCGTTTTGGATAATTTTTATATTTTTATTAATTAACTTAGGTACAGATGTGATTAGATTTATTTAAAAATCAACAGATACTAAAAAAAACTTCTTATTTAATTACAGTTTTTCAGTTTACTTACATGGATTTAACTAGAAATATTGAAGTAAACGAAAACTTATTAATATTTTGTTTGATGGTAAAAAAAATTTTTTTTTTTTTATAGATTTGTGTTGAAGATAAACCAAAATGGAAATCTTTATTATCTGATCAATTAATCCTCACAATTGTATTTGCTATTTGTATTTCAACATCCGCAATGTCTGTTTTGGAACCGTGTTTACCTATTTGGATGATTTCAAATTTAAATCCCAAAGTAAAACAAATTAATATTTTGCTAATCAACGAAAAAAAAAATTTTTTTTTTATTCTTAATTTCAGAAATGGCAATTGGGAACCGTTTTTATTCCAGATTCAATTGGATATTTATTGGGTACAAATTGCTTTGGTTCAATTGCATATAAATATGGACAATTGAAAGTATCAACCATATCAATGTTCCTCATAGGCATATCATGTATAATAGTTGAGTTAAGATTTTTCTTAAAATAAGAAATTTTTTTATAATTTTGTAATGAAAAATAATATGTAGCTTCCAACTGCAACAACTGTGCGTAGTCTGTTGTTACCACATTTTGGGTTAGGATTAGGAATAGGAGCTTTAGATGCAGCACTTGTACCATTTCTAGCATCTTTGGTAGACTCGAAATATAACAGTGATATGGATGATTCACCGTCATGTAATTATTATTCTTTTCCTGAACGATTTCTAACAAATATTTTTTTTATTATTTTAAATAATTACAGCTGGATCCTTTTCCCATTATGGTGCTGTATATGCAATACAACAAATGTCTGTTAGCTTTGCTTATGCATTTGGTAATTATATTATAGGAATAAAAATAATAATAAATTAATTAATAACTATTGAATCATTTTAGCACCGATGATTGGTGGTGAACTAGTACAAATAATTGGTTTCTCATGGTTGATGACAACTATTGGAATTATTAATTGTTTATATGGACCATTTTTGATACTATCATTTAGCCAATATTATGTAAATTAATAAAATAATTTTTTTTAAATTATTTTATATAGACTTAACTATTTTGTTTTTTTAGAAATATTTTGATAAAACAGCGACTATATCAGAGAATATTGAGATGAATAATGGCTATAAAAGAATGTATAAAACAATTGAATAGTCTACTATTAATAATATTATTAATTAATTTATTAAATAGAATTTAAATATAAAATGTATTTATTATTATTATTATTTATTTAAAAAAAAATTGTTTTATTGTTACACTCACTTTATATTGTATGTAAAATTAATAATAAAAAAAAAAAATCGAATAAAAATTGTATTGATATAATCGATTTAGCGTATTTTCAATGATGAATATATATAACCAAAGTTTCCATAACAGTAAACAATTATCTTATCTGTAAAAACCAGACGACAAAAAAAGAAGAAATTTCGTTTCATTCATTATTAACAAGTAAGGAAGTAAAACCCTTAACTTGACTACTTTTTCACTCAATTTTCCTCAATTATAATTTATAGGTATTTTATTTGTTTGTTTATATATTGTTAGTGTTTTAAGGTAATTACTGTAAAGTAAAGGTACTTTAAGAACTTTAAAGAATCTTAGTCTCATAAAAATTCAAACTAATTTAGGGTTGCAATTGGTCATACAAAACATAAATCCCGATTTATATAATAAAAAAAAAACTTTTTGACTTTTCCACTTCATCAAGTTATTTATTACAAGCAGTTGATAAAAGTGAAAATAAACTTAATAAAGGCAGACAAACAATTTTATTCAATCATTCCAGTTCAAGAAATATTCTCATAAATTAATCAAATCGTTAATTAACTATAAAATTATAGTAAAATTTCAAAAACCACTTTATCCAAAACAATTAAGATACTATAATTGTTTATTTGAAAAGAAAATTCACATCCTAGTTGACATTAAAATTTATTTTTAAACAAAAATTATATTTAAAATATTAGTTTTTTATATTTATTGGAGTAATAAACACGGCATATAATTAATTCGGCAAATAATATAAAATTTAAAAAAAATATAATAAAAAATAAAAGAAACAATAAATGAAAATATAAATTAAAAGTAAATAAAAAACATATTCAAAATTATTAAGTAAAAAAAAAAAAAATAAATAAAATAAAAAATTAATTAAATTATAAAAGTAAAAGTATTGAAAATAAAAAAAAAAATTGATAAAATAGAAAAGATAATAAATCGCAAATAATTATGTCGAGAAGAATAGG
The DNA here is from genome assembly GCA_961205885.1 of Ptychoptera albimana. NCBI lineage: Eukaryota > Metazoa > Arthropoda > Insecta > Diptera > Ptychopteridae > Ptychoptera > Ptychoptera albimana. The sequence goes on from OY540805.1 coordinate 11,737,319, forward strand.
TAAAAATCTGCTATTTTTGTATTCTATATTTATTTTTTTTATCAGAATTATATAGAAAATTATTATTATAGGGCCTGGACCTGGAGCATATATGCTACCACCAACCGTTGGATATGAAAAACATGATAATAGAAAAACACGAAAACCTATGTATTCATTTGGGTACCGTCCACCAACTAAATATAGTACATTAGGACCTGGACCTGGAAATTACACCTTGAACCGAGTTACACGACACGGGCAAGATGGAACAGCATCATATTCTCTAGGAAAACGACTTAATGCAATAAGTAAGTCGAATCTTTATTAATCGATTTTAGATTTATCTAAAGAGATCTTTATACTTTTCTATTCACTTTTCTTATAGAAACAGGGAAGAAGTGTTATTAAAAAAAAAAAAAATGATTTTTTTTTTATAATAAAGCAATTTTTGTAGATTATATGAAATAAAATGTTGTATTGTTATGATGTTATGAAAAAAAAAAAAAAATACATTTTTACTGTCAAAATTAAAACCAAATTGTTTTTTTCTACTCTTATTGTTTAACTTTCAGAAAATGACAACATACCAGGACCAGGTGCTCATGATAATCACTTGTGTCCATTATTTAAAGAAAAACGGCCACCATGCTATTCAATGGGTATTCGTACTGATTGTAAAAATAAAGATACAATACCTGCACCAAATAATTATATGTATTGCACTGATATGTATAAACCAAGAGTACCAGCCTATAGCATGTAACTAATGTTAATTATGTTTTTATTATTCTATTGCTTAATTATTATTATTATAATTACCAGGTCGATGAGATGTGGATTAAAACCAATGGTAAGATCTCCGGGTGCTGCTGCTTATGGTCCTGTATCAAAAGATGTAACAAATAAACGTAATCCAATATTCTCTATGTCATCACGTACAGGGGCAGTACAGAATAAAACAAAAGTAAATAAATTTTTTATTTTCATCTTTCTTTATTTAATTAATTTTTATTTATATTTTCAGATACCTGGACCAAATTGTTATAATCTAATGCAATATAAGCCTGGAGACAAAAATCCTGAATATTCTTTTGGCATAAGACATAATGAATTTGCACCACCAATGATAGTACAGTGTGATAACTAAGTTTGTGATTTATTGTAACCAAAAAGAAAAAGTTGAACAAAAATTGAAAATATATATTTTTTTAAAACTCTACACTTCAAACTCCTAATCCCCAAAAAAAAAAAAAATGTTAAAATAAAGTAAAAATATAATTTTAAAAGAAATTTGTTTTTTTTTTTGTAATCTTTAATAATCTTGATTGACTAGAAATGACTGTGTAATTGAGCTAATTATCTAATTCAATTTTCATTGTTATGCTAAATTTCAATTCAATATCTGTGCCTTTTTATAAACGATTTTAATAGTGTCGGATAATTTTGTGATTATGAGCGTCAAGCATTTACCAGGTGTTATAAATTAACAAAGAAAATTTATTATTTATGATTAGCTTTTCTATTAACACCAATATTTACAATAATACTACACGTGATATTAATAAATAATTTATAAATTGTTATGAAAATAAATATTATTTAATACGTTTTGTTTATGTATGCATCCAAACTACATTAATCATTTTATTTATTCTACACGTAAATTTTATTGTTTATTTACCTTATTGTATTTGGATGTGTTTTAGGCTTAGAGCTTTTAAATCAAAGCTTCATTTAGTTTGCTTTTTTATTTTAACGCAGTAAAGTAGTTTCATTAAATAAAATGAAGTTTCTAAAGTGCTTCTATTTTTTAATAATACCTTTATGCGGTATTTATTGTGATGTTATTACAGAGACGTTTTGTCAAAATATTATAAATATATTAAAAGGATTTGTTGGCGTAAGTTTAATTATTTTATTAAATAATTTTTGTGTCTATTTATTTCTTTTCCTTTTTTTAATAGTCTTATAATATTTTAACATTTGTGTCTAAATATAATTATTATGATGATGAACGATTATCTATGGTTAAATGTATACATCAGAATTATGTGGCACCATCAATACAATATACTCCAAAAAGGTATTTATTGGAGTTTCTATAAAGATTCTTTTTTCTTGTTTTCATGTTCAATTATTTGTAATTTAGTCAAATATTTCCGGGTGCTGGATTGGGAATGCGTGCAAACTCACCGCAACATATTTATATAGTTATTGCTGAGACATGGACAGAATTATGGGAAGAAATAATTTTATCTGCACATTATAATCCAACATCCCGGTGGGTATTATTGATTAAACAAACTAATAATAGTGAAACAGAGAAATATATTGTTAAATTATGGAAAGATCATAAATTATTAAATACAATCGCATTATATTTGGATAATACTATGGAAAATAATTTATATTCATGCTTTATTACGTTATACAATCCATTTGCATTAAATAATGACAGAACAAGAGGACGTTTTTATCATTTTTTATTTAATTATGGTGATAATAATGATGCACTTTTGAAAATAGTTAATAATTTTAACACACAAATTTTAATCAACTTGGAACAATATCCGATAAGAGTAAATATTACAAAATATTACAAAATTATTTTATTTAATTAAATTATTTCCATTAATATCCAAAGGTTGCGATTTTTGAATCACAGTTTCTATGTGCCTTTCATAAAAATGAATCCGACGGTAATCCACGATATAATCTTCTGGATGGCGATGCAATTTATCTAATAGGCAAATCGATGAATTTCAAACCAATCTACATTCCACCTCAGGATAGCTTTTATTATGGCGTTAATATAAACAACACTGTTAATGGTAGCTTAAGGATAACAAATCAAGTTTTACTAAGGAATTAATTCAATTTCATTCTTTTTTTTTTATTTAAGGTGCTTTAGGCATGGTTGAGCATGGAAAATGTGATATAAGTGCTAACTCTAGACTATTATCTGATATAAAAACCTCAAACACCGTTTACCTATATCCAATTGATGTTGCAACAATGAATTATGTGGTAGCAAAAAGACACAACAAATTAAAATTAAATGTTTTCGTTTTAAGTTTATATACTCCAGATGTGCAAATCATTTTTTCTGCAATACTATTAATATTTTCTATTTTTTGGTACCTACTGGATTGGTTTAATGTAAATTACGTGGAGAAACGTAAGAAAGGCTTAAAATATTATTCTTTAATACAAATATTTGTCATAATTATTGGTGCACAACACTCGATATCACAAAAAATCTTTAAAAAACAATACGAACGATTTATGTACTTGGTGCTGCTATTGAGCTGTTTAATTACCTGTAATACTTATCAGGGCACAGTTATTAGTCAATTAAGTAAACAATCAAATGCTGATAATCTAATGACGGTAGCACAACTACTTAAAACCGATTTAAATATCTCTGCGTTTATTATTGTAAAAGATTTATTCAAACCACCACCAAAAGACACCAGTGTTAACTCGGAATTATATCAATTATATAAACGGCAAACAATTATAACAAAATTTGATTTTGACATGGATAGAGTTATAGATGGTACCGAAGCACTTTTATTAAGAAAAAATCTTGTCTGGCATACTGTTGCTGATCTAGTTGATAATAATACTGGTGATAGTTTATTACATGTTATACCAGAAAGTCCTATATCATTTTATACATCATTTTTAGTGCCAAAAACATCACCATTTATCGATAGACTTAATCAAATTATACAATTTATAAAACAATCTGGTTTTAATAAATATTCTGAAGATCAGGCAAAATTTAATGCAAAAATGTATTATATTAAAAGAGCAAAAACCCATCAATATATTGCACCAAATAAGGAAAATAAAATTTCTATTTTTCATTTATCATCTTTATTTACTATATGGGCTTACTCTTTAACTATTGCATTTATTGTTTTTCTATTTGAAATTATAATTAATCAATTAACAAGAAAAACAAATTTCCAAATAGTACTTAAAAGAAAATGGTTGAACATTTAATTATTTTCATATTTTCATATTTTATTATTAACAGGTAATATTCCAAGCAAATTATTAAAAAAAAATTAATATAATTTATTCACAAAAATTACTTTTAAATTGACCCAAATATAAATTCTTGCACAATAAATTATCACAATCTATTTAAGTCATTTTTAACATAACATTTTATCAGTTGTATTTGTTATTCACTTGACTTAGAAGTTTATCATGTATAATTTATTTATTTTTTTTTTTTTGCTAAATTTTTTTTTATATACACATGGTTGAAAAAATAAAATAATTAAAATATATTAGTTTGTGTTTGTATAATTTTGATTTGTTGTTGTTTAAACTTCTTCACTAATTGAAGTCGACTACTTAACTACTTTCACCATGTATAAATGATTTATCATTAATAGAGTTGAAAAAATAAAAAAAAATTAATTATAATTTTTAACAAGCACTTAAACAAGTATAGTTATCAAAAAAAAATTATTTTTACTTGATAATCGATTATATTAACTAATTGTAATTTAATGCATTTACAAATAGGAAATATTTCAATGAAATTATTTTCATAGATAATATGTTAATTTTACTATCTTTATAAGTATTATAATACTATAAAAACATTAAACAAAAATTTTGAATACATTAATAAAATAAAATGTGTTTCAATAGTATGTGTTATGTTATGTTATGTTAAGTTAAGAGAAATGGAATTTTATTTCTTTTTTCTTTTTCTTTTTCTTTTTTTTTTTTGTAAATTAATTAAATTCAAATTTCAGACCATATAAATAAGAAAGAAAACAATAAATAAATTTTATTTTATTTTATTTAGTTTTATGTTTGTTGTTGACCAGTTGTGAAGTTATTAAAGTGAAGCATTAAAAACCAAAAAAAAAAAAATGCGTTTTTTATTTATTTTATTTATTATAATTTCATTATTTTATTTAATACTTGGTAAATAATAATAATATTTTTAATTTTTATAATTTATCTGTATAAAATATTAATAATCTTTTTTATTTAAAATAAAAAAAAAAAAAAAAAAAAAAAATAAAAAATTAAGCTTTACCATGTGTATTAAAAAAATATCCGGATGGTTTTGTTTGTGTTTGTAATGAAACATATTGTGATACTTTAGTTGATGATCAACCAGATAATATTGATTCATTTTTATTAATTACATCAAGTAAGGTAATTAATGTTTAATGAAAATTATTATTCAATATACTATTATTGTTAATATTTATTTGTGAAAAAAATAGGGAGGGCATCGTTTTAAAATTACTCGTGGTGCATTTTCACATGGACTTATTTTGGCACAAGTGACTATTAAAGAAAAATATAAAGTGAGACTAAATGATGAAATTAGTGAGGTTTGTTTAATAGATAATTTGAAAAATTCCATATAAATTTAATTATTACTATTACAATTTACAACGGAACAGTTTCCCGCGGATTTAAATAATGAAAATGGGACACAATCAATGAATGATACGAGGTATTAAATAAAATTTGATTCAATCATATTGATTCATTTTAATAATACTTTGGATATTTTAGTTTAGGTTCAAATTATCCAAAGGTTGTCCTATATGAAAATCAAGAGAGAAATAAAAGATTTATTCCATTTTTCTTTAATACTCCTGGTGGTAATAGAAATAGGACTAAAAGTTATTTTAAATTTACGTAATCCACACTCATTTCATTTTTTATTATTTAATAGTGAATATTGCAACTATAACTGTTGATAGGAATAAAAACTATCAAAAAATATCTGGATTTGGTGGTGCTATTACTGGTGCAGTATCATATAATTTAGAATTGCTTTCAGAAAAAGTACGACATCAAACTTACAGGTAAATAAATTAGTTGAAAGAAATTAAAATAAAATTGGAAATAATCTCATTGGTTTTTAGGTCATTTTACTCGTTGAATGAAGGTATTGGCTTCACAATTATACGATGGACTATAGGCGGCTCTGATTTTGATTTAGCCCCATGGGCATACAATGAATATCCAGAGAATGATGCAAAGTTAACTAACTTTACGAAACTAGATGACAGAGATTTGCTTAAAGTGATTAATATCCATTTAATATCTATTTAAATTTATGACTGTCTTATAGATTTTTATTTTTAGATTAAGCATATGAATGATATAAAAAAAGTGACAAATAATCATGATATTAAATTAATGGGCGCCGCTTGGAGCCCACCGAAATGGATGAAAACTAATAATCAATGGTCCGGTGCCAACTTTTTAAAACATGAATACTATCAAACATGGGCAGATTATCATCTAAAGTAAATTTTAAATATAAATGGAAAATATAATAAATTTTAAAAATAATTAATTCTTTGCATATTTAGATATTTAGAATTAATGGATAATCATAATGTGAATTTCTGGGCAATTTCAACTGGTAATGAACCATTAAACGGTGTAATAGGCTGGTTGTTTATTCATTTTATGAATTTAGGTTGGACACCTGCACAACAGGTTGTCAAAATTTTTTATTCAATAACATTAAAATCCAATAAAATGAATGCTTCTAGCAACTGCAATGATATATATTTTTATGTCTTTAGGGCCATTATGTTGGCAATAATTTGGGGCCAACAATAAAAAATTCTAAATTTAAAGATGTTAAATTGTTCGCCGGTGATGATCAACGTTATACGCTTCCTTGGTGGATGAGTCAGGTGGAGAATACATAAAATTTATTGGAAATTAAAAAAAAAACATTTAAAATCTTATTTTAGATGAAAGATGCACATTCAGAGTCATTAAATTATATTGACGGAGTTGCTGTACATTGGTATTGGGATAATATGGTGCCAGTTCGTTTTTTGGATGAAACTCATACAAAATATCCAAATCAAGAAATCATTAATACTGAATCTTGTATAGGTGCAATGTTGCGTGAAGCTCATAAGCCTGTTTTAGGATCATGGCCCAGAGCACAGCAGTATGTACTAGGTATAATCGAAGACTTGCAACACTGGGTTACGGGATGGATAGACTGGAATCTAATTTTAGATCCTACTGGTGGTCCAAACTATGTCAATAATACCGTTGATGCGCCTATTGTCGGCAATATTACTGGTGCTTTTTGTTTTTATGCTTTAATTATTACAATAATAAAATCTATGTTTTTATTACAATTTTAGACAATGAAATTTATAAGCAGCCTATATTCTATGCGCTTGGACATTTTTCAAGATATCTTGTACCAGATTCCATTCGAATTGAGACAACATCTTCAATAAAAGACGTTCATGTCGTTGGTTTCAAAAGACCCGATACAACTATAGCTTTAATTATTTATAATGCGTAAGTTTAATAATTGTTTTTATCACTAATTTTTAAAGCTGTTAATTAATAAATTAATTAATTATTCTTTATAAAAATTGTAGATTACAACGAAAAGTTGATTTAAAAATCGTAGATGGCAACAGAACGATTATAATTAATGTACCATCGTATTCTTTACATACATTTATTTATTATTAAGTTCAATTGATTATGAATTTTTCACTCTCTGCGAAATTTTATAATAATTTATTTATTTATTTTAAAATAATTTAATAAAATTTTATTCAGCATTTTGATTTAACAAAATAAAACTATTTGTAAAAATACTTTTTAATTGTTTAGATTTTTTATTTTACTTCATCTATTTAGGTGATATACGTGGTGCATATACGGATTTAGATTAAAAGCATAAAACTAACAAATGTTAAGTAAAAACATTTATCTAAAAATAAACATAAATTAAAAAATTTTTGTTTTTTTTTTTTTTTTTTTGGGATAAGGAGCGTTTTTGTGACAAATTTTATTTATTTTTTTTGTTTTTTCTCAAAACAATAAATAAATAAGATGAGAAAAACTTAGAATCAGCACGTTCTGTAGATTAAAATAATTTTTCAATAATTTCTTGCATTATAATGAACCATTTAGCTGAATTTTACGGATGATTTAATCTTGTTAAATTTCTTGACACATTATTTTTATTTTTATTTTTTTTTTTTTTGAAGGAAAATTAAGCAAGAATTTACGGTAACGCCTTCAAATAATATCCGTTTCTTGTCATATTGTTTTAGCGTTATGTATCAATATTGATAGTAATATTATTAATTTTATATAGATACAGGAATTTAGCATCCGTTTAGTATCATTTTTATTTATTCGTTTTTGTTTTTAAGGATCACAAACAAATTTTCATTTTAACATTTTTGCTTGATTTTGAGATTTATTATATTAATATTTACGGTAAAGGTCCTCAATTTGTAAATGGTTAACATATGGTCTTAAGTTACATGACTTTTTTTTTCTTGTACGATATTTTAACACATTTTTAAGTAATAATTTAATGCTTAAAATGCGTTAAGAGACACTTTACGGTGAAGAAAAGTAGCTTCAATTACATGTTTCTTCGTTTTTTTTTTTACTGAATCTACAAATACATCTATTAATTTATTTTCGTTCTATTAAGGGCTTTTTATTTTAATTTATTTGTTAAGAAAAATGTAACACGTTAATAATTGGAGTAAAAGAGAAATACCGCCGTTGCCGCCGGATGAAACCTTTTAAAACACTAAAATTCCTTAGTGTATTCATTAAGTAATATATCCTTAAAAACACATTAGTTTTAAGTATTTTTACATATAAATGCAATAACAGCAACAACAACAACAACAACATATATTAATATAAATTAAAATTTTAAGAATTAAAGTAACAACGGCAAAAAAAAAAAAAAAAAAAAAAAACTTTTTTAATTTTATTTTTAAAAATTTTGTTTTTATTGTTTACGATTTAATTTAATTTTATTTAATTTTTTTAATATAGAATTATTACTCTTACAAATATAATTTAAAATTAAATTAAACAGCAGCTTTATAATTAAAATATACATTTTTATATAATTTTATTTCTATATAATAAATAATATCTTTGGCAGTATATCGTTGTATCCTTTATGTAATTAATTAATTAAACACAATTTTATAATATCTTAAATAAATATTTTTAAACTGCACAAAAATCTCTCATTTTTTAATTTATTCACAAAAAAAAAAAAAAAAAAAATACTATTTAATAAATAATAATAATAATAAAAAATTTAATTTAATTAAATTAAATTACTTGATATAGGAAGAAAAGAAAAGAAAAAAAAAACTTATTTACATGAATTATTTAATTACTTATTATTTAATTATTGCACTTGAGTATCATATTTTTGTAGTAAAAAATGTGATTGTGATGATGATGTCGTTGATGTTGTGGATGATGATGAGGATGAGGTCACCGTATTTATACTTTGCACAATCAAATTAAGACATTCCAAACTCGAACCATTTACTGGCGTTGATGATGAATATGCTATTAATTAATTAATAAATAAAAACAATTTATTAATTTACATTTAAATTAAATTTGAATATTAAGTATTAAGTAAGAATTTTATTATTAAAATATTTATTTTACCTAATTGAATATTATGTTAGCTACATTAAAAAATAATTTTTGTTTTTTTCTCTTGAATTATGTTAAATATATAAATCTTTTTGAATTATAATTAGATTAATATTTACAGGGTAAAACATATTGGAATTTTAAATGAATGTTTTATACTAGACTTTAATATTTTAATTAATTATTAAATACACATAACATGGACCGACATATTTAATTTAAAATAATATTTGTCTGACATTTAATTAAATACAATTAGTCGATTGATATTAAATTAAAACTTTAAGATCAAAGTATGTACAATGTTACAAAGAATAATTAATCATTAAACGTATTCATTTCAATATACTTAAATAATTATAAAACATTAAATTTACAATAAACAAAACAATTAATTTTACTTTAGCACCCTGTAATATTTTTCTATATATGTACATATATATGTATGTACGTTGCCAGTTATATACATATGAATTAATGTTTTACATAATAATAAATATATTTTAAGAAATAAATGACAAAAATAGACAAAAAAAAAAATTAAAAAAAATCTTTTTTGATTAAAATTTATAAACATTAGATACGGTTAAATGAAATAACGATTTGGAACACTGTCAAGTAAATATAAATTTATAAATAATAAAATATAAAAATTTTAAATATATATATATATATATATATAAAACAAGATAGACATAATATCAATATAGATTAAAAAAAAAAAAAACTTAAATAAATATTCAAGATAAATAATAAAAATTATGAAACAAATGTATTTAAAAATTACCTGCTAGTGGTGAATATGTTTCATTGTCCTTTGTCATCTGGTGTAAACGATCACGCAAATAGTTACCAGAACAATTCTGTACAAAACAAAAAATAAAAAGAAGGAAAAAACAAAAATAATAATTAATTTTATCCAATTAAATCTAAATAAATTTATGTTTAACAAAACAAAATAAAATAAAAATAATTTATTTTTTTATGTTTTTTGTTACTAAAATAAATAAGGAAAATAAATCTTTTATGCATCAAATATGTTTGCATCAACTAGATCACATATTTGTTGTCACAGTTGCAAATATTTTCAAGATTAAAGATCATAATGTGTAATGTCATAGTATATTTAAATAAAAAGTCACAACAACATAGTTTACAGAAATATTATTTTTCCTTTTTTCTTTTACTTATTTTTTTTAATTAGAAATAAAATATTTATTTCTGTTATATTTAAGTAAATAATAAGTAAATCCGCTTTATTATTTATTTATTAAAAATTTATAATCTAGAACTAACATCAGGAAAATTATTTATTTATTTAATATTAATTATAAAACAGCAAAAAAAAAAAAAAAATCTTTATTAACTAAAATCCTGTTTATAAGTTATTTTGATATGAAAATTGTTGGTTTTTCTAATTTAATTTTATATGTCAATTGAGTTTCTAATAGCATTAACATTTTAAAACATGTATACAAAGTCACTAAATATATTATATTTATACACCAAATGAAATAGTGCAAAGAGAACATATAATTTTAATGAAAATCAAAAATACACAATGTTTGTTTAGCATCTAATTAATTCAACTTGTATATAAAATCATTTGTCCTTTCAACTTTGGATAAATGCCAACAATTTTATATATTTTTTATTTTTTTTTTCTTTAATAATTAAAAGATATAAAATAATAATAATAATAATAATAATAATGAAAAATGCATATCACACTGTTTTAATCCAAAAATAGAGAAATAATATTATGTTCATTATGTTTTATTTTTCTTTTGATTGACAATCTTTTATTTTCTCCAGCACTACGTTAACGTTTAATATTTAATTTGGCACACCTTTGATCTTAATATTGTGTGTATAGAATATTAAATTTATCATACATCAGAGAAAATCATTTAAAATTAAATGTAACAGCCTTAATAATACTAATTATGTTACATCATATTATTAACTTACAAAGAGGTTTAAATGGTTTATTATTATTTTATTATTATTTTTTTGGTTTATGCACATATTTACATTGCATATAATGGGCTACATGTGTATAAATTTGCTAGAAAGCATTAAATTTCTTTTATAAAATAATTTTAAATTTTGAATATTTTTTTATTTATTTATTATTTGCACATTCTTAAACTGAGCTATTTATGATTATGATAAAATATAAAAATAGAAAATAATAAAATAGCAATGTTAGGTTTTTTCTTCTTTTATTTGCTTTTATTTTTATTTTAATTTTTTTTTGTTTTTCCAATAAAATTTCAACAAATAAAGTAATTAAAATGCTATAATATTGTTATTATTATTTAAAATCAAGAAAAAAAAAATTATTTATAGCGAAAGAGATGAAAAAAAAGTAATTTGAAAAGTAAAATAAAATAAAATAAAAAAAAAAAACGGAAAATTCAAAGCATACAAAATAAATAACAAATATTACATATATTTATGTTTATAATAATTTAAGTTTAAATTATGATGTTTAAATAATTTTTTTTTTTTAATTTTCTATATCATATGGTGACGGTTTATAAGATTACTAATATACCAAAAAAAAAAATAAAAAAGAAATGAAAAGAAGAAACATCGAAAAACTACAGAAAACTAAAAGGAAAATCCTATTCCAATCAAATAACTTTTATATACACGTATGTTATGTACAGAAATAAAAAAAAAAATAATAATTTCTTTTGCCTGTTGATATGGGCCACTAAACGTAAGATTTAAGATGACATTTAAGATGCGGCTCCACATTACAAAATCATGTATCCGTTAAAAAATACTAACTAAGTTTTTAATTTTTCTTTCTTTTTTTTTTTTGTTTGTTTCTTCGGTAATTTTGACATAACATATTGACAATAAAAAGGATATAAATATACACAAAGTGAGTCTATTACGTTTATATTATTGCTATAGCTGCTACAAGAATGATTTTTCGTTTTTTTTTCTTCTTCTTAACGAAAGAAAATCTATTGAAATTAATTAAACAAAAAAAAATAAAATAAATAAAAGCCACACACATTTAAACGGGGTGTTAAAAGAAACGTATTCAAAAATCATACATTAAATTAAAGAAAATGTGAAGGAAAAAAAAAATTAAATATAAATGTAATAATAATAATAATAATAATAAAAAAAAGCGAAGAAATTACAAATGATGATACCAAGTTACACCTACTTTTATATTTTCCCGAACAAATTTATATTGCTACTGGGAGTCATAAAATTTTTGGTTAATTAGTTTCACAAAAAAAAAATAATAATATTAATAAAAAAAAAGAAATATATAATTTACATGCATCTATATTTAAAAAAGCGTTTTTTCTGTTTTTTTTTTATTTTGTGACAATAATAATAAAATAAATAATCTAATAAGGGAATAATTGAAATGTTTACTTGAGTTTCGTAGAAGATACGTTAGATGTTTATTGTCGAACGTAATCGGAGTTTGCGGTTTATTTGTTTGTTGATAATTAAATATATTTTAAGCGTTTTTATAATAAATCTCCTGATAAATAAGATTTATATGTTTCAAATGCAGCTTAGTGAATGGATTTATTACAAATATGTCTTAGCATCGAAAGTGTTTATTAATTAATATTTTATTTTTTATTTTTTAACGATAAAACTGAATATCATTAAAGTGAAACAAACTACGTCATTGGTACAATCTAACCAAAATAAATTAATAATTTCCATCAACAAAAACTAATCTAATTACATCAAACAAATGAAATAAAAACAAGCAAAATTTTGTTTAATTAATTATTTTTCAAATTATTCTTATTATTTATGTATATTTAATTTTTCACATCACGGTTTCTTTTTTTTTTTTTCTGTTTTTTTAAATGTAACAAATTTTCTTCATTTAAAATAATTTGATTTATTATTTATTTTTATTAACATTTTTGAATTTTTTTGTTTTTTCTTTCGTTTTATTTTTGTTATTAGAAAAATCCTTCAAAATATCTATCTGTTTTATATCAGAAAATATTTTGAAAATTAAAAAAAAAAACAATTTTCATAAAGAAATGTCATCATAATTAATTAACAGAACATTATATCTCATTTCAATTTAAAACCAAATTTCTAATTTTTCTAGTCATTTTACTTTAATTTTTATTTTGTTTAGATCTCATTCATTCATAATAAAATATTTGTCTAAAATATGTTATAATAAAAAATACAAATGTCAAGAATTACTTAAGGTATATGTAAATGTTAATATGTTTGTTTTTTTTAATGCTATTAAAAACGTATATCATTCGTATTCTTATTTAAGTTTTATTAAAATTTCATTTTAATTTTGTAAGAAATCATAACAATTTAACATTTCTAATATTGTTTCTACATCAGAAATATAGGAATCTCTATGTTATATTTATTTTCTACATTTTTTTTGTTTCTATGTTAAAATGTAATAATTTATCATTGCTAAATTACATAACATTTAAAAATGATCATACATTTGCCTACAAACATTTACATATAGTATTATCGATAATAGTTAAAAAGGATCTAGAACTAGTCATTTCGTTTGACTAGATGACTAGTTTGAGAATACGTTTTAAATATATAATTATCGGCAAAAAAAAATAGATCAATTTTCTTCTAGTAATCTATATTATTTGTTGTATTAATCAATTAGTTTTTAAAAACTACAGTTCCCATTTATTTGAGAATGACGAATTTTGTTCATATTTTCATAGTAATTTGCCTAAAGTAAGATTTACCAGTAAACCAAAAATTGTAAACATTTTGACTTATTTAAGTGATATTTATCAGTAAATGTTAATCAAAACTGAGTATTACTAGTATAAACAGAATAGCATATAAGTTAAATAAGCTTAATCCTAGGTAAATTTAATTACTACACGGAAAGAATTATTTTATAAATCCACAGAAATTATGAATTGAATCAAGAAAATTTTGCATGATTCTAGTTACAAGAGAACTTATTTTATTCAAAAATTTCTTAAACTAAGAAATTAAAACTAAATACCAACAAAATTAATTTAAATCGAGAAATTATTTCTGTATTTTTCTCAAGAAACTAAATTGATTGACATAGAAATCAAAATTCTATGTTAATGCTACAACAAATTAAGAAAAACATTAATAATAACAAGACCGACCAGTTAAAAGCATAGATATTCAACTACAGGCGCCAAAATCACAAATTCTTCCTTGATTATTGTCTGATTCATTCGATTTTGAATTATTAAACAAGAAAAAAAAATCATTTATCATTGGAATTTCATTATTAAAATATAATTTAACCACGTAATTATAATTTCTATTTAAAATATTGTATCTAAATAAATTAATAGATATTCAAAACAGATATTTGCAACCTACAGTGTGAGGTACAATAATTATATTCTTCTCTAATGGCGCGAATCGTATTTTAATTCTACTGGATGATATTTAATTATTCATTTAAAATAAATAAACATTTTTTACGAATTAATGTGCATTACACCGTTAACGTTTTCACTCTATACTTGCATTAATTTTATTTTTCAATTGTGGCTGTTAAATGAAAAACTGAAGCACACGAATAATATAATTTTGTGAAAAATACATTTAATCATTGCATATACAACATAATAATAAATATAGCGCTTAAACTAATCTAATTGTGGATTAATATTTAATTTAATTTTTTTTTTTTTGTGTTTTAACTAAACTAACTTTATGAAATTTTATTTTTGTTATTTTCTGTTCGTTG
Source organism: Ptychoptera albimana (assembly GCA_961205885.1). NCBI lineage: Eukaryota > Metazoa > Arthropoda > Insecta > Diptera > Ptychopteridae > Ptychoptera > Ptychoptera albimana. The sequence continues at coordinate 11,752,524 of OY540805.1, forward strand.
AGTATTATAATGACATCGATTATAAATCAAGTACTGTTTTGACTTTTCTGTTTCCTTCGGTCTATTTTGTATATTTTATTTAAATTTAATTTTTACATTGATTGCTTTTAGCTCCTTTTAAACACGTGGCTCACAATACAAGCACTAAACTAAACTAAAAATACATAATAATATATTCATAGTTGAGCGACTGACTGTATTAACGTTTTTTATGTTTGATTCTTGTTTAAATTGTTTTTTTTTTCTGTTTCTGTTTTTATTTTTATTTAATTACTTTATATAAAAGAATATTTATTAAATAACTTTTTGATCAATATTTAAAATGGGACATTATTTCAATATTTAATGATAAAAATTGAAAATATTTGTTTGTTTGTTTATTTATTTTTTAATGATTAAAATTGCGCGCCTCATTGAAATATATTTTTAGAAAAAAATTTTTTTTTTTTTGTTAAATTAAAATACTTGTAACTTGTCGTTGAATTAACTTGTCACATATTTAGAAAAATTTTCTTTTATTTTTTTTTTTTTTATGATTATTTTTCCACTTTTATTTGTTTTTTTATTTTTATGAAGCCGTCTTTTCAAATTATATTAAACTTTGGATTTTCATGGGGAATTTATTACACTGATCGTCGGTATTTAAGTAATTATTTTTTCCTTTTATTTATTTATTTATTTTATATATATATATTAATTTATAATAAAAATGAAAAAAATGTGTTTTTTTTTTTCATTGGTATATTCAACATTTAATTGTTTGAATTTTTCTATTGTCTTTAGAATCTTTTATAAAATTGTTATGCACTTAACTAGGAATTAATGCTGATTGAAAGTGAAAACAAAAAAAAAAAAAAAACGCGCACACAAAATATTTAAGTAAATCAACAACAACAATAACAAAAAAAAAATAAAATTAATAAAACTAATTATTACGAACAACACAATTTATGATTTTAATTCATGTTTTGCATATAATTGTGCTGCTATTAACATATGTTACACAGATGTGAAAAAAAAAAAAATAAAAATTACATAAATAAATTGACAAAACAGAACTCTATATAGAAAAATACAATTTATATGACATTACCTACAACTTACATGCAAAAATAAAAAAATAAAAAAATGTACTAAAACAATTAAAACATGAAATACTCATACGAATAACATTAAAATTTAATATGTTTTCAAGTAATTACCATGTATATACGAAGCATGGAATAGTTAATTAAATTTTTGTTGTTAAAATTTCTGTCGTTAGTGAAAAAAAAAGTGGATGTAATACACATAAAATCTGGTCTTGCACAGCTAAAACGTTGCTTAATTATAATTTTTAATAATGTGATTTTTGAATATTTTCTATAATTATTGTTAACAGCACAAGGAAATTAATTAACATAAATTCTGTAGTATTTTGATATAAAGTTTTAGTAAAGTTCTATTTCATTTTGTTAATTACATAATCGTAAAACAATGTCTTGCAATTATTTCCTGCATAATATTTAATTTAATTAAAATTAATAATAACTGGCAGATCAAAAAAAAAAAAAAATTGTTTTTAACAATTTAAATGTTAACTAATTAAAATAAATAGGAGAAAACGTTAATACAAAATTATTTAACTAAGATTTTTTTTTTTTTTTTTTTAAAATAAATTATTAATCTTTATACAGGAAAATTTGTTGAAACATTTATTTTAAATTGTGTGTCAGAGTTGTCAACAAATGTCACCTAACAACAAGGTGCTATCATCATTACTGACATTTTATTTTCTCTCCTGTTTTTCCTTTTTCTAAAGCAACGTAAATTACTTTCACTTTTAAATCAATTAGCTTTACATATAATAAAAACATTATTATTGTTCTTAATTCATTTAAATATCATAAATTATTATTTTATTCAAATAAGAAATGTAAACGTTTGTGTTGTTATAATTTATAAAAATATTTTCATACACTCACCACATACTCTTGGGCTGATGATCGTGATGTTGAATTAAAATCATTTAACCCAGAATCATTTGTTTTTACCGTTGGACTATCCTGTATATTTTCAAATATAAATTAATAAAAATTGTCTAAATAGCATAAGAATATAATTAGTGCGATTAATACCTGCAGCAAATCTTCTAAACTCTCTATATATTCAATTGCATTTCGTAATATTTCAACTTTAGGCAGTCGTTGATTTGGATTTGAGCTAGTTCTCCTTTTTAATAGTTCAAAAGCTTCGTTTACCTATTTAATTCATACATAAATTTTATAATAAATAATTTTTCTTATATTAAAATTCAATAAAATACTTTTCTTAGTCTTCGCCGTTCTCTCAATGTTGCTGCTTTTCTTCGATCAACGGCGACACTTTTCTTTTTACATGCTTTACATGCCCACGTTAAACAAGGCCGTGATTGTCCTGCGGAACAACTTAAAGGTGCTAATACATGTTCTTCAGAACTTAAACTATTATCATCGTAATCCGTTAAACATTTAAATTGATCGTGTTGATTCTGTTGATGTAAATGGTGACTTTGCAATGATGAATGCGAATTAACATTTATTTTACCAGTTAAAGTATTCACTGTGTCCATGTCACTATCATAATTTTGATAAAAACTATTGATACTATTATTATTATTAATATTAATATTATTATTATTATTATTATTATTTGTGTTTGTTAACTTTTTTTTATCAATTAAATATCCATTTTTATAATTTGGTCCAGTGATTTTACGACGAGCATTCTGATTATACTTAGTCATTTCTAAATTATTTAATATTCAACTAATTGTACACAAATCACGAATTTTTAACAATTATATTAAATAATAAATAATTTAATAAATAATTCATTTATTAAATGTAGTAAAAAAAAAAAAAAACATCAGAACTAATAATCATGCATTTTCTACAAGAAACAACAACAAAAATTCGTATATTTCGTTTTAAGGACACTTTTCACAATTAATTTTTTTTTTTTGAATAAAATAATAAAATTAAAGAAAAAAAGAAAAATTAATAAACATGCTGAGCAATCGTAAGTGAAACGAAGACTGCGAGAAAAATCTTTTTAAAAGTTTGGGTGACAAAATTTTATTCATTAAATACGACAAACAGACAAGTATTAGATTTTTTTTTTCGTTTTGTTTTTATTCTATTTTTTGTCTTCTCAACATATGTGACAATTTTTAATTACAAAATTCTGTGTTCTTCCTTTTTTTTTTCCTGTATTTCTTTTCATATATGTTTTTCTTTATAGTTTAGCAATGGTAAGTGGGAAAAACCTAAACACGCTCCTCCCAATTATGAAAATAATTTTTCGCTTTTTAAATTTTTCTTTTTTTTTTCCTATTTTGCATAAATACTTCTAACCACATAATTAAAAATATTAATTATTTTGACTTAATTTGAACGTAATAGCAAGACATTTAAAAAATTTATAGTAAAGCAATAATTTTGCAGTAATTGTTTATAAATATTTATGATTGATTAGTTTTATAATCGATATAGAATTTTTAATTTATCATGACTGTATAATATTATTGAAATGTCTTCTGTCTTACAAATAAAAGTTACCTTTTAATTAACTTATTAAAGAAATGATTAAAATCCCTTCAATTATAATGAAAATCAATTATTTAAAACTAAAATTAAATTAGCGTAAGGAGGAGCTAAGCATAATTTTGTCTAATCCAATTCAAATATTCTCCTCCCATAACAAAAGTTAATTATTTATTTATTTAGTAATTGTAAATTAATTACAGAATGAGAGTTCGTTTATTTATTTAATTTTTAATTAATATATGTATTGAGCTTATTGCAGCTAAAGTGCAGCAAATGAATTCGTTACGTATGGAAAATAATTTAATAGTTCGCCTAAATGTATACTGAAAATATAAAAACAGTTGTTTAGGTATTTTCTTTTGCAATTTATTGAACAAAATATATTAAATACATTTTTAATTTGTCTGCCTTTACATAAATATAATAATTAAAAGCAATATAAAATAATTAAACAATTTACTATAAAACAGTATGTTTTACAATACAAATATGTTTGTATTGTGTAGAAAAAAAAATTATCTGACTCTGGTTAATACTTTCTTGCATCATCCACTTTCGAACCAAAACAAAACCACGTTGAGTATTTTGCTTCTATACAATACATTACTACAAAATTTCTCTCAGCTGTTTGTTGTTACCACGCACGCGAGTTTGTAAAAAAAATATCTACAATAAAAAAAAAAATGTATATTGTATAGTATATTTACTCTGTATACACAATATGCGTCAGGTTTTTTTATTTTGATATTTAATTGGAGAGAAAATTACTCAGCTTCTCCTTGTGTATTTTCCATTTTTGCGTTGCCAAAAAAAAAAGTTTTCATCAATCCAAAGCAAAAAACCATTCATCGTAAATATATTGAGTTAGGACACCGTAAAGTGTATTTTACTTTAATTTAAACTTAGTTTTTAAGTGAATTTTTATTAGATTTAAGTAAAGTTAAGTGAGTTTTAAACTGTTTAAAAATGTCAATTGGAATAATCTAAAAGTAGTTTTACATATTAAGTTAGTGAATGAAGTTTTTTTTTTGTTGTTATTATTATTATTATTATTATTATTATTATTATTATTATTATTATTATTATTATTATTATTGTAACACAATGGTAAGATGATGTAAAAATCAATAAAGTTGCTTAAACATTTATATTTTCACAAATTTAAAATTTCATGTTGTTGTGGTTTAGTTATGATTATTATTATTTATGTAATGTGTTAACATAAATTACTTTTGTTTGCCACGATTGTTTAAAAATAATAAATTTGTTAATTAAAGAGAGAAACTTTAATTAACACGTGTGATAACGTTAAAATCGGTTATAATAAATGCAATTGTGCAGTTATGTTATTAACACGTATTTAGGTAAACAAAATAAAACACAAACAAAAAAAAAGAGCGACATTAAGCTATAAATTATAGAAAAAAAAATATTAATTAATCATATAATAAATTAAAAATAATTTTATTAGTTAATAAAACCTACAAACTAAATTCTATATTTTATGTTATTTTATCAATAAAATAATTAAATGTCAAATTTATTTACTGTTTTTAGTTTTTAGTTTTTTTTTTTTTTTTTGTTTTATTTATTTATTTTGTTAAAAACGTGATAAAATTTTATATAAATATTCATGAGTTTTTACTTTTTTTTTAATTTTTTTTTAATTGTATATTATATTATTATTTATTTATATATAAGGCTTTGTAAAACAGCACAGTAAGACACTGCTGTTTTAACAACCTATTAAATAAAAAAAAAAACAAAATTTTATTATAATAAAACAAAGAAATAAACTATCAATAATATTAAAAAAAAAATCATAACTTACTGTGGCAAATGTTGATAACGATAAGTCTTTATAACCGAGTAATGTTAAACCAACAGGTTGCTGTGATTTATGTAAAAAAATTAATAATGACCGTTGTTGTGATATTGTTAATTTATACCATTGTAAATTATAGATTGCAATTGGTAATTTGTCTGCCTGTAAATAATTAATTTATAATTAATCATTGATTAATTTAATTAACTAATTTATTAATCATACCTGTAATAATAAACGATTTGCAAAATAGCAATGAATAAAATTTTCATATAGTATTGTAAATAGGATGAAAAAGTTTTTAATACCACCACCCATTAACATTGCATAACAACAAAAACATTGTGATATTAAGCTATTAAGTATTGAAAATAATATTATTGGTTTAAATAAATTATTTATCAAAGTTATTCCACTGAAATTTTATGTTTAATTAATAAAAAAATTATTATTTATTATTTTTTTTTTTTAATTGAACTTTTCCTTACTGCAAAGATTGGTTATGCATGTTGATTAATTGTTGAATTAAATAGGTTTTACTATCTAGTAAATTACGTTTTTTAATAGCACTTATATTTGGATAATTAAAATTATTCAATAATTTAACAGATTTATTTAATAATTCAAAATTAAAAGTTCCATAACTAACTAAAATTATATAATATATATCAATAAATAGCATTGTTGATAAAACAATTATTACAAGAGCTATTTGAAATATGTAATTAATTAAATAACTCGTGATTGATGTAAGATTTGGTAAACATTTTAAGTAGCAATCGTATGGTAAACCGTTTGATGTAAAAAATGTATAAATAAATATTGCACAAAAAATATGTGTGGCATAAATGACTAGCAATGATCTAAAAAATGTTATTAAATTAATAAATAAATTATGATAATAATACGAAAAAATACAAACTTTATAATAATTATGCATTGTTTTCCACATTTTGTGAAGATTTTTTCACGTAATTTTATTATTTGCGGTATACCATCAAGCATTGAATTTGGTGACAATAGTGTCTGAATCCATTCATGTGTTAATGTAATTTTATCTGTTGACATAAATAATATAATCACACGTATAACCGAATTTAATGATGACATTGCTATTGTAATACATATTGTTATACTTTGCCAATTATAGATATTTAATAATGCTACTTGAAAATAATTAATTGTAACAAAAATTATAAAAATCAATTTCAATATTGCCGATATAAATGACCATTTTTTTTCGTTTAAATTAAAACTATTAAGCAAACAAATCCAGAATAAAATACGTAATAAATATTTTAAATAGATTGCCGAATTATTATTTTCAATCATTATTAATTAAGGATTAAGAATTAAAAAATAAAAAACCCACTAAACAGTTTAAGAAATTCGTTTTCGTTTTATCAACTGGAATAATGAATTGAAGTGATTATGAAACATTCTATTTATATGCAATAATTTTGTAATCATTTGATAGAATGTTCCTACTTAATAACATACAATTAACCATAATTATCGAATAATTTAAATAATTAATTTATTGCATTGTGTAATTAAAATTGATTTTCATTTCTTTTTTTTCTTTACAGATTTCGATGATTATGACTTCTGTTTTATAATTTATTATTTTTTTTTTTTTTGTCTTTTCTTTTGTGACTTTAATTACATTTTACATTATTATTATTATTATGTCGTCTGCGATTGTAATTGTAACAAAATACCCAAGGTCGGTTGCATCGTACAGTAAAAACATTTTCTTCTTATTTTTCTTTTTTATATAATTAATTTTAAATAAAAAAAAATCGTCACTAGAAAACAAAAACAAAAAAAAAACTCTCAATGAATTAAAAACTAAAAGTAATAAAAATAAAAATAAAATATAAAATTCACAATCGCAATTTTAAATAAAAAAAAAAAAATTGTTTTTTGCTACAATTTATTTATTTAGTTGATATTAAATATAATAATAATAATAATCATTGATAGTTTGCCAGCCAAGTGTTATAGTTTGTTAAATAAGTGAAACAAAAGCATCTGTTATCATACAAATTAAGCATTCGAATAATGATAATAAAATTTATTTGCCTTAATTTAAATGTATTGCAATAATAATGTGAATCATTTTAATTTAATTATACAATATTTTTAATTTTTAATTAGAAGTTTTTGTTTTTATTATGTTTGATTAGAAATAAATAAATAAATCATTATTTTTTTCTTTTTTTAATTTCTTAATTTTTTAATTTCTAAAAGTTCCTATTATATAAGTTTTAAAAATCTGTACATAAATAGTTTTTAAGTTTTTATTTATATTGATCGTTAAAATATAATCAAAGAAGTGAGTTAAACGTGTTTGGTGTGCAAATATAGTAGAATAATGGCAGTTAATCATAGAGGAGCGATACCATCATCATCATCTCGAAGCAATAGAAATAGAAATAATTTACAAACATTAAATTCTTCTACATCATCAACTGTAACCCCAACAGCATGGATTTTTGGTTATGGTTCGTTATGCTGGTTTCCTGGATTTGAATATACTCAATGTGTTACTGGTTATATAAAAGGTTTTGTACGACGATTTTGGCAGGGAAATACAACACATCGTGGCACTGAAGATAAGGTAAATTAAATTCATTATTTCTCAAAAAAAAAAAAAAAAAAAAAAAAAAAATCAAATCATATTTTCTCCTACATCTCTGCTTTGTTTTAATCCAGATCAATGAGCCACTAAATTATTTTTATTTTATTATTTTCTGAATATCATCTTTCTTCCTTTATTTAAATTAAATTAATATGATTTTATAGTCGCCTGTAATGAAATTATTTTTACAAACAGAATTTACAACAAATATAAATACTAATTAAATTTTCAAGAATACTGAACCTTGAACTCATAAACACTTGCATGTGAATGTAATTAAATAAATACAGTGAGAAACGTGATTGCTTTTACTTTAACATCGTTTGACCGCGAAAATTATTATTTCATTGTTTTTGGTAACGTAAACACATCTCGTTATTTTGTATCAAAAATAATTTTAATTATTTATTCGAATTGTCAGTAACTAGACATTTATTTTTATTGAACTAATAATGGCAAATCTCTTGGACAGACATCCGACCTAAAATCATTGTAATTGACTCTTTGCTCTTTTAACAAACATTATTATTGATAATAATAATAAAAAAAAAAAAAACATTAAAATGACGTCTGTAACAAACCATTTATTCCTTTATTCAAATTTAATTTATTTCAATTTAAATAAATTTGGATTAAACAGAATAAATAAAAAGATGATTCTTCACAGCTATTACAATTCACGGATTTAATATTTAAACAATATTTGCTAAAAACGAGGCTACAAGTTAATATAAATAAACTATTTTATTACCGACTAAGTCAATTCTGTGCCAATCTAAAAACAGAAAAAATTTTATTATAATTTTTTTTTACATTAATTTATTAATAAATGTTTTGCTTGTAAACAAATTAAAAAAATTTACGGTTTGGCAAAATAAATTTTTTACAAGTTTTTGTCTAAAATGAGGAACAAAAAGTTTTTATTGTTGTTCACGTGATTTTATTTACGTTTTACTATTTTACCACTGGTCTTAATTCAGAGTTTTTCTTTTAAATTTATTTACAGCCGGGTCGGGTGGCCACATTAATTGCAGAGAAAGAGGTGAGTTGAATTTAGTCTTTGAACTTTAAAAACAAACCATCAATTTAAAATAGAAAAAAAAGCAACTCTCTCATAGTGAGCCCCGTTCTGTTAATGAAACCCATTATTCTAAAGCAAGTTTAAAATGCGGGATATTCTGTTCATAAACTATTATCTGGCCAAAATTCTTCACTTGTTTTCGTAAACTTTTCCTCAAAACTGATTATTACTCGGTTTCAAATTCCTTCTGTCCCCAGCGACGGTTGCTGGGACCGAACACAAAGCAAAGAACTGTTGAGCAATTTTATAGCCCTGAATACTTTCTATCACTGGCCCGGGGACTTTCCCCAGAGCATTATTATGAGTTATCAGAAACTCGTATGTGGCTCCGAGAAACAGACTCGACAGAGTTAAATTATTGTTCATAGCCCTTTGTATATATAAATATCCACAATAAATATTCATTCTTGTGTTGTATAACAAAATCATAAAATACAAGTACGATACCGGTTAATTACCGCTTACAAAATAAATTTTACCGATTTATTTATTTACCTTTATTTTTTCTTCTTTATCACCAGGGTATAACTTGGGGATGTGCGTACAAAATAACAGGCCAGCTAGCATTAGATTATTTACATAAACGTGAATGCAGTCTTGGTGGTTATGCTACAATTACAACAAAATTTTATCCACGATTAGGGACTGGACATTTAGATAGAAGTGGCGAAGCATTTCCAGCATTAATTTACATAGCAACTGAAGAGAGTAAATATTGGATTGGAGAAGAGGATGTTTCAGTGATAGCTAAAGAAATAACTGAATGTTATGGTCCAAGTGGACATAATGTGGAATATTTATTAAGATTATCTATGTTTATGCGTGAAGAATTACCTGAAGTGCACGATGAACATTTGTTTACACTTGAAAAATTAGTGACAGAATTATTAGTAAATAAAAATATATCAATTGAAACGTTACTAGGACCTCAACCAGAACCAGTAAATAGGGATTCACCGGATGACATTCGAAGGCCAACGTCATTTGAATTTACATCCAGAGTTCCAGAAAAAAAACTTCGTTGCCTCAATATATGATTTTATATTAGAATATTATTTTACACGGTCTGATCTTTAAAAAAATATATATATTTTTTTTAAATCTTGAACTAACTAATAATTAATGATTTCTAAAGATGCTTCCAAAAAACAATAAAAGTATACATGTGATATAGCGTATGCGAATAAATTCTTCATTTTATTTTATCTTACGCAATGAAAATGTTTAAATAAATGCTTAAGGGATTAAAGCTACCTCAATGGAAAATTTATGCACACAACACATAAAAAGATTATTATAAAGAAATAAATATTTTTGGAGAAAAGAAAATTTATTCAATACATATAATAATTAAATTGTTTATTAACAAAAGTAATTTTATTAAATTATAATAATAAAAATAAAAAATGATAATAAAATAAAATGTTTTTTTTTTTGTTTTTAATTTGTTAGAATTTCACTTGCACGAGACTCAATTAAATGTTCCATTGATGTAATTGATTGCATCCACGTATCTAGTGTTGTTGCCATTGCAGCTACTTGTGTACGATTTAAAACTCTTGGTTGTACCTAAATTATGTGTTGAATAATTAGAAAATTATTTATAAAATAGCAAATAAAGTAAAATCTTACCCAAGTCATGTTTACAGCTTGTGCTACTTGATCAATTGAACCCTTTACTAGACCCTGAGCTAATGCTTTCATTATTAACATTTCAATATCTCCTAAGGGCAGTCTTGTTTCCTTGGATATTTCTTCAAATGATATTTTCCTTTTATTTGCTGGACATTTGAATGTCATTTCCATTAAGCATAGTAAGGAGATCTTTTGTCTTAACTTTATTTCTTGTGCAGCTAAATCAGCGATTTTGCTCCATATCGGCTTCAAGTGGTCAAACCTATTATTTTGAAGAAAATTATATTATTCATACAGTAATTCGTAAAAAAAAGTCTACTTACTTTCCAATATCTCCTGAATTAAATGCTTGCAACACTTCAACTAGCCATTCATTTGAAGTACCTTTAAGTGATTCCAAAATGGGATGTGCTAACTAATAATCAAAACATCCGAAAATATTGAAATCAATAATATATTAACAATATTGAATATTTTTCTAACCAATTCTCCAATATTGTAAATTCCATCACCAAGTAAAGCTGCCAAACCCAAGAAAAATGCTTGTTGTGGCCACTGATCTTTAGGAAATTCATCCATTGAACAACCCAAAAACTGAAGGCCTGTACGATAATATTCAGTATGCTTACCAACCAGTCTACAATAGAAAAAACAAATAATTCGTAATAAATAAATTTCAGAAATGTTTTTAAATAATTACCTGTAATACTGGGACGCCAACATATAGTATTTACCATGTACAGGTGTAACATTACCAGCTTCTTCTAAAATCTCTTTTAAATCTTCAATTATCTTTTTAGTAGATTCCAAATCATTAAGGAATTCTAAGTAAATTTGTCCTTGCAAAACCTTAAGAAACAAAATTGTTTTTATAAATACCTCAACTATGTAGTGTTTTAATGAATGTACTTACTTTACATAACCAAACAGCCTCATCGCAAATTTTTACTTTATCCTTTAGTTTCTCCAAAAAGGCAGCCGCTTCCTTTTTTTCAGCTATGTACGATACAATAACAGAACAAATTTCAACTAGCCCATATGGATTAATCCTAAAAATTAATTATTTATCATATCTATGTTCAAATTCTATAAATAATATAATTAAAGAATATTACTTTGTCTCGAATGTAGAAATAAAATTGTGGTACAGTTTTATTAGAGCATCTTCATTTTGCATTACAGGATTTTCGACAAAAGTTGACAGTTTTATTGTCAGCTCATTCCATAGCCTAAAAATACAAAAATTGTTAGCTTATGAATACAACAATTTATTTTCACTTACTTTTCATTATAATATTCTTCGATTTCTGTCCATTGTGTTGCTATTTCTACGTTATTTGTTTTCTTTTGTTCACTTAAATAAGCAGTAACATTTGCAGACGCCATTCTCAAATATTTCTTGTTTAGTCAATTTTATACTAAAATGATGACTTTTACAATTTATATAGAAACGCCGTTTTTGAGGTTAGTATTTTAATTTTGACTTTTATTTTGTGTTATTTATGAAGTTGCATGCAGTTAAACATTACCGGTTTAAACGAGTGCGTTCATTAACTTTTCATTATCAAACAAATTTTTATATACTTTTTGGAAAATTAACATTTTCAAATAATTATTACACAATTAATTCATTTAAACAATATTTATATTTATAACAGCTTTTATATATTTGTACATTTAATTATAATTTTGCATTAACTTAATCATTGGTTGGTATACTAATTGAGGAGCATCAATACCCCATATAAAATCTATATGATTGAAACTCGGATATGGAACTTTAAATAGGCTAATTGTTGTATTCTTGATTTTTTGATAAAGCAAATTTACATCCTGAAAAATAGATAATCAAATATTTAAGTTCCGTTTTTCAAGTCATTATTTTTTTTTTAGTACCTGTGGTCCAGCCAACCAATCGTTTTCCGAATAAAGTAAAGCAATCGGCGTTGATATATTTGTAATATTATACTTTGGTGGATTTGGTTGTCCATATTTAATTAAATTTTCTTTTTTCCCTAGATCAAAATATTGGAATGATCCGCCGTCTTTAATTTCCTGCGCAAAATGAATAACAGTTTTCGTCGATGTACCCGCTGGAGTATGCCTTAGTATTACCGGCATGACCGTCTAAAAGAATTTTACATAACATGAGATGTAAAATTTGCAAAAGAAAAAAACATTAGGCGTAAAACTTACAGAATTGTATTCTCCTCTATCAAAGCCACATAGAACAAACAAAATATTTTCACAAAAATATTTTTCAACTTCCATGATTTCACATCCGTAAGTAGATAAAAATTTTATTATTTTATTTTGTGGTAAAAAATCATTTGCTCCAAATAATTTCATAAAAAACTATTTAGTAAGAAAATAAAAATTAATTTTTGTTGGAATTTGCGGAATTAAATAATAAAGGTACCTCAATGTCATTTGAATACGGGGCCAAAACTCTGATTGGACTTTTTACATTAGTCATAAAGGCAACAGGGGCTAAAGCAAATGCTGCTTGAATTTTATTATTATAGTCAGGTTTTGCTGATAACATTGCGAATAACATTGTTGTTCCCATAGAATGTCCAATATATAAAAGATTTTTCTTTATTCCCACCAAATTTGATTCCGTTTCTAAATTATTTATAATAAAAGAAGAGAATTTAATTAATTTATTTAGAAAAATATAAATAATATTACCTCGAATGTAATAAATATAATCAATTTCAGCAGGAATATCATAAAATGCCATTTCATCCCAACTGAAATCCCAATACTTTGCATTTCCAGTACTAAGATTAACATGCTTTTTTGAATAAGTATTTCCTCGTGCATTTCCCAACCATACATCATATCCTTTATCAGCGAGTATAAACGCTAAAATATTTGAATTTTGATTTTGTTGATTTATTTATAGAACGAACTTTATACGATTTTTGGTTATTAATTACCCAATGCTCTTTCTGGCCCATTTAAAATAAAATCCGCTGAACTTCCAAGTAAACCATGCTGTATAAAAACTGGTTGTCGAAGCTGTTTTGTTGTGTTTCCCACACACATATTCCGTCCACAAGGTAACCGATGCATAGATAATAAATAACCGTCTTCTGTTTTTACAGTATGTGTCTCAGCCTGATATCCATAACGCACAGCTATTTCCGGCTTTTATATAAATATAATTCTACATTATTTAAAACTCCAATTAGAATGTAAAAAAAAATTTTTTTTAATTTTTTTTAAATTTTTTTTTTATTTAAGCTCTTACAGTACTCAGTTCCGCATCAATGAATGTATCTTCTGGATTATTTCTTGATTGAAACCAGGAAAATGGATTAAATATCGATTCTTAAAATAGAATTAAAATAAATTATTTAGATAGAAGATTCTTTACAATTTGTATTAAAACACTCACTGGCTGATAAACATTCTGCTGATTCAATTGCAAATATTATAAATAAGGAAATAATTAATCGATTCATTATTATTAACACACAAACAAAAAAAAATAAATATAAGAAGAAGGAAAATTAAAACTTTATTCTCTGAACGATTCAACGTCTAAAATACAACTGAATCGGTGCAAAGTATTAAAATCTTCTTAACACGAATCACTTCACTATCTGTTTTTATTATTTTATTATTTTTTGTAATAAATTTTTTTAAACGATTTAAGTAGTAGCTAGCTCTCTGTCTATCCAAATTTAATATTCATTTATAAATCTTAAACATAGCAATATCTCCTTCATGATATATAAAATTAAATATAATAATAAAAAAAAAAACATTTTCCCCCAGAAATACAAATAATGCCGCATTAACACATTTTTGATTTTTTTTTTAATGATTTTCCCTATTATGTTTGTCTTATTAATGTGCTTAAAGAAAAACGAAAAGAAAAACAATTCCAGAATAATCAAATGATTCTACTTCAGTTAATTAAAACAATTGATTAAGATTAAATTTGGTTGGTAGGAGCATTTTTTTAATTTGTTTTATTTCACCTCGTGCACAAATACTATACACAGGAATTATACTAAGAAATTATACAAAAAATTTTGGTTATGAAAGTAGGGGCAAAAGTTAAATCAATTGTATTGTAAATAATTTACGAAAAATACAAATTCATAGAACAAAAAGTTTTTTTTATAAACATTTTACTTCTTACCTGAACATTAAATATGTTTTTTAAGGTAGAAAAATCTTTACATTTTACTAAGGGTGCTTACGTGGGAAAGAACAATATATTTATGTTTTGGTTTTTTTTTTTGTATAATGTAGTCGTTTAGTAGATTTCAGTGTAAATTTGTGAATATTAATAGAAATTAAATTTTTAATGCGATATTATATAGAAAATAATTACAAAAGAAATGTAAATATTGTAAATGAATGTCATAATAATAGCTATAAGGCCATTTATGCTTTAAAAAAAAAAAAAAAAATTATTCAAGTTTAATTATTAATTAATATGGAATTTAGTTTAGTTATAAACTTAATTGCATAATAAAATAGTTTTTATATCGGAATATAATTTTTATTATGTCATGCTCTTGATAACGTTCAATATTTAGCATGAAATTATTAATGAACAAAGTGAGAGTAGACACAGAAATAACAAAAGTAAGACAGTAAAATCAATTTTATATTTTGAATTTTACACAGATTTAATTCCTTTGAATAAATCTTTAGTAATTGCTAAATGAGCATAAATTGTTCATTTAATCAAATGAAATAAACAGAAAATATCACATCCTTGACGTAATTGGATTAGAAGCAATATTTGTTTGTATTTTTGATGAACAATACAACGTAAGTAATATGCGGTTAAAAAGTGATTCATTACGATCAAAACAAATTTGTAACAACAATGTTTGTTTGTGAATATAAATTATTTATTTGACCCCTCATAGATAATACCAAGATTTATTTTTTATTTATTTTTTTTTTTGTTATTGTTTTAATTTTTCTTGTAATTAATTTTAAATTGTGCTTACTCTACACATATTTTGCTTTTATTAATTTCCTATTAAAAGTTTATAAAATAATTTTTGTTTAATGATTTCTACAGAAGATATTTTAATGTAAAATGTAAATAAATTTGATTCTCCAGGAATTAATTCTTTAGGAATTTCCGGGATTTCTGTGCAATGAATGTTTATCCAGTAAAATCATTTAATAAATTTTTATCTAGTAAAAGACCTTCCTACTTTAAAGTTCTATACGAAAATTCTCGTTATATAAACTTGGTCACAAGAATGTAATTCTTTGAGCCACCACTGTGTACATTTAATAATATATTAAATCGACTTTCGTTAATGCATTTTTTCTTTATTTAAATAATTAATCAATTGATTGATTAAATATTGATGTAAATGCAAATAAATATTTAAATAGTAAATAGTCGAAAATGTGTGATTCCTTTCAAAAATGTCCTTGCTAAACAGTTGCGGCATCTATCTTTTCAAAACATAAATTATTATTAAATAAAGTTATGCTGCTAGTGTCATTATTAAATAACGTTATGTTGCTAGTGTAATCATGAATACATTTGTTGACATCTGGCTTTAAATGACGGCCTTAACAAAAGCTTTTGCTATAATATAATTACACAAACAAAATTAGTGATATTATTTCCATCTCTAGAAGAAAAGTATCATTTTTACTGGATAGAAATTTTTTATTATAATATACAGAATCTGGAAACGCGACTATAAATTTTTTTTTTCTATTCCACCAGAGTGCATAATTGTTTACTTTAGAAAAATTGGTGAATTTCCTTGATGAAACTTTGATTGACCGACCTACTAGCTTTCACTTTATAATTTAATTTTCTTTTTTAATAATTATTCGTAATACCATTAAAAGCATAAAAACAAAGTAAATTATTTTATTTTGCTTTAAAAGAAAACGTTTAGAAAGATATATAAACAACACATTATTGAATAAAACAGTTAATGTAATTAAATAATTGCTGTTTATATTGGAAAATACATTGTTTACTTGGGTAACAATTTGCGTTAAGTAAGTACAATATGCATTTTCTTTAATTTCTTTAAGCATTTTAATTGCATAATAATATAAAGTACTTTTGTTACAAAAATAGAAATAAAATCACTTTGTATTAAAAAAAAAGTCTTTTGGAATTTTACGTTTAACCTCTTTATCCTTAGAGGCGAAATAACATTGAATATGGTCAAGATAGGTCAATACAACCTTGACAGTTTTTTTCTTTCATTCTTTTATTTTATTTTATTTAATTTACTTTAATTTATTAATTAAATTTTCATTATTGTAGAAAAGTTAGTTAGTGAAAAGTAATTTTTTTTAATAAATATTTCTTCTATAACTATTTGTAAATAAATAAAATGAGTTAAAATTCATTATTAAACTAATCAACAAGTTAAACTAAAACTATAAACATGATAAGAGATAAAATATAATTTAAGATACACTAGAATTATTATTATTTTATTAAAAGATAATTGTTTTTGGTGTATTTTTTTTTTTTTTTTTGTTATCATTGCCATTGTTGTTCTTATTGAAATAAAAGAAAAACTTGGCGATAAAATTGCTACGTAAAGTTTTCGACTTATTTTATGATACAGTTTACCAGTTTATATCCATTTTTTAAGTAAAAATTCATAGCATTTTATCTTTAAAGTTTACTTTACTTTATTTTCCTTATTTCTCTTATTAATTATAATTTTTCATGGTTTTTCTTTTCGTTTTTATGCCATATTAATTGTTTTAATTTAACACAATTATTACATATTTTGTTTTATAGATATTTTCCTATACCTAGGAGAATTTATATAAGAATAATGTTATACCATTTAGTTATGTTCTAGTGCTTTAATCTAAATGGGACTTTTAAATGTTTAGTTCAGGATTCATAACAATGATTTAATTCATAAACTTTCATATCTTTATTGTTGCTTTTTTTAAATGATTTCATTTAAACAATAAATTTTTTTTTATCTATTTGTCGTTTGCGTTATACTTTAAAAGCTTTATTCATACAGATGAAAAATTATATCTCTATATGATTTCTACAAGACACTAAAAAAAAAAAATTATTTTTAAATAATAGAGAAAAGGATTTAAATAAAATTCTCGTCTTTATAAATTCAATAATTTTGATTTGGAAGTCTGTTTTTATGACTAAACATCAGTGCTCCGCAACCGGTATGCCGTGTAGGGTTTCCAGAATAATTTAGACACTTTTAAAAGTATCGATATTTCAAAATGAAAACATTAGAGTATCGGTATTCTTATAAGATAGTATCGAATTATCGATACTAGCCAAATGCTTCGATACTAGAAACCGTAGTGCTGTGAGATGGTGCTTGGTGTACCGCGGCGAATTTTACCGACAATAAAAACAAAATCAAGTATTTTGGCTATAATATAATTACATCAACGTTAAACTCTGATTATTGGCCATGAACATGAATTTAAAGGAATTTTATGTGAATTCGTCGAATGCCAATTTACCAACACTCAATTCGTTGACGGTTAATTCTTTGAAAAATTCTAGCTGTGTTTTCTAAAATTTTATAATATAATGATGCTTAAATACTAAAAATCTATAATTTCTGTAATGATATTTGTAAATATTTTAATAATCGTTTGTGTACCGTAGAATTTTTGAGATGGTAACATACTAAAAAGGTTGCGGATCACTGTTAATTAATTATTCTGTATATTTTAAATAATTAATCAAAAAAAAGAAAAAAAAAAATAATAATAAAAATAAAAAATCAAAATAAATTAATTAATCTATATGAGAGAGTATATTGTATTTTAAACAATAAAAATCAATGGGATTAATGAAGTTTTTTTTATTTTTTTGTTGTATTTTCGTAGTTTTGTATTAAATAATTTTTGTGGAGTTAAATTTTATGTTATTAATATTCTTGTGCTAAATATATTTATTTATAAAATTTAGGTCAAAAGAATAATGTACATCGTTTAGCCTTAATGTACTATACAAAAATATATATCTGTATATATCTATATATATATAAATAAATTAATGTATATAAAGAGAATTATTTTACCATGTTGGTGATATTATAGTAATATATAAAACTCACAATATTAATGTGAATATGTGAAGCACAATCAACAAGATAGTAACGAAACGATAATAATACATAGATGTGACAAAAAATAAATTTGTTCCGCCATAAATAACATAAACAAATTAAATGTTATAATGTAAATAGAAAATTAATATGTTTCTTCTATAAATATTTTATTTCTTTATTTTTATTATTATTATTATTATTATTATTATTAACATTATTATTATAAATAATTATGTTCTTAGTAAAATTGTTTTATAAGAAAAAAAAAAATTGTGAAGGTCAACCGTGAAGATATTTAATTTTTAATATTAATAATAAAAATAATAAAATGTTTATCCTTATGCTAAGAACATATAGTATATTCACATTATAATAGCAGATTTTTTTTCATTTTCCTGAAAAATTTATAACAAAATTCTTAAGGAGTAATATCATTCTATGTTTCATGTTAATTAAATTGATATTAAAGTTTGTAATAAATAATAATAAAGCAGAATATCTTATCTTAAGTGCAGTCTCCAATGTATTATAAGAAATTATGTTTAACTAACAAAAAAAAAAAAAAAATAAAAAAAATTAGAAGAAGAAAAACGTTAAAATACTATAAAGGGACGTGCTATAATAAAAAATATATATATATGTATATACATTGGTACTAGGAATGATTGAGTTATAAAATATCGATAATAATAATAATAATAATTACATATCGATTAATCGAATTCTCTCCTAACAGGTCATCCGAATATTTCTCATTTAACTAAGAAAATTAATAAGAATCTATCTAGAAATAATATTTAAAAGTACTTGTAAAAAAAAAAAAACCACTTGTTATCAGCAGCTTGTAATCCCACAGTCATCAAAAATTCGCCATTACTTCTACATTGATTATTTCTTTATTTACTCTTATACATTTACTGAAAGGATAAGCATAAATACATATGAATAAAATTATATTTATAATGGAAATAATAAAAACGATTTGAAAAGATAAAGTTTTCAACAACAAACGAAAAAAAAAAAAAATAAAAAATAAATATGAAACCGATTACGGTTATCACATCTTGCTTTGATTAAAGTTTTATATGAAAATTATTTAAATTTTATTGAATAAGAGAAAGAAAAAACAGAAGACAACAAATAGTTTCCCCCAAAACGAAATATATTTGTATCAATAATGGAAAATGAAATATATTAATATTGCAAAAAAAAAAAAAAAACTAATAAAATTTAATAATTATTAATTTTACTTGATTGATGATTTTAATGTTAAATGAAAACCAGTACAAGGAATTTTATACATTTTGTTTTAAATTGAAATTTTATAATACCTAAAATATGTTTGTTGGTTGCAAAATTATAATAATAATAATAAGAGTGATGTGTTATCATTAAAATTCTATTAGATGGTATTATCCTTCCTTCTATCATTATCCTTATTTTTATGTATTAAATTTCAATCAAAATTATGACACATTACAATACAATTTATCGATTTAGTTTTTAGACACTGTGTAGTGTAGTGCAGTATAGTGGAGTATAGTAAACTTTGCTAAAAACACATTTAATTATTTTAAATAAAAAAAAAAATTGAAAAAAAAAAACAACTTTTTCTTATGTGTGTGTGTGTGTGTCTGTGTATTATACCTTAAATGAATTATGAATAGGAAATTGTGTAGAAAGTTTGTGGTTGGTTGACAATATAGGACTTATCATTAATTTGCGTTTTATAGTTTTATTTATTATTTTACTATTACACAATGGTTTCTATAAACTAGTTTAATGTAATATTCTAGTGCATACTCTATGCATAGTAAATATAATTTACATTTATTTACATACATTTTCGAATCATAAAATTAAATTTTTTTTTTTTTTTTTAAATATTTATTGTTATATATTTAAATATTAAATTTGCATATTATTAAAAAAAAAAACAGATTTTTTTTTCTACCCCTTTTTTTCTATGTTTTTATTTAGTTTTTTTTTTTTTTTTTAATTTTTATATTATGTAATAATAGATTATTGTTAAACAAATACAATTACAATAACATAATTTTCTATAAAATTTAACAAAAAAAACTTTAGTAAAATTATGCAATATTTGGACGATGGTAAAATTTTCTGATTTTTTTTTACCTTTAAATCATAGTTTAATATCGTAATTTATCTACAATTTCTTTATATTATTTATTAAATATTAAGAATTATACAAAATCACTTATTTCTACCTCCATTTACATTCAATTATTATAAATAAGGAAGCAAAAAAGTTTTTTAATTGATGAATAAATTTCTTTTCTTTTCATTTTTTTTCTTTGATCACATTAAAGTAAATTAAGATATTAAAAAAATAAATAAATAAAAAATTTAAAAATCAATTATTCAATTAATGAATGAATGATAAAAGTTTGCTGAATTTTTTTTTATTAATAATATTTAAAGCGGTTTCAACCATTGATCAAGGAAATCTTTTGAAAATATTTCTTAAATAAAAATATTCATTTTGCCAACATTACATTAAACCCTTTTATAATAAATTTTAATTCAATTAAAAATAAAATTGAAAGTTAAGTACTATTTTAATTATTTATCACTTATTAATTAATTGTTTTTTTTATCTTTTTTTTAATTTAACTGTAAAAGCTTTCCTTTAACCTTACAATTGTAATTTTTTTTTATTTGCCATTTCTTTCAAATTTATTAAATAAATGTAATATTGGAGATGGAAATAAATAATTTTATTTGATATCGCCAACACGTAATGATCTTGGAATCAGGAAAACAGCAATAAAGATGAAGGAAAAGAAGAAAGAATGAAAAAATGTGTATAAAGAAAAATAATTTCTTTGCACAGGAAGGTAAAACAAAGAAAAAGAATAAAAAAATAAAAATGAAAATAAATAAAATGTTTAAAACATAATAAAACAGGTGAAATATTGTTTTTTTTTTTTTTCAAATAAATTTCGTTTGTTGTTTATTCTATACTATTCACATTCAATCAATGATCTATTATTTTGTTAACTGAAGATAAATGTATAACGAATAATACTGCTCAATATATAAATTTCTATGTAATCACACATTATTTTCTTTAGTCACGTTCAAATCAAAATGAAGCTAAACTGACCAAACATGCCACAAGCTTTTCTATTTTATTATTGACATTTTCCCTTGTTTTTCCCTTTTACACTTTTTTTTTTTTTTTTTTTTCGATTTTATTCTTTACATCGAACAAATAGAAAATAAGAAAAGAAAACTACACGCAATATTTAGAGAATGAAATTTTCTATTTTTTTTTTATTTTATTATTATTATTTTTATTAAGACATATGTTTTTCTAGTTTATTATAGAAATATTGTAGCAGATAAAATGAATTTTATTTTGTAATAAAGTTTTCACTTTAATCGTAATAAATTAAAAGAAAGATTTTCCTTCATATTAATTTTCAAATCAATCAGATAGAAGAATATTTTCAAAAGAACATCTCGTGACAAATGCAGTAATTTTTCTATATTAATTGTTTTATTACGATTTCTTTTTGTTTAACTTATTAATAGTTTTATAAATCACTTTATATATTATCGTTAGTAAATAAAACTTTTATTGGTTAAATTAATTTGTATTTATCTTTAGTTTAACGAAAAATATCAAGTATCTATCAGAATTTATATATAAATAACGTATAACAAATCGTAAAACTCGTCAAGTGTTTCTTAAGCTTTTACTTTTGGTATTTCTTTCATGGTTTAGTCTTAAAAAAAAAATCATCAAACAAATTATAGAGAAAATTTATTAGGTAGTAGAAAATTTTCTAGTTAGTTAAAGTAAAGTAAAGTAAAGAACAAAAAAAAAAAAAAATAAAAAATCGACAATAAATGCGTGGCACGCGTTTCCTCATTCGGCCAAAATCTAGTTTATCTAAACTGTAAACGTACAAATGTCTCCCTTGGGTTTGCTCCTTTTATTTTCTTTCTACATATTAGAGTTTTCTTTTTTAATACAATTTTTTATTTTATTCGTTGTTGTCCGTAATGGTATCACATGGTAACCTTTAGGCTAAATATTCTGACTATAAAATTGTTGATTGTTTCATAGAGTGCTGCTTGTAGACCTGTTGTAAACTATTAAAGCATAGTTTAATTGTGACAGCAATAAATTTCATTCACTGATTCAAGTATTTAATACATTAAATTTTCTATAATTTGTAATTAATAAATCTTTGAGTTGTAATTTATTGTTATTTAATTCGGTATTTTGATTTAATTTGATTATTTTTTTGACATAACTGTAGAATTATTAGTCAGATTAATTGGATAAATTATTATAATCAACCGATTATGTCTCCTCGTATATTAATAAGTTGAAAAACTAAATAAAAGTTTTGTTAAAAACTATCGAAACTAACATTCCACATGTGAGTGATGCTTACATATTTAATGAATTTCAATTATTAAAAACGTAGGCTTTTAAGCATAAACTATTTTCCGAGAGAAATGAATTTAAAAAAATAAATAGAAAACCGATGAAATGTTTTTGATTCTGATAATAAAAAATCTTGGCATTGTACAGATTTTATATTTAATACATGACCGGTTATGTCTGAAAAGATATTCCTCACTTCATTACACCGTTGGCTACTAGTATATGTTGTATCCAAACCGGCAGGTCACGCTAGTCTATGGTAGCCTAAATACCAACCAAATTATCAGAAGAAAAGTTTGAAATAAATAACATTTTTCCTGTTGTTTCTAAAAAAATGTTGAACAGACAAAATTAAGGGAAATATTCGTATTTTCTAAAATGATGAACTGTTGAACTTTTCATAAGATAAATAAATATTGAGTTACTTTAATTAAGTGTTTTATTTATTTATTTTTTTTTTGTTTTTGCTTTACAAGTGTTCCCTATTAATGCATTTATTTTTGTTGTTACTATGCATACACGTTATTGAGGTAAACCGAAATATAGTTGAAATTTTATAAACGTAAACTATCACAATTCACTAGAAAACTCCAATTAAATTTAATGGGTTAAACTACCGCGCTTTTATTATTAATTTAATAATAATAATTATACATAATAAAAAATAGTTAAATGAAAATTATATTTATTAATTAAATCTATTAAAATTAAAATTATGATTTTAGTTTAGAAATTAATATCTCATTAAAAATTTCAACACTTTTTTTCTATTTATTTATAAATTTATCGTAATTTTTAATTTATATAGAAATAAATTTAGAATATTTGTTATTAAAATATTATATTATCGGAGAATTTTAATAAAATTTGTGTTTAAGATAAATACCACATGTATAATATGAATCTTGTTACACTGGATTTAAGTTAAATTTAGAAGTTATATACTTTAAGTATCTTTATAGAAAGTCTGGTAATATTATCGTTATTACCAAAATATGTATATTGTAAGCCGTGACAATAATCTATCATCGGTATTTGTTGAATATATTTTTGATGGAATTTTTAGGAAAACCACCAGATCTAATATTGAATATTATAATCAATATTTTTCAATCATTTTTCTTATTTTTTTTTTTTTTTTGTTCCATAAGTTATAATAAAGTAAATATATTTCTATAATATTATTGTGTATTATAAACCATTAATAAATTTACTTTACTTTACTTAACTGTTATACACATTATTATATAACTTTCACTAACATTTACCACATTTTCCAATAACCTACTGTATAACCATGTAACAAAAAATTTCTATTATTATTTATTTTTACTTGAAAATAACCTTAACCAGATGAGTTATATTATTTTACCTCTATTATTATTTAAGTGTAGTGAGAATATCTAACATCCTTATACTTATCTTTATTGAATATAATATAAGACATACGTAACCACATATAAATGTTCTATTATCTGGTTAGAATTGTTGATTGTTATTATCAATTTCTGCATGATATTGAATTTTTATAATCATGTCTTGTTGTCGTTGACTGCTTTTTATCATTAATTATACAGTTTTATTTTTATAATTTCTAGTATTAATATTCAATGAAATATGTTTCTTGGATTATTTTTATTATTATTTTAATGTAATTGAAAGTTGCTAATCTATCGTAGATCATCGTTCTAATGATTTCTTTTTAAAATATTTTTTATAAGTATAATCACTATAACCATTCTTAATTTAACTCAATTTGTGCTATCATACGTACCACAAGTTGTATACTATTGTTATAAAATAGCAATTATATAGAAACATACTTAACTACGAGAAGTTTTTATTTTTATTTATTTTTTTATATTAACAAATTACATTAGCATATTTGTTAACATTAAACAAAAAAAAAAAAAAATAAAATAATAATAATTTTTTTATTTTTCAATTGAATTCTTGGAAATGTAAATCTTATGCTAATTTTTAAAATCAGACAATTTTCTATATAAAACTTAAGAAGGCGAAAAGGCAAAAAAAAAAAAAGTAGAAGCAAGAACATTAAACATATATACCGAATTGTTGATGTGATTATGTTATTTTGTGAATAAAGTGTAAATTGAAAAGCGTGTACTTTAATACACATTGTGTAAAAAATAATAAAAATAGAAATAAAGCAAAGCTAAAGTATAAAATGTAGCGAAAATTTAATGTGAAAAAAGAAAATGAAAAACAAATGTAAAGGATAGAGGAATCAAAAAAGGTTGCGAAATGGAACAAAAGATGTTAAAAAACAAAGAATTATATGGAAAAATTCTTCTTGCTAAAATGACATATATATATATATATATATATGCTTTTATATTTTTTATTTAATTCATTTTATATTATTGCAAAATTAACATCCCCATTGTTCCTCTTATCTTACTTCTATTCTGTCTATTTTTATATATCAAAAAAAAAAAAATAAAAAAAAATAAAATAAATGTAATTAACATAATACATATAAAAAAGGTAAAGTACCTCAAACCATTTTCATCGTTATGAGTTGAATACAAGTTAATGGAAAGTAAAAAGTCAATTTTAATTTATCACAAGTATTTTCGAATAAACTTTTATATTATTATATTGATAATAATTGATTGGATTTTTATATTTTTTTT
Organism: Ptychoptera albimana; assembly: GCA_961205885.1. Classification (NCBI taxonomy): domain Eukaryota; kingdom Metazoa; phylum Arthropoda; class Insecta; order Diptera; family Ptychopteridae; genus Ptychoptera; species Ptychoptera albimana. The sequence goes on from OY540805.1 coordinate 11,778,436, forward strand.
TTATTATTTTTAACCTTTTTTTTATATGTTTTGTCATTTTTGATGATGGTATTAAATAGTTAGTTAACAGAATATTGACTAGTTTTTAAACTAATTAAAAGGTTGTAATAAAACGTCACTGAATACATACATACATACATAAAATATAATAAGGTTCTAGTTAAAATTTATCTGAATATAAAATCTTGGGAAAAGACCTTTTACTTTTCTACATATAATAAATGCATGATTCTAAATAAGGGTTTTAATATTTCAACATATGGATGACTTTGTGTCCGACAATTTAATAAACAGACATAAATATATTAATAAACAGAATGTGAACCTTTTATTTTTAAATTTTCTACCTTAATACATTCATACAATAAATTATAGAACTTTTAACTGGGTTTAAACTTTTAAATTTATTGTGAATATTCTGTTGATAGTTAAATCTGTTGAATGAATTTAAATTAATAAATATTGTTTTGTGATCAAATGTTGTTACTGATTTATTAAAGATTTGTTCGGTTTTCTACTTTAATTTAAACTTTTTTTAGTGAATTTCCGTCGAATTCTGTTTGTTACTGTTGATTTTAATTTTTTTGTCTTTGCTGCTATTGATCGATTCTAGGTGTTCCTTACCATGTTTCCTTGATATTGAGTGGTTTCTATTCCAACACATTTTTGTAGTCCATTTTCCATTTCCTCTTTTTTATTTGTGGATACTTCATTGCTTAACTTTCACAGTTCACAGTTGTTGGACTACAAAATTTTGCATTTTTTGAGTATTTGTTAGTTTTAACTTTGAGTATTTCCTGTGTGATACTAACCAAAACTAACCACCATTCATCATAATTGAATAGTTGAATATTCTGATATTTTGATTTAAAATAAAAGAGAAATAAATTAATTAAATTTGGATTACATTTAATACAATTTATGCATCAAAATTCCTATCTAAATTTCTCCAATGATATAATTCATTGATTTATTGAGATTTATATTCATATGATGGTTGGGAAACAATTAATAATGCTTCTTGAGCCATTTTAAAAATTTATTATTAATATATTTTTAGATTGGATTATTATTTATTTAATTATAATTTTAATCTGCTATAATGCTATAATTGTCGATTTTAATAATATGATCAAATATTTATAATAAAAGGGTTAAAAAATTACAATTACTTAAAAAATTAAATTAAAAAGATTTTGAAATCAATTTTTTTTTTTTTTGTTTATATATACATAAAATAAAAGACTTATATAAGTCTGGTCTGGACATAAATAACTATAAAAATGTTTAAGGTGAATTTAAGAATTTATCTCTATCTATATAACCTGAATACCTGTGTACAAAATTTAATTAATTGCAGAAAATACAAACTTTTATGAATATTTTCAATATGTGTGACCACAGACAAGTAAAAATTTTATTTTTTTATTCTTATTCTATTTGTCAAATTCAATGTTAATTAAATGAAAATACTAAAAAAAAAAAAAATGAGAAGATAATATAAGAAAACATTAAATTAAAAGACTTTGGTGTGTTTTAGAGAAAATATTTTTCGACTTTATATATAGAATTATTATATGTTTTTTTTTTTTTTTTTTTTTAGTATATAGTTGCTTAGTATTTTGTTTTTATTACTTTTAGTAAGTACGTGAAATACAAAACTATGTTGATGAAAAACGTAAACAGAATGTCATAAACAAAAGTTTATTGCAAAATAATGTTTTCGTCTAGTTAAAATTTTTTACTGTGCTATGTTGTAAAATTTTTTTTTTTTTTTTCTTTGTTTTTATATATTTTTTCTTGCAGTTTTATTTATACCAAGATCAATGGCATTTTAAGGTTGACTCTAACTATTTAGTATACTAATAATAAAAAAAAAGCTCATTAAAAAATCTTTCGTTTATTATTTAAAAAGTCTTGATTATTTTACGTTAGTAGTTCTACTAAAAACTGTAGCAAATACACAAAAAAAAAAAAGCTGCAACGTGCATTACAGAATTTTATTTTATTTTTTATTATTTTAATACTTATTTAAGTCTTATGAATAGTATATATAGTATATATAGTATATATAGTATATATTTAAGAAAAACTATTAACAATTCATTAAATTCGTATAAAAACTGACATTAAAGTTACTTCTATTATATTATTCTATCTAAAAAATAATTTATTTAATTATTTTTGTTTCAAGAGTTCTTAAGTAAGATTTGCTTTAATGAACTAAATGTATTTTTTCTTCAATTCTATTATTCATTCATTCATTTATATAATTTTAATTTTAATTCTAAATTAAATAAAGAATATTAATATTTTCTAAATTATTGATTGATTTGTTATTTTAATTCAAAATATTTAATATTTATTCTCTTATTTTATTTCAATTAATTTATTATTAAAGTTACATAAAATTGATCAAATAAATTGAAACTTCAAATACAAAATCGATGTGTTTTTTTCTTAAAGATGCTTCTCATTAAAAATAGAAAAATTAATTTTATTATTAAAAGGAAAATACAATTTATTTATTATTAAACATTCTTTGTATAAATAATTCTACTAATAATTTATTTTTTAAATAATTGTATTTTCTCTTTTGCTTTAAAAATAATAAAAGGAGTAGGAATATATAATATGTTGCTTGATTAAAAATAAGCAATATATATTTTTACCCTAATCTTATTATTTATCATGATTTTTAACGATAAAAAAAAAAAAAAGAAAAAAAATTTATATGCAGAAAAAATGTTATTACATAAAATATATGCAGGAACATATTGAAGGTTCATCTATTGTACAATTTATCATAAGAGATTTACAAAGTAAAGTAAATCTCGTTGTTCTTTTGATATAAAACTTTACAATTTTACCAATTCTTTCAATTTATTGCTATACTAGAATCACAAATGTTATACACTTATATATAAAATGAGTAACAAAATACTATCTATCTTTTAAAATGTTCAAACGTAAAATGGATGATACCTGAAAAACAGATTTTTAGTTATTATTAAGCCACAATATATATATATATAACCAGAAATTTGAGCATTCAGTATAAATATTGTAACTTGGCATTTATCACACATAAATCCTTGTTGATAGAATTAAAAATTAATAACATTTCAAAAACACTTGTAATGCATGTCAAATGAAATAATTTAATTAAATTTATTGTTTAAATGTTATGTTTACAAATAATAATAATAATAATAATAATAATAGAATATTTAATCAATATAAGGTAAATTTCACAAATTAGGATAAAGAATAAGGAAATGTATTTTATTTTTCTAATTTTAATTTTAATTAAATTTATTTTTAATAATGATGTTGAAAAGAATTAAACTATAAAGTAGAAGAGGATGAAAAATCGTATCCTATCCTATCAAATATCTGTGCATGACAACATTTTACATAAATTCAATTAAGAAACTTTACCATATACACCTGGTATAATGCATTTCAAATATATTTATTTATATACAAAAAAAAAAAAAAAATAAATAATAATAATAATAATAATACAAAATTGAATAAGAAATCTAAAGAAAATTTATTCAATTTACACTCAATATGTACGATTATTTCTTATAATTCGTATTTTAATTTGCTGCAAGTAGAATGTTTTTATAAATTATGAATTATGTTGGATAGGGTTTGTTCAAGTGAATAAATGCGCTTAAAGAATTATAAAAAAATAAAAATTTCAAATAAAATAAGTAAAGAAATAAGAAATATTGGAATAAAAAAAAAAAAATTTTATTTAAAATCAAGGATCACGGATCAATGCAAAATTAAAGTTTTTTTTTTTTTCGGGAATTTTTCATTTATGTGTTTACTGCAATTATTAAACTAGAACAAAGTAAAATTCTTTATTTTTAAAGCATAATCTTTAAATAGAAGAATTTTTATGCATATATATATATATATATAGGAATAAGGATGACAGTTATCGGATTTCTTTACAACACTCTTGTCGTTGTGTCTTCACGGTCAAGAATTTTCTGAATATTTTTTTGTATTATTATTTTGTTTTTTTTTTTTTTTGTTTTCTTCTGCTTTTATTATCAAGTATGAGGTTGACGTTGTAACTCGAATACTCTGTTGACTCCTTTAACAGCGTAAGTAAAAAATGATTTATATAGGTCTTATTGTACATAAGTATACATTTGTATTCGCAACGATGAACTCAGACACCATGTACTCAGCATGACTATTCGTATTCAAAAGGAACGGAATCGTATGGCAGAATAAGTGAAATATATTTACTTCGCATAAATAAAGAAAAAGAAAAAAAATAATAATAATAACAGAAAAACAAAAATATCACAAAATAAAGGGAAAAAGAATAAAAAAAAAAAAAAAAAAAAAAAAAAAATGTTAAGACGTAAAGGATTGATTCATGAAATAGAGAAAATGAAAATAGAAAACACTTTATACATGATTACTCAATTTTTATATCGGTCTTTCAAAAAGGATACGAACCTTTTCTTTTGCTTATACAATTTTTTTCCTGTGCAACATACCTAAAAAGAAAACATCATTCTACGCAATTTTTATTTTACTTTACTTTTCGTATTTTATTTTTTTTACGTGTAAATAAAATCGTTGATTCATAACATGGCAGATATTAATATATATATATTTTTCAAGTTTGAACATCATGAACAGCAATGTCATCATAAATCGATCAATTTCTTAACTGATTAAATTTACTAAACAATTTTAACATAACTATTCCGTACACATAGTTATAGATAAATAAATTAAAATAGACGAAAAATACAAATAAAATTTTTTTGGATGGTTGTTAGAAATAATCTCTAATAGAAAGATGTTATTTTTTTTGTAAAAGCTTTGTAAAATGTTATTTATTTCTGCTATAATATTAATTGCTGTGCAAAAAATTTATTTAAAAAAAAAAACATTAAACACAAAAAATACACTAAATAAAAGTGTTAACCGTTTTTACATCACGGTATTTTACATTCAAATATATAAAAATAAATTTTTAGTTTTTTTCTTTTTTTTTTTTCATTCGTTTATTTATAAAATTGTGCAACAGAACAGAAAATAAAATGAATACAATATATTAACACCCGCACATATAGAGAGTGCACTCAATAAATATAAACCTATGCTACATATTTATGTCAAGTAAACGTCGAAGGTTAAACTTTGATGTTTTCATATATCACACGGTAAAATGAACACATTGACTGACATCATCCTTTTTGTTCATATATCAGTCATACTTATACAGACAATATTATTTTTATATAGTGTCACAGCATCATGTGAATTATTTATAATTTAAAATTTTATTTTTGTCTGTCAGGCTCACCTTTAATACAGAAGAGAATTTATTTTTTTTTTTTTAAACACGATAGAATATATACATTTTTTGTCAATTATATAAAGCCAAAAGATAAAGCAATAAAAACGATGATATAAATTATTTATTAAAAAGAATTATTAATATTATTATTATAAAATGAGAATAAATAATTGAAATACTTAATAGATTATACTGATTAATTAGTAAACTCTATTAAAATATCAACTATTTATATATTTGTAATATAGAAAGCAATACAATAAAGTTTATTTATATTTATATATAAATAATCTTGCTACAGAAACATAAATCATTCAAATTTTAATTAAATTAAATTATTCTAATGTCAGCAGAAGTTTCTATTTTTTTTTCTTATTTTCTTTCTAGCTTTCATTCTTTCTTTCATTCTTTTTTTTATATTCATTAGCGTAATAATTAAACTATTATAAAATTTAATTAGTTGCGTGTCAACACTAATGAAAATATATATAGAAATTATTATAAGATTTCCTTAAAGAATTGAGATAAATCTTTATTTCTTATATTTTTTTTTTGTTTTATGTTTTTTATTCTGCATTATATAAATTAAATTCAACTATGATTAATATTTTTAATTTTATCATAAAATAAACTGTTGTGGGATGTCCCATAAGTGCATTAGAAAAAATGTATTCATATCACGATAATTAATTAAAAAATTAATTTTTTTTTTTTTTCATTGTATTGAATAATTAAAACAAATCAAAATTTTAATTATTATTCAATAGTTTTATTAATTAATTAATAATCAACGAAACATGGAAAACAAGGGTTTAATAAATCTTATAAAATAATAATAAATTAATCGATAATTAATTTTTCTGTAAAACATTTCTATGTTTAGAATAAGATAGAAAGTATTAAATAAAATGTCAATAAATTTCCATATAATTTTATTTTAATTATGTAAAAAGAAAGAAATTGAAAGTGAAAATTAAAAGGCACAAAAAAAAAAAAGATGAAAAAAAAAATAAAGCACAAAAGACGAAAATAAAATAAAATAAAATAAATATTTTTGTAATTGTGAGTTAAATAAGCTTAATGAAGCTTTACAAAAGTTTGTTGTTAACGGAAATGATGTTATCATCATAAACCATACAGTTAAAGAGATATAATTTATGAGAAAAGGAAACAACAAGGAATTTTATTTTTTTTCTTTATTTTAGTAAACAACCAAATTCTATTTCTTTTATTAATATAAAATATAAAATAAATTTTAATGTTTAGAAACGCAAAATAAAAAAAAAAATTAATAAATAAATAATTATCTAAGAAATATTTTACAATTTGTGTTGTTGGATTTGTTGGATATGGCAAAACAGTTTATTTACTTCAAGATTTTGACAACAAGATTAAAATTCCTTAACCTATTACATATGCCTGAGGCATTATGAAATTTTATTATAAATGTTATGACGTCAATTTTTTTTTTGTTTTAAACAATATTTATTTATATAAATAAATTAATTAAAATATTTTTTTTTTTTTTTTTATAGAATTCTAAATTCTGTGCGTTAGTTTAATATTGTATATATAAGCTTTAGAAATTTAGGCTTTTTTTTTTTTAATTACTAACTAGCTTCCCGAAATGAAGAGAATTCTAAATGATTTTCATATAATTGGATTGAAATATTATTTACCAAAATTATTACCGAAATTAATGTTATCTGTGTGCTTTAATTTCATTTTTGCAAAAAACGAAAATGTAGGAGACAAAAATTGAAAATCTATTCATTTTTCTGAAAGTCATGCTATAAATAAAAATAAGCGTATTAAGATTTTTAAGTTGTTGGTCCGTGGCTTTGGGAGATGAAAACAGAGGAGAAAAAAAAACAAGAAAAGTAACGAAAAGAAAAGAAAAGAGGAATAATTTCCTAAAATTTTTTTTTACCATACACATAGAATTATTAAGAAATGTATACACTTCTAACATTGTACTATTTGATCCGGTTTTATGGATCGTAAACGTAAATAAAACGTGTTCCATTAGCTATTCCGGATCCATTAATGTACGCAACTTTTTTTTTTTTACTTTTTTATCTTGTGCTTTTTCGTGGGGTTGCTTTTTTTTTTTTCGTTGTTGATTATAATGCCGGGCACTTGAAAATGTTAGTGATTATTATACGTGACCGTTTTGATAGCCATATATATTTTTGGTTTTGTTACTTTGTTGTGTTATTAAAATTTGACTGGCTATATTCTTATGGACACTGGAATGGAATATTTAAGAAAGATACAACATTTTTTATATTGTACCACATATGCAGGCTTTTTTGTTACCGATTTTATTCCGTTGGCTTAGCTTTTAATTCTTTAAATATTTGACTTTAATTTATTTATTAATTTTTTTTTTTTTTTTTCATAGTAAAAATAAATAGTTATATAGAGAAGCTATGTTTGCGCATTTTAAGCATTGAGTTTTATTATTTTTCTTCTTTTTGTTGCTTTATATAGCGATTTAAAATAAAAGATTTTTTTTTTTTTTTATCGTCTGTCCAGATTTATTTTGTTATTTTTTTATATGAAAAAGATTTTGTTTTTTTTTTTGCCATTTTTCTTTATTATTGCATATAAATAGTATTAAAAATATTTCTTTATCCTTTTTTAATGTATATTATGGTTGACTATAAACATTGTTGAAGAACTTCTATAATATTAATAAATAACAAAGTCATAAACAATACTTAAGCATTGATACTTTATGTTTAACAATATAATGTAAGGAATACTTCAATTTTGATTTAACTAATCATATAATTAACTAGTATGAGTTAGAATTATTATTATTAAAGGATGGATATTTTATAAGGATCTGTAAATATATATACATAAATATATATATTTATATACTTGATAAAATTAGGTCAACAATATTTTATTGTTGATATTATTTCTCTTTATTTTATTTTCTTTTATTAAAATTAAATTTATTATCATGCATTTTTTATATGATGCATATAAAGTACATATTTAGATGTTTATTATCTCGATCAAATGTGCATTTGTTTAATATATATATATATATATATATATAAGTCATAAAAGCTGATAAAAATGTTTAAGAGATAAGTTCTTCAGTTTAAGTAAAGTGCATTATCCTCTCATCAGAGCGTACATAACGTGAATAAAATTAAAATTGAAATAAAATGCATGGCATAAAGTTTTATTTACCGAGAATAATAAAACTCGTATAAAACTGTAATTAGTTTGAAATTAAGGTTATAGGTAATATGTCATCTTTTACAATTAAAAATGACATGAAATATTGCATGTAAGGTTTGAACTAAAATAATTAAAATTGTTTAAAAAGTTTTTATGAAATTTATAAAAATAATTTTTTTTTATTATTTTATAATAATAAATATGTCTTTAGCTTCGAAGCAAAAATATGTTTATAATATGCAAAAAAAGAAAAATCTCTATTTCAATTATAGTATAAGTAAAATTTTGTAATTTCTTTTTGAATCATTTTTTTTATTTTCTCTTTTACTTATGTTGATGCACAGAAGGCATTATTTTAATACTCTACTCGCTTTACTTAACTTAACTTAAAAGTTAAGAGTTTTTTTTTTACATGTCATATAAATAGTTTCTTGTTGTTTTTTTTTTTTTTTTGGCTGTACGCATATAAAACTTATCTGTAATACTAAAAAATAGAAACTATAAAACTAAAAATAAACTCAATAAATATTTTTTTTTTTGGTTTAAATATAAAAAGTGTACGAGTAAAAAAAAGCTCTCCTAAAGGTCAAGATATTACATTTTATTTACAACGTTGTTATAAAAACTCTGCAACTAAAAGCTTTAAAAAAAAATCCATTTTTTTTTGTACTAGGGTTAAAACAATCAGGGGGTTGGCACTGAAAATGTAACTGAAAAAAAAAATATATATAATAAAGCTTTATATTAAAAGCTTGAGTGATATTGTTCATACACATTTTTGAACTACATAAAAAAAAAAAGTTCAAATATTATCTTTAAATTTAAAACAATTCCTTTATGCACAAAGGTAAATTTTAAAATCCTTTCGCGATTAGCCCTTAGCATTAAAAAAAAAAGAAAAGCTTATTATAAAAAATAAAAAAAAAATTCTTTTCTTCTTTTTTATTTAATTTTTTTTTTTTTTTACACATGAACTGATAATTTTATATTGTTTTATTTCAATTTAATTTTATTATTAAAAAAAAAAATATTTTCTATAGAATTTATCATGCAAAATTAAAAACCGTATATATAAAAAAAAAAAAAAAAAAATCTGTTTTACTCATAAAATCGATGACATTCAAAAGTATATTTTTATGTATTATTATTATTATTATTATTATTATTATTATTTTCTACAATATTTAATATGCAATAGTATTTGTATAAAATCATTCTTTAAGTTTTTATTTAATTTAATTACAATACAATAACAACTTGTTGATATTTTTAACTTTAATCGTAATTGTTTCATATGAATTCAATAATAATAATTTTTTTTTTTATTGTTTAATTGTATTTGTTTTTATAACTTACTTAAGTCAATAATAAAATGTTGATATTAATAACAGCATTAATAATAACAATTAAAAAATGGAAAAAGGAAAAAGCACATTTAAGCTTAATTTAAGTGTTAAAGTAACCATAAAATCTATATGAAACAAGTTAAGAGGTTATTGTTACCAATTATTGTTATAAATAACAATATTATGCCAATTATTATATATTAAAAACCATTAAAATTGAATTTTAATATTAATAATAACATAATAATTATATATTATATAATATATAAAAAATATCCATTTTTATAACAAAATTCTATAGCACAAAGTTTTAACAATTTTATAAATAAAATTGTATTTGGTAATAACGTTAATTTATTTATTTATTGTAACCACAATATTTTCTACTCAAAAGCTTGTTGTCAACACAATTTATATTATAAAATTAACTTAAAAAAAAAAAAAAAAACACCAAAACATTGATTATTAATATTAATACAAATAAAAAAAAATCAAAATGTGGTCATAATTAAATCCATTTTTCAAGCTTATTTCATTTTTTGTGTTTTTCTAAGTATTGTTTTTCATTGAAAATTAATTTCAGAAATTTTCAATATTTATTTATTTATTAGTTGTTTTTTTTTTTGTTTATTTGTGGTAAAAATTTTAATTAATTTTTGTAATTTAAACAAAAATACGAAAGGAAAATAAAATTACTTGTTATGTAATAATATCACATAAATAGATAAAGTAATGAGTGATTTTAATTTAAAAAACATATTAATTATAATAATTCTATTAATAATTTGCATGTCAATAATGCTTTAATATTTATCTAAAAGTACAAATAGAGTTTTTTTTTTTTAAATATATTTTCATTAAACAATGTGTCTTTTGTATTGTTAATTTTCATGTGCTATTGATTTGTTTAATTATGAACATATAAAAGTCAATTTATGTCATAAAAGCATACGATATCTTTCAACGCACTTTTCAAATCTACTTCAAGGCTTTAAGCTTGTAATTTGAAATAATTAAATTAGCTGCAAGTGATAAGGTGTTTATTGTAAAATGAATAATGATAAAATATTTTCGCATGATTGCTTAATAAATAAATAAAATAAAATAAAATGAATCCAATAAACGCTCTTAAATATTCATTTTTCACTTCCGTCAAATTAATATGATGATAACAAAAGATAAGAAATAAAAAATTTGTATTTCCCATTGTATAACGAGAAAAAAAAATGTGGTATCTCCACGAAATCATCTCATATCAATGAATAAAAAAAAAAAAAATCATGTATAAGAACCTTATAACAACATGTATGAAGCCGTATTATTCTTCTAAATATATTTATTTCTATATTAATGCAAAAACGAAAATAAAAAAAAAAATAATGTAAAAGGAAAAGCAAGAGTCTCAGTAAATAACGATAGAATCATGTGTAAGCTTTTAAATGTAAGCAAGATTGATGTTTATTCAAAAATATTATCTACTTTCTAACATATAATAGAATAAACTGGCTAAACAATAGAAAACCACGTGTACAATTTCCTACGATAGATGTAATTTTTTTTTTTTTTAGTGTTCAATTTATGTTATTAAAGGATCTTTAGCTCTAATAAAAGTTGAATTGAACCCTAAAAAATATTACAACAGCTTATACGAGATATCAAAGCGTAAAAGACGTTAGATTTTTTTAGTTTTCTTTTCTTTTTTATTAATAAAATTGCCTAAAAAAAAAAAAAAAATTTCTTCAGATAATTATGGGGAACAAAAAATGTATTTTTAGTTCTAAATACGTTTTGCAAAATGACCCGTTATAAGAATTTATTTAAAATATAGAAAATCTCCCATAGAAAAAGAGATTGTTTTTCTTTCGAAAAATCAACGAAATTTATATAAATTTTAAATTTCAATCTACTGTCAACTTATGCTTTTGACTTTTAATCGAAAAAAATGAATTGCGTATGATTGTTTGTTAAGCGGCTTTTAAACAAAACAAAATAAACTTTTGTTATAAACCGTAAAATATTATAAGACAGGTTTCGTGTAATTTGAATATCCTTTTGAGATTCGAGCAAGAAAATTGTTTCGTTTTCTAAAAATATCACACTGAACTAAAGCAAAATATAATTGTGTTTTGCGTTTTTAAATCAAAATATGAGTAATAACGTAGTAAAGAAACCAGTAAAATCCCACCTTACGATAAATCCAATTTTCTTTAGAGTAACTATTTATAACGTTTTGTCTTGAAAATTCTTGATTTTAAAAATATTATTGGTTAAAAATGATAGAAAATCAGTATTACTCAGTATTGCACCGTATTACTGTATTCTGAGAAAATATTTTCAAAAACTACAAAAGTTTCATTATAATTTTAATTTAAAATGCATTACATCAATATAATCCATTACTGGTTTGATTTCATGAAATTTAATCAATGTAATTCTAGAATATATTCGTTTCATTGTTATTCTACTATAAAAGTAAAAAAATTACATTTACATTGAAATTCTAGTAGAAATAATAATTTTTTAAATATGTTTCAAAAAATAATAAAAATTAAATTAATCAATTTTGTAGGGTAAGTTAAAAGGGAAAAACAATTTTTCTTTTTTTTTTTTATTATTTAAAATCAATTTTATTTATTATTATATTTTTTTTTTTTTATTTTTTATTTACAATTAAATATTATTTTGTTTTATTATGTTAAGTTAATTTAATTTAATTTAATTTAATTTAATTTAATTACATTTAATTTATGTTTGATCAGAAATGAAAAAAAAAAATAATAATAATAAAATTAAAGTTTGTATTTAATATTAAATAAATAAATAAACAAAATTAAAAAAAAAAAGAAAAAAGAAGAATAAATAAAAAATTAATTAAATATGTATATTATATACATATACGTAGTAGGTGGTATTATATTAAATTATCTTTTTAACATAGCATTTAATATATATATTTCCGGTTCGCTTTAATTTTGAATAAATATACATATATAAAAAAAATAAAAATATTATTTATTTATTTATAATTTAATAATAATAATAATAATTGAAATAACTAAATATAATACACAGAAACAACACATTCATGTAAAAAAAAAAAAAAAAAAAAAAAAAGAATTTTTTTTTTTTTTTATGTTTATTACATCATCTATTGTCAATTATTTTTAATTAATTATGTAATGTTAATTAAATTAAATTAAATTTTAAACAAAAACGAAAAAATTAATTGTTTTTTTTTTTTTTTTTTTACATTTCTCTTAATATTTATTACATTAAATTTTTATTCATAATTAAATTATTTGTGTCAATAATACCACAACCACTTACTGTAGTAAATTCAATTTCATTACGTGGTAGTATTAAATCGGGATCTGTTATATAAACTGAAAATATATAATAATTAAAAATGGGTAAAATGGAAAACAGTTTTTATTATGAATAATAAAGTTAATTGAAATTAAGATTAAAAGCATCATTAAAAATGAAAATGAAAATAAAATTAATACTATATTACTAGGAAGTATTAATATACTAAGAAATTAATACCTTAAATTTATGAATGAGTATTAGCTAAAGCTATATTCATAACAATAAAGTAATTTATTAATTAATTAATTAATTAATTAAATATTTATTTAATTAGGTAACAAAAAATAGTAATACTGTAAATACATTTAATATATACTAATAACTCTACATAATACGTTTTTGACGACAAAACGCTTAATTGAGTTAAGTAACAGAATAAAAGGATGCTTTGTGCTTTTTTTCTTTTTTTATTGTTTTACTATTTTTATAATTAAAATTGTATAATAAAATTTACCATTAAGACTAGTTTGTGGATATTGGTTAAATCCTTCAGTTAAATATCGACTGCTTGTATTCGTTGATGCACGACTATGTCGAATATCAGATGAATGAGTTAAATCTTCTTCGAGGTCATCATCTTCTGCATACATTGAGGGTACATCAGTACGTGTTGGTCTAGTTTTTATTCAATAAATTTGTATACAAATAATATTATAAATTGAAAATAAATGTTACAAGAAGAAATGATGAAAATTACTTCATTTTCTTTCTGACTTCTTGTGGTTCGGGTGGTTTAATACGTCGCCGCCTACAAATTGCAATTGTCACAGTAATAACAATTGATGTAGTTATAACGCCACCAGCTGCTATTAAAGTTGCCATTATAATCATTGTTGATTGTTTTTCTTCATATTGATTTGAAGTCTCAGCCGGTGTTGGATCGTCTGATATTATAGTTGCATCTGTCTATCGAAAGTGATATATCATAAACTGTGCTAAATTAGTGTATCCATTAGGAATTAGAGACTATTACCGTAAGGCGCATATGGTATAGCAATACGGACATTGTTTATTATTATTGGAGTTTCGCTTCGACCTTTCGCATTCACTGCGTATACATTAAACTGGTACTCCCGTCCTGGTTCTAAATTATGTAATTTAAATTGTGGTAATTCTTCTTGAATTCGAAATAGTGGCGCCAATGCCTGTACAACAACAATAATAAAATTGTTTTTTTTTTTGTAAATATTTAAATAATATGCTGTATGCATTTCAAACATGCAATTGTAAAATAAATTGCAAATGGATTAAAAAGTATTTAACCAATGTTATTTCACAGTTCAGTAATTTTTAATACAACTTTAATTACCATTATATTGATATGTATTTAGTTTTTGTTTACCTGGTCATTCATTGTTGGTATATCATTATCTGTGTCTTCACCATCTCGTGTGGTTCCTGTATTTAAAAATGACGAGCTACCGATAACCTCAAGCAAGAATTGCTGTTCTAAACCACCATCAGAGCCTGGCAAACATATTACCTCTAGTATTGTATCATTATGCAATTCACAAGAACGTAGTGGGTCTGGTGCTTCTGTTATACAAGTAAATATTAAAATTTATATAATCAACCAATTTTATTAATCCGTTTAAATTCATTCATGTCTAAATATTGTATTTGATCCAATTTTATTTTGTTTTATTTCATTTTATTTTTTACATTGGTGAATTAAAACATTTTGAACTGTTGCTATACGCTATTATACGTTTTGTTGTAAAGCTTTAAAGTGAAATAAATTATCTTAATATGCTACATTAACTTAATTAAATAACCGTACAATAATTACAGTTAAATCATTTGTAAAATTAACTATAAATACCAATTTATTTCTTGTTTTACGCATATTTAATCTTTAACTTACTTGCTGGTAAAATATGAATCAAACATGGACTTTGCTGGCGTCCAACCGGATTGCTTGCCCAGCATGCTAATGTAACAAGTTCAGAATCTGTTTGTGACAGATACATCATTGTGCTAACTAATCCGTTTGAAGTAATCCGAGAATTTAAAACCTATTTTTTTTTTTTTTGGCGTTTGAAATTTAAATTCATTAGTTAAATATTTATTTAATAATTTAGTTAAATAATGTTTAAAAATATACCGGTGAGACATTTCTCGTGTTGTTGTAAGTCCAGCTGAATTTAATGCCATCTGGAGGATCAGCATCTACCTCACACTTGACAGATATTGAATGCATGTTTAGTGAAGCTACAGAAGTTTGTTCAGTACCAGCTTTACATCTGGGCGAAACTAAAATGCAATACACACACACAAACAGAGAGAGAGATAATTTATAATCAGATTATTCATTGTTCAGTCAATTCAAATAATTAAGTTAACTGCAGGTGTATTAACTTACACAAAACTTTTAATATTAATGATGAACTTCTTGTTTCACCTTCTGTATTTAATGCTGAACATGCATAGGAGCCACTACTTTCTCGCTCCAATAATGTTAAATGTAATGCTTCTGTATTTTCACCAGACATCCTCATACCCTAATTACATAATGATAAATTGTTTCTATTAATTGTTTAATATTGCTTTAATCTATTCATGATACAAATATTTATATAATTTTTTTTTTTTTTTTTTTTTGATCTAGTTAATGGGTTCATACGTTTTACAACCCTACGCAAACAATAGAAATACGAAAACAAAAAATAAAAAATATATAGAAATTCTGACATAACAATAATTACATTCGTTACATGTGTTTATCCAGTTACATATTTAATTCATTTTTTTTTTATTCAATATTTCAAATGCCTTTGGGCGACTTTATTTAACAAATGCTAAGTAAATTAATACATCAAAGAACTTTAAACGGTTTGTTGACTTAAAAAACAAAAAAAAAAAAAACAAATAAAAACAAAAAGTAAATTTATAATAAATAAACAAAAATAATTAAATTTTATTTTCAATTCAATTGAATTCAATTTCTTAGTAGACGTTAGGAGATTACAAGTAATCTTTTCTTAAAAATAATACAACAACAAATCTTTTGTAAAAAAAAAAAAAATAAAAGAAAAGATAAAACAATATTTTGATGATAATGTAAAGAAATATAATTGAAAATTGATTAAAATAATTTCATAAATACATATTTCATATCTTCTTATTAAAAATAATGAAAAAATAAATAAATAAAGAAGAAAAATTATACATTCCATTAATAAATTGAGTTTTTTTTTTTTTTTTTTGATGGAGGAATAATAAAATAGCAAAATGCAAAGAATAACAAATAGATAAAAAAAAAATAAAGAAGAAAAAGAAATAAATAATAAATCCATCAGACAAATGCAAAAGCATGTTTGAATTAAGTTATTCCATCCAAATCAAATAGGTTAGGGATGGTGATGGTAGTGGTGGCGGTGCCAAAATTGAATATTAAACTTTATTTTCATTTGATTTTGTTATCTTTAATTTGCGTTATGTATTTACTTACATTTTTAAACCATCCATATGAGGTTACTGGTGGCCGAGCGTCAGCACGGCATTTCAGTGTTACATTCTCTCCCTCTGATTTTATAACAATACGACTAGGATCTTCATTAGATAAATGTACAGATACTGTTGGCGGATCTATAAATTAAGGTTTATTTATATAAGAAAAACACATGTTTACCACTAATAAATTCAAAAATCTGATGGTAGTTTAACCATAACACGCCTTATATGTACGTACATGCTACACTAATAATTCGTTTATCCTCCAGTGTGCTTGTCGAAAACCATGGATTTGTAGCTCGACACATCAATTCTGCACCATCGTTTTCAGCCAATACACGAAACATCAAAATACTCAATGTTAAATTTGCATCCTATCAGAAACATAAAAAAAGCATGTTATTATCTTATAAAATAACATTATTAGTTTGTTTTAGTTATTAGCTTACATCTCTGTCACTATACGAGGTTATATCAGCACTACGAATCGGTTCACCATCAATCAGCCATGAAATTTTTGCTGATGGAATTGATCCCCACGCTTCACAACGTATTGGTATTGCCCGTCCAGCACCGAGTAATTCGTTTGGGGTGACAATTTTCACTTTGATGGGTCGCACTTAAATATTAAAACAAAGAGTTAATACAAATTTATGTTACAAAATAAAACAGAAAATAAGGATAACAAAAATAATTTAGGCATATGTTCAAATATTTAATAGAAAAGCAACCCATTGGCATGAGCTTGTCTTGATTCGTTAAATAAATAAATTTGAGAGAAATATAAATTCACATATGAATAAAAATTGTCATATATATGAAGGAAGAAGATTGACAGATGAGATATAAAAACGAAAAAAAAAAAAAAAAAAATGTAAAATCTTCTATTTATATTATAAATGCACGAGTAAGTAAATAAGAGTAGAATGGAATTTATTCGTATTTATAAAATAAGTATTCTTGTACATAACTCACAATGGACTTGCACTGTAACTTCTTTGATAACCGCTGGGATTAATTTTGAACCTTGAGCTCGGCACTCTAGCTTCGAGCCGTAATAATCTCTTGTCACTGTGCCGACAAACAATTGATTCACCATTGCTGCCAAACCTTCATCGGCCGACGGATGACTCGTTCCCACTATTTCCACATTGTCACGCCACCAACTCACTTTAGGGGGCGGCCGACCTTATTTCAATGAATAAATTAAATTGAATTATTTGTAATAACTAAAATAACAATAATTCTAAAAACATTTATTCATTATTCAACTGTACAAATCTATATTGAAAAAAAAAAATAATAATAATTTATTTTTAACAAATTTTGTTTATTATCTATTCTAAAATCGAATTTTTTAAATTTTATCTTATCTATTTGATATTATCAGATAAAAATATGCATTTGTGTTATACTAACCTCCAGATACTTGACATGATAAAAACAGTTCAAAACCTTCTCTAAAAGGTCCGGCCACACCAAAAATCTCCTTCCCCTGAGCATCAAATATTCGTGGCTCTTCTGGCGGGACTTGAAATGTTAAATGTTAAAATAAATTACATTTCAAACAGACAATTTAATTTTATTTAATACAAAAATAAATAAATAAATACTTTTAGTAAAATTTATGTAATATATTGGTAGGGAGGGGATAAGAATTTATATTTAAAACTCACCAACTAATGTTAAATTTGAACGGAAATTGCGTGTAGGCGAATTAAAAAATTCTACCCGGCAACGATAAACTCCACCATCGGATGATTGAACATTACGTAGCTGAAGGCGAGATTCTTTTGGTACGTCACCAACAGAAAAGTAAAGACGTTGACCCAAATCATTTCCTATTGAGGCATGTGTTGCAAGTTTTAATGAACCACCGCGTGAATCCAAACTAATATTTAACATTGAATATGATTAATAACGATAGAATATAAAATATTTTACAAATATATGTTTACCTATATAATGGTATCCCCGTTGTATCTTTAAACCACAAAACTAATTTAACTGCGTCATGTACATTTGGTGGTGTTAAATCACATGGAAGATCGACATCTTTTTCTAAAGCTGCCCAAACCACACGAGCTGGAACTAAAATTTTAATAAAAAAAAGATTACGTTAAATATGTAAAAAAAAAAAAAAAAAAATTACTTAAATTTGTAATAAGCGAATCTATAATTTCATTGAATATAGAACAAGACTAAAATTATGATTGGCGGTGTAACAAAATAGCAAACACGCGCCAATGTTTAACAAAGGAAATAAAAAATCGAAACAAAAAGACGAATTATAATTTTTGTTTCTATAAATGAATGTAATTTATGTTAACGAATTTATTATAACAGACATAATCTATACAATATTGATGTTTTTTTTTATATCATTAATTTATAATAATAACAATCATGAACTATTTAAGCTACCACATGTGGCGTATGAAACTTTATGCTTATATTCTATAAACTTCAACAAATGAAGACATAATCAAATAACAAAAACAGTACACATTTTACTAGTTATACTTTCATAACGTAGATAAGAAAATTGTTTATTAAAAGAATTTAAGAATTTTTTTTTTTTTTTTTTTATTTTCTTAGGAGCATGATAAAGAAAATGACAAACAACAACATATTAACTAAAGTATAATCATGACGAAAATATAAAGTAAATAGAGACGCGAATAAAAAAAATAAATATATATATAAGAAAAGTTATCTATCCTAGTTAAGCTATATAATACTTAAAGTAAAGTAAAACTAGACAATTAGCTAAAGATTTCCTGCAATCTTTCATATATATAAAAAAAAAGAAGAAAAATATGAAAGTTTTATTTTCTTGAATCAAATATTATTATTTGTGATTTTTCTTGTTTTGTTGTTCTCGCTTATCTATGTTATGTAATTTATTTCTCCTTTTTTTTGCTTTAAAATATTATTATTATTTTTGCTTTTCTTTATAAGTAATAAATATGTACATAATATTATATTATATTATATTATATTATTATAATATTAAATAAAAAACAGAGGTGCGTAATGAAAAAAGAACCGTAACGTTACTCCTTAAATTACCACTATAAAGAAAAATTACGTTACTGTTCCGTTATTCGTTCCGTTACTGTAACTGTTACTGTATATTCTCAAAATCATTTAAAATTTAGTTATTTTAATATGTATTTAGTTTTTTAAAGAATATACGAATAAATTTAACAGATTTAATGTCCTGTTTAACCATAGGTAATTAATTGTATATAAAATTGAATTGGAATGAAATGAAATACCGAAGTAATAAAAAACCATAACGTTCTACAATCGTTTCCATTGTGTTTACAATTTTTGTAACGTTTCCCGTAACATTGTATTTCCATTATTCCAGTACCGTAGCAACCCTGAAAATTATCCAAATGTATTTCAAACATTTAATTAGACAAAAATTTAACAGAAAAACTAATAAATGTTTGTTCAAACTAAAATTATTGCGAATTAATTTTAGTCTACCTAAAAAAAAAATTTTATTACGATACGAAATTCATTATATTCTCTCAGGAATCAACAATTTTAGTTCTGGTTTGTTTTTTTTTTTTTTTTTTTTTTATATAAATCTCTTTGATCTTTATAATTACATAATAAACTTCAAAACATACCGCATTGTAATATGAGAATATTTTCTATACCATATTCCATGACATATGAAATAATAAATTTTTTATTTATTTTTGCTCACTTAATTCAAAGAAGACAAATTTATGATACATTTTTTTTTTATTTATTTTTTAATGTGAATTTAATTCAAGACATTGTAGCAAAATGCGCTTTAAGCTATTGAAATCGTTCATATATCCCAAGGGCAAACAAATAGTTTTTTGCTTTTTTTTTTTTTTTGAAAAATCATTTCAACTAAATCAGATGAGAATACAACGAAAGCCGTAATACATTTGTTTGTTACAAACAAATTGATATTAAATATTAAATATTAAATAATGTTGACATACATCAGAATTATAGATAAATTTAAACCGACGATTATCGTATAAAATGAAAAATTTAATTATACTAATTACATATAATCTATTTTGAGCATATTTATGATTTATATGATATAGTAGGGAGACAACAACAACCAAAAAAAAAAAAAACCTTAAACATTTTATTTTTTTAATTTAATTTTTCATCGAATTGTAAATTTAGTTTCATGATTATTATGTAACTTGAATTTGGTTTAATAATAAGTGAATTACTTTTCAATACATATAATTGTGTGTAATCATAGCCGTAATGAATCATAAGTATATACACAAAAGGTTCAAAGCTTTATCATTAATTCATCATTATAAAATAGAAATTTTATAATCTAATTATATAACCGTAATACAAATTGTTTATAACTGTTTCTCTAATAAACTAAAAAGGAAAATTCATATTTAATAATATAATAATTTATAGTTAAATGTTAAACCAAAAATAGATTAAACAAAAATACAAATGGTGATGGCTTGGCGATATAAATTTTAATTGTATTCATAATCGACATAGGCAATATTTTATCATTTTGCCCAAACGACCTTAAAGTCTACATTGGGTCATTGGGTCATATTATTATATTATAAAATATCTAATTATCTAAAAATTATGCAAACAATATAATATTAAAATCCATTAATTAAAAAAAAAAAAAAAAAAACCACCACCACCGCAATATAAATCATCTTAAATAAAAAAAAAAGCTTAGAAGAAAAGATCAAAAACACAATTTAATGATGTCATTATAAAGTTGTAAAAATAAAAATTCATACATAACATATTTAAATTATTAAAACAGATTTTTATTTATTTTTTATGTTTTTTTTCTCTCTCTAAAAGATTCATTAATAAAATCTTGTAAACATTTCTAGATTCATATTTTATATTAATGAAAAACATCCGGTAATTAATGTTTTATATAAATATTTACACGATAGTAATTAATTTTAAAATCACAAAAAAAAAAAAAAAGTAATAAAATTCTTGTATTTATTTTTATATAAATACAAAAAAAAAATTAATTAAATTATTACTAAAGTGTATAAAAATAAAGCTTTTGAGTAAATATAATAAATTTTAAAGTAAGCTAATTATTGTTAATAATTTTTTATTATTCAGGTGAAACCATATAACAGCATTTATTTTTAATTATAATCAGAGCGTTTTTTTTTCTTTTTTTTTAAAGGCGCCGGAAGTTTTTAACTTTTGAAAATTAATAACTAATATCATTATGACTTCAAATTATTTTTACATGCATATGGGAAAAATTACGTGTGTGAGTTATCAAGCATTTAAAATTTAAAAACACTGAGAATATACGTTCCGGAATTCATTTTTTGTCAAGCTTTTACCTTTAAAATTAATGACCAATATCATTATGCCTTCAAATTAACACGAAAGATAAATCAATAAAGCTCTACATATTTTTAAAGCATTAAAATTTATATAAAAAACGAGAATAAAGCTAACGGAACGTAAGTAACTATCGCATAGATCAAAACTATTGAATCAATTTAATGTGATTTAATGAGATTTAAGGATCGCTTTTAAAAGAAAAAACGTATAAAATTCGATAATAAATTTTCTAGAAAGAAAAACATAAAATTAAAAACATATTAACATTTTAACAAAAGCTTAAAACCAAAAAAGACAAAAAACTCTACTTAAGTATTTTCTAATGACCGCTCCAAAACAAACCAACAAAAGTTATGCAATACTTTCAACATACTGTCCTGTACAGTCATCTCATTAAGCATGCATAGATTATAAATAATAAAATTTCAGAAAAAAAAAAACAGAGAATTTTAATAAAGTTTGGCGATGTCGACATTAAGCTGAAGTGTAATGGTTTTTATGTTGTATCTGCTGGATAAAGGATTAAGAGTTATAAATTAAAAACAGAGAAACAAAAACAAAAACAAAAAAAGGTAAATTCCATTTTTTTTATTTAAATTTATCAGCTTAAATAAAAAATAAAATTATTATTCTCTCTTTCTATTAAATAATAATATTTTTATAACATAAATTCCTTAACCGATTTGACCTTAATTTTTAATGTATGATTAAATATTAATAATTATAGTAAAAAAAAAAAAAAAAATAAATAAAAAATCATCACAAAATGATGTTATTAAATTATGAATGTCAAATGCAGCAGGAATGAATTTTATGACCATTTTTTTTTCAATTAAAATTTTTTTTTTTTTTTATTATTAAAACTAATTAATTTTCAGTTTTGATAAAATTTAATATTGAAAGTAAATAAAATATTTAATTTTTATATATAAGTATTCGGAAATGGGTACATTTGGATTGTTAAGAAAACATCTGCTCTTAATATATATTTTCTGTTGATATGAATCGAATTGACATATCCGTTTCGTAACAAAAATTTTCTTTTTTTTTTGCTTCCTTGTAAATATCACAACACACATTTTTAATGTACAACCACCACATGGATAATTTATATAATGATTTCATTAATGTTAATTATTCTAATACCACCCACGATTCTATTTAGTTTTTTTTTATTTATTTCATTTCAAAATTATTTTTAACACAACCTTGACTTCAATATTGGCAAATAGCTAAATAATAATATAATATATTTTTATTTTTTAAATTAAATTTGTTTTCAGTTTATGAAATTTTATTTTCAAAATTAGTAATGCTGATAAAGTTTTTCCGGTAATTTAATTTTTTTGTTTGTTGTTGTTGGATAATAATAAAATAAAAAGGGATTATAAATTACATTTATTGTTAAATAATGACGGAAAAGGAAAATTATTATAAAATTTTGGTTTGTCTTTTAAGCAAAAAAACATCGGTCTCCTATGTTACTAATATTGCATACGTAGTATTTATAATTGTTATTTTAGTTCATTAACATTATTTATGAGTAATAAGTGAATTGTAACAATAGTAGCAACAAAACGGTTAACATATGGCGCTTTAATAGTCGAGTGCAGAGAACAAATGCATTAATATTTATATGGTTAACTAAAATATTCTACAAACAATAAAAAAAAAAAAAAAGAAAAAAATTTATAACATCCTATGCTTAAAAATTACAACTTGTGTTATGAATATTTGTTATGAATATTATATTTTCTAAGCGGCTAAAAGACAACAGTAAAATATAAAGTATTTAATAGGGATGACAGCATCTGTTATAATCGTTATCCGGCTGCTCCTACTTATTATTCAGATATAATAATCTTAGATAATCTTATTGTAAGTAAATAGTGTTTACATTCTTAAAAAGCCACAACGTTAATAAATTTAATAATACAAACAATTTTTCATTGTTCTTTGTAAAATTTATTTCCATATCTTAAATTCAAATTAATAAATATGTTAATTATATTTGATTGAGTCTGGTTTTTAATCAAATATTTTAACACTAAATTCCATTCAATTAATATTAACGTACATCAAAGTGATTTATTTAATTATAGTAAAATCTCATAAAATTTTTGGTTAAACACTTTTAAGAAACGATTAATGTTTAACATTAGAACCGTACGTAAGTAATTTATTATCAATTATTTTAATGGGATAATTATATAATCGTTGAATAAAAATTCATAAAAAAAAATTTCCCTTTTTTTATTTTTTATATTAAAATTTAATGTTGTGAATATTTATTATGTAGGAATTTAAATTTAATTGTTGAGCTCGATATTACGAAAGAAAAAAAAAAGCGAAACAGATTAATTTATGCACATAATTATAAAGAAATTCTTTTTTATTGTCTTTATTTGTTTAATAATAATAATAATAATAATAAAAAAAAATGTTTAAAACTTCTTAAACATTCGGAGAATATTCATACTTAGCTAACTTAACTTTACTTTCAACTGTAATAAAAACTGATACTAATCAGAAGTGTTAACCACTAGACTTTTCTCTGCATCTATTACAATAAATAACAAGATTAGCATAATTGTAAAGCTTATATAGATTAAACGTATGCAAGTTACATATATGAAACCACATGACTGCAGAAGATGTTTCTCTTCCTGCACTGTTGTATTACGAATTTTATTGTATCGCATCATTAATTTGCAAACAGAGCACATCTTGAAATAATTTTCTTATTTTCTTATTTTTTTTCTGTGTGTAAAAGGGATAAATATTAATAAGCAGTAGAAAAGAGGGGCGAACGGATTTCCTAAAAATATACAATTTTCTTAATTTTCAATTTTAATTAAATACTTTTTTAATTTGTTTTTGTTATAATAAAAAAAAAAACCAATTTTTAAATTAACTAAAGCAATTAAATGTACTTCATGAGCAAATTTATATAATAAACGTCAATTTATTTATGTAATAAAATCTGAAATTGCTGTTTAATAATAAAATTTAAATAAATACATATTTCCAATGAACTTTTAACTGAGAATTATAATATAATTTTTTTTTTTTGTTTTGTTTTGTTTATATTTTTTTTTTTTTTGAATATTAAAGAGAAATCATATTTAAAGTATTTTCATATTAAATTGGCAAATGAAAAATATTTTTCATAATTTTTTTTTGTATACAATAAATAATCAATATGAGTTATTAATCAAAAAAAAAATAAGATAGAAAAATTTGTATTAATTTCTTTATAAATTAGTTTAACATTTTTCTTGCCTTTACATTCACATTATTTGCAACTTTATTAACACAATAAATGGTTTAAGGATATAAAATAACAAGCAGCCAAATTAAAAATGAAAACCCACAAAAAAAAATTATTTCAAATGCAATTGAAAACAATTTTTTTATTATTAAATTACTTAATTTTTTTTTTCTCTCTCGTTTTGTTTTATATTATTACATTATGCAAATTGATGGATATAAAAAAAAAAAGAAAAGAAAAGTAGAAAAAAAAACAGGAAAACCGTAATAAATATTTAAAATAATCAAATTGGGCATTTAAATATTATTTTTCTTTGATTTGATTTGCTTTTCTTTTTTTTTAATTTTTTTTTGTTATGTCAAATACAAATCGATTTTATTTTTATGTTAATAAAAAATAAATGTTATAGCTATTATGCTTTCTATAAATTGTCAATTTTATATAAATAATAAATTTATTAAAATCTATATAATAGAAATGAATATTTAGCCATAACAAATACATCAATAAAACCAAAAAAGTGATCATTAATGGCTTCCTACATAATATGTAGCTTTGTGAATTCATTATGAATGTAATGGGAGCAAAAATTTAATTCTTTCAAGATTAAGATTAAATTAATGATAGTCGAGCAAAGTCATCGTCAATGTTGTGACCAAAATCATGTATTTTCATACTTCTTCCTCATCTACTTCATCTTTTCTTGACTTTTTCTTCTATTTTTATACATTACTAGCATAAAGAAAATGATTAATTTACTTGTCCACCATGTCAATTTGCCAATTGACACCCTTACCACTTATTTATTGATATTATATACTTAATGTTCTCCATGAAACCACTCAACGTCTTTTTCAGCATCAATTACATTATAACTAATTTTTGCTAAAAACAGCTTATCATCTGTTATTAACTAATATACGTAAAATACGTAATCAATTTATTTGTGTTATTTAAGCTCTAAATATTATATTTTGAGCCAACCATAAAATTTATCTCTTAAGAAAAAAAAAAAAATCGTAATAATATTAAAATTTAAATGAAAATTCTTTCATCAAATCAAATTATAAAAATCTAACCAATGTTGTTATTATAATTAAAATTTAATTAAATAATAAAAAAAAAGAAAAATATTTATTCGTAAACAACGCAACGATAAAATAGCTAAATAACAAATTTTTGTGGTTGAAATTCTTAAAAAAAAAAAATTCTTTTCTTTTTTGCGGCTGATGCGAAAATGATGCCAAAATATATTCAGCGACATAAAAAATATGTTAATGCGAAAAATTCAATATTTTAGGATGGTGTATACCGAAAGAAAAAAAAAAAAAAAATAATCAGTGTATAAAAGAAAGCTTTTCAAGTTTCACGTAGTTTTCTCACTAGAACCGAAAAAAAAAATAAGAAAAAGATGAAAAGAACGATGGTGAAAACAAAAAAAAAAAATAGAAAGAAAGAAATTGTTAATCAGGAGCCTTCTCGGTTTGTTTGGTTAAAGATAAAAGTTAATGCCAATAATTAAGGTTAATGTTATTGTTAACACTATTAAATTATCAAATAATGGTTAAATTAAAACTGAACAAAAAACTCCTATTGTCAAATTATTTTGTAGATTAGCTTAAGCATAACAAAGGAACTGAACATTTTTCATTTATTAATCTTTTACATTCCATTCCATAAATTGATGAAATATTTAAACAATCTAGTCCTTAGTTGGTTCTTAAGAACGTTATTATAGATAACAGCGACACAAAAATAATAAAAAAGAAAGAAAGACAGAAATCTCGACATTGTATTCGTAAAGTAAATGTAAATATTGTTAAGATGTTAATGAAAAATCCTCAAGCACAAAAAATTACGTAAAAGAACAAAATTAATTAGACTATGGTAAGGTCCGTCCATTTAATGAGAATAATGATGATGAATGTTTTTTTTTTTTTTTTTTTTTTTTTTATGATGTATTTCTGTACTTTCTGTGCAATTTTTCTCTTTCCTATCTTGCGTGTTTTCTGCTTTTTTGGTTTAAACTTTTTTCTTTTTTTTTGATAAACAACCAAAGAAGAAAAAAAAAAAAAAAAACCAAAGTGTTTGTCCCTTTTAAAAAGTGATTTATTTAGTTAGTGTTTTAAATTTAATGCTTATAAACAACACACACACACAATAAAAAAAAATAACGAAAGCATGAAATGTAAAAAAAAAAAAAAAAAAAAATTAAGCTAAAGTAAAAGTGAAAAAAAAAACTTTTTTCTTTTTTTTTTGTTGTATTAACGTTTAATGTTGAAAAAGATAAACTTGATGTTTGGCATTTTGTATATCTGTACTCTGTTATGCTCTCAGTGACATAGCCACTTGTATTGTTTTATTTGTTTTTAAATTGTATATATATATTATACGTTTTTTTTTTGCTAAAATTATCTTCTGCTATTATTATAAAATTTAAGTAATTTACATAAAAAACCAAAAGAAATTTGTTTTTTTTTTCTTATTTTTTTCTTATTTATTTCTTTTTTTTTTGTTAAACATTTTATGTTATAAGATAAAAAATTATAAATTATACTTAAAAATTCATCGTGAAATATTATTACATGTAATTTGGAAATTTTAACTTGGACATTTTATTAAAAAATTGACAATAATAATAATAATTTTTGTTTAAAGGTGTATTATGTATACTCGTGTAATAATTATAACGTAAAATATATATATTATATATATTTTTGTATGAATAAGATTTTGTCTTTAAATTGTTGTATCTCTGAATGCATTTTTAACGTATATTTTTATTGGTTAAGTTTTTTCTTTGAGATAAGTTAAATATAATTAAATCTTTATTACCTTGCTCAAAAAAAAAAAAGTTTTTTTCTTTCTGGTGTTTTAAAGGTCATAATGTGAGAACTATGTTAAATTGACTAGACACAAGAGAATAATTTACTGTAAAATTTTTTAAATAACTTTTAGCAAATTTTCGACTGTTTTTTGCTTATAACGTACTAATTGTCAACCAAACAAATGTTATAGTGAATTAGTTAATCTGAATAAATAGACCTAATAATAATAATAATAATAATAAAAAAAAGTTCTAAAAAAAATTAAAAACTTTTATTATAATAAGATAAATCTATTGAGTGATTCAGTAAATACTATGACGAATTATTAATGCAATATTAAGATAAAAAAATCAACTTACGGAATCAATAAATTCTATTAACAAATTAATAAAATAATTAACCATAAATAGCATAAATTCTAATCAAGTAATAGTAAATTAAATTTATTTTAATATTCGTATAACAAAAAGCTTATAATATTATAGATAGTTTGTTTACATACAAAACCAGCATATGTTGTAATTAAATTAGTAATAAAAATAACACCCACTTCTCTATTCTATAAAAAAAAAAAAAAAATACAAAAAACCTGAAACTAACTTAATCTTTTAATAGAATTTTAAATAATTATTTTCTGGCGTATGTGCTGTTTGCATTTTTTTTTTGCATATCTTTTTATCATTTACAATGGCTAACAGAATTCATACGATATGTGTATAAACATTCTTTCCTTATTATTATTATTATTATTTTAAAATTTGTATGCTTTTCAGAGTATTATTTTAGTTAAAACAAATATAAAAAAAAGAAATAAAATAAAAAAAATTTGTAATAAAAATAATAAAAATAATAATAAACATGAAAAGCTTTTTTATATTTATTTAAATTTTACATAAGTCAGTTATTTTAAGCGCTTTTTTGTTGTTGCTATTGTTGTTGTTTCAGTATTCTGGTAGCACAATAAAAATTATTTTATTTTAGACTCAAGACCATACAGCCCATTTTATTAAAAAATGTGTACTTTTCATTTTTATTCAATTAAATATCTTTATATAAATTCTATACACCTAATGATATATGTAAAATTATAATAAAAGCTTCTTTTTTTTTTGAAATATATAAAAATAATTTAACTTAACAAGTTGTATGCCACTCAAAATTCGTTTCTCATTTAATTTTTTTTTTTTTTGAACCAATTATGGGGTTTTATTCTGTTCATAAACAGATGAGAACTGTACAATTTTTAATTACAATTAAAACGAGTTTACGAAGTTATATTGTCAAGAACTACTGCTGAGGGCATAATATATTATTAATATTAAAATGCGATGCTATTTCTATATTACATGGTTATTATAATATAATATAATGAGATATTCATTTTTAAACTGTTAAAATAAATTACATTAAAAAAAAATAATAATAAAACTTAAAGTAAATTTACTTCCTTTTTTTTTTTTTTTGTTTGAATACTTATCGCAAACTTTGATCAAGCATTTAAACAATTTTAATTAATTTATTAATTACTTAAATACAACAATATATTTATTTTAACATAGAGAGAAGAAAAAAAAATAGAAAAAAAAGGGCGTTTATATTAAATATATAGCAAGTGCTACCAAAGTAAACCATAGAAACTTTTAATAAAATCTCTATAACTAGGTGTTCACTTTTTTGAAACAAAAAAAAAAAAAAAAAATCACAAACATTAGTGAAAATAACTTGCGGCATTTTTTTTTTTTTTTTATTAAAGTTTTATAATATCTTTCTAACAATTTATAATTTATATCATGATGAAATGATAATATACAACAACAACAACAGAAGAAGAAGAAAAATAAAAAAAAAAAAAATAATAAATTAAAATTGCGATATAACTATGCGTTAGTTAGTAAAGTAAATATTATTTAAGTCTCTTGAATGTTATCCCTATGTTGTACGGATAGCTGTTTTGTTATTTATCATTTATATAAAAAAAAAAACTTTTTTCTTTATTCAACTTTTCACTTTAAAGAAGTAGAAAAAGTTTTTCAAATTTTTATGCACATATTAGTTAATTAAATTTAATTTACAACATTTTTATATAAGAAAGCAAAAAAAAAAAAAAAGTCGTATGGTAATTAAATTAAAAGTTCATCAACTTGAGCTATTTTGTTTATTTTTTTCTTTATTATTTTTTTGTTAATACATGTAGATGTCAAACAAATAACCTTATGTCAAAATATCATGTTTATTTAGGCAAGTTTAAACATACATAATTGAGATAAAAGTTAATGTACTAAGTGTACCTATTTTCACCTTATAAGGTTACCATCTTAATAGTTTTTGGGCTGAAAGCTATAATCTTTTTGTTGGTCATCATTTGCCTTTCAACATAGATTGTTTTTACAAGAAACATCAATTTTACTATCATAACAACTAGCTAATGCAAATATAAGAAGAAAAAAAAAAAAAAACACACCCCCATATAAGGGGTTTATTGTTGTTTATTCGTTTTTTTTTTTTTTTTTTAACATTTATAACTTATACATCATGTTATAAATATTGAAGATGTTAAATTTTATGATGTTGCAGTAATTTTCACACAATATTTATGTTTTCTAATATATACAACTGTTTATAACAACATACAAATTTATACAAAAATAACAATTTCTCATTTTATTTCTTTACAGCAGTTTTAATTTTATTTTTAATTCTTTTTTTTTTTTTTCGTTTTGTTTCTGTATCGTCAGGGATAAATAAAGTTATAAAATTAATAATACAAAATGCATATTATAATACATAGCTAGATTCCATTTATTTATATTCTTTGAATAATATTAATGTTATATATTATATACATATATTAAATAATCCGTATTGCCAACACTCGCTAAGTTAAATAAACTTATAATACCGTAGAATATGCAAAATATACTGTTATGTACTTAAAACAGAAGTACAAAAAAAAAAAAAAACATTATAATGTTTATACATATAGTATAAAAAAAAAGTTTTTTTTTACAACTTCCTTAAATTTTTTTATATTAAACTTGAAAGCAAATTTCCGAGATAGAAACTGAAAAACAAGTAAAATGGATAGTTGTAATATGGTTGTGACAGTAGTAACATTAAAATATCGTACTTTAATTGATATATTTAATTATTTACAATAAGCAAGCAAAAAAAAAAAAAAAAAACGAAGCCCCGCATAAGCAAAAAAAAAAAAAAACACTTGATATTAATAACAAAAACAGGAAAGAAAGAAAAATATAATTTGGATAAACAGTAATGTATAAAAGTCCTATAGTGAAGGCAAAAGAAAAAAAACTAAAAGGTATCACATGAAATTTATATGTGTAAGGGATTATAAATAGAATTTATGTAGACATATATAAGATACACCTTATAAATGCAGCCTATGTACAAAATGTATCACGTCACTAATGCTAAAGAAAAATTATCGTAACACAAATTTTCTTTTTTCTGTTTTCCATGTATTTCTTCTGGAATGAGAATTCTGAATAGATGAAAAGTAAAATGTAAACCTTGTACATACTAGTAAGTAGATGGTGAAATTTGTATTATATTTTTATTTTTATTTATTTATTTTTTTTCTTTTAGCATAAAACATGTGCTCAAAATTTGTTAGGCTTTACAACAAAGTGTTTTCAGAGCAGTTATACAAGTTGTTGTATAATGTACATTATAAAGGTACACAATTTTAATGATTTCCATTTGAAATTTTTCTTTTTTCTTTTTTTTTTTTTGTTGTATTATTAAGTAAAAGGAATTGGTTATACAATCATAGAAATAGTATATAGGATAGATGATATTTCGATATAAAGTTAAAAAGGCTTCATATTTATGATAGAAATGGTTTTTTAAACTCTTGAGTATTGTTTTTTTTTTTATATAGTTTAACTAATGTGTATCTGTATGTTAATATAACAAGTATATAAAGCGTTCGAACCTCAATTTAATTAATGTAACTTTAGAATATAATATTCTATATTTTGATGGCATGTATTTACTATCGTTATGATAAAGTATTTTGTGGATGTGTTTACATTTATAGAACATGTGTACAGATCCATTGAAAATGTGTGCGAAAAACTATTTTTATTATATTCGTTATGTTGAGATGATGAGGAATATAGTTGCTATAATATTATATATGCATATTATAGGAGAGATAATAAATTAAAAACCTTACTACGTTTAATAAATATATATATATTTTTTTTTTAATAAAATATGCATAGAAATTCAGTATGTAAAACATGAGTTTCTATAATAAGAACATATTTTGAAAAAATATTATATTTTAATAATTTTAT
Source organism: Ptychoptera albimana (assembly GCA_961205885.1). Lineage (NCBI taxonomy): Eukaryota > Metazoa > Arthropoda > Insecta > Diptera > Ptychopteridae > Ptychoptera > Ptychoptera albimana. Next base: position 11,810,943 of record OY540805.1, read on the forward strand.
GCTATAATTTCTTCATCTTCTTTTTTTTACATGTTTTTTTCTTTAAGAAGATCCCAAGATTCAATTATTTAACATCATTTTAATATATAAATTTTAATAATATTTTATTAACTTAATTATTAAATATTTTTTACTCACTATTCTTTTGAAATTCCTGTATATCATCGCATCCAGTTCTAGCCAAAAGACTTGTTATTATAAAAAATAAAATCTTTTGAAGAATTTGCAATCGATTAACACATTCGTCCATTTTTTTTTTATTTTACATTTATATGGTATACAGAGATAAAACAGAAATGACACAATTATTTGTAATTAATTTTTTTTTTTCTTATATAAGAACAAATAGAAAATGTTGCATTGTGTGATTATTATTTTATATTTTTAGTTTTTTTTTTTAACAAAGTAATATTTGTAGCTTTGTTTCGGTTAAAGAACGATCACTGTTTTCATATAATTTACTCTGTGTATTCAAGGACATGAAAAGTGACTCAAAGTTCGTCTTTGTTTTGTTTTGAATACCTTCGCAAAAGACCACACCAAGAATTTTTTTTCTTCTTCTTCGTATTTATATTTTAATTATGATATGTTTATTGAAGTTATTTTTTTTTTCTAAGGTTTCATTTAGTGCGATAAAATAACACAACCAACGTTTTTTTATACACATTATGATGGATTTTCTTACTTTTCTTTACTGTCTTTTCTGTTTTAAAAAAACTTTCCCAACATTTATTAATAACACAAAGAAAATTATATTTAACTTAGTTGTGTCTCTCGTTTCACCTATTATGTGAACGTTTATTATTTATTTTCTTTTCTTTTTAATCTTATGAACAGGAACAGCACACTTTTCATATAAAATTTCACCTGTAAAGAAAAGAAAAGAAAGAAAATAAATTATATTTTAATTATATTAAATAAAAATACATTTTTAAATACATAATCTACATAAACATAATATTTTTATTTTTATTTGTGTATACATATGCGTGTTTAAAGATGCGACAAAGAAAAGCCGTCAATTATTCTTGTTGCTTATGTATATTGTGACAATAAATTAACTTAAAATTTTATTTTATTTTTTTAGACATCCTTTTACTGTCTCGTTGTATTTTTTTTCTTTCACTTTATTACGTCTCGGTTATGCTTTGAATAATTTTTATTTAAATTTATTTATTTATAAATAAAAAGCAGGTCAAATAAGTAAATTTGATTAAAAGAAAATTACAAACACCAACAAATGTAATTGATATAAAAATATGAAACAATAGGCATATGTTTAATGTGGAAAATTAATTATATTTCGTGTTATGGATTATAATTATGATTTATTTGTATAAATTCTTCGACAACTATTGATGTAAAAACAACAAAATAAAAAAATCCATGCATTATTTCTATATAAAATTTCCTTTATTATATTATAAATATTAAAAAAGAAATAGAAAACTGTTTACATGTTGTTATTAATTTTATCAGGATATTTATCTACATTCACACAAATTGCATAATTGGTAATATTTTTTTTTTTTTTTACTAAGAATTCAAAAAATAAAACAAACGTAATTAATATTTACATTTTGTATAATTAAATAATCTTTAAACAGAATTTTTTTTTATTAATTATACAATATACTTGTATTATATACTTTAAATGTATATAATATTGTAAAAAAAAAAAAAACTACATTTTGTAAATTAAAATGCTAGAATTATTTATTATTTTAATTGAGATTAAAAACCAAAAGAATGTTTTCTTTTAATAATATTACGAAAATATTATTATTTATAAGGAATTTTTAAACAAGAATAATAATAATAATAATAAAAAAAAAAGAAGCAAACGATAAAAATTTTTGGTATATAAACAAAACAACGATGACTATCATTTTGTGAATTTCACAAGAATAGGATATGATTATAATACGATTTTACCTATTCTAATTTGTCTTTTATTTGTGTCCAATTACTTCCTTACATTCAAATAATAAATTCATTTATAAGAATTATTATTATTTTAAGAATATTCGGTGAAATAACACAAGAAAATGCTTTAGGCAGATGAAGAAAGTGTTTATTTTTCATACAACGACTAATATCATTACAAATGATGAACGAAAAAAGAAAAATAAATTTTTTTTCTCATGATATCCCATCATACAAATTTTCCCCAAGGGACAATTTTTATTCACATTTTTTTTTCTTTCTATTTCCTTTTTTCACTTTCTTTTTTTAAACAAACTTTTGTGTGTGTGTTTGTGTGTTATTTTGCTTCTTTTTTTCTTTTTATTTTTTTGTTCATATGCAAAAAGATCTGAAAAGTATTTAAACTACCCTCGCTGCCGTAACATACATATATATATATAGAATTGTTTATCGTTTTGTGCGGTTTGCCAAAGTTAAATCTACGAAAAGTGTTGATATCGTTTGTGCTCAATTTAAACACATATTTTCTTGAGGAGCTTTCAACATAACGTTTAACGAAAATATAATAAAAGCAGGGAGACCAACCAACGTAAAAGACACAACTATATTTTAAAGAAGAAAAAAAAATACTCTAGAGTATTAAATAAAATGTAATAATAATAATAATAAACCATTAAAATGTTTTAATAAAATTGAACAGCTAAATTTAAATGTTTCTAATGATTTATCTACAGTATAATGTTTGTAGAAATCAATAAAATGTTATTTTGTAAATAAGGAAAAAAATATCACAGTGCAATTAAATATAAATTGTTATCAATATGTAGGGGTGATGTTTTTTATTTTTTTTTTTTGTACATTCTTTTGCACATAAAATTGCCAATAGTCAACCAAACAAGGTTGTTTTAATAGCGGATATTACAAAGCGTTACGTTTTTACATTTTGTAGCATAGTATTACTAAAATCCAGTTTATTTCCAATATTTAATAAAGTAATTGAATTAGCTTCCCTAGAAAAATAAATCAATTACATGAGTTTAAAAAAATATGCAAAATAATTATCATTTAATAATAGAAAAGTTTTTTTTTTTTTTTTTTTATTTAATAATTGAATACACATGCAACAACAGCAACAGCAACAACAATAAAAAAAAAATCTATAAATAGCAATCGATGTATTTTATTTAACTTTAGTGTAACTTTCTTGAAATTATTTTCAATAAAAATTTATGATAAATGAATATTTAAATAATTATTTATGTTTTGCAACTTTATTTTGTTGTTGTTGTTATAGTGACGTTTATTAAATAATTGAATTTATGATTTTATTCCGCACTGATGGTGACAGTAATCAATAAAAAGTTATGTTAAAGGTGTTTAATGAATATTGAATTATGCCCACATTTTATTCATCATTATTGTGACATAAAATATTTCTTATACAGAAAGTTAATAAAATGTTGGGAACTTTTTTCAGGTAAATGTCTCTAAAGTTATATAATTAGAAAGTACGGTAAAGTTCACATTAACTCTTGTAGGTCTTCCATTTATTTATTCATAATTGAAAGAAGAAGAAAAAGAAGAAGATGAAGAATAAAAAAAAAATAAAAACTTAATTCTAACGTGAACTAGAGCACAATTGATTCTATATTATTTTTATAAAAAAAAAAAATGTAAAGGAAATACTTGTGCTTTAGTGAAATTCCATTCATCCATAGCTGAGAAAAATAGATACTTCACATTGTAGAAGGATTCACAAATAAACAACAAAAAAAAAAAGATGGAAAATCAAACAGCTACCCCACTTCTAAATTTATCTAACAAATAAAACAAACAACACTCAAACAAAACAAAGGCCTTAAGCACCAACAATGCTGTATGGTATGTATGAAGTGGCGGTAGTATGGTGATTAACTTTCTTTTGTTCCTTTTCTTTTCTTATTATACAAACTTTATACACATAATCATAATAATAATAATAATAATAATATGATTCACGATAATCATAGCATAAACGATTTATCATAATCAAAGACCAACGAAATCCGTTTTTATTTTTATTACATTGCCTATTCAAATAAATTTTGTTTTTTTTTTTTATCTTTCTCATTTTTTCGTTTTCTTGGTTCCATTATTATCTTTTTTGTTTTTTTTTTTTTACAACCCTTTTGGATAATTGAACAAATATTTGTTAAATAATGGAAACTATATGAAACTAAAATTTTTGTTTACGCTTGTTATGTAACTTTGTTTTTGTATGTGTATGTTTATATTTTCCATTTGCTACATTACTTAGACTGTTTATTTGATTTGTCATTGGTGATATGTCAATTAAATGTTTCGATTCAAATAATAAACTTAACTAGTAAATGTTATTTATTAGATGTTTGATGACATTAGAACTAACAGAATAAATCAACAAAATGTTAATGTAACTGTCATATATGTATGTATCTTAAATATATAATTAAATTTTTGTTAATAAAAATATTCGAAATATTTGTTAAATACTTTCAACAAAGAATAATTCACATTCACATATTACATCAAGAAAATTACACAACATCATCAAAATATTTACTATTCAGCAATAGTTTATATCTTAAAAAAAAAATATATAAAAAAACGAAACATTTTATAATGATTTAACGACTTTTCGATTCATATATCAATGTATGATTAATAGTAACCATTACATTTCCTATTTCTCCACAGTAACACAAGCAGTATTATTTATCTGCAGTAAATATCCTTTATTTATATAACGTTTATATCGTTTCTAAGTATATAAATAAATTCACAAAATAATACGTGCGTTATATACACTTCTAGTATATAATATATGCGTGAAAAATCAATTGTGATTGAAAATAAATTTCGGGGGCGTTGTTTGCTCCTTTTTTTTTTTTTTTTTTTTTTTTTTTAATATCCCTAAAACAAATGAAACAAAGCATATATAGTAAAAAAAAAAAAAAAAATAATAATAAAAAATTTTTTTTTTTTTTTTTTTTTTTTTTTATAATCTTAATTTAATTTTACGTCTCTTACTCTTTTTACTTTTAACATTTTTATAAACCTTTTTATGTTTTATTCGTGTCATTTGAATATACAGAAATTTGGTACTTTTTATTTTTTATAGTATTTTAGTATTTTAATAGCAACCAAAAACAAACAAAAAAAAAAAAAAGAAAAGTATATCCATAATTTGTGTTATGATTAAGTTTTTTAATGTAGGAAACAAACAGAAATATTTTTATTATTATTATTATTAAAACCATAAACATTATTGTTTGTTACACAAGTCAATTATAAATAATAATAAATAAAATAAAAAAAAAAGAAACAAATTTTTATATAAAGTATCCCCTTAAGCAAACTATACTGAACAATTATTACGAAAAATATAAATTGCATTTGGCTTTAATTTTATAAAGCCAAGTTGTAATTAGTAATAAAAGATTTTTTTTTATATTATACCATAATATTATTATAATAATCGTTTATTAGTTATAATAATTATGTATCTTTATAGATAAATAATACAATAAAATATAGTCGCTTATGTATTATAATTAATGAAATATCCAGATTGTACGCAAATTAGGTAATCTATATTCTTTATTACTATATGGTATTTGTGTTGTTTTATACCAATAAAAATTCTACGTAGCATATTTCGGTGACAACAAATAATTACTTATTTAAGTAAATGTACAAAAAAAAAAAAAAAAACAAAAATCTTTTTCAATTTATTTCTATAATTTATAATAAATTAAAATATAAAATTAATTTTTTTTTTCTTATGTCAAGTAAATTTATCTTAATATTTCTATTTTAAAAAGAGAAAAACATTTATTATGATTAGAATTATTTTCATTTACAAACAACAAACGAAAAAACGAAAAAAAAAAAAAAACATGAACATTTCTATAGAAGATACAATCATCACTGTTCAGAAACAGTAAAGAAATTACATACATAGTGTAAAAACTGAAGGAATAAATAAAAATGAAAAGAATCCCCTCAAGGTCTTTAGAATATCAGACAAAAAGGCGTTTAGATTTTTACTTTTACTTTTACATTTATTTTTACAAATAATTTTCACATTTAACCATTAATCGTTCAGGATTTCCAGTTAAGTAAAATAATTTTTGTGTTTATTAACGTTTTTTTTTTTTCTTTCTTTATTATTGATTCAATTATTTATAAATTTTTGGAATTTTTATTTTAACATTTGCTTAAAAAATTTAACGTCAACGTTAAAACTATTTCTATATAAATGACTTAAGCTAACATTTTTTTTTTTTTGTTTTTGGTTTTATAAAATGAATTTAAACTTTGACTTTGCATATTTTAAATTTTATCCGATAATAGATGGTTATTTTTTGTTTACTGTTCCTTTAATATTTATTCCAACGTTATTAATTTTTTTTTGTGTTTATTTTTAATAGTAAAAACCACCCCTTACTCGTAATTAAGAGAATTTTTTTATTATTATTATTACAAATTGATATATTGCTGTTGCTATAACATATGTTTTAACGTTTATTATTATTATTATTATTATTTGTTAAATAAATATAACACAATAATAATATTATTTTTTTGGTTTAAATAAACGTACGTACGTTCAATATAGAAAAAATATTTTTATTTTTCTTTTTTAAATTAATCTAAAAATATAAAGCATTTAGCATCGCATATGTTTTGCACCATACATTTTATAAATTTCTTTCTTTCTTTTTTTTTGTTTTACAAGCAGCAATACTGAAAGAAATGATTTACTATTTTTATTCTTTGTTATACTTGAACATTCTTATAATCTGTTTGAAGTCGTTTATTAACAGAGAATTATTATTATTTTTCTGTTCAACTCGTACGACATTTTGAAGAATGTTCTCTATATGATAAAAAATAAAAAAATAGAAAAATATCAAAAATTAATTAAAATCCTTTATTTATAAATAAATAAATCTTTCATTTATTAATATGTGATTTAATTTCCTCTACAGTTTACATCTCTAAATTACCTATCTTTAAATTTGTTTTATTTTATACATTTCTCTTTTGATTTTTCCAATTAAATCTACTTTAATTACCAACATAGTCGTTTACTGATCCAAAATTAAAACTATACTACCGATAATAAAAAAGCAATTTTATAGAATAGAATATCCTTTCGTTTGATTCAGATCTTGTTAATTTTAAAAGCTTAAACATTAAAAGAAAGCACGTTTAACAAAATTTTTATTTTCACCAATAATATTTTTTTTTTTTTTAATCTTTCATTTCATTGCAATTTATTTTGTTTTTTTCTACCTTTTCATATGCAAAACACGATGCTGATGAGAAATATAAAAAAAAAAAAAAAAAATTATAAACATGTACAACCAAGAAATTTACTTCATCGCCATTCTATGTTGCACTTATGAATTCTTTTCGTGAGCACAGACAAAATATCGGAATGGTACAAGAATATTTTATTAGATTTTTTATTCTTTATTTTCTGTTTTAGTAACATTAAAACCATTTAAAAATGAATGCAAATTACAAAAATGAATCGATGTTTGTTTTTTTAATTTAATAAGAGAAATGTTTTTCATTATTCTATTGGTGATTTTTGGATGTTTTTTACCTCAATTAAGAAATTATTTTCTATAAATCGAAATAAATAATTTATTATTATAGTGGTACATGGTAGTTTTAATAATTTATAATTTCTATAGAATTTTTTTTTATTAATGAAGGAGAAAACATAATGTTTAAACGTGCAGTAGATGAAAAATAAAACTATTTAAATAAAAAATTAATAAATATGAAAAGGTCGAAAAAAGAAAGGACAACGAACCAAACAAAAAAAAAAACAGAACAAAACAAGAAGCATGAACAAACTTAATCATCATTCCTTTTTTTTTTTTTGTGAAACTGTGGGACTAACCTACACTTAAGTATATATATATAAAGCAAAAAAAAAAAATAAATAAAGAAATTTAACGTACAAAACAATGTCAACCGAAAGTATCCAATTTATCCCTGAAATCTGTGTATAGAATATACAAAAAAAAAAAAAAAAAAGAAGAAAAAGAAACAACAAAAATGGAATAACTGAATAATAAATGTGGTTATTGCGGTCTCGTGTATACGCACCTCGTGAATTTTGTATATCCACAGTCAAAATAATATATTTTCAATTTTTGTCAACGGACACAACAAAAAGATCTTTTTTTTTTTTTTTTGCCCGAGTATTTATGAGAGAAAACTGGAAGTAACATTGTGGTCGGTCTTCATTTCAATTTTCTTTTAATATACGGTTAAAATATTATCTTTCTTTTTTTTTTATTTTGGTTTTGCAGGACGAATATCAATATATAAACGGAGATGTATGGATATATGACATTAGTAATAAAATAAGCAAAAAGCAGACATACTGAAGAAACGACAACTGTGACTTTTACTGTGACCACAAACACAATAAATGGATGAAATATGATTTATTTAACATTTATAAATATTTCTACTATTATATGAAATCGTGTCAATAATAAATAAGATTTAATATATAAATATGAAATCCAAAAGTTTTAGCAAACAGTTTTATTTAAAATATTTAATAAATAAATGTTGATGATTACACTTAAAATAAAATTAAATTTATATTAAATGTTCGTTTATCATAATTCTATAAAAACTATACATATATATGTTATACACCACACAATATATTGATTTATTTAATTATATAATGCAATTATGATAAATGGAATTATAATGAATAATATAATTTTGATGAAATTTTATAATTATAATAGTTTCTAATTGCATAAATATCCAAATAATATAAAAATAAATTTTAAATGAAAATATTTAAAAATAATTGAAAAACATTAATTAAAGTAAATAATAATTATTAGGCATAGAGTATTTAAATAGCATCGATATAATTATAATTATTTATGAGGTTTTATTTTTATTATTATTATTATTTATTTTTGTTCCTATTTATTATATAATGAATGTTTTAAAAACAAAAACATAATTTATGTGGTATAAAAGTATTAAATTTTATAAATAAGAAGTAGAAGAAGAAAAAAATGCAGAAAAAAAAGTTTGTAGATAAATTTATATTTAACAAAACAAACATAATCTTACCTATAAGTTGTTTACATGAAATATAATCCGAACAGATTTCCATTTATTTTGTGTTATTTTTTTTTTTTTTATGTTTTTTTATGTTTTTATATATTTTCAATGTTTTTGTTTTTACATTAAAATAAGAAAAACAAAAATTAACCAACAGTATGATAAACATCAAGTATCATGTTGTCTTATAATGATATCCAAAAATAAAAAATAAAAAAATGTTTCTATCCAAACTCCTTTCACAGTTTTGTTTTTCCTTTTTTTTAATAATTAATTAAGTTTTAACAGAAAAACAAAGATCACAAATACTTCTTTTCGGTCATTTGCGAAAAATACACAATCAAACTTTAAAATTCATTAAAAAAAAAAAAAAAACATTTTTGATTAAATCCCAAGGAAACGAGATTTTTTTTCTTTTTTTTTTTTTTTTAAATCTAATTTCACTCCATTTTAATTAACCGAAAACATTTTCTAATTTCACCTTAACGTTATAACAAGGAAACATGATGCTTTTCCAATTATTTTATATAATTTTTTCCACAAAATAATTCCCAAAAATAATATAAATAACAAAGACAAAACAAAAATCACTTCATTAGTCTAATTAAATCCATTTGTTTTTCTAATCACACTTTAAGCATATTTCTTTATTATTCTTATTTGTATTTTGTCCTAACAATAATCAAGCAGCAGCAGTAGCAGAAGAAGACGAAGAAGAAAAAAAATTAACAAAAAAATAATCCACAATTATTTTAATTTAATTCGATGTACGATAGCGCTAACATAAAGTCAATCTATTTGTTTTTATTATTATTATTATTATTATTATTATTTTGTATTATAATTTTTATGTAGAACAACACAGCCCTAACCATTAAAACTTTTCTTTTCTTTGCTTTCTTTTCTTTTTTTTTTTTTTAAATATAATTATTTGATACAACCAATTTGTAAATTGGTCTTGCACCGATGAATAGCGTTTTCCAACTAAAATGAGGAAAAAAATCAAACGTTCAAACTTCTGAAAATGAAGAAAATTTTATCGACGGATATTTTAGTACAAATACTAGTCACTTATTGCGCTAATTTTACATTTCAATATAAATATATAAAAAAAAACCACGGATTCTCTCAGTATTTTATGTTAGAGAGTCTCTAATATCCCTACTCCTTGATTTTCGTATATATTTAGCTTTCCTTTAAAGCTGCTCATTTTTCCTTCCTTGTAATTTTGTACAAAATATAAAGTAAGAATTTCCTCGAGATTTTCATTTCTCTCGAATTCATGATCCCACCTAATATATTTTATATTATCAATGCGTTTTTTTTTCTTTTTCTTTTTTTTTTTTGCATGGTTTCACAGTTGTGATAAGAAATGAGTATACTCATATGATAAAGTTAGTTTATTTTATAGCAGAAAATTACTTTTATTTACTCATATTACGCCCCCACCAGTATAAAAGCATTTAATCTGAGATCGGTCATCTCTATTATCACAGCAAAAACTCAAACCGAAATTTGTTGAACGCAACAAACAAGTGTTTTTCGGTAAAATGAAAAAATGAATTTATTTTTTTTCTTTTGTGTTAATTTAAACTTAAAATAAATAATTATGTAGAAATTATGAAATTTATTATAATGGACAAAACATATTATGTTGCAACCAACCTTTTATACATATATTTTTGACAGTATTTCAACAATTTATGATTTAACATATGGCAGAGTATCCCACATAAATTATTATTTTTCAAAATAAAACAGGAGAAGAATTTTTTTTTTTATTTTTAAATATTATCTCACATGTTATTAATAATTAATTAATTTGACTTGTGTTGTAATGAGACAAAAAAATGTGTTTGTTAATAAATAAAATTAATTAAAATGTGAAAACATGTGAACAAAGGGGGAGAACTTATTAGTTATATTTTCCAATATAATCCTTAAATTAAATGTAAAATTCATCAGTAAATGTAAAAAAAACAGAGAAATTCAAATAAATATCAATATCGTTTGTCCATCGATGTTTGTTTTATAAAGTAAACAACAAAAATCAAACATATATTTGATCGGATCTTTTATTTTTATTTTTATTATTATTATTATGTGTGTGTGTTTTTCAACATTTATATTTAAATTCCTTCTTTTTTTTTTTATTGTTTCGCTTTTTCAGTACTCGATAGTATTGATCGAGAAAATAAATAAATAAATAGAAAAAAAAGTTTATTATCTATCAGAGTTTATGTAACAGAGGTCTTTGGCTAGCCGCACTTAAACTGTTAGACACTAGAAGTAGTAGTTTATTTATCTGCTGTGTATATTTATAGTAAAATAAAAAAAAAATATATCCATCTGGTTTTGCCTTATTAGAGAGGCTCAATGAATAGTAGTTGGTTTATACTAGAAAGCAGTTTGTCTCAAAATAAATTGCAAATAACTATAAAAAAAAAAAAAAAAAAAAAAACGAATAAAAAATCCATCTTTAACCATATATATCACGATGAGGGTAATCCCGTGCTATCTTATTACTTTTATCGTCCAAATAGAAGCTAGAATAAATGTATACATAGAAATATATATATATAAAAAAGGATATAATCAAAACTTGTATTATTGTCTACTTTTGGTACAATGATAATTTATAATTTTTCTTCCTTTTTTTCCATCCTTTCTTCATTTAACAAAAGGCAAAAAGTTAATAAAAAAATATATATTATAAATATATCTATAAACATTGAATCTTATTGGCACAGTTTTTATCCGTAGCAGTTGTATTACAAAAAAAAAAAAAAATTTCTTAACTCTTTATCTTTTTATTTATTTATTTTCTCTTTTTTTTTTTTAAGTCTATATCATGTTTATGTCATTTAATCGAGAAAGAATTTTTTTTTTTTCGTTTTTTTATTTATTTATATAAAAATTCGGCCCATAATAAACAAAAAAAAGGAAAAAAGAAAAAAAAAATTCCAACCGTAATGATGAATATTTTTGCAGAAAATAAAAACAAAACTTTTGTATGAAAAATATAGTCATTGAGCTTTTGTTGGAAGAGTAAAAATAAAAAATGATGTGAAAAGCTAAAATAAAAAAAAAAATATTAAAATAAATATAACAAAGATAATAAAAGGCAGCAGAAAGTTTTTTATTTTTTTGTATTTTCATCCGCCCTCTACTTTTAATTTTTTTTTTTTTTTTTTTTTTTTTGGTATAATAATACAAATAAATTTATTAAAGATTCATCTGGGGTAACAGTTTTTCGCCTAGTGAATGACCTAGCTTATACAAAATAATTAATAAATAAAAATTTAATGTTTTCATTGCATTTCTTTTCGATGATTTTTTACAACGGAATTGAAAAGTAATGTTTAAGCCATTTATGAACGATGATTTTTTACAACGGAATTGAAAAGTAATGTTTAAGCCATTTATGAACTTTAAATTCAACATTTTATGAATACAACAAAAACAAAAAGAAAAAAGTGTTAAAGCATCAAATAAAATTAGATAAAAATTTATGCAAAATATGTATACTTAATGTTAAATAACAGCAAAAAAAAAAAAAAAATAGCAGCAAAGAAATTATAAAAGTTTCTTTATGATTTATGAATTTATATTTGTGGGAACTTTATTAATATTTTTAACGTAAAATAAATATACTATAATTATATTAACAGATTGTACTTGAACAAAACATTTATTTTCAAAAAGTTTAATTATTTTTCGGTTAATTTTTTTTTTTTTGGTTTTTTCTTGAAAAGAAATGTTTTTTAATTTTTTTTTGATTTAACGCTATACTACCTAGTAATTAGTGCCATAATAATAATAATAATAATAATAAATAAATTAATAAATATGCATGCAAAAAATATTCAAAATATCATGCAATTTTTATTTATTTTCCATTTCTGTTTATTCATTTAATTATTTCCGCTTATAATAAATAATAATAATTTTTTTTTTTTATTCTATATTTTTTGATTCATTAATAAATAACATGAATTCCAAACACATAATTTTCTAAAAGTATAAAGGAATTATTTTCATGTTTTATTTATTAGATGTTCTCAAAAAAAAAAAAAAAAAAAAAAAACTGCTAGGTTATTTCCACAAGCAGGAAAATACAAAAAAAAAAAAAAAACTTTATAATTCAAACAAATAAGCATATTAATTAATTAGTTTTCAGGTGAATGTAAATGAATACGGTATTTTGCATACATAAAAATTTCTTTCTTTTAGTTTTTTAAACAAAACGATATTCATTCATTTTTCGCAGTTAACATGGATTTTTATTCCTTTTGCATGTTAATAGCAGTAATTATTAATGTATATACAAAATATATATTTAAACTTATTTATTTATTATTTATACATAATACATAGAATATAAACAATAAATTATCGCCTAAGAGAGAAGAAATGTTGTAGAGAAAAATGATATTACGTTTGGTTAACCTATTTATAGTATAGTTGCTAAGATGTATGTCAATAACTTATCTTCAATCTAAATAAACTTTGCTTAGTGACATAATCTTTAAATGGACTATTTCCATTTGATATGTGCAGATTGTTTTAATTTGCAAAACGAATTTGTTTGTATGGAAACATAATAGTAAATTTGTTACCATAGAAGCAATGATATTTTCATTAGTATTATGGTTTAAACATACAAATTATAGACAAAGATTATATTTATTATTAAGTTTTATCTAATTCTTTTAATACCTAAATTATTTTAGTAATATTTAATCATAATTCCTGTACTCACAATATTATTTATTTTATAATTGTCATAACAATTTTCAAATGATGATGATAAACTAATATCAAATCATTTATAAAAGATTGTTTCATTCGGTTTTCTGTATATTTGCTGATACATTCTGGAAAAAAATATTATTTTATTATTAATATACCGAATTTTAGATATCAACTCTTAATTATTATTACAAGCAATTCTTAGTAATTTTTAATTGGTATTTTATGACATATTAAAATATTTATGTCATTAGTTGTTACCTTAGATTATTCAGTGCTTTCTTATATATTTATATCCATTCCAATCACAATACAAAGCATTACATTTAAATGATAAATCTACTGCAGTTTATTCAATTATCTACACTTAAAAACATTACATATACTTGTAATAATTGGCACAAAATGTAAGAAATAATTATGTTGCCTTTAATTGTAGATAAAACCATTTTTTTTTCTCTCTTCAAAGAATACAACGATAGCCATTTGATAGTAATGTAGTTAATAAAACTTAATTCAGTTCTTTTTTAGCAAATAATTCTGTCTTTGAGAAATATTTCATTAAAAGAAAGAAAGAAAAACTTAAATTAATTAATTAATTAATAATAAAAAAAAAAAATGAATATAAATTCTTATCAATTGATTGTTATATGGTTGTTAACGTTTTTTTATAAAATTCCTTTGAATACTTTAATTGATAATAACATTTCAAAATATTCGAAAAATAAATTTCAAACAATTTTACAAGGGTCAAAAGAATGTTTAATAACAATTCATTTAATAAATAAGAAGACAATTTAATAATATATACGTTAGAGAAAAATATGCTTCAATATAACTAAAATACTTGTTAATATGATAATTTTCTATAATTTTATTTAATACATAAATAAAGTTAAAAATTTTAATAAGAAAACAAATCTCTTTCATTATATTGTCTTTTTTTTTTATTGTTTATTTATTATTATCAACTAGCAACGATGTCTTTTGATTTATGTAAATAATACGAATGAAAAAGTAAAATGTAAATTTTTAATGTAAAATATTTTAATTGTTATTTGTATGTAAATTAAAAAAAAAAAAAAGTAAAATTTATATCAAATAAATTTTATGTTTTGCCTTTTGTTTTTAACTCTTTCAGCATCAGTTACAGATTTTTATATAAAATTTACCATTGTTGACATTTGTGATGGTGAACTATGAACTTTTGTATTGTTTGACGTTATATATACGAGTATAGGGAACAAAAAATAATTGAGTTTCCATGCCTTTTTTTTTTTTTGTTTTTCATTCCCTTTTTCGTTATATTCTATAGTCTATTCTACAAAAAAAAAAAAAATTCTCCTTATTATCATTTACATAAATATATTCTAATTATGCTAGATATCATTTTCCAGCTTTATTATTACTTTTTGTTTTTTTTTTTTGCATTCTATTATTAATAATGATTTTAGGTTAAATATTTAATTATAATTAGTGTCGCGTTGTGAATTTGAGTCTTTTTTTATTTTTGTTTCCTTTTAAATACTTTATTTATATAATAGGCAAATCACTTCAACCTTAATGTGTGTGTTATCATATTTCAAAAATTTAATTTATATTACAAAATAATATGTATTCTATGAAAATTTATTAAAATTTAACGACGTCATATTTGTTATAAGAAATTTAATATAAAAATAAAAAAAAAAAAAATGTATATTTTGAATATTTGAGTTTTAATTGACATTGTTTTTATTTTTAATTGCTATTAATCACCAGTTGCTTTACTGTTTTCAATTAGCATGATATTTCTTTTGCTAATTAGAATTTCTTGTTTATTAGATAAATATTTTATTAAACATTTATAGTTTGTCAACAAATTATCCATTTTCAAAAAATAATTTACATGCACTTCATCATCTATATAACTAGTTTTTGGTAAACTTTTCCGTTTATCTAATAATATAACATACTATCGTGATATGAACAGAATTTAATTTGTCACATTGTTTAAAATACCCTCAAACGTTATTGTGACTAACAAAGTAATAAATGGTTTTACGGCAATAAAATCAAATCAAATAAAATAAAAAAAAAAAGAAAAAGATAATTTATTACGTTTTTTGATATTAAATTATAGAGAAAACGAAATTTTTTTTTTTTTTGAAAGAAAATAAATCAATTTATGTAATGTTTGTTTGTACGTAGGTGATGATAAGAGATATGCTGATTTTAACAATTTTAAATCTAATTAAATATTTATATCTATAAGTACATTTGAAGTTTTCTACCTTTATATACTCCCATTGTATATAGTTTCAAAGTCAATAAATCGTTAAAGTCTCATTAAGTCACAGACATTGTCTGCAAATAATCTATATTTGTAGGGCATTAATGTATTGTATTGTATCTTAAATTATATCCAATTCAGTTATTATAATATTATTTTAATCATTTTTTATTATATTGGCATTGTTAGTAAAACTCTTTGTGTATTCAATCAAATTAAAGTTGATAGTTTGTCTATTGAATCCTCGTAATATAATTTATCCATATTGAAACTATAGAATTTTTTATTTTTTATTTTTCTATTATCTATGTTCGTTATGCTATCAGTGCTCATGAACATAAACTTTGCATCAGCCACACCTTACAGTTGCCGTTTCTAAATGTCATTGCTCGCTTTTATCTATTCGATTATATATATATATTTATATATGTTCACACAAAACAGAAATTGCATTGTCTTCAATGTTATGCTTAACACCAAGCATCTTCATATCTTTAATTTCCGATTCTATCTACAACTTTTTCGCATCTCGTTTTTATATAAATTTATAAAAAAAAAAATTTATACATAATATTCAAGTTATTAGATTTCATCGATTCGCAAACAATACACTATCAATGTTTGATCATAATATCATTATAAGTCACCTG
Organism: Ptychoptera albimana; assembly: GCA_961205885.1. Classification (NCBI taxonomy): domain Eukaryota; kingdom Metazoa; phylum Arthropoda; class Insecta; order Diptera; family Ptychopteridae; genus Ptychoptera; species Ptychoptera albimana. The sequence continues at coordinate 11,827,683 of OY540805.1, forward strand.
TCTTATATCTTTTTCTTTCTTTTTCTACTTGAACCAATTTTTTATAATATTTTTTTTTTCTTTTTTTTTGGTTTTTCTATAAAATATTTACAAAATTTATGTGCGATGTCATCGTCGCTACTTTTTTTTTTCACCTGCTATTTATTCTTATTATATTTTTGATGGTGTAAACGTGTCTTTTCAAATTTATATTTATAACCATTACAAACAATCATTTAATTCAATTATATATTTATAATAAATCATCAACAATATTACGTAAACTATATATAATTAAATTCAATTCAACTTGAATTAGCTGAATAATATTTATTTCATTTTGTAAGAAAAGAAAAAAAATTATTTTTGTGTGATAAATAAATAAATAAATTTATTTTTAAAACAAATATTAATCGTTTTTTTTTTTTCTTTTTTGCACCCTTTATACCTTTTTATTTGTGTGTATTTATTTTGCCGCAACATCACTTCAGATTGGGTGGCATAACATAACAAATAATTCTTTCACTTCAAATACCAACTGAATTATTAACATTTACTTAAGAAAGTTTATAGTTATTATTGTTATGTTTTGTGGTAATAGCTTATAATTGATGTTTACTATTATTTTCTAATATTTATTGTTTTTCAATCAATTTCAATTCATAAATATATATTAATGTAATTTATGTATTGTTGCATTTAGTCTCATACATTCTTAAGCCGTTTATCATGTTTCATTGTTATAATATATCAGTTTATTCAATTTTAGTATATAATTCAAATATTTAATTTATTATTTAAAGTAAATTCATCTGGGAAAATTATACCTCAATGCAAATTATATGTTTTGATTTCTTACTGAGAGTAATTTTCATAGTTATACATAATAATAATAATAATAATAATAATAATAATTAGTGCAATTAATGTATAATAAAAATAAAATATATATATATATATAATACCTACCATACGTATGAAATTAAAGCATTAATGACTTGAAAAAAAAAAAATTATAATTGCATAAAATTGTTCAAAAAAAAAATAAAAAATTAAATAAAAAATGTAAATTTTGCTTCGTTTAAATAATTGTTTTCGAGATTTTAAATATTCAACAGGCACTTGAATACAAAAAAAAAATCACAATTTATTTTGTTCAGAGCTTTTTCCATTCACATCCATTTTTTAACTTAATATTTGTAATCAATTGCCACTTTTTATTAATGCTGTTTTTTTTTCTTTTTTTTTTTTTGTTCGTTACATTTTTCCATTTATCGCTTTAAATAATGAATTATGTTATTAATATATAAAATGATTACTTGTGTTAAAAAAAAAAAACAGAAAAGAATCGATAAGTCACGTTTTTTCAAATTTTTTTTTTTTTTTGTTAAAGGGTTACAAACATTTTTTTAATAAAAATATTTGAAAACATTTATGATTGTTCATTTCAATTAGTGTACTTAAATATTAAATGTATTCAACAAAATAATGTTTATATTAACATTAGTGTTGTGTTTTGATACTTAATTTCATTAATAATTAAATATTTTATACATGTTTAAATAATACACAAAGATTTCATAGACAAGTTTAAAGTTTAATCTGTTTTTAATAATCAGATAAATAAGTTAACAGTACACAATAATAATTAAAATATAAATAAATTGTCTATTTTTATTGCACTTTATTTAACAAGTATATGTTTAACATTAATACAGAAATATTGTTTATAGCATCGAAGCAATAATTATTATTTTTAAGATTATATTTTAATGATAACACGATTGTTTCTGAAAAATATGTTCAATCAAATTTCAATAACTGAATAAACAAGATTATGTTATACAATAATAAACATCATTTAACCATTAAACTCCTGCTTAAAAAATTACAAAACATTGCTAAAAGGTATAATAACTGACCCTAAAAAAGATTAACAATAAAATCAAATGTTATATTAATAATAATAATTATAATTATTATTACAATACAATTATGTAATTATGCTTATCGATTTTTAATTGTTTTTATTAAATTTGATTATGTTTAACATATCTATTAGCATTTCAATCATTATTCATTATTAATTTAACTAGTTTAACTACTATTTAAACAATAAATGTAAAATTTAAATGCTTAACAGAATTTAGATAATATTATCTTATATAAAAAACAAAAAAAAACCTAACCCATAATAACAGATAATAATAAATTATGCAAAAATATAACAGAAAAATAGAAAATATTTTTTTCTAAAGATTTCCACTTGAATAACAAACACAACGTAATAATCGTATGTGATTCTTTCTGATTTCAGTATCTATCCGTATGAATGGAATCTATGTGATTATTGAAAAGAAATATATATAAAAAAATCGACATGGTATTAAAAAATACAAGACGCAAAAAAGAAAAAAAATCGAGATAACACAAGAATAACAATAAACTTTGTACATATAAGTGACATACAGTCACAGAACAAGACAAGACATAAAATTTATATATATTATACGTATATAATGTCCTTCAAGTATAATGGCTTATAATTTTTCTAGCTTAGCAAAAAATAACTTTGCTATCCGACATTCGATTGGAAAAATATTTTTCTTTTTGATAGTGACAAAAAAATTTATGAAAAAAAAAATACAAACTTTGCCTTACTGATTCTTTCAAAATTCCTTCTATCAATACATGGTGTCTTATTGATGATTCGCTTCTATTTTTTTTATTTTTTTAAGTTATCATCTTCTATTTTATCTTATTGTTCATTTTTGATGGTGTTGACAATAATAGTTTATATGATACGACTGGACAACTTATCATAATACAAGTTTTATGTTATTACAAGTAATTCTATATATAAACTTTTTATTTTAATAATACAAATAATAATAATAATATTAAATCACCCTGATTATGATGATATTACTTCCATAATATTCTAATATTATTTTTATGTAAAATTCAACTTAACTTCAACTCGTTTTTTTTTTTTTGTTGATTTTTTTATATCAAACAATAATAATTTATTTTATTTATGAATAAAAAAAAATGTCAACATAATAATGATGATAATAATATAATATTTTTTGTTCTTATCATGATAATGAAAATGTGACCTTGTACTTAGTTTCGTTGATGTATAAATATATATCAAAAATTTATATCATTTTTATAGATGTCCTGCTGATGTTCGATATAGGATTAGACATTTGATCAAATTATATGATGCGAGATTTTTTATATACGTAATCATTGGAGCAGCAAATGAGCCATCGGACATGCCAATCAATCTTTACCAATATCACAAAGACATTAAATGTCACGTACTCAGGAAATGAAAATCTTATCCTTATATATTAACTAAATATGCGTAACTTATAAGTGATTCGCCTGTGTTAAGATCAAATGTTTAGATAAAAGTTTATAGAAAAGTTTAAATTTAGTCTATATAAGTTGATAGATTACTGTTAATCATTATCTGTTAAAAGGAAAGTAAGATTGAATGTAACATTATGAACGAGCAACAATTTTGACTTTTTTTTTTTTTTTTCTTTATCTATTTTCTTTATGAAATGTCATTAATCCCGAATAAATTCATAAAACTAATTTACTTCCTATAAACACGTATCCACAATATAACAAATAAATATTAAATTAATTAATCAGTAAGTTACAAACACAAATATATATAGAATTGACTAATTTAAAGTTTGTAATAATTAATATATGAATGCAATATAAATGAGATTTTATTTATGTTTTAAGGATTCAACAATAGCATAGATTTTCAAATAATATAAAACAATTATTATCATAATTAATTTTCAAATAAATTATACAAACAACAATATATATATATATATATGTATATAATTATTTATAATTTTCAATATATTTATATATATATATATATATATATATATATATATATATATTTAAAGCTTTTGATAATTAATAGTCAAATTTAAAGCCATACGTTATAACAGAACTCTTAATTTATCATTAATATTCTACGAATATATACAATTAATTGTAATTTAACAAAACCCGTAAAATAGTTTAAGGTAAATAATATAAGTTTTTAAGGAACAAAAACTGAATATAAAATAATATATTAAACATAGTAAACACTGTCACTTATACATATTTTATAAAACATGTTCTAATGTCGTGCATTTTATATTATTATTATTACCAGGCGTCTCCACTATAATAAATGGGCAAACATTTGTAAGGTTTCTTTGGAAATTATTAAACAATCGGCATGATTTTACTTAATATTTGTTGTATTGTAAATAATTATTTTGATAAGAATATATATAGTTTAATAATATAAGAAAATTCTAAAACACATTTTATATTATGTTTTTGTTATTACAAAATTATATTACCATAAAATAACAAAAATATATAACCTCGAAATACTTATAAACACGTTCGTATTTTATTCGGAGCTTTCTTTTTATTTTTTTCTTATACTTCCTATATAAAATACATTTTAATGATAATAACTTTAAAAAACACAAAACAATTAAAAAAAAAATATATTTTTTTTTGTTTTCTTATTCTTCTAAAAGCTTTTATAATAACAAATTTTTTTTTTTTTTTTTTGAATTTAGGAAGCAGTAAAATTATTAAAAAAAAAAAAATGAAAATTTTTAACATTGAATTGAGTTTATTCTCTCGGTAAACAGATAGACATGAAAAATTGATTTGATGCTATGAATATATATATATATATAAAGAAGAAAAATGAATAAAAAAATTTTATTAGCAATAAAAACAGATGTCGGATATATTTATTCATTATTTATATACAAATCGATTTTCAATTTGTAATAATATATGTTGAAATGTGATATTGTTGCTCTACAATGGTTATAAATTATTTTTTCATCTTTTTTATTATTTTATTATAAAATGTTTGATTTGGCTGAGAAAACCCAATTTATAACATTTTTCATTTAATTACAAGACACAATAAGAAGAAAAAAAACAATAAGAAAAAATATTTCCAAATACCGATCCAAACATAATATAAAGAAGAAGAAAAAACTTGTTATTAAATTAAAGTAAACATTTAAAGAAAGAAAAAAACTATCATCTAATTTATGCTTCTATAATATTTCTATCATTGTTCTTTGATTACATTACATTCTAAGACAACAAAAATATTTACATCACGTAATCATAAAAAAAAAAAAAAATGATGTAAACTCATCCCTATCCACCAAAAAAAATATTTTTATATAAAAAAATGAAATAAAGTAATAAAATGATATTTTAAGTAGAATAAAATAAAAAGAAAATATGAATAACGAAATTCTGTTGATTTTCATATTGTTGGACCATAGATATATTTTAAATACTTTAAGCTAACCTCGAAATTAAGGGCATTTAATAATCTTTTCTATACTTTATACTTATTTAGGGACGAGAACGGCAATAAAATCTAATAAATTCGTTTCCCAACAATGCGATTAAGGGATTTTTACGTGTCCGGAAGATTGCACACACACACACACACACACACACACACACACACACACACACACACACACACACACACACACACACACACACACACACACACACACACACAAAAAGAATGGTTTTTATAAATGTGTGAGAGAAAAACACCCAGTTTGTCGTCTTTTTATATTTTAGCGTTGACAAGACAACAAGAATAACAGCAGTTTATTCAAAAATCCAACTGATTACAACAAAGGCAGAAGGCATGATGTAGAAATGAAAGGAAATGAAGTAAAATTACAATAATATTCCTTCATCTATATTTTTTATAAATAGGATTTTTATTTTCTTTTTTTTTTTTTACACTTTGGCATCAAGTGATAACGATAATTTTATGCGAAATGTATACAAGGCGCGAATATATATATATATTATTTTTTATATCCAATTTATACAATATTTTCGATGCTGTTAACTGTCTGAATCGTGTAAACAAATAACAAGTATATACGAGAAAATAATAATGTACATAGAAAAATAGCAACAAAATATTATATTGATTGATGTTATACATTTAAATAGGCGCTAACGATTACATAAATAATAATAATAATAATCATAATTATAATAATAATAATAATAAAAAAATGTAACATAACAAATCATTTTATGTTTCTTATTAAATCGCTAAAAAGTTATATGAATTGTGCATTTATTGTCGGTTAAATACTAAGTGAATCTGTTACAAACCATAAAATTTTTATTTGCTATCAAATTATATAAAATAATGTTATAACGATAATGTTTAATGCTTATAAAATTTTTGTTGCTTAATATTTCTTTCGATTTATTTATTTATTTATTTTATAAATATATAATATATGAGTGCAGTAATGTAAACAATAAGTTAATTAGTAATGTTTTAAGATCATAAAGTAATTATAAATTTGATTTATGATTTTTTAAGAAAGTAACGTAATACAACTGGCAGAAATAATCTCTGGCTTATTGACACTTTATGTGCTTTTCGATACCATACACTAATTAAAGCTTTAATTCAATTAATTGCTTTGTATCAATCATAGGAGAATAAAACGTTTGATTTATGAATAATATTCCATAATAGACACATTTTGTTATACCTTTGTGTAGAAATTTTTATTTTTTTTTAACATTTTCTTGTGTAATTATGTTTGATAAGCTTTAATTATTAATTCATATATAATAAAATGCATTAATATTATTATATTACAATTACTGTAAAGGTGTACTAATTCTTAAGCTTTCACGTTTGAATTACCACTTTATATAAAGTGAAGTAGAAGAGCTTTTCCTTAAGATTATTATATTTGTTACATCACTTCAATTAAGTACACAAATCATCTCTTATAATGCATCTAGATTACCAAATCTACTTTAAACTTATGAATTATCAATTAAATAAATTCATGTCATACATACTTGAATATAATCTAATCATAATCAATTGATATCATTGATGTATTATTATATTAATACCTATTTAATCAATTATTATTGATTATTTACAATTAATTACTAATTACTATTTTAATATTTTTCTAATTTTAACTTAACTTTTTTTTTTTTGTCTCACAATCACAACTTTACTTAAACAAACAGAATATTTGTCTAATCCATCGGTTATTCTACTTAAAGTTTTTATTCCTGTTTTTTTTTTTTTTTATAATTTGAAATTACCATAAATTCTGTATTCTGATAAAATTGAATTGCGAATTTACAATGTGACAATGGTGAATACAAAATGAGAATAGAATATAATTTTGTAAATCAGATTCAATATTGTGTTTATGTTTGTAACATAAGAACGACAGAGCAGCATACAAACAAGAATTCGGTACCAGAAAGTAAAATAAAAAAAAAAAAGGAATAACTCAAAGTTTTTATTCCCCTTTAAAAATTATTAATCATAATAATATTTTTTTGTTTTTATTTTGTTTGTTTGTTGTTCTTTGTCGGTGGTTAAACGTCTTAAAAGAGTTAAAAGTTATTTTCTTCCTCAACGAGCTTATTTTACTTCAATTTTTTTTTTCTTCTTCTATTAGAAGTGAGTTGTAAAGTTCAAGTTCTCCAGCAAAAAAAAAAAAAAAAAAAAAGTTTAATTTAATTGTAAACAAAATGAAGAAAGAAAAAAAAAATTGAAGGAAAAAGAAATTTAATAATGAAAATTTATTGAGGTGAAAAATATATTTAATTTAGATTTTTAAACGTAGTAACAACCAGAAGTCGGTAAGATTTAAAAAAAAAAAAAAAAGGGTTAGACAAACTGGTCTCGAATTATGAATATTTGTGCGTGGTTTTTCGCCTGTCTTTTTTATTTTAATTTTTTTTTTGATTATTTTTTGTTTACTTTTCCTAGTCTCCTTAACACTGCTGTCGACATTATTTTGCTTGAATACACAAGACAAGGAAAAACAGAATAAAAAAATTAAATAATAACAAAAATAATGTAAATAAGGAAGCAGCTTTATAAATTTCCTATTTTATTAATTCTTTCTTTCTTTTTTTTTTATTTTTTTTTTTTTTATATAAGTTTAACAACGAAAAAAGAAAAAATGAAAAATATCAGCCAAGGTTTACAGGAGAAATTTAATGGTTTTTTAATCGGTGAATAAAGATAACAGCTGAGCTTGAATAATAAACGACCTTTTATTCCTTAATTTTTTTTTTGTTTTTAAAGCTTTTATATAAAGTTTAGTTAGGTCTATAGGGTGACTACGATTTTGTAATAGTTTGCAAATTCGTACGAATATATTTTTGCTATGCTCAAATCAATATTGGTAATCTTTTCATTTCTTTTAGCATAAAAAGGTCTTTGTTTCATAGTACAAATTGGGTTTAATTTTTTTTTCTTTTTATTAAAAGTAAAATAATTGAGGAATAAATCTTACAACAAAAAAAGAAGCTCTGGATAAATGAAGATTTTTATTTTTAAGTTTTTTCTTTTTTTTTCCTATTAATTTTAATCAAATAATACTGCAACAAAAAAAAAAAAAAATTAAAGAATAAATTTAAAATAGAAGCTATTCAATAACTTTGATTATCCTTATCGTGTTTCGTTGTATTTAATTTATTTGGCAAAAACTTTTAATAGCACAGATGAAGAAGCAGAATAAGGTGGAAAGCACATTTTTTTTTCTACACGAATATGCAATGTAAATGGAGAGAATTGTTTTTTTTTTTTTCTTTTTTTCTCTTAATGTTTGTTGATTCATTTCAGATCATCTGTCAAAAGCAAAACAATAAATATAGATAATGTATATGGATGGATTGAACTCAAAAGACAAACATTTTTATTATTTTATTCTATGTATAAAAAAGGGACGACAAAAAACTTTTCTCATCTTCTTGTCAAAGTGTCGAATTTGCAATAATAATAATAATAATTTTTTTTTTTTTTTTTACCATTCAATATTTTTTCACTCACAATGAATTTTCCTATTGTTTACTATTGTGAAAAAAAAAAAAATATATTCTGTTCTGTTTTTATTAAACTTTACTCATTCGGTTTGAGTATTTTCCGCTTTAATATAATTTTTTTTTTTTTTTTTGTTATTCTATTATAGAATCATCATATCTTTTAAATTTAATATTATAGTTTTGTTTTGATTTTAGTTGTTGTTTTTTTTTGTTTGTTGTTTTCTTATTTATTCCCTCTTATTGGTGGCATTGTTATGTGAAGATAATATGACAATTTATTTTTTACTGTTTGTATTAACTTTCTGCAATACTTTTTCTAAAAATTGTGTCTAAACTACTTTTAAAGCAATTAAAATAGTAGAATTTATATACCATCAGCACTGATTGTTTGTTTGTTTTTTTTTTTTTTGGTTATAAAATTAATTAATTAAAAAAAAAAAAAAGTAAAAATAAAAGTTATTTTAATTAATTTATTATTTCTCTGTCATAATTAAATAATAATAACAAAAACTAACATAAATATTTATGTTCTCTTTGGTATCATTTTAATTACATATATAAAAAACGAAACATATCCAAATGGAATTACTATTATTTTTGTTGTTGTTTCAATGAAATGATTAAAACTTATTATAATTTATGCTTTTTACCAGAGCTTCCAATTTAAATATTATTGTATTTATCATATAATATCACAGATATTAGATTTTAAACATTTTTCTTTTTTGTATGTAAATAATATTTATGAAATGTATTGCAGAATAGTTGAACGAACCGAAAATTTTATATGGATATGAAGCAGCTGCAACAGATAAACATTTTTTTATTTAATTAAATTTTAAATGTTTATGGCGAAAACTTTTGATTTATTGCGATTGACTGGTTTAAGTTTTCATTTTTTGATATTTTGGCACAGATATACTAGAGTTAGTATCCATATTTGTAAAAGCCATAAGGATAAGATTTTCATTTCCTTAAGACGTGACATTTGATGTTCTTGTGATATTGGTGAATATTGATTGGCATGTCCGATGGCTCATTTGCTGCTTTGGTACTCATATATAAATCACTATTCATAGAATCTCTACAAATGTCTAATCCTGTATTGACCAACAGAACATACATAAAAATGCTATAAAATTCAGTACATTATCTCGAGTAACGCACATACTGCATCATCATAATAATATAATAACATAAAAAAAAAACATACATACATATATACATGTTATGCCTTTTTATATTCACTCTTTCAAGAATTACAATTTGGTTAAATTATATTACTCTGCTGAACCGAATCGGTTGTGTAGGTGTTTGATGTAATAAATAGAAAATCTTGAGACTAGAATTAAGTAATATATACGATTCGGTGAATAAATCAATAAAATATACACACAAAAAAAAGCACGAAATCATATTAATTGTTTGTAGTAAAAATATAATAATTGTCTTACGATGAGAATCTCTCACAAAAGTACCATGGAAAATTCATTGTTGAAAAATTAACAGAAGTTGTTGCTTTATTTTATAGTCGGGTTTCTCTAGGCGTTATCAGCTTCCGCAATTAGCTTCTCAAAAATTAAAATTTTATATTTTGTGTACTTTTTACGGAACTACCGACATAGACTCTCAAGATGATATTAAATTGCACCCTCTATGTGCTCCTTCTCTATGGTTTAGCCACATTTTTCTATTAATTAAAATGCGTTTTGAGAAAATATGGTTTCTACAAAACTAATCCTGCAACGCGATTTAAGTTTTTATTTTGATTTCATTGATAGAAATGGCACCAAGAAAAAAAGATCAACAATTACCTAACGATGGGGAGCAGGATAAAAACACAACTGAATACTTATCATTTGTACTCTCCCACACTTATGTAGCCATAAAAAAGATAAAACCAACAACAACAACAACAACAAAAAATAGTAAAAATGCAAAATATTATTTGAAGAAAAAACTTCATTTTTTATTTAACTAAATACATTGTCAAAAGAAATATATTAAAAAAATGGGATAACATTTCAATAATTAAAATAAAACTCTAATTCTAATATTAAAAAAAAAATTTTTTAAAAAATGTATTTCTCATATATATTTCCTATAATCCATTACCTATCGATTAATCCTATATAAAGTCCTTTAAGATACCACAAAAAAAAAATTAATAAAAAATTTAAGAAAATTATATATTTTTATAATGAAAATTAAGAATAATTTGGTAGGATGGATAATTATATTTTAAGTTACTTGATTACTTGTTTACTGTTTTAATCACATTATTAAACAAAGAAACAAACAAAAAAAGGAAAGAATTAAAAATTAATAATTAAGGAAACACCAAGATAATTTGATCAATTTTTTTTTTTTTTTTTTTGCAATATTTGAATAAGATAAGGAGGCACAAATTTAAATTAATTTTTTCTTCACGAATATTTATTAAATATACTTTAGCATCTTATTCGAGTATTATTTTTAAATTCTTTTACATAAAACTAATTTAATTAAACGAAAAAACAAAAATAAAATAAAACCACCACGCATACAATACATTTTTATTCTTAATTTTAATAATAAATTTAGAAAAATATGTTTTAGTCTCACATTTCTTGTATTTTTTTATTTTCTTTTCTACTACTCAGTTTATGCTTTTACTGTTAATGTTTTAACGTAATTCAATTATCAAAAGTAACAAATAATAAATAAATAAACATATAAGGCTAATACAGCATTAAACTGTAAGGATAAGGACACCTTTATACAAGTGACAAATCTTATTTCCTTTCTATAATTCAGTTTAAATAATTTTTAATCGCAAAAAAAATCATTTTTAATTTCATTTCGTTATAAACGAACGGAAATTTCATATTTTTTCTTACGTTTTTTTTTTTTTTTTCATTTTAAGATAGATTAATCTTTTATTCAAAATGAAAAGTAAACAGAAAATCAATTCCATATTATTTAGGAATAGAAATTTATACTTTTATTCATATAGAATATTTATTATTCTTCTTTGAGCTTTAATAAAATTTAATATATTTTAGACCAATATTATATAAGATAAATAAATATATATAATTTCATTGCAGTTGAAACATAAGTAATGTATAGATTAATTATGTTGTCATAATAATTATCTAATTATTAAATAAATATTATTCTTTACTAAACACATGAATAACAGTATTTACAGAAATATTATTAGTTTCTTGTGGAATTATAGATTAAGAAAAGTAAGACAATATACAATTTATTTAATGACGTTATTTTCGAATTATATATGATATAATTAATATATTTCTTTTAATTAATTTAATTAAATTTTATCAACTATTTTGCTAACAGCAAGATATTATTATAAAAATATTTATTCATTTAAATTTGTTTTATATATATAAAAAAAGAGGGGTAAATTTGAAAATACCATTTTATGATAGGGTCCACCACATTACTTATGTAACAATTAATTAATACTAATAGGAAAACTATAATAAGTGTATATAATAAGTGTAAATAATAATATCATTTATAATTAGTACAATAAAATAATATAAAAATTGCATTTTATTTATGTTTAAAAAAATAATTAAATAATAAATAAAATTAAATAAAAAAAATTAAAAAAAAAAAAAAAAACAAAAAATGTCAATAGTCATCATCATCATCACAGGTTATTCTTATAAGAAATAAAAAAGAGTCATTTAGCACTGATATAGAACTTTAAGCATTTATATCAACGTTTTTAATATTAAATAAATAGAAAACTAAAACAAATAATGCGATTATAGTTAGGATGAAATTGTTGACATACTTAAACTAAAAAATAAAAAATAAAATCAGATCAAAATAATTTTTCAAAATCAAAAAGGATTCAAATCAAATTGATTTAGAACATAAATAATAAGATGATAGAAAAATGTAAAAAATATTTTTAAAATATTTAAAATAAAATTATAGCAGTAGTTAACAAAATTGAAAGGAAAATGATTTTTAAGTAAAGATAATATATATTGTACAATTATAAATATTAATTTCTATCCAGTACCATGTTTTCCACTCTCAAATAAACCTTTACGGAAAAATGATGAAAATTCAACAAGTGATGCTTTTGTTAGGCCTACACCGCCCGGCCCTTCAAATATAGGGCATTGTGGTATTTTTGCACAAACCACTAATAATCGTCGCATATAAGATTCTAATTGACGACGACGTTGACGTGCAACTGACTCACTTTTTGACGAAAATAGTTCACGTCTTGGAAATGGTATTGCACTTATTTTTTCGCCATAACAATTTTTCATACTTAAATGTAATTCGCGAAAACGACTGTAACGTCTCAATAGAATCCATCTTTCTTCAAGTAAATTTATTCTAACCTCGTATTCGTAATGAGTTTGTTTACCGGCACCACGTATTATAAAACTGGGAACACTTATTGTGTGTTCTGACTCTTCTGAAAATAAATATAATATTCTTAATTTATGTATCAATTTTAAATAAAGAAAAACATACGATAAGCACCAATCGATGGTAATGATCTTGTTACACTAGGAGCATATGTAGATTCATACAAATTATTTCGATTTCTAAGCACTGAAGATTGTGGCAACTGATGAAGCCGATTTTCATCACTTCCAGCAATGCTTTCGGGTATGTCACGTGCACTGTCAAGTGTTATCTCACCATCAGACAAACAACATTCTAAAAATTAATAATTTACAATTATTCACAGATTTTATATAATAAATGAAGAAAATGTGACATAATACACACCAACTCGTTCTTCATATTTTCCTGTATGTTGAAATTCCATCTCAAGCTTAACATACTGTTTTTGTAACTCTTGTAAGTAAGCAATTTGCTCATCTAAGTGATTACGATCATTATCTGACTCTAAGCTTTTCATTATAAGCGCTTTTTGTGTTGCAATCTCTTGTCGCAATTGATATATATTTTTTAAGTTTATAGCCGATGTAGTTTCACATGATGAACTTGCTGATAGAACATCGTCATCATCATCATTTTCATCATTAGCACCAACACCACTAACATTCGTATCATCTACATCAAATTTTGTCATACGTTCTTGATTTACATTTGGTGTCGACATTACAATTTGGGGTGTTGATAATTTTTCATTAGTTTTTTGGGTTTCTAAACTAACTCCGCTATCACTCATTTCATTGTCTTCTTTTAAATTAATTTCCGAACCAATTACGGTTGAATGGTTTCCCGACGTTCCACATGGAACAGAAGAAAATGATGAAGTAGCTGACCAATCTGAATTTGCCGTATGATATGTTTCACAAGTATCTGTTGTACGAATATCTGGGGTTTCAGTTTGTGCATCGGAATCCGTCATTGTTTTTAAATTCAGACTTAAACTAAAAGCAAATGCAAATAAGATATTTTTTTGTTACAAGATTTAGTTTGTTAGTTTTATTTTATTGTTTTTTTTACGATTGCTTTTTCTGTTGAATAACTTCCATATCGTAAGATGTTTTTTCAACAGATATTATCTGTGCATCCTTTTCCAATTGTGATAGTCGTGTGTCTAAATCAATCATTTTTTCATTACTGTCATTCAATAAGGCTTCTTTTTGTTCTAATTCTTTTTCAATTCGAATTATTTCATCTCTCTAAAATTATATTATTGATTAAAATCTATATTTTATGTTTTTTTTTATAAATAATTACATTTTTTTTCACTGTATCACGAATAAATTGTGCTGAAAAATTATCTAATGATTTTGATACATCTAAGAGTACTTCACTAGAATCATCTGATAACGGTGTACTATCTGTTATTTTTATGTTTAACTTAAAAAAATAATAATTTATTAATACCAAAAATTATGTAGATAAGATAATTTTTATTTATTCATATAAAGATAAAAACCACACATAAATGATAAATAATTCAAAAAAAAAAATAAAACTACCTCATCTAATTTACCACAATCGAGTAACTCTTGTAATTCTTTTGCTGCATACTCATAGAAATCACGTTTCTTAGAGTCGAGCTGAGTTTGTAAAGCGGATATTTGTCTAGCAACAATATCTACCTATTTTTTTTATTTGTTATTTTAAATAATAAATAAAAAAAAGTATAAATAATAATTAAAAAAACAAATATAAATAATAAATATTTAAATAATAATAATAATAAAACATAATATCAAAAAATAAATATTTATACAATAACAATGTCTTACCTGAATCTTTTCACTGTTCATTTCCCACAATAACATTTCACGTCTTGCTAATAATTCTTGCTCTTTACAATCATAAATTGCTAATTTGTCTTTTTCTGCTCTTACTAATCTATCTAAATTTTCAGCCAATTTTTTCACTTTTATTTTATATTGTTCGTGCATTTGTGATCTTTCCTAAATGATATAAAGCAATTAAATAGATATAATAATAAATTAAAATATTTAATGTGTTGCTAAAATTTAAGTGGTAACAACGAATTTAGATTAAAGATTATTATATGCAACAAACACAAATTTATGATAATAAAAACCAACATACGAGAGTTAATTGTTTGAGAGCATTTTCTATCGTTTCTAAAATCTTTTTATGTTCATCTTGCAATTCAGCATCTTCCCGCGAAAATAATTCCGATGGACAGTACTGTTTTTCACGTTTAAAAGGTGAATTAAATGGTGTATCATCATCACTACAAATTAAACCAAATATATAAACCAAAAATTTTATGCATGCTATATTATATTCATACCTCATAAAACTACTATTAAGGTTTTCTCTTGATGCAGCAATTAATGATAAACGTGATAAATCTAAACGAGAACGACTTTGTGGATCTCTTCTTAATTTTGCTGCCTCAGCAGGATGATTAAACCTGAACATATTTGTTCTTCCAAGCAAAAGAATATCACCTAATAAAATATTTATTATAAATTAAATAACTGTTTCAGTTCGTTAAAATCATTTAATTATTTTAACCTTGCGAAATGCCAGTTGGCTCTTCAATTAAGTTTGCATTTAACCAGCACAATGCTGGTGGTTTGGGGTAAATGGTAGCAATTCCTTCATATAAAACAATGCTGCAGTGTTCGGGATATATACCAGTACCAGTAAGAACTATATCAGGTTGGTCATGACATTCGTCTGTCCCAATATAAGTTTCACCTTCCTAAAATTAAATTATATTGAATAATATTTTTTAAATTAGTATATTTATTAATATTTTACCTTTAAACTGTACAAGGTAACACCCGTGCTAATATCATCATGTATACCAATTAAATGTGGTTGCTCAGAATCTAAAACAACTCCTACTCCCGATTTTCGTAATCCCAATGTTTTTTGTTCACGTAAAATCATCTGAGCTTCGCGCCACTTTTCGGTCCACTCCTCCGTTAAAACTTTTTCTTGTGCTTCTTTCTTTTGTAAATCTTCTAAAACTTTAGAAGAAGATTCTTCTAGCGTATCCTAAAAAAATTATATAATACATAATGAATGTATAAATCATCTAAATAATTAATGTTTTAATTACACTTTCACTTGTAAGCATCGATTTTAATTTAGTAATTTCTTCACGTAATTCACGAATTAGTTTAACATTTGGATCTTCATTAATTGTTGGTTTATTTATTATGTTTTTAGCTCTATTAGCATATCTTAATGTACTCAACGTTTCACCATAATTACAATCAGCGGGAGATATCGCTGCTATCATTATAGTTTTACTGTTACCACCTAAGCTATCCTTAAGCAACCTTAATTATTAAACAAAAAATTTTATAAGCAATCAAAATTATATCAACAAAAAACTAATGAAAAGTTGTGAAGCATTTACCATGTTAAAACAGAATCACGATAAGGTATGTAAAGAATTTTTTTATTATTAGTTGGATTAGTTTGCTCAGCTAATGCTGAAATAACACTACCAAGCGTTACAAGTGATTTATTAATATGAGCACCTTCCTTTAACCGTTGACCTGTTGCACCTGTTGCATTAGCACGTTCGCTGCAAAAGAAGTATTATTTAAATTTTGTTTGTTTAATTATTTAAAAAAATATATATTTATAATTACCTGCCAGCTAAATCAACTAAATGTATTTTAGAAACCGTTTCACTGGGCATTTCATCAAGAAACCCTGCTTGAACAAAGGTTATGGTAAATATAGCATGACTTCGGCTACTTGTATCATTCATATTAGTGCTAGCAGTAGTTCTTTGAATATTGCCACGCATAATGCATTCCTGAATTTCATCATAATCTGCTACTGAATGTTGAGATAAATTTTCTACGTAAGGACCCATTGTTCGATGTTCACGGACTCGTAAACCATGTCCAACACTATGTGGCCCTAATAAATCTTTTACCCTTTCATTATAAATTTCTAAATAGCTGACATGAGTTTTATATCCAGTGCCAGCTTCTTGTCCAACTTTTATACGAGAAAATAAAGATCTACAAATTCTAGGTATTAGACCTTGACTTTCTGGGGTGCCCATCATTGTAAAAGTTTTTCCACTTCCAGTCTGTCCATACGCAAATACACAGGCATTATATCCTAATTATAATAAAAATATATATTAATTTATAAACTAGAGCGTAAAAATAGAATTCCGATATACCTTGGAAGGCACATTCTAAAACATCTGTTCCCAAATCATTATAGACTTGTTCTTGGGTAGCATAATGACTATCGTTATCATCATATGACCAATAAGAATAATCAAAAGTAAAATCATTATGATTATCACGACCTAGTTCACGAGGAGCAATTTTAGATTTATTTAATCTCGTTTTTTTACCATCCATTTGCACAATTAGTTTCGCTCCCATATCAATTTCCCTAAAAAATTATAATTCATCATATATGATATTGCAGCTTATATAGTTTAATATTAATGTATTCATTTTATATCAATTTTTTCATTAATAAATATATGAATAATATATTTTATCTTATCTATTTATCATACCGTTGATTATAGGGACGAACCCTTACAGCTACTTTTAACGAAGCCATTATATAGTAATATTAAATTAAAAATTATAGTAATCAAAGAACTTATTTTATTATAGTGTTTATTGATATTATATAATTATTTCGTATTTAAAATCATTCTATAATAAATAAATAATTAAATAAAATTATAGTCACAAAATAAAACTTATCAAAACAAACAACAAAAACAAGAAACTGTCATTATTATCCAGCTGTCAGATGTGACAGATGAGTAATTCCAGAACTGCCAACATTACAAATGAAAATATTTTTGTTATTTTAATTGTGGCTCTCAAACTTTACTAAAGTGCGTTCAATTAAATTTCTTGATGCACATTTATGCACAAAGTCCGTTACAATAATTAATAAAAAATAAATATAATTAATTTTTTAAGATATCTTCGATATTGCTACTTAAAATGTTTTTAATTGTTTATTAAATGATAAAGGCATCATGAGGAAGCCAGTTCATTAATTTTTGTAAATGAAAAACAAACTAACAGTTTTTATCATTAATACGACATCGTGCCAAAGTTCGTTAATATGCGCCATTTATTAATAATTTATTTAATTCAACTACTCAATATTAATGGCATGTAGTGTATAACTAATTATAATTGTATTAAAAATAATAAATCATCATGTGACTTCTATTTTTATATCATAATTATTTAACATCCTAATTAAATTTTAGTTACTTCGAAAACTTTGAATATTCAAGTTTAAAATTGCATTTGTTAAGTAAAAAGTCAGTAAAATCTTCTAAAGAAATGCAATTAATTTATTCTGATTTTATTGCTGGATACTTTGGTGGTGTGTTTTTCAACAATCATAAAATATTAATAATAATTATTAAACAATTTCATCACATACAACTAATTTGTCGTATATTCTAATAACCACTTCATCATTTTCTAATGCAATAGTTTTATTTTTTAGTGTTATTTACGAGTATAATTAATTAAAACAAAATATATATTTATATATATATATATATGTGATTAAAATTGTTTGTTGCATTGTATTGTGACTGGCCACTCAAGTTCATTGATAGAAACGTTTGCCAAAAATTTTTTTAACGTTTATGTTTTAACACATGTCTTGCTAAAAATATTTGTCAACAATAAATACCAATTGAATCATGTAAATGTTTATTTTTCAATTATTTAATTCATGTTTCTTTTGTGCTTATAATGCTAATTTACGGTACCCAGTTAGTAAAAAATAAATATTTATAAAAAAAAAAAAAAACAGGTGCATGCGGTATATTAATAGGACATCCATTAGATACAATTAAAACATGGCAACAAGCATCCAATACAAAGATTAGTCGTGCTATGTACGATATTATCGTTACAAATAATGGAGTAAGTTTTATTCATTTATTATATCAATGTAAAATTTCGTTTTTGTTCTACAATAATAATATTCAAATTAGTTGAAAGGTTTCTTTAGAGGCATGTTTTTTCCGCTCATCACGACAGGATTATTAAATTCAGTATTTTTTGGAGTTTATGGAAACCAATTACGATCTTTGCAAAAGTGGTTTGTATTAACAATTTTGTATTTTTCCTCAAGTACAATTAATTATATTTTAGTTCACCAAATGAGGAAAATAAAAAACGAATTAGTGCGACCCATATTTTTATAGCAGGATCATCTGGTGGTTTTGTGCAATCTTTAATTGCATGTCCAGTTGAATTCATAAAAGTTCGACGACAAGCAAGGACATGTAATTCAAGTAAATAACAAGCAGAACATACTTAATAAAGAACCAAATTTTAATTAAAGGTAGTTCCAGTGGATCATGGGAGTGTCTGAAAAATGTAATTAAAACTGATGGATACTTAGGTTTATATCGTGGTTTTTTGCCTATGCTTTGTCGGTAAAGTCATTATTTTCTTACAAAACTACAAAAATACATAATGTTAAATGGTAATATAATTAAAATGTTTCAGTGATGTATTTCCATATGGAATTTATATGGCAGCTTATGATTATATATTAAAGTCATTAGGTGAAGTGGAATACGTTGCATTATTACGTGATGAAAATCGTCGTGAAAAGAATTCAAGTATTAATAGTCGTCTTGAGATGACTCTCACAACTATAGCTGGATCAATTGCAGGTTTTAACCACTCTTATTATAAATGTAAAACATTCTTTAAGAACTTTAATGAATTGTTTGTTACAGGTGTATTGTCATGGGTTTTTGTTATTCCATTTGATGTTGTGAAAACAATTATACAAGCAGAAGAGAATCCAAATCTTTATAATAATATGTTTCATTGTTTAGATGAAGTTATTAAAGTGAATATAACCATTATTCTATTTACATTAACTTTCATTATATATTGCTTTTGTTAATTTCATTTTATTAGAAACACGGATGGCAAATATTATTTCGTGGTAGTTGGATGTTACTATTCCGTGCAATTCCAGTGAATACAGCTACATTTTTAGGATATGAATATTTTTTAGAATACTGTCAAAAAGTAAATAATATTTAATTTGTAAAATAAAATTACAAATGAAAAGAAATAATATAAATACGAATTTATAAAGAAATAAAAAAAATGTTTTTCTTTCCCTTATAATTACAATAAAAAAAATAAATAAATAAATAATAATAATAATAAAATCATTTCGTTTCGTTTGCGTTAATACCAGTTTAATAACGATAAACAAAAACAAATAGATGAATTATAATTTCACAGTAAATACATTCATTTAACGTGAAATAATAATAAAAAAAAAACACGATTATTAAGTTTTTATAGATAATAATAATAGAGATTAGAAATAAATTGTGAAATTTTGTTATTTTTTCTATTGTAATCGTTAATTCATAAATTTTGTTATTTTTTTTTTTTTTTTGTATTAATGTTTTATTTTACGCCTGAAAAACTTTAAAACTGGTGAGTTTAGTATCATGCATACAGTGACTTCTCGTGTTATGATTATCACGACTTGTATTTAAGGCCACGATATCATTAAAGTTTTATCAAAAGAATAAAAAAAGAAATCCTCCATTTAGGATTTCTTTTTTATTCTAGGAAATTTAACTTTAAACCCCAAGTAAATGTTGAAAATTGTTATAAATATTAAACATTAACTACTAACTTGTAATTTAAATTACATTAATACAATGATATAATAAATTCTAATTGAATAATTTTATATTTTTATTTCTATTATAAATGTTAAAAAATAAATAAGAATAAAATGTCAACGAGTTGATGGATTAAATGAAAAATAGAAGGGATAAAAAGACTTAATTATGATGGATAATGTTTATTTCATAAAATATTCTCTTCCACCAAAATGGGGAATATAATGTTAACATTTATTATAACATAAATAATTATTCAAAAACTTAAACGAGTGAAAAATAAAAGTGTTAATAAATAATAAATGTCATGCAAAGTTAATAAACAAAATCATAGTCTTAATAAACAAAACATTTTATATTTATTATGAATACTACTTGTGCGTTTCAGTCTAAACGTTTCTTAACTAATTAATTAATCAATGTAGAAAATGTTAACTTACGAATACGAAACATAAAAATCAATAAATTTTTATTTTATTTTATTTTTTTTTTTTATATATCCTTTCCTTTCAAGCATTTTATATTTTTGTTATAAATAAGGAGCAGAAAAAAATTGAATACGGTTTTTAAAAGCATTTTTATTCGGCGTTTAACAATAAAATATTATCGCAAAACACATTAAGCTATTTTAAAACTCTTTTAGGTAAATCTGTATAAAGTTTTCGAAACGAAGAAACTAATAATAAAAAAAAGCGGAAAAAAATGAATAAAACGAAACTTCAGCACGTATTAATCGTTTGTTAAAGGTTTAAACAGCAAAACACTTGTTGTGTGGTTTAAAACAATGAATAATTAAGTGAATAATGTGCTAATAATAATAACACAATATAACAACTCAGCAACATTGGGTGTTATAAAGTCAAAACAAAACAACTTGTTACGTTCAATTATCATTGAAATCATTTTTCTACCGTGAGTATACAAATTAATTCTATTAATCAGTTATCATAAATTCTTTTTTAAATTTAGCTACCGAATTTTTATTTAAAAAAAAAAAATAGCACCCCGCCAGTGTTAAAGGTGAAAATTTGATTATTTATAATTCATTTAAGAAGATTTTTTTTTTATTACAGAAACATCTTGCTGTATAATATCTAAAAGTATTTTAAATATTAAAATCACACCATTTCATATAATTTAAAATTTAAATTAAAAAAAAAAAGGGAAAAATTTTCTCATTGATCTTTTACATTTGACCTAAAAATTTACTTTTTTTTTATCATGTTTTAAGTAATTATAATTATCCTTATCAAGGTTTTTTAATTGGTCAACCATCTTTTACACATTTCATTTCTCTATGAAAATGTAAATATTTGCGTTTTGTAAAAATAATAAAAAAGTTTCTATCAAGCAATATTACTTTCTTATCATTGATAAATAGTTTTTCATATTAAAGAGAGATGTGGTTAAAATTACTTTGTACCTAAACCGTATCGTAATATTATTTTACGGTTTGTAACATTGACCTAAATAATTATAATTTACAACCTAATATTCATTCAACCATAAAAAAAAATCGAATAAACAATTATAAAGAGATTTATTTAATTATCTATTAAATTGATTCTTATCAATTTTATCGTTGAATTAAAAAAAAAAAAATATATAATTTCTTCCGGGGTTTTTATTTCTGTATGGTTAACTTCGAGATAGTAAATGAATCAGCAAATTTTTCTTTTGCTATTATATTAAAGAAAAAACATTTTTCATTGAGAAAATAAGCCGGGTTCATTAATAACGATCATAAAATCAATATTTGTACGCTGATGTTAATAAAACAAACTAACATGTGATAGTTTATGTATTTTTAAATTACAAATGACTACAAATACATTTTGGTTTTATCCTTGTTAATTATTCATTTAAAAAAATAAAACTCAGGCGGGGATTGAAATTAAAAACGCAGCTGTACAAGAATTTTTGTTTTTTTTTTAAACAAAATCCCTTATGAGTAAGAAATGTCTCAAATATTAACCAACCATAAAAGTAAATGAATTTTTATTTCTAACACTGGCATAATAATCGATATGACTTTCCCATAAATATAACCGCGATTATATGTATTAAAGCTTTCATAACTTTTAACATTCATTGTGTAATTCATCACAAGTAATTTTCCAATATTTAAATTTCAAAAAAAAGAAGCAAAATCTAATCATTTTGATAAAAATTAATAATTAAAACGTTTTTTTTTTTTTTTCATTTATCTTAATTTTATTTTAATGCAAATATAATTTGTTTTTATTTTATTTATTATATAATTTTAATTAATTAATTTTTTTTTCTTTACTTTTCTCACCAAGTGTTTTTTTTTTTAAATTAATTAATTAATTAATTTTAATATTAATTTTTTTTTTTGTTGTATGTAATTTAATTATTATGCTATTTTGTAGTTGTTTTAATGTTTTATTTAATTAATTAATTAATCAATTAATTAAATTTTTCATTTTTTGTTTTTTTTTTTATTAATTATATTAATATTGAACACAGTTTTTAAACACGTGTTTCATTTTTATTTATCTTTATATAGTTTACATACATTTAATTAAATATTTATAGTAGTTATTAATTTTATTAATTAATTATTTATATTTTTTATTTATTTTTTTTTTCAACACATCAATTATTTATTTACTTTTTTCTTATTTTTTGTTAATTTAATTAATTAATTAATTTCATTTTTTTTTTTTTTTTTTTTCTTTTATGTTTTTTATTTATTATTTTCTTTCAGTGCCGTTTATTTTTTATGTTTAGTTGCATAATTACTAAATAATATTTTTATTTTTTTTATTTTTAAATTTTAATTTTAATTAATTAACAGGAAAGTTTGTTGTTTGAATATGTTATCAAAATGTATGCAAAAATTTTTTCATTTTTTTTTTTTTTTTTTTTTATGTTTAATTTACTTTTAAGATTTATAGAATAATTAATGATTATTAATGTTGTTTAATGTTGATAAATCTCTTTAGCGTTTTATTTGTATTTATTTTTTCTATAATAATAAATTGTGACGATTTGTTGTATTAAAAGAAGATTAGAGATTAATGTATTGAATTTAGTAATAGTATTTTTTTGTTTTTATTTTTTTTTTTTCTTGTTTAAACAATTTTTAGTATAAATTTTAATGACAGATATAAAACTACCTGATTAAGCAAACTTTTTTTTTTCTTTATTTATTTATTTATGCTTTTTTTTAATTAATTAATTTTATTTAATTTATATAATTTCTACTTAGTTATTTTAATTTTTTTTTTTTTTTTAAGGTAAATTTATGTCAGTTAATTTCATTTTACCAAAATTAATTTACATAATTAATCTTTTTTTTTTTGTTAAATTAATTAATTAATTAATTTTATTATCTCTTAATTAAATAACATTAACACTGACTAATTAACATTAATTAACATACTTCAGCACTATAAAATTATGTTTAATTATATATATATATATGAAAAACGCATTTATAGTATAAAAAAAAAACAAATCAATAAGCAGCATAAATTACATAAAAAAAAAAATTAATTAGAAAAATTGGGGATTAACGAAATAATTAAAAAAGAAAAAAAAAATCTTTTATATTTTTTATGAAAATAAATAAATGGAAAAAAGAAAATTAATTTATTATACAAAAATAAATAAATAATAATAATAATAATAATTAATTAATTAATTTTAGTTATTTTTTAAAAAGGTTTGCTTCTCTACTTATATTCTTATTATAAATATGAAATTTTAATTAGTTTTATTTTACTTTCATTTTACTTATCACATTGATTAGTTTAACTAATTAGCAAATGTTCATAATATAATTAATTAATTAATTTGTTTTGTTTTTTGTTTAAAAATATTATAAATTATAAGAAAGTTAAATGAAACAAACAACCAAAAATATAAGATATAAATTAGAAGTGAATTAATAAATTTTTTTCTCTTTTTTTTTTAATTTTGATAACATTTCAAACAATCCTGTATGATTTTATAAATTATTATTATTATTATAATTATTATTATTAATATTACCTTTATTAATATAATTATTGTGTATATCCTTTTTTTTATATATTTATAAGAATTTTTCACCTTTATTTATTAAATTAAATACAACACATTCATAATTATATTTTTATTATTATTATTATTATTAATATAGTTTATTCATTTTATTCTGCTTCATTATCATCATGTTAATTAATTATTCATAAAAAAAAAAAAAAACATTAATAGTTTCTTATCTCTTCTTCATATTTCTCTATAATAATGTTGCATTATTCTCGTAATATTTTTGTTTGTTAATTAAATACATTTTAATTATTAATTTATGTTATATATATATTTAAATATTTATATATTTAATAATAATTAATAATAATATTAATTAAATGAAAACGATTAAAAATGAATTAAATTAAATTAAAAAAATATTTTGATTGAAAAATCAATCAAAATTAATAGAAAGAAAATAAAAAACTAAACATTTATAAATAAATAAAGGCAAACAACCTAACATTTGTTGAAATAACAATAATAATTATTCTTTTTATTTTATTTAATTAATTAATTCTTTTTAATAAAAATTTTCTTTATAAAACTTTTTCTTCTTCTATTTTTTTTCTTTTATTAATTAATTAATTTTTCTTCTCATTTTACTTTTAATTATAATATACAACTAATTTTACATTAATTTTATGTTAATTTTTCTTTTTCTTCTTTTTTTTTTTAATTCTTTTTATTAAGTTATATTCTTTGATATTTTCTTAATTATTATATTGTTTTGGCAGAAAAAAAAAAGAAAAAAATATATATGTATATACTTAATAATTAAATTAAAATTATAATAATTAAATCTCAAAACATTTTTGCTTTTTCATTTACTTTCTTTACATTTTTTTTTTTTTTATTTAATTTATTAATTTATTTAAGGAGCATTTATGATTTTTTTTTTTTTTTCTGAAAACATTTTTTGTTTCTTTGATTTTTATATTATTATTATTATTATTAATTATAATAATAATAATTTATTTTATATAACTCATTATAATTGTATTATATATAAATTATTGTGGAAATTTCTTCGTTTTTTTTTTAATTGAATTAAATTTTTGTGTTAAACAAATAAGACGATGTTGTTGCTTCTTTTATTTTTAATTTATTGTTGTTTTATTTTTTATCATGTTTTATTATTATTTTAAAGATATACAAAAATAAACAAAACAAAAATTAATAAAAAAAAAATTAAATTAATCAACCAATCGTTTAATTTTATTTAGAAAAAATTATTTGCTGTGAGAAAGATTTTTTATAATTAAAAAAAATTAAAAAAAAAAAGAAGTAAATTAATGAAACTAGTTTCCTGCGAAATGTTTTTAAAAACGTAAAATTCTTTAATTAAATTTTTTTTAATTATTTAAAACAAAAAAAAAAAAATAAATAAATTTTAAATCATACACTAAAAACGAATGACAAATTTTTGAATAATTTTTTCTTATCAGTCTTTTAACAAAAATAATCTTGAATAAAAAAAATTTCATGTGAAATTTATTTATTAATAAAATTATATAAAAAAAAAATAAAAATATTATTTTATTGATTTAAATCATATATAGTTAGCAGCTTCTTATCTTTTATTTTATAAAAAACAAAAAGAAAATTATTTGTATGATGATAAAATGTTTTTTGAATGAAACCAAAACGAGTAAGGATAGTCAGATAGGTTAGATAAGTTATATAGAGATTGAAATAATAGTTGAACACCGTCAAACCACAAAGTAAACAAAGTAGCAGCCAAACAATTTACCAGAACCCAGACAAAACAATTAAAACAGATTATCAGCCACTTGAAAAAAAAATATATTAAAATTTCTTTTTATAATTTATTTACTTTTTAATTAAACAAAAATTTAGTTTGAATGTGGAAATAAAATTAAAAAACAAAAAACTATTTTCAACCGTCCTGCTGGATAAGATTAATTAGAAAGCTTAAAACACAACCCTTTCTCCAAATAAACAATTTTGTAAGACCAAATAAAAGGAAAACTAAATGAAAAAAAAAAGGTGGGACGAAAAAACAATAAAATATAATTAAAAAAAAAAAAATAGAGGTTTAAAACGAATCTGAATTAAGTAATTAAGTAAAAATTAAAGTAATTAGAAACTAGTTTCATTTTTTAGTTTTTTTTTTTTTTTTCTTTTGGAAGCAACTTATATTTTTATTTTTGTATTTTCTTTTCTTTTTTTTTTTTAGTTGTTTAATATTATATTTAACATTTTTATCATTTATATTCTCATTAATTTTAGTTTAATTATTAATAAATTATAGTTAATTATTCATTAATTAATCATTTAATTAACAGAAAACAAAAAAAAAAAAAAAAAATTTATTTATAGAGTTGTTAAGGACAAAACAAGAATATAAGCAATTTATACTTTCTACTACTGTGTATAGACCACATTCCTGTTTCTTAATTATATTTTATCATTCTTCCCATTTTGTATAGAAAAAAAAATATAATAAATTTTTATTTAATTAATTAATCAATTAACTAATTAATAAAAATTAAAAAAAAAATGTTTTTAAAATTCGGATTCTTTTTGTTTTATTTCTGGATACAAAAAAAAAAAAAAAATCTACAATTTATTTATTCATTTATTTGTTCCGAATATGATTAAGCATATTTACTCCACTAATACTCAACTCAAATTTTTAACATAAAAAAATAGTTATAAATCTAGGCTCGGTTCATCGAAAGAAATTATAAAGAATTTTTAATTAATTAATTGTTAGAAAAAACAAAAGATATCGTTAATTATTTTTCATTTAGGTTAAATTTTTTTGTTAAATTAATTTTTATTAAGGTGAATCCAATAGAAAAATTAAACAATTAAAAAAAAAAAAAACATCCGGATATTTATCCTGATTAATAAATTATTACAGGCATTTAAAGTTTATTTAATAATAATTAATTAATGTTTTTTTTTTTTTTTTTTTTTCTTTAGTGTATTTATTAATTATTTTATAATTCACTATACTTAATCCTACTCATCTTTACTTAACTCTATATTTATTTATTTATTTCATTTACTTAAACTACTTTTAATTATCTCACGTTTAATTTAATTTAATTTTATTTTGTATTGTGTTATATAAAAATGATTTTAAGTAATTTACTATTTGTTTGTAACAAAAAAAAAAAATTATAATTAAGGGAAAAAAGTATTAAAAACATAAAAAAAAATTGTTTGTGAAAATCTTTATAAAACGTTAACGACTGTAGGGGATCTGATTTTTAGGTTTTTTATTATGTTATTTAGATTTTGAGCAGGACAGACAAATTCTCTATCACAAGTTGATTATGTTTTTAAACAAAAATACAAAAATTAACAGTAGAAATATTCCATAAAAGCCAGTAATGAAAAAAAAAAAATCCCATTGATTGTAACATTATTAACACTTAACGCGAACTAACCAAAAATTTTCTAATCAAAATAAGAATTTTAGTTATTCGTTTAGCGAGAATAGAACAAAAAAAAAACAAATTTTGCTTTAAATTAAACTTTTGTTTTTGCTTTGTTTTGTTATTATTATTAAAAAAAAAAAGATTTCAAAATAAATTTATAAAAATAAAAAATCAACATTAACGCAGCTATTTCAATCAAGTTTTCAAGACATTTATATTTTTTTGCGTACAGTTTTATAAATAAAACTTTCTTACAGAAATATATACATTTATATGTATATACTCTCTACTGTTGTGTTTATATATTTATTTAATTATTTTCTTTCCCCATTTATTTGTTTATTTTTTTTTTTAATTTAATTTAAATTTAATGAATTTTAATTTAAAACAAGAAACAGAAAGAAAGAGTAAAAAAAAAAGAAAAAAAAATCAATCGATGATGATATTTAATTTATTATATATGGACAAAGTAATTATATTTATTTATTTATTTTATTGATTTTGAATGTATGTCAATGTGTTTGTTATTATGAAAATATTTACTGTATGAAAGAAACTAAATAAAAAAAATAAATAAATTATTTTCTAATATAAATTATTCATTAGAATTTCATTTCTTTGTTTAGTTGAAATGAAATTGTAAATGCGATGACTGACTGTCACCACCGCATAAGATAGATTTTTTTTTTTTCTTTTTTTATTTTGTGACATTATGAGTCTATTAAAACAATTAAATATAATTTTTTTTTTTTTTAGTAATTTGTAATGAATGATAGGATTTAATGTTGAAACGAAAAAATAATTAAGCAAATTATTAATTAAAAAAGAAAAAAAAAACGATTTTCCATTCTTTAAAATATTAATTCATTTTTGAAATATTAATTTTTCTTTTTTATATAAATAATAACAATAATAAAAGATTATATAATGAAAATGGTTCTATTTTATTTATTTATTTATATAATCATTTTCTTTTCTTTTTTCTTTTGTGTATGTTTTCGTTTTAATAAACAAAATGTTATTATATGAAATAATCAAGTAAAAATAATGGTTTTCTTCAGCATAAATACACTTTTTCCTGCTTTTTTATGTTGTTGTTGTTGTTGTAAAAATAATAAGAGCTAGAGCAAATAACATTTCTTGTTATAATTCTTGATTTATTATTATAATTATAATTATAATTATTATTATTTAAACATTAAAAATAAAATAACTAAAACAGAAAAAAAAAAACGAAAAATTATTTCTATTATTAATCAGCGATACCTTTTTTTTGTTTTGTTTTGTTTTTTTTTTTAATATAATATTTATTAATTTTTATTTTTTTTTTGTGTGTGTTTTTATAATATTTTTTATTTTTTTCTAACATGTATAATATTTTTGTTGGTTTTTTTTTTGTAATTAATTAATTTTTTTTTTCTTTCTCTTTAACAAATATATTTATATAAATAAATAAAATAGTTAATAATTTTTTTTATTTGTTTATTTAATTATTTTTTTTTTAGGTATATCTTTAATAAAACTACAACATAGATTTCTTTTTTTTTTTTAATTTTTAATTCATTTTTTTTTCCACGACAATTTATATATATATATCAATATATATATATAGTAATATTACTATTTGTGTTTATATATTTCATCCTTTTATTTATCTTTTCACTTGTGTTTGAAATATACTTACGTATATTTGCTTTCATTAAATATTTCGGCTAATTATTAAATGAGACAGTAGCATGATTTTTTTTTTTTTAATTTATTTTTAATATAATATTAAATCAATGAAGGTAGTTTAATTTTTTAATTTTATTTTTTATTGTAAAGATATCCTTTATAAATATTTTTATATATAATTTCATTTTTTTTTTCTTTTTTGTTTTTATTTTGTTTTTATTTTGTTTATTTATTTATATATATATAATTATTTTATATATAATATTATAATTATTTTGCATTTTTTTCATTTTATAAGGTTAATCAGTACATCACTTCGTCGTCGCACCAGCGGATTGATTTGTAGACGATGATGCTGCTATAGACGTTGGTGCCATTGATGTTGGATTGATACCTGAAGCTGCCGACATATTATTTTGTGTTAATGGTTGTGATTGAGTAGAATCACTATCATTTTTTATTTTAGTATTTGAACGACTAATTTCAAGATCATTTAATTTTTTCCATAATTCCTCTCTTTCACGTTCTCGTTTCTTTTCTCTAAAATTATAACAAAAAATTAGTAACAAATAGCATAGATATTAATTTTGCAATAAATACTTTTGCCTCTCAGCTTTATAACTAGCAGTCAATTCGTCAAATAGTTTTGAATTCATTTCCATGAATGTTTTTAATACGTTATATACAAGCGCAACAATTGTCTGGTTCCAGTGTTCCTTACTGATTCGATATAGAGCCGGGAACATTATTGGCATTATAACAGCGTTATTTTCTTCAATTAAAGACATTGCATATTCATTATTCCAAAAGTATAGAGCACGTTCAGCAACCTTAAATTATAAATAAATAATTTCATTAACTAAGCAAAGTATATTAAACAAATGAAAAGAACCAAAACTAATTAAATATATATGAGTTTAAATTTATTATATTTTATACTAGGTTTACGTATATAAAATTCAATACATACTTGAAAATGTGGACTTGATACACATTTGGCAATTTGTCGAAATAGTGGTTCTTGTATTCTAACAAACTGTGGAGGTTCAATAACATCTAATATTTCTTCAATTTCACCTAAAAACATCACCTCCTTTTGTGAACAGGTCTTTGGCCAAAACTTTAATAAACCTCTGACAACTGGTTCGGTTAATGAAGCATCCTTTTCGAGAAATTGAACAACACAGTATGCTAGCTGTGCATGATACAATGATAAACATTTTACTTTATGCAATGGCAAAAGAACTTTTATTAAAAATTGTTTATGTTCAGCCTTTAATGGTAGAGCAAACCCATTGATTATACTGAAAATAAAAAACAACATGTATGGTAAAAATATATGATAGAAAAAATGTTAACTAAATAATTTAAATAATAAATAATGGCAATAGCACGAAATGACAATATGTGCAACAACTTGTTTTTTACAACATTTGATTTAAAAATAAACTCAAAACTATATTATATGCTTGGTAACGCGTAATTAATCTCAATTATCAGTTGACGAGACGAATCATAAATAAAATGAAAATTATGGAATGAAAATTGTTAAACTAGATTTAATATTCATTAGAAAAAAAAAAGAGAAAGAATTTTCTTCAATAAAATTAGATTATTGTCTAGGTAAAAATCTTTATATATATATATTTTCCATTAAAATATTTTCGTAAAATTACGAACAATAATAAAAAAAACACGAATTACAACATATTCGTCATAAACTTTTATTTGTTGTGTTTGTATATCAATAAAGTTTGTTTATAAATAATAATAAAAAAAAAAAAAAACATTTTCTTACCTGCCCAAAATCTCCAATAGCTCACCTACACCATTAAAATGCTCTGTTTCATATATAAAACGTAGAAATATATTGTTTATTTGTTTACGTATAAAAGCTCTTAATCCAAGGAACTTTCCATAAATCCGATGCAGTACAGTTTTTAAGAAATCTCTTTCTCTTGGGTCTTCAGAATCAAATAATTCCAACAGCTGGTTTATTGTTCATAAAATTAAGCAAGTACATTATTATATTATATTAGAAAAAATATAAATTATATATATTTCATTGTATCAATTATTTAAAACAAACCTGTAAAACAAATTTTTGATCAATAACTTTTTTTCCAATAGTAGCTTGAAAATCTTGTGATTCTAAAAATCTTAGAAACACTTCATAAACTAATTGCAAATGCGGCCATGATGCTTCCAAGGTGGGATCATCCTCTTCTGGATCAAAATCAGGGTTTTCACTCGGTGGCAATGTACGAAATAGATTGCATGATATCTAAACATAGAAATATATATAATCATTAATATAAATTATAATTTTATATTTATTATCTTAAACATACCATCCGTATTATTTCCGGATAAACAGCCTCAGTGAGAACACCTCGTCCATGAGTAATGTAGGTAGATAAATCATTTAGGGCAGCTCTTTTGATTTCTTTGCCTTTTAGATCTGCAACAGGATCCATAAAATCAAATGATACACAGCATTGCCGTAGTTTTCTTATAAAAAGGTCTTCTTGCTCCATACTAGAACAGTCCACTAAACAAAAAAAAAATTTAAAAAAATAAATTATTAAATATATATTTGAAAAAAACAATAATTTTTATTCATTTCAAAAAACCTTTCAATAGTGGTAATTGTTGTAATTCCACATCTTGAGAATTTCGATACCGTGAAGAGCCTTGCGATTTTTTACTTTTTTTCTTCAGTGATCGTTTAGCAAATGGATCAATTCGATCAACAAAGGTTCCAGACGACATTGTGATCTTTCTATATTTAAAATATATTTATTTTTCTCACACGTGTTTGTAATTTTAAAGTGTTTTGGATTTTTTTATTCTTTTATTTTGCAGAGTTTTTAGAAGAAAAATTATAGAAAAACTATTTTCTTAATAACCAAAACTAAACATAAAAAAAAATAGAAAAAAAAAATAAAATAAAAATTAAAAATGAAACGAAATTAAAATAAAAAGAAAAATTCTAAATTATAAAATTAATAGAAAAAAATAATAATTATTATTATAATAATAACAAAACAAATAAAATAAAATAAAGAAATTAAATTACAATTTATTAAATGGATGGATTATGAGTTATAGATTTTTAATTAATTAATTAATTTTAATTTTTTTTTCTTGTGTTTTGTTTTCTTTTCTATTTTGATTTTTTAGCTATTTTTTGTTCTTTTATTATAATAATCGTTTTTCACTTTTATTTTATTTTGTTTAGTTTATCAATTTCCGTTTGTACAACAAACTGACTTAAATTATTCCAAATTGATAAACATTAATTCGATGCATTTAATTAATTTTTTTTTCTTTCTTTCTATATATATATATATATATATATATCTATATATATACCTATATATTTCTTTCTTCTTTATTTATATTTTAATTATATATCTTTTGCTTAAATGTGTATGAATCTATAATTCTTCAGAAACAGATGATTCCAAAATTCTGTAAAAGATAGAAGGAAAGAGAGATAGTAATTCAAAGTTATTACAACAACAAAAATAAAAAAAAAAAGTTCTTATTTCTTAATTTAATAAATAAATAAAAATCAATTAAATATAATTTCCGGTAAGCGAGCGCGCATTAATGATTTTTTTTATTTATTTTTTTCTTTTACTTTAAAAATTAAATAAAATGTGTGATGAAATATGAGTTTGACATTTATGTTTATATGTATAATCATAATAATAATAATTATTATTTTTATTATTTTTATAAATAACGTTCTTAAAAACAAATAAAAATTGTATTTATCAACTTTTATTGGGTTTTTCAATGTAGCAGCAATTTAACATTTTCTTTTATTAATATATATATATATATATATATATATATATATATATATATATATATATAAATATATATAAAATACTAAGCTGCAACATATAACACAAAAGATAAAACTAAAATATTAGCTAGCAAAACACGAAGAAATAAATAAGAAAAAAAAAACTCTCAAAGTAAAACATAAAACCCTTTAGAATTACATCAAAAATTAATAAATCACATCACTGCCAAAATTTCATTGTTCTGTCCTTACTACTCTATGTCACCTCACCGTTTAATAAACATTTTTTCTCAAGTTACATAATAGTCAGAAATCAATCTTTTATTATATTTACTCTTTATCAAATATGTACTTATTCATTTAATTATCATTATCATTTTCTGCAATACACATAAATGTTTCTCTATGACCGAACATAACACATAATTGCTAAAAGTAGCAAACCACAAATATGCTATTTAATTGAAAAAACAAGAGCAAAAAAAAAAAAACTCTAAATGTAAACAACAACATTTTAAAATGATAATTATAATAATCCTACTAAATAAAAATATGAATAATAATGAAAACAACATTAACATTAACAACATCAATCGTTTTAATAATTATGTAAAATTAATAAAATAAAAAAAAAAATTAAATAATTCGTCTTTCATAACAAAACATAGGTCAGTTATGTGATAAAATTAAATTACATGTTTATATTAAATTAAAATATATAAAAAGGAATTAAAAAATAATAAGAAAAACAATAAATACTGCAATACACACACTGTACATACAGTAAAAGATCATGAAAAAAAAAAAACTTCTTAAATTGGCGTTTTATCGTTTATTTATTATATTAAATAGAAATAGCGCAAAGAAAATATTATAAATATTGAAAAGAAAGAAAGTAAGTAAAATATATAGTTGTTAAATAGCAAATTTATACTTTTTATTTTTTTAAAAATATTAAAATTGTTCATTCATTCAAATTATCAAGAAATAACAAAACGTAGGTGTAGTTTTTTATTTAAAAAGAATTCTTATATGGTTAGGATAGATGGATATTATCCTTAACAGAAACTGTAACAAAGCATAATATAAATTACATTACAGCTTTAAAATATAATTATATTTTATAGTAATAATAATAAATGATTGACATATTTTTATTTAATCATTTACCTTTAATAAATGCGCGTGTATTATTGTATTCAATATAAATATTTCTAATAGGTCAACAATTAATACAAATACTTATATTTAATTAAATAAATATAACAGAAAACAGATACGAGTCATATGTATGAAATTATATTTTTTTATATTTGTCCATAATTGACAATTATCATCGATATGTTTTTTCTTGCTTCGATTTTACTCTCTTTTTTTTTTGTCTGTATAACACTATAAAATAATAGTTTCTAACCACCACCAATCACCAAATAATATTGTCTTAAAATAGTACAATCACAATTACTTCTATATAATAAAATTTAATTATATTATACAGAAAAGGATTTTATTCTTTAATAATAAGTAATGCGGTTCCTTGGTTCTATGATTAAAATCTCATCGTAAGACTAAAAAGGAAATTCAAAACATTAAAATATATTAATCGATTAAAAATAAAAATGAAAAATATAAAAATAAAAACCTCTAGAT
Source organism: Ptychoptera albimana (assembly GCA_961205885.1). NCBI lineage: Eukaryota > Metazoa > Arthropoda > Insecta > Diptera > Ptychopteridae > Ptychoptera > Ptychoptera albimana. The sequence goes on from OY540805.1 coordinate 11,863,291, forward strand.
AACGCACATTTTACTATTTATTCCTATCATTACACGTCCGTTCATTTATATTAATTAAATATATTATTAACCGGTGATTAATTTTTCTATTATATTTATAATTGATATAAATGTTTAAACATTTGTTCTTATTTGTCAAGAAACGAAAACAGCTTTAGCCCGATATTTATATATATATATATATTGTATAATTCAATACAATTATTTCTAAACCTAAAATCTATTTAATAATAAAGTCATAAACGAGTTCAATTATTATTTTAATTTTTAAATGTTATAAAACGAATGAAAAAAAAAAAATAAAACAAACTTTTATATATCAAATTGTCAGACTAAAAATTGTCACAATAATATGTAAAAATTATTTATACATGTTGTTACCCACAATGAGTCTACATTCTACACATAAACAATAGATTAATTAGTTTTTTTCATACAGAAAAGAAAAAAAAAAAAAGTAAAAACCTACAATCACATTTGTGTATTCAACAAATTATTTATAAAATAGTTTGGTTGGGGTTTAAACTATGTTTTTTTTTTGCTAGTTTACGATAAACACTTTATTTTTTTTAATTAATAAGTGAATTATAAAAATTCTTAAACTAACAGACGACTAAAACTTTATTACTACAAAAAAAAAAAAAAAAAAAGAACAAAAATTGCATAACATATACAACATAAATTGTGTGTAGAGAAAATTTATTTAAATATTTATAAGAATAAAAAAATATATATATGTCAAATAGACAAATAAAATCTTCTAGTCTATCTGGTCTATAAAAATGCAAAGAATTAGGGAAATTTATATTAAATAATGTTAAAAACAATATAAGAATTACAATTTAACAACGCAAAAACAAATGTATTATTATTAACTAATAAATTCGATTATTAAGTGTTTTAGCCTCACAATTCTAACTAAGTTTAATGATACAGCAAAAATAACATTTCATGTACAGTTTTGGTTTTTCTGGTCTCTATACACTCTTTTATGTTATTTAATAATTTCTTTAAGGAACTTAATAGCATTTGATTATAAGAACAAAATACGCCGATCTCCTAGTTTTTTTTTTTGACAATATAACAAAGTAGTATTTATCTTCTGTTATCAGAGGTCTAAAACCAATTCAATAATTAACACACATTACACACATTTCATTTTATTTTTTCCTTCCTATTTAATGTGATCAAATCTCATTCATTAATATATTAAATATTCTCCGTTTATATATTTTTCTTTACTAGTTATTTCACTGAAATAAAAAAAAAAGAAAAACAAAACAAAAAAAAAGCAATATTTATTATTAATAATTAGTTAATTATTTGTGACAACACAACAACACACTATATTTTTTTTTTTTTTTTTTTTTTGCTGTTCTTGTTTTCTTTAAGATTTGTTAAGATTTGTTCGCCATTGTTATGTTTATTCTATTATTATAACAAGATTTTTTTTAACAATTAAAAACAACTTCACAAACAATTCTCTACATTAATTTACTTTAAATGAATTGTGTGAATATTAATAATTCAATTTCGGACGAATAAGCAAAATTAATAATAATAAAAAAAAAATTGTATTAAAAAATTATCTATACACACTGATATATATATTGACCATTTTAAGATAAGAATTTTTACGATTTAGTTAATTTTTTCTTTCTTTTTATTTTATTTTACTTTACTTTTTTAGATACCCCATAATAACACTTAACTATACCTAAAGAAATAATAAATTATTTTATTTTTGATTAGAAATCCATTATCATAAGAAAATATTAACCTCAAAATATATATATATAAGTTAAAAAACTTTAATGAAAATTTATAATTTTTTTTTTTTAATACTATTTTATAGAATGAATTTAACACATTCGCGTACCTTTGCATGTATAGCTCTGTGTATTTATAAATAAAATAACAAATGTTAGTGCAAAAAAAATGAATCTATTATTTAAAACAAAAAAAAAAAAAAATGAAAAGAAAATAAAAAATCAAATTTGTATAATAATTACTTTATTTTTCATTCTTTTTGTACACCCAGTAAATTAAAATACATTTATGTACTTCATATGTAATATAAACGCAAGTTAAGATGAAGTTTAGAAAACGTAAAAAAAAAAAAAAAATTGAAAAAAAAATATATATAAAAAAACGAAGTAAAGTAAACGTAAAGTATGCATATGAATTTAATGTAATGTAAATATATATATATACCAAAATGGCGACCACCCTATGTACATTAATTTTGCCTCATTCAAAAATAAAATATATGAAAATCTAACATACAGAGAGTAAAAAACGAGAGAATGATTGAAAATAAGTGAAAAAAAAAAAAAAAAAACTTAAGTAAGAATTGAGCGATTACGCAAATTATTATTAATTAATTATACTAGCAAACAAAATTATTTATACACATTTATGTACATATTAATATTGAACACAAAATTAACCAGATATAAATTTAATTAAGAAAAGCAAGAAAGAAAGAAAAAATATATTATCTGTTTATAAAAGAAAACTTAAAAATAAAAATTATCTCTCTGGTTTGGAACTTGGATTAGGCAAAAAAAAAAAAAAAAAATTATAAATTGTATAATAAATCTAATCGACATTAAAAAAAAAATTATGCCTTGCTTTACTTAATTTTTCTTTTCTTCAAATTTTATTATTTGCGTGATTTTACTGCCTTTTCTTTTTATGAAAGGAAAAAAATTAAATTAACCAAAATACAAGAAAAAAAAAATAATTAAGAAATAAAATTGTTCAATAGTAAAGGAAAGGAGTGTCGTCGTCGTCGATAAAATATTTTCAATTTTGTGTAGGTAATCAACATATATATAAAAAAAATTTCTAATACTTTTTCACACAGAGCTAGTCAATTATAAATTTAAGAAAGACGTCGTCACCGAAGACAACTTTTTTTATTTTTTTTTCATATTTTAATTTTTATTTTGTATTTTAAAAAGAAGTCAAAAAAAAAATTCTCTCACGCCCAATATAGTTCAAGAGAGAAACAAACTATCCACTTACTCACCATAAAGATATAAAAAAAAAAAAAAAATTTGTAGAAATTTTTTTTTTATTTATTTATTTTTTTTAAACTAATTTTTTTTTTTTTTTTTGTATTATTTATTTGCCTGCAACACTAATATCCTTTTCTTTTTGATTATAATAAAAACTAATAATACACAAATCAATTAAGACAGTACGATTACATCTGATTTTTTTCTTATATATTATTTAATTTCTATAATAATTTATATTTATTTATTTCTAACAATGAAATAAAGTTAATAAAAAAAAATAAAAAAAAAAAAAATTATTATATTCTCTCAGATTGGCGGACATTGGGCTGTCATAAGAACAGAGGCCCACTCGATAGTATTTTTTCTCATTTTTGATATGAGCCGAATTTTATACAATAAACACTTTTAAAAACATTATTTTATTTAACACAATATGTAACACACACAATTTATAATATTTATATATTATTTTATCGACTTAAAAACTAATTATTTGTTATATATTATACGATTTTTAATTAATTTATAGATATATATATATATATTTTTTCTCTTTTTCCCGACTATCTAGCGGTGATAGGTTTATAAAAAAAATACCTCAGTGCTGAAAATATATGGAGGACCGTTCCTGAGTCAAATTAGACACTTTTTCATACTTTTTTCAATTTTACACTACTGATTTTCTTTTAAAATACATTTTCACAATATTATTTTTAAATTTTCTAAATGTTATTTTAGTTTTTTTTCTTAATTAAACTTAAAATTTACGAATAAATTTTTATTTTAAGATATGATCGATTGTTTTCCGTTTCACCAAATGTAAATGTGAAGCTGCTATTATTACAAAATGGCGCATTTAGGAGTATTTCAAAAATTATGACAGCAGATATTTTTATTGTTTTTATATTTTTTTTTTATATTTAAACTTTTTTTTATACATTTTCCCATTAAATTAAGTGCTTAATTTTTTTTATTAATTTAACAAATTTTTACCTATTTAATTTTAATTAATGCCAAATGATTTTATTTTGATATAAAACTGTATCTATAATTATTCTTGAGCGCCATCTATTAGTGAATATGATTCTGTGACAGAAAATTAATTTCCCTTTTCCTTTGTGACAAAGTACAAAATTCCCTCAAGCTACGAAATTTAACTCAACATAATTGGATTTAATATAAAAAAAAAAAAAAAAACAAAAATTTCAAATAAATAAACACATTTTTATTATATTTTTTTAAAAATAAAACTAATTCATTTAAATTAATAATATTATTAAATACAGAACAGAAAATATATACACAATTACATAAAAATTAAAGAAAATTTAAACACACATATTATAAGCAAGTTTTATAATTATTTTTCAGTTGCACTTGTTTTGTCTTTTTCATTTGCGCTCAAAACAAATATTGGTGAACTGTAGTCCAAGAATTTATCGCCCATACCAACAACCTTACTGGGATAATTTTTTGCCTTATGCTTTCCTCTTTTGAGCATAATAAAGACAACCAGTATACTAACTAAGAATGCCGATGCTGTGGCTAATATAAAAACAATTGTTTGAAATGTGCTCTCTGGTATTCCTGAAGCAGATTGTGGAACAGGTAAATTTGTATTTTTATGCCAAAAACTGGATAGAGTTATGTCTGCTTGAAGTTCTCCATTAACAAGAATTAAATTATTCTGTTTAGCCATTTCTTCCAAAGCAAATGCGGTGTCAATTTTATTTTCTTCTGTTAAGTCAAACTTAAGAGAAATACTTCCATCGGAATTTTCATGAACTCTAAAATTATCTGGTGTTGTGTTTAACAAATTTGTTAATTCAATTTTTAATGTTTCGTAAACATTTTTGTAGCTATTTTTATTTGGATTGCTGAGATGCAACTCTACGGATACTGATTCGATTGGTGTGAAAACGCATTTATTTGTTCCAACTGGAAATGTTCTGGAAAATGGTAGCTGATTACCAGCAGCATCTACACACCAACAGATATTAACATTGCACTGGGTTGGCATAAAAGCCCCTTTTTCATCACAGGCAACTGGAAACGGTGCTGTGGATTTTAATGCTTGACATCTTGTTGTAGAAGCGACCAGCTTTGTTGTACTAATTTTCTCGGAATCATCTTTTGTAATAGCCATAGCAAGAATTCTTTCGGTTACTCCTACCGATTTTGATGGTTGCATATCTTCATTTGGCTCAAAATCTACAAAATTATTATCATCCACTAAAATAGTAATTAATTCTTCAACAACTAAAAAGATTTATAAAAAAACAATTAATTTCCATTTTTTATATCGTTGAGTTAAAAAAAAAAAAATACTTGGATCTGCGGCATCCTCAGGTTGCATACGTCTTCTAGCCTGACGATGGTTGCATTGCGGTTCTGTACCACGCGTTAAAGATCCACCAATTGGAGCTCCTCTTTTGTCTGCACACCAACATACGCCAACACTTATTTGTTCATCAATCATTTTTCCGGATCCATCGCGGCTGGTTGGAGAACTGCTTAAACATTGAACTGGGCTCCAATTACCGGTTTCAGGATCACAACGGGGTTGAAACAAAGCAGCGTTTTGTCCTGATCTTTTAGCAATGACCGAGTTCTTCATTTTTAATCTTTCACATTGGCTTAATACTGAAAATTAATATTAATTATCCATCCTTTACATTCCGTAAATAAATTTATTATTACCAGGACAAACTGCGTTACAAGCAGATTCACTGTGGAATACATTTTTACTTTGGCAAAGTGAACTGACCGATCTGCTCAATTGTAAAGTCACACATTTATTTTGACGTGGACTAAATCTCCATTTTGTAAACATCTCATCACTCTCATTAACGACCAATTTCATACAATTAAAATCAATAGACTCAAAGCAAACGTCCCCTAAAATGACAACAATTAATGTTTCATGATAATATAATAGAATTTTAATTTAATTTTACTTGTTTTTCCGCAACAAACGCCCTTTTGAGTCATTGGATTAAGTTGGCATGTGTGTGTCGTTGGACATGGATCGGCATCATTTTGTGGGCCACAACTGATTTCTTTTCCACTAAGTCTTAACGGTGAGCCTTCAGGACAAACCGATTCTCTATAGGGGACACAAATTGGCATTTTTGGGCACGGAGTTGTAATACATTCAACTTGTATTAATTGGCATTCTTCGCCATTTGGACAAGAAATATCATTACATGGATTTCTACATTCGCATGTACGACATCCTTTATCATCTATCATATAGCCATGATCGCATGGTGAGCATTTATAAAGTGGGCATTCAATTGGTGGTTCTACAAGCAAAATTTGGTTATATTTATGTCGTCGAGAATTTATTTTATTTTGACATACTTTTATCGCAATTTGGTTTTCCACTTGACATTCTGGTTCCGCTACGTTCATTGCCTTCTTCGTCAACGCACCAACAAGAGTTTGGACCGCATTGTACTGAATTATAACTTCCATCGTTTTGGTTACATTGAGCAATATACTTTTGTTTTGCTGGTATTCCCAATTCAGTAGCTTGATGAAGCTGAATTGACTAGAAATAAAATTTATTGATTTTATTTGTGTACGCAATGAATCTTCTCCAAGGTTTTTCAAAATTACCTGCAAATGTTGACAAGCCGTCTTTAATTGTGGTTCAACACATTGTGTTCCACAACCATTCGAGCAACAACGTTTATTGCCATCGCAATGGAAATCAGATCTACATTCATATTCGCATGAATCTGAATCGGAATCATCACTGCCAGGTGGTATCAAAAATGGGCATTGACCTGGTTTTCGTGGCAAGCAAGCTGGAACTGGGGGACAGTATTCACCTTCACACGATACTTCTACGGAACGACATTCTTGTCCATCGGGACATTCTATATTATCACAAGGATCACGACACTCACACGAAGGGCATCTTGAATCAGAATCTAAAACAAACCCATAATCGCATCCCATACGACACGTCAAATCCAAACATCCAAGAGTTTCACGTAATCTATAACCAAATTAATTAATTCAAATTCACCAATATTGTTAATATCACAAAAAAAACTTACTCTTCACATTGATCTTGTGTTGTATTTCGACCCTTTGTTTTTGGAATCTCAGTGCCAAATCCATCTACGCACCAGCATTCTTCAATTTCCACTTCCACTAATTCATTGCTTACATCAGATGATTTTTGCACAAGTGGAATCAATTTTATTTTTTCACTGTCTTTCTTATCTTTATCAAAATGTTTTTCAAAGTTTTGAAGCTTATTCTTCCCATTATCAATTACTTTTGCTGTCCTACCTTGAATCTCTTGATTGAACATGCGGCTAGATAGCAGTTCAGCTAAATACACTTCTCCTTCATCAGCTGTTGGATCTTGCATTTTGGTTTTTAAGAATTCGATCACATTTTTCATTTGTGCATCATCATAATCACTGCTTCGTCCTGTTTCAGTTTCCGAAACAGTCACTAACTCACCATTTTTATAAACATTCTCTTCGATTTTTATTAATTTTAAACTTTCAACCTTTCTCTCATTATTTGCATTTCGTTTTGGTCTTGGATTTTCGGAAAATAATTGTCTCATTTGTCTAATATTCTTTTCTTCTAGAATACGTTTTAATTCAGTTTGAGTAACTTTAATTTTTTTGACTCTGCACTGTTGTGCTTCATATGAACCATCTTTCGTACACCTGGGTGAGGAAACAGCTAGCTCCATACCGTCTTCTGTGCCTTCCATACGTTCAGAAAAATCACGCAAATACTCACACACTGCAATTGATAAACATAAGAATTTAAATTAAAATCATTGAAATTTTTTTTTATATTTTCATTTTTAAATTTACTTGTTTGCTGATGCTCTGGCTGATCTAAGGAAATACTGGATTCTTGTGGCTGAGGACAGCATACATTACGATTCTCCTTGGGTAATTTAACACATGAATAATCATTAGGGCATATAATATTATTGCTCATCGATCGGCCAGATGGTTGAGCCTCTTCATCGAAGAATGATCGGGGTTGATATTCTCTTTGATTTCTATATGAGATTAGTTCTATAAATAATAGAATTGGTCTTATTAGTAATTGGACATTTTATTTATTTTATTTTTTTATCATTTTAATGAAATTTTTTTACCATTATTACAGAAGAACACTTCCGCTGTCACATTATCCACTAAAGGTGTACCAATTTCACAAGGATTTGAATAGGCCATGTCTGGTTTACAAACTGGTTCTGAAGCACACAAGGCTGATCCAGAATTACAATCTGGATCTCTTGCTACTTCACAATGTGCACCTGCTTGACACAAAAATCCTTCACATGGATCAGAACATTCACATGTGGCACAACCATTGTGGTCGTTCTATTTAAAAAACGATAAAGGATAATAAAGAATGGAACTATAAATAACAAATGTACAACGTTTACCTTAAATCCGTATTCACAAACTGCAGCACAAATGTTTTGATCACATTGTTGTCCATCCGCACTTCTTCCAATTGATCGTGCTGAAAAATCAGTTTATATTTTATAGATAATGAGTTATTATAATTTCATCATGTTTTTTACCAATTAAATTTTCCGCATCGGCACAATTTACTGTACTGGCAGCCCCCATCGTTCCCTTAATTTTATTACCAGATTGTTGATCAACGCACCAGCACACTAATCCATTACGTGAGCATTGAATTTTTGAAAAAGCTCCACCTGGACCAGAACATTGTGGAATATAACCACGACCTTCTCGTTCGTTGACGGAAAGTAGTTCCGATAACATTCTCGCCTGATGACATGCAGTTACATTTGTCGGTTGTTGGCAATTAGTTCCGCAACCATTTAAATTACAACATTTCTGCATTTGAGGACACTCTAAATCGTGTGAGCATGGAGAACCACAAAGGGTCCCGGTTGATTCGAATGTGTTTTTTTCATCAGTTTTTGGGCAGGATCCAGGTTTCTCAAATTTAAGCGAAGCTGGACAACAAACTCCATAATCGTTACCTGGCAAAATTTATTTTTGATTAAAAACTTATCTTCAGTAATAGAAATAAATTATTTTAATTACCTGATTGAACTAAGCAGCGATAAAGAGGTGGACAAGATGGTTTTCCAGGCTCGTTACCACATAAAAATGGTCTTATTGTGCCTGTAATTGCTAAAGGTTGGCCAGCTGGGCACAAATCATTTAAACTTCTAGCGCGTTTGCATGTTGGAATTGGTGGACATGGCTCTGTAATACATTTAACTTCTTGCGGTTGACATGCTAGGCCTCCGGGACATTGTACACCTTCACATGGATCACGACATTGACAAATTGGACAACCACTTCTTCCATCTCTGGCAAATCCTGATGGACAGAACATCCGACATGAGGAAGCTGAACATGGTGAAGGTGCTGAAAATAATTATTTCATCAAATTTATGTTCCTCCAGATAGCAAATTATTGCTTTTCTATATACCTGCGCAATTAACATCTTCTTCACTGTCACGTCTAGTGCCAACAATTTCTACTCCATATTCATCGACACACCAACATTCTGTACCATTTACTTCGTTAGAGCATTGAATTGGTTCAAAATCACCAAGTCTACTACATTTTGGTATTCTAACAGAAATTCCTACATCACCGAGTGCCTTAGCACGTCTTGATTCAGCACTCCTCAAATGTTGACATGCGGTCAATGAATCTATAAAAAAAAGAAAGAAAAAATATTACAAATGAATTGTAGATTAAGCTCAAATGTAAGTCAAAGCCTCTCTATAATTAATAACTTTGAACGTGTTAAGGCGTTTTCAATAAACATTAATTATAGTTGTGCCTAATTAAAGCACATAGATTATTAATTTACATATTTACATGAATAATCATATACCATAAATAATAAATAATCAAAATAAAAAAACTTTTTGTTAAACAAACAAACATTCAGCGAAATTGAAATCAATTTTTTTTTTTTTTGTATAATAAATTTATTTTTAGTTTTTTTCTTTTTGATTATATGTTAGTATGTTAATTCAAAAGTAGGCGCAATAAAAAAGAAAACAGGAGACGGTTTTAGAGGTCTTGTTTATAAAAGTAAAAAAAAAAAAATAATAAATAAATAAATTTCAGTATTTTATCTAATACAACGGCGATATCTATCGCTATTCGGTATGTATTTTTATATATGTATAAGCAACGAAGACGTAAATATATAGTGGATAGTGGTTAAGCCAGTAGTGAATAAAGAAAGAAAATACAAAAATCATAACAAACTTTATTTATAAATTTTATTTTTATTCTTATTTTATCTTAACGCTTATTATATATTTGCGGATGTGTCATGTTGTGGCGTCATTTAATAGAATATTTTTAAATAAAAAGAAAGAAATTATTTTTAGATTTTTCGTTTTTTTTTGTTTGGTTATTTAGTCTATTTATATACATATTAATATATATATTAAAGTAACAAAGGTACAGGTAGATATTTACCGCTGTTTAATTTTCTATAACTAATTAATGGGAATAATATTAATTTCTATCGTTGGTGAATTCTTTTATAATTTTTTAGTACTTCCAGGTACACATGAATACATTTCAAAGTAACTTTTCTTACTAAAAGTTATTTTAATTAATTGTTTACTTAATGTGCGACATTTATTAATAACGAAAATTGCAAATAACATGTTGTAGACAACTGATTTCCATTAATACAATAAGATTAATAAAATTATACTTTCTGGTCTATGAGGTCATTAAACCAAACTAATAAAAAAAAAAAAAAAACTTTCGTATTGTGACATTAGTTTTCTACCCACATTTATTAAAACTTTTATTTAAATACACCATAGAAATAAAATAATAAAAAAAAAACTAAAAGTTTAAGCGAATTTCTGCATTAAAAACAATAAATAAACCGGCCAATTAAACAACGTGATACATATAACGATATATTTAATTAATAAACTTGTTATACATTTTTTAATATAAAAACTGTGTATTATAGAAAGAAATATAAAGCAATATAAAGCGAAAAAAAAAAAAAAAATCTTTCAACGTTCATAATTCATTAAATGAAAGAATGGAAGTAAAAAAAAAATTATTTTTTTTTTTTTATACGCTACATATATTGAAGTATAGAAACAGAAAAATAAAAACAATTTACTGACCGACTGACATACTGTACGTATAACGGATTTAAGTTCAGAAAAAGAAAAAATAAAAAAAAAAAACAGATAAAATAATTTATATTTTTCTACTTATTCTTCTTCTTTTTTAAAAAATGTACAAAGAAAATAATTATTAAAAAAAAATATATATATATTGTAAATTATTATGCAAATTTAATAGCACGTGAATTGTGCAAAATTATAAATAATATTAAGACAAGAGAAACATCTTCGAAATCTATAATTATCCATCACACAGAGCTTTTGTATTACAGTTTATATTAGCATAAGCAAAAAACTGTTTTATCCAATTAAAATTTAATTTAAACTTCCTTAAAGTAATTTATTACTTAAAAACAGGATTTAAATGCAAGCCAAAAAATAATACAAGGAAAAAAAACCAATTTAAAAGTTCAAATGCAACTTATGTAACCTTTAAAAAGCACAAGGTAAACCACAAGAAATCACATTTTTTTTTTTTTTAATAGCATCACACCCCGTAAAGTGGCATCGTATTTATTTGCAGTCAATAAAAAAAAAAATATTAATAAATTGTATGTGATATGAATTTATCTATTAATTATTCTAAGGTTAGATATTATTTGCATATAGAAAACTAACTATAGTTCTGATGTGGAACATTAAACATATTTTTAAAACAATTGTTTAAAGCAATTTTATTGGTTTTTCCTACAATTAATTTAATTTATTTGTTTACTTTCTTAAGTAATATACTTAATACCTTCAACATAGGATAATTGATATTTAGTTTAATGCGATGTATCCGTGATAAAATTTCTTTTCCAATTAATTTACCTGTACTAAATTTGTTTTGTTTTTTTTTTTTAATTACCTACAAGCAAAAATCGATTGTGTAACGTAAATTAAATATGTTACAGTACAAGAAAATAAAAAAAAAATAGTAAAAGTTAATCATTGACTTACTTTTCTATTATAAATTTAAAAAAAAACCACCTGACTTATTTTATTATTTGTCTAGCAGCCTTAATAAACTTTACAGTCAAAACACATGTATTCATAATAAAAAAATATATTTTGTCAACAATAATTTTGTTTATAAGAATATAAATTTAAATAAAAATTTATACAGGTGACGACTATTGTTATTATTTCTTTTGTATAAATAAATTAAGAAAAATTATTATTTAATATATTGAAGGACGTTTTAAATGTTTTCTTGAAATTAAGCTGGTTATGTTTTCGGTGTTTACCTTATAGTCAAATTATTTAAATTTTTTTGTATAAAAAAAATTAAAAAAACGCGACATTGCCATATTGAAATTGTTTAATGAGAAATTTATTATTTTATGTCGTTATTATATGCATTAATAAAATTATTTAATTTATTATTATTAAATTAAGTTAAAGCTTCTACTGACTTGTAACTGAAATTAATTAATAATCTTATTTAAAGCAATACAAAGTGTAGTTGTGAAGATAAATTGTATGAAAAATCTTATTAGGTATTGAAGAAAAAAAAAACATTTCATCAGTTATATTGAATTAGCGCTTAATTAAGTTTATTTGTAAAGTAATTAGCTTTTATTAATAAGAATAAATTCAACAGATTTCTTAAGACATCAATGATTTATTAATTGTGTTATTCTTTGTAGCTGTTTTATTACTTATTGTTATTAGCTACTGTTTTGTAACAAACATACCAAGTACTCAAAGCAGTAAAAAAAAAAAAAAACGAAACGAAACATTCCATTACCTTTGAATAACATTAAGAAGAATTATTTCACTGACAAATCGTTTGTAATTAAACCAAATATTTCCTAACACAATTTATGTAATAAAAATTAATTAAAGATTTGATATTGGATTAAATGATAGAATTTTTGAAAAAATATCACTTTTTGTGTTGTTTTTATTTAATTATAACAAAACAAATAAATATTTATAATTATAATTATACACAACCGGATATTATAAAATATTAAAAAATTTAGTGGAAAAATGTTTGCAGAAATAATAAAAAAGAAATAGAAAAAAAAAAAAATAATTATCTGTAACAATTGTCGATAGCACGCAAACATCACCTTATTTACCTTTTGCACAATTATATTTACAACAAATATCTAATCGTTTTATGTTTCATCTACTTATTTATCAGACAGACATAATATAATTATTATTTTTATAAAAAAAAAAAAAATAATAACAAACAAACAAACTTTGTCATGTGTAATCTAATTTAATTTTATCACGCATGATATGATTTAAATTAATAAATTTCTTTAATGATATAAAATGACAACAAATTTAATAAAAAAAAAAAATAAAATAATACGTTTAATACGCATTTAATTAGATGTCTACTGATTGTTTACTGTATTTTATTGGTTGCAAAGGTGATCTTGTAATAATTATATCCGTCATGAAATGTTAAATGATTTTAATACGATATTATGGTAACTTTATGATAAATTAAAAATATTTATAAAGCTATGTGAATCTTCACAGTACTTTGGAATATTATTAAATAATTTATTATTAACTACCGCAGATAAACAACAAATATTAAACCTTGTATTAACTCAATGTTTTATGTTTTTCTGTTGTAATTAAAATAAAAAAAATTAATCCAACCATCGTTACAAATCAACGAACAAGAGCAAGGCTATTAATTATATAAACATTTAAACGTATTTTGTTTAAAAACATTTTTTTTTTTTTTCTTTTTCATTTAATTATTAACTAGCATAATCTTTGTGTATCATTTTCATGTAATAACGAATTAATTAATTACTATAATGTATATAAAAATTTAATTTTAACAGTAATAATTAAAAACTAAGTCAAACTTACCATTGTTTTTTGATTCCGTTGCAACATTCACAGCGACTTCATTAGATATAAGTAAAATTACATAAAATAATACAATTATAATCCAATTGTCATCATAACGGGCCATCTTTTATTAAATTTATGTACATATGTAAGCTTTATTGTTTTATTAACTGTGAAAATTAATGAAATAAATATAAAAAAAAAATTAATAAAAGATTAATAATTAAAAACCTAATAAAGCATAAAATACTACTGAACTTGTATCTAATGCTCATGATAGAAAATTTAAAAGACTTTTTAACTGATTTGTTTTTTTTTAATATAATTTACTGTAACATAAAAACTAATTACAATTTGTTACAGATTTGCTTGGTTTTTTTTTTTTGCTACAAACTATGCCGCCTAATTTAATAAACAGTAATTTTGCTTCATCAGAGATAGAAGACAGTTAATTTAATCAACACAATTATTTTTTTTTTTCGTCTCTTGATTAATTTAATTGTTTTTCGATAAGTTTGATTAATAAAAATTATGTTGTTAACATTTGATACTATAATATTCGATTATATACTAGTTTTGCTCGTTTCCAAAAAAAAAAAAAAAAAAAAATCCATCAAAGTTTAATCAATGTTTAGACTTCATTAATCTTCTTAAACAAAATTTATAATAACGATAAATCTACGAAACTTAACGCTTGTGATTAATTTTAATCAATTTACAAAATTTGCATAATTAAATCATTTTTATTTTTTCGTATAAGATTTCTAATTTAATAAATAATTAAGTAGGTACAGGAAGTAAATTATACAATAAAAAAAAAACACACACATTTATTATTGTCTAAAATCCGACAGGTTTTTTTTTTTTTTTAAAGTAATGTTGTAAATACTAGACGTCTATTGTGTTTAAAGTGTTTCAATTAACCGATTATAATTGACAATAAATCTTCATGCAAATGAAGTAGCTCAAAATAAATCTTCTTTAACATTGGATATTGACCTATATTAAGGTTTAATTATTTTTTTTTTTTTATTTATTATTTCTATCTTACTTAGCTAAGCAGCACTTAATGTATGACGAATTCTTAATTAAAATGTTTATTTTTTCTTATTTATTTCACGTTTTTCTTTATTCATTGTTATTATATTATTTGCTTTTCTCTCTAATAAATCAACTTTCTACAAACATAAACCATTATTGATTCATAGTAATAATCTAGTAGATAATACAAAAAAGAAAAAAATATGAAATTTTTCGTATAATCATTATAATTATTATTGTGATTGGCAAATGATTAAAAAGTAATTAATAATAATTTTTAAAAAAGATAATCATATGTGTAAAAGCATTAAAAAAAAAAAAAAAAAAAAAAAAACTAAATCGTTGTGCATCATCAAATTAAAAAAAAAGAAAAAAAAAATTATTACTTGAGTAAATAAGAAAGTTTGAGTGTAGTTAAAGCTTTCCTGTAGCATGATTTCAAACGAGTATGTATCATACATCTTATATATATATGTATATATATTAAGTTTTCTTACATTAGTTATCTTATGCATATAATTATTGGTAATAATATCAAAGTGTTTCAATTAATTAGCGTCTAACACGTCTTCATGAAGTGAAAAACGATAGAAAAAAATTAAAAAAAAAAATCATCCGGTTAGAAATTTTCTTTAAAAGTTTTTATTATTTAAATGATTCATAACATTTTTTTTTTTAATTAAATTAATTTATTTTACTTATTATAACATAATAAATAAATAAATTAATTAATTCATTTTTTTTTTCGTTTGTAACACTTGTTTACCTACCCTTTTATATAAGTAAAGCAATTTTTTTTTTTTTTTTTGTGGTTTTATTATTGCAAAATTACTTACAAATATATTATTAACATAAATTATTTTGTAATAATTTATATAATATAATTACTTTATTTATAAATATTAAAATTTTTTTTAATTATAAATTATAATAATTATGGCTATTAGTTTAGTTAAGAATACTGAAAGTTTCTTCTAAATATATTTCATTAAACAATGAGTTTATTATATAGATTAAGAGAAAAGTAATATTTTTAAAAAACCTTTTAATAATCTTAAATAATTAAAATAAAAAACCTAACGAAAGCTTTAATCAAAGAAAAACCCATTAATCTGTAAATCTCCAACGAGAAATATACAAATAATAATTAAACTGGAAAGTTTAATACAAATTTTTTTTTTTGAATTTTTCTCTTTATAAAACAAATAATAAAATAATTAAGTGAAAATGACAATAAATGTATAAAATTAATATTTAACAACATATATAAACTTCAACTTAAACTTCCTATTACTTTACAATGATAAAAAAAAAATATCATAAAATTTATAATAATAAAAAAAAGTTTTGTTTTTTTTGTTTTTAAATTTAAAATTAAAAAGTAAAAGTTTTCTTTCGAAACATCAATTACATGTGTGTATAGCTCTATCAGTTTTTTCACCTTTCTGTTACGCGCGTTTTCTTTTGAGTGAAGCTGAAACACTCTTAAAATAAAAATTTAAAATAAAAAAAATATATCCACAGTAAATTAGGTAGATAGATAAATGTTAATAAATTCATGAAAATCAACATTTCTCATTAAAAACGATTTTGTGAATGTTGAACAAAAGTAAATAATAAACGAAGTTTGACCATAGTTTAAAAATTAAATAGAGTGTTAATTTTGTCATTTCTAATTGTTTATTATTTTTCCATCTGTATATTTAATTTAATTTAATTTTCTGTCGGTTTCTTCAATTGTTCTATTTAAATCGGACGTAAGAACTAAAAACAAAGTGTACAAAAAAAAAATAAAAAAAAAAAAATTCAAATTATTATTTCGAGGTCGTGAGAATATTTTTATTGAACATTAATTTTAGTCTTATTATTCTTTTTTTATTTTTTTTGTTTTGTAAATAATATTTAATTATGTGAAACAAATTTTTCTTCTTATTTCTTCATAATTAAATAGAAACAAGAAATGCAATTTATTTTATTGTGTTTTTTTTTTTTTTTTTTTTGGCGAGAATATTTATTTATTGGGTTTCCCGTTTATGTGATTGAATCTTTTAAAAAATTTTAATTGTTGAAATTATTTTTTTATTAATATTTCAGCAATTGAATAGAATAATTTGTTTAATATTAATATGGAAGTTGATTATGCTGATAATCAGTATTGTTTCTGCGCGTTATTAAAACAAATTAAAATTTATTTAGCAATTTTACGAGCTTTATGTCTAAATAAAAGAGTTTTTTTATTATTCTTTGGAAATGATTTAAATCATTAATAAAAAGCTATAAATTTGAGTTACAAAAAAAATAAAAATATTATTTAGCAATTTGTCGTTAAAAAAAAAAAAAAAAAATAATAATAAAAAATTTAAAGTAAAAGTAATTTAATTTGCATTTTTGATTCATTAATCTTCGTTTTCGGAAATTTATCTTTGTTTTAAAAGTTCAACATAAAACCTTAAAACATATTTATATATTTTAAAGCACTGTGCATATTATCTACGAATTTTAGATATATTTTATTATTTAGGTTTATGTTTATGTTGCATTAGACGGTTTAAAGTTTTATCTAAAACAAATTCCAGCCGCAAGCGTGATTTTGCCGGATTTAACTCGAGATCTCCACATATAACCAGCAGTAGCAATCTTTACATATATATGATGCAAAACTTTTCTTAGAATATTTTTATATAGGCAAAATGATTATTTTTGAATTGTGTTGTTAACAAATAATAAAAATTGATAATACAACGCGTAGTTATACAAATAATATGTTGATTGTTTTTTTTTTTTTTTTGTGTAATTTCAATTTATTATTTGTATGAAAATAATAAAAAGCAAACAACTATATGTATTATTGTGACGCATAAGCTTTAAAACAGAAAAGAAGAAAGTAGGCCTTGTTATTCATGGCTGTTGTATGTCTTCGCATTAACTACTTAACAAACTAAACATATAAGCATCAAAAAAAAATTGAAATGAAATAAAATAAAATTAAGCAAACAACAAACTGAAATTAAATGAAAAACAAAAAAAAAAAAATAATAATAAAATCACGAGTATAAATATAAATGCAATAAACGAATTTAATAAATTCGGCAAATAAGTTTTATATCGCGAATGACAAAACTAAAGAGAAAACTATAAGAAATTTTTTTTTTTTTTGCAAATCGTTGCATTTAAGGTGTGCAAAAATATCTTGTTATCCTACACAAGTAAGTTAAGTAAAATAACTTGTAGTCATCAAAAACGGATGCGCCAAAGGTGAGAATTGTTTCTGTTTTTTTTTTTTTTTTTTTTTTTTCTTTTCATATATTTTTTCTTGCTCTTTTTTATTCGCATAATTTAGCACAAAAAATATTTTTTATTTTTCGTTTTCGTATTTTTCTATACAAAAGTTTTTTTTTTTTTTTTTTATTTTTATGTTTCAGCCAAAACAACTTTCCAAAACAACAACAACAACAACAACAACAACAACAACAACAACAACAACAACAACAACAACAACAACAAAAAAGCATTTATTAAAAATATGTTTATTTTTTTTTCTCTCTCGTTGTATTTCTTAGAAAAGAATTTTTTTTTTTTTTTTTTTTTATGTTTTAAAGCGATTTAATCATTTATTATTTAAATATGAAAAGGGAAGATTATAAAATAAGAAAACTTTTAATTTCATTGTAAGCACGTAAATAAGCTTTAAGATTTTGGATGAACATAATGGATGTAGAATAATGTCTGGTAATCACGTATTAATTTAATTGTTTAATAGATTTAAAAATAAATAGAATTTTCTGTCGTTTTTATTCATTTTTTTTTTTTTTTAATAATTATGGAAAAATATTTTTAAGCTACGCATTGTATGTAAATTGTAAAGAAGAAGAACAAAAAAAAAAAAACAAAACAAAAAAAAAAGAAGGTGAATCCTGAATCATAAATAAATAAATAAAGTTAACTTAAGCACACCCATTATGTATATATTTACATATAATTTTTTTTTATACTTTTTAAATAATTATTTTGTCAATAATATTAATTAACAAAAAACGAGTTAAAATATTTGATAAAGGCAAAAAAAAAAAATAAAAAAAAATTACTAAAACCAACTCACCTTGAAGGTTTTTTAGTCCAAACAAAACAAATTTGAATAAATCGCGATAACAAATGCTAATTAAATATCCAGTTAATATATGCAAGTATTTTAATAAAAAAAAAATTAATTTATAATATTCCACAATAATTTATATTATTATTATTTTTTTTTTTTTTTTGTTATAATTCCTTATTAATATTTATTACTCACTTCCACTATAGATTAATGAATTGAAGAAACAAAAAAAAATGTTATATTTCAAAACACTGTCACGTTATTAAAATTATCACTTAGTAATTAATTAGAATAATAACACATAAATAAAGTAATTACCACTTGCACAATTTGGTTTAAAAATTAAAAATAGAAACTTTTATTATTATTATTATTAAATATAATTTTTTTTTTTTTATATATAAAATCACTTGAATATTTAATAAAATAAAATAAATAATTCACGTATAAAACTTTTAAATTTTTACGACTTAACTTTTTTACTTTTTGTTTTTATTATTATTACATTAACTCTTCTTTTGTTTACGGTAATATAGCAATGCGCATGTTTAACGTTTCACTTCTGTAAAACAACTGAATGGCTGAAGCAAAATGAAACTTAAAATGTTCACTGGCGTCAAGTTTGATTTGAAAAAAAAAAAAAATATAAAGTTTCTCCCAATTCAAATAATTTATTTTTAACGTTTATTATGACGATGTTTTTTTTTTTTAAGTCAAACAGCCACCATTCAGTTTAATTAGTGCTAACGTACTTGGAGTCATTTTTGTTTTTTATTATTAAAGAAATTTTAATTTTAATTTTAATTTTGTGAAAATGACGTACTTTATTGAAAAAAAAAAAAAAATAAACAATAATTTTCGAATATCGTATAATAATCTGAAGACAAAATAAATATGAAGATCAGAGGTTGAAATGATATGCTATTGTCATTCGTTGTGTATGTTAAAGAAACCCAAATCAAATATTAACTTAAAGAAGAAAGAAGTAGGATGCTCGAAATACCAATGACGAAAGAAACGTCGAGCAATAAATAAAATTGAATTTATCATCATCTGAATATGCATAAAGAAAATAAAGAAATAAAGAAAAAAAAAATTAATGATTCAAGTGTACTCATATAGGTGGAATGGAACGGAACTAAAGTTAACAACAAACAACCAAATACACGAAAAAATAAAAAAATTTATAGAGAGTTTTTCATATATATATATATTTTTTAATTTTTTTTCTTAATTAAATATTTCTTTTCAGTAACTTTAAGTATAGGTAAGGCTTGTGTTAAATTACAAGGGAATACGATTACACAGCTATACAAAAGTAAATAAACATTATTATTATTATTATTATGAAAGTAAAGTGAAATATTTAGTTTTGGTGCAATGTATAAAGTACAAATTAAAGCCGGTCCGGTCTGATATGATAAATTTATGACGTTGTTGCCCAGGTCAAATAAAAAGTAGTAAATTAAGTCTCGCTTATTAACAAAAAAAAAAAAAATTAATTGGGGTTTACCTATGTATGTTAAACGGAAGTCCGTCTTTGGGACTAGGTTAACAGTTCGCCAAATTAATATTTAATAAAAATAAATTTTATTTATGAATTTTGTGAACAATAAAACAAATGTACCAGGATTTATATAATTAGATAAGAGATTTTCTGTTTTCCTAATAATCAAGACAATTATGAAATATATTTTTTGTTTTCTCTGTTTATGATTTGAATAAATAAGTTTTTTTTTGTTTGTGTTTTTGTTTATGTTGTGCTGTTAGAATAAATATATAATAAAAGCGACTTAAGACGTAAACATATTAAATGTCGATGAACTTCAAAAAACAATGATAAGAACAGATTTTAGATAATAATTTTTTTTTTTTTATTTCTTGTTTCATAATAATTATTATTTTCTGGTTCAGTAGAACTAAGCTAACTGAATGGATTAAGATTAAATAATTTTTATTATTTTTCATCTCAAAATATATAGAAATATATTCGTGATGAAATGCTTTAACGTTTCACCAGCCAATAAAAATTTAAATTAACCTTTTTCGGTTTTGATTTAAAAAAAGCATAAGAATATAAAAGCAAACGTAATGCAATGGTATAAATTAAAGGATAATAAATGAATAACAAATGAATAAACATGAAACGAGGGACTAATAAAATAACATAAAAACCTATTATTGCCAAATAAACATGACCAAAATATGCAACAGGAGATTAAAGACAGGATGTATGTTGAAGCTTGAGATACATAAAATATTATATGCATGTATAATCGATTTATATAAAAATATATCTATATTTTGCACATGTTAAGCTTTAAGCTGTTTAACCAAAACTAAAAAGAAAAAAAAAATAAATTTCTTTCTTAAAATCGCCGACAGCATGCAACCGTACCGCATTTTGTTTATCTGCAAGAGAGAACTTTAATAACGAAAAAATAAAAAAATTATCCTCATCGCACATATTATATGCAGTCAATTAAATGTTCAACATGCTGTTGTTTTCATTTAATTTTTTTTTTCTTTTTTTATTAGCATATTTATCGCTTTGTTTATTAATAATTGTTATATGTAATGTTTCTATGTATAGGGACACAGTGTAACGTAGTTAAATTAAAATAAATTATGATGGCTATTGTATTGTCCGCACATTCCCTAAACATCAACAAATGAACAAATACAAATTGACCGACTTTCACAGCTAAAAGCTTTTTGTAAAACTTAGTATTTCATTCACATTGTTATTCCGAAAAAAAAAATTTATTTTTATTGTTGAATTAAATTTAATTCAATTAAATATAAAGAAAGAAATTAAATTTAGAATTTAAACTGATTTTGAAATTGTGGTAACAGGAATTTTTTCATTAGATTATTCTGTTATAATTAATTCTGAATTTAAAATTTGTTTTTTTTTTTCTTTCTTTTATTGTTTTCTCTTGATTGTAATGTTTATCACAATTGTATTCATTGTCACCGTTTTTAAATTAATAAGATTTTAATAGGTGCAGAGTGTTTTATAAATTAGTTTACCGTTTAAAAACCCAAAAAAAAAAAAAACAAAAAGCTCTGACTTTTGTCACAATGTGATTTGTTTTTAAACTTTTTTTTTTTGGTTTTGCTTTTCAACTATTTTTTAATTAAATTATTTAAAGCATTTCAAATCACATTTCGCTATTTATTTCAAGTAAAAAAAATTAGTGAAAAAAAAAAAAGTTTACAAATTCGTAGTAAATTTATAAAAAAAAAAAATTTAATTTAATTTAATTTAAATAAAATCAACAAAACGGAAATAAATTAAATAACGATAAAATAAAATTGTCGGTGTTTTTTTACTATTATTATTATTATCATTATTATTATCATCATTGAAAATTGAGTAAAATTACTGAAATTATAATATCAATACATGCCGTGATTTATATGTTTAGAAATTAATTTATGTTTTTAATTCCGTAAATTAATATTAAATCTAATTTTGTATTTTATTTTATTACATGAAAATTTTGATTACATAACACATTTTTGGTGTTTATTTTGTTTTTTTTTTTTTTTTTCTAAATTCATTAATTTCTACTTGGTTTTTATATTTAAAGTCAAGCCAAACAGTAAAAATATATTTGAAAAAATACAAATTTTAATTTTCTATAAAGAAATAATTTAATTATAAAAATAATTAATTAATTAATTACATGTGTGTGATGGCTTAAAATATATACACTTGTTCCTTCATTGTTTATGTTACGCTTTCATAATTTAATGTTTTTATTAAAACGCATATTAATACGCATAATAATTTTCATTATTTATTGGGAAATATTTCCTGACTTGTTTTTTAATTTAATTTTTTTTTTTTTTTTTGTTATTATAATTAAACATTAGATAATGTTTTTAATTGAATTCAATTAAAATTTGTTTAATTTTTCAACTTACTTATTAGTTATATTTATACTAAAAATTGCAACAAAACAAATTTTGTATTAATAATGATTATTTTGTTTAATAATTCGTAAATTTATTCATCGATTATAATTAATCATCGATTAAGTATTTTGTTAGCCGGATTTTTTTTTAATTTTTTTTTTTTCAGCAACATATTTTGCATTATTGAAATTGTTATGCATGATGAAATGAAATTTTTTTTTTAATTAATTATTTAACATCATATAAATGCTTTTAGTCATATTATGTAATATTTGCGTATATAATGCAAAAGTAATTGGTTTTCTTTGATTTATAATGAATTTATGCTTAATTTTGCAGTTTTACAGTTGATTTTGGTTGTTTAAGCTTTTACTCACCAATCACATTTTATCCTTTCAACGAATCCAATCAAATCATTTCCTTTAAGTTTCCATTATATACGAGATTTCATTATAACGTTATTATAACGTTTCCAATACATAACAGATTTCTTTATTACGTTATTATAACGCTATAACGATGCTTTCAATTATACTGGATTATTTTGATATAATAAAATTGCAATTTTGGAAATATATTAAATAATGCAATCATTGCAGACAGTAAATAATTTCCTGTACCCAATTATATCAAATAACATATAATAGTAATATCGTTACGCTACATTACAATATATATATAACTTTATTTAGGATCTGTACGTTCTTTTAACGATAACTTTTCGATCAAGAGATATTAATCTGATTTTACAATGAAAGCTTCAAGAACCTTTACAGCAAATCAGTAAGTCACTTATTTATTTATATTAATTACAATAATGCATGAGCATCAGTTAAAACTTTCCAAACCATAATTTAATGTTGATAAAACTTTTTCTACAATAAAACATTGAAATTAGTAATTAGTGCATCAAAATTAAGCACGTTTTGACGCTCAATTGAGTGCAGTATAATTTTTGTTATTAATAAATATTGTATCCGTTTAATGCATTTCATAATCTAAAAAATAATAAAATTAATCAAACATAATTACCTTTTATCATGATCGATTATATATTGTATTTCGTGTATACAATACACATAAATATTGTAAATTTTTTAAAATAAAGGTTAATAGAAAAATAGGGAAACAACCGCAAAAACGTGTAAATCAAAGGCAGAATTTTAAAAACCTTTGTCCCGAAGTTCAAGTTTGAAGTGTGGACGAATGGTAAGCTTAATGCCAAGTTGGATGGATAGTTGGACATCAAATTTGATGGGAAGTTTCAATCCAAGTCGAACGGCAAATTGTTGGAACGCAAGTTTGAAGCCAAGTAGCATGATAAGCGTAAAGCCAAGTAGGTTGGCAAGTTGTATGATTTGTTTGAAGACAAGTTGGTTGGCAAGTTAGACGTCAGGTTGAATGAATGTGCAAGTTGGATAATAAGTTTATTGACAAGTTGAGCATCATGCTGACAACTTACTCTTTAAATAGCACTTTTATCCTTTTTCCTATCACTAAATTTTCATTTTAAAACACAAATAAAGTTTGATACATTGTGGCATTTTCTTCTATATACAAACCATTATTTAACAAAAGAAAGGCTAAAATTATGCAATTAAAATTTTTATGGAATAACATCCGGAACACTTGAAATATTAATAATCACTGAAATTCTTTGTCATTATATTTTAATGAATTATTTTACTATAGCATTGAATTTTTTTTTTATTTTATCCATTTCGAGGACATACTTTTTATTTTATTGTTGTGGATAATCCGGATGACGAGTACAGAATAAATATTATTGTTCGTCCATTTATATGATTTATTATTACGTATCCAATGACCCTCAACCATTAATATGAGTATAGTTATTATTGTTGAAAAAAAAAAAAACAAATTCGTATCGTATAACTTTCCAACATCCTGTGCTATATTATTCGCTACGTAAAAGAAGAAAAACCACAAAATCCATTGTGCAATTAGTTCTACTTAAAATGTATTTCATATTGTTCCAAACAATAATAACACAACGAAAAGACAACGTGAATTAAAACATTTTGCGTAAAGCAAACCATACACATTACCACATGTGATTGTCGAACATTTAGAGTAACAAAAAAATTAACACACGAAAAACAGCAGCAAAATTTACATTTTTTGTTATTTCTTGCATTATTATTTACTAGAAAGAGAGAGAGAAAAAAAAGTTAAATTTAATTAAAAATGATTCATTGTTGCTAGTTAAGTAAAAATACAAAAAAATACAAAAAAAAAAATAATAAATTAAACTTTTGTGTCTCTAAATAGAAAGTTGCAATTATATTTCTCATTTCATTTGAATTTACAAAAAAAAATGTGTAAACTTTTTTTTTTTATTTTCTTTTGTATTGTCCATGTATCGTGCCAAAAGCTTCAATTTATAACACACAAAAAATTTTTAAATGTTAATTAACAGTTTAAGGATTTAAGTTTTTTTTTTTTTTTTAGTTTTATAGAAATTTTTAGTATTTTATGATATCATTATTAGTTAGAAAAGACTAAAGACTAATTTAACGATCAATAGTGGAATTGAAAATGTTTTAAAAATTGGTTTAGTGCAAAATAAACCCAATGAAATAATGAAATACGGTGAATTAGATCCATAAATTAAAAATCCTTACAAAAATGCATACGATAATTAAAAGAAAACATTTTTTCCCCATAATCAAGATCAAATCCAATCATAATGTTTTTAAAACTTTCCGTATTGAAACTGCTTTTCCTCGATCATATCGCAGAGAATCAAGACCCAGATCTGATAATAGCTTTAAATTAAACCGTAAATAGTCGTGCATACAAGAGAGATTCCAGACTTAAAACGGGTGATGATTTTAAATCCTGGTGTAACGATAACCACGAAAATATGACGAGAAACGGCAACGTAGCCCACCTGATCGTAGCCATCACAATCCTGAGCAAAAAAAAATGGAGATAAAATAGTCGACATTGATTGTTATTTTTCGTATTCCAACATTTTCCGGATCTCTCCCGATAATTAAATATTTGTCTGTTATTCTGAAAGACCAGAACCAAAAATCTCTAAAGTAATAGTTCTGAGGAACCACGGTTATAAATGCATTCAATTATTCAGTGATGTTGTTTTTCTGCAGTAATTTTTTCGAGACAAGTGGAAGGTACTATTTTCACGTACATTTAACTAATGTTTTATATTTCACTTCTCGTTTTAAAATCAAGCATTTTGATTATTTTAGATTTTTTGTATAAACTTCTTCCGTTTAATATGTTATGACCATCGTGAGTTAAGTTAAATGCCTTTGTAGGTCAAACAGTGATAGTAAACAGTGTTTTAAATTCCAAATCAACTTGAATTTTGAACTTCCTGTAGCAAAGTTGTGGGAAATATAAATTTAATGCTAGATGGTAGAAAATTTATGGAATTCATTACAATTTTCATGTGATTTAGTTTTAAAATTTCTTCTATAAAAATTTCAATTCCTTATTCAGTATAATGTTTCGATAAATGTTTTATCTCAAAAGAGATCTGTTTATCGTCATTTTATACATATAATTACTTGTTGTTCCTATAATAATATTCAACAGTTAAGCGTAAATATAGTAAGTTCCAGACATACGATTAATTTCGGTTAAGTAAATGATTCGTTAAATGAGTTTGTTAGCAAATTGCAGTTAAGGACTTAATGGTTTATTAATAAGATTAATTAATTATTAAAGATTAAGACTGTTGACTATTAAGATAGGCTTCTTTTTTAAAAGCCAGTTTTAAAACGTTGAAATATCACTAAGATGGTGTCAGTGTGAATTTTATCAAATAACCATGAAACGCTCTATGAATTTATACGAATTTTTTTTTTTAATTTATTTAATCACTTGAAATTTTATCTCTATTTTTCAACAAATTAAAAAATTTAATTTCAAGTATTTAATTATATTCAAAAATAAAAATTTTTATTTGTGGCATTAACAACTCTTCACCATAATTCAGTCGATTGTCAAAATTTCGGTACGATTCTCAAGATTAAAAAATTAATTTTATTTTTTTTTTCTAAATAATTAAAACAAATTTAATTTATTTTATTTTTTATTGTTTTTTTTTTTTTTATTTTTTATTTAATTAAATTTTTATTAATCATTAATTTTTTTTTTTTTTTTGTTTCTAGCTATATACAATTTTCATATTTTTTATTTTTTTTATTTATTCTTTTCACCACTTTTATTCTTATTTTTATCATTAATTATGTATAAGTTGCATCGAAGAAGATGAAGAAGTAGAAGAAAACAATAATCTGATTACATATTACTTACTCAATATAGTCTTTATTTACATTACATTATTATCGCAAAAAGTATTCAAGAATTTAATAAAAAAAAATCAAATCAAATCAAATTAAAATTATGGAAAATTCGCTTATATTATATAAAAATAAAATTTCTTTTTTTCTATTTATTCTTCTTCTTTTTTTATAATTTTAATTTTTTTTTTTTAATTCCTCATGCTTTAATCATTTTAATCTATAATTAGTATTGTTATCAAGCTTTTATCTAACATTAACTGTAGCAAAGCTTAATAAATGGTTTTTATTTTTATTTTAATTTTTTTTTTAGCAAAACAATAAATATTAATCCATAATTAATATAGATAAATAATAATTTTACATTTTGTGTTTGTACTATCTGTTTATATTCAAACCGCGTGATTTATAATTTTTTGTCAATTAAAATAAAGAATCACTAACCATGCAAAAATTTTTGTTTAAATTTTTTTTTTATTTCGATGCTGGAATTCAGGTAATAAATTTATATAAAAAAAATGTGAAATAAATACGAAAATTTATTTTAATTATATTAGATAATAACAGTATAGACAGTTATTGCGATTTGTATTAAAAAAAAAAAAAAAAAATACGAAATTTTAAAATTGTGCATTACATCCGCTTTCTACAGTTTCTATCCGTGTTTATAGTGAATCAATGAAGATTCCAATTAATTAAAAAAAATAATAATAAAGTCTGCATAAACAATACCAAGGTTTTTTCTTCTTCTTAATTATACACAAATGTTAAATAGATAATTAAACGAAAACCATTGAATGGTGTTAATTAATAATTGCAACATGGAACATCAAATGCAATGTTTTGCCTAATCTACATTTTTAAGTCTTTTATTTATTTTTCTTTTTTTCATTTACCTAATAAAATATTTGCAATTTATTTTCCTCTATTAAAAAATTTATTTTTAATTATTTTAATGATCTCTTTTTTTTTTTTTTTTTGTTTTTAAATATTTTAACCATTTTTTTTTTTTAATTAATTAATTTGTTTGCTGTTTTTTAATTATTTTAAATATTCATTGCGAAAATTTGTAATTGAAAGTTTAAAAATGATTTCACCAAAATAAATTTTTATCTTAACAGTAATTTCGATCATTATAGATTGCAAAAGTTTACTAAATTGAATTTATTAAACAACATGATGGAAAAAAAAGAAGAAAAATCGATGCTTTACGTTTATTTTCTTAACAGAGTATACACATTTTTCGGGAGTGGTATATTTGGAGTAATTTAACATTTTAAATACATTTTGGATACAAAAGAAGAAAGCAACACATTTGTTAATTGGTTAAAGAATTATTGATTTAAAAATAAACTCTTTTAAAACTGTCATTAAAGGTAGTAAATGTATCCTCCTGCTATTATTTAAAACAATTATATATCAGACAACAAAGAATTTATTTTATGAAGGAAATTACGTTTATTTAATAAATATTTTTGTTTGTATTTTTATTCGATTATGTTGAGTTAAGAGAAATCAAAGAAAAAAAAAATTTCAACTGTATTTGTATGGTTTTTTTTCTTTTAAATTACAAAATAATAAATTAATTAAATATTCACAGCAAGACACAAGACAAATATTATAAAAGAAAGGTTAATATGCAAATTTTAATAAGGAGGTATATGATCGTCGTTAAATCATTAATATCCCATTACTAATCATTTTCTAGGAGAAAGAAAAAACTGAGGGTAAAAAACTTTTTATTTATGCTTTTTGAACCGAAAAATTCTTACTGTTTTAACGACGATACAATGTATGTTGTTAATAAAAATTATTAAATGCTTATTTTATATACTAATAACAAATCAATCCAATTAAGGAAAAAAAAATATTTTTTTTATATTTTATTATCAATTTAAAAGAAAAAAAAAATAAAAATTTCTATTTCCATCTTTAAATAAAATTCTTTACCTATTGCTAAATGTTTTGTATTCATATTTATTTAATTAATTTTAAATCATTATTATAGTAATAATAATATATAGTACAAATATTTACAAAATACAAATTATTATTTATATATTTTATTATGTAACTCTCAGTTATTTTATTTTATTTATTTAACTTTTTTTTTTTTTTATTTTTAAAGCAACATAATTATTTGTCGGTTTAAAAAAAAAAATTTTAGCGGCAAGAATATTAGTTATTGGTTACAAAAATGTTTAGCTTTATTAAGAATACAAAAAAAAAAAAAACTTACAAAGCATTATTTAGGTTTTTATGATTTACTTAAAAATGATATGAATTGAAAAAAAAATAAAATGAGATTTAAGCGTTTCTATTTACAATCAAGCATATCTAGATTACTTATAAATGTTCTTAATGGTTTGTTGATATTCATTATTTATTCTCTTATTATTATTAATAATATTATCAGTCTATAATATTAGTCAACAAAACAAACAAATTTACAAAAAAAAAAAAAAAATAATAATAAACATTGTGCACTAAATAATAATACTGTAAGAAAGAACTGTTTCATTCAGGAGGAGAAAGACAAGAAATCAATATTCTATTTTCGTTGATTATTAAGTTCACAGATTATACATACATACAACATCTCATCTATAATTTCAATAATACAAACTTATTATAAAAAAAATTTCTTTTTTGTAAAAAATTAAATCAACACCAACCAATTTTATAAATTAATAATAAAAAAAAAAAAAAAAAAATACTCAAATAAGCTTGATCGTAAATGTACAAAATATTTATTTATTAATAATTAATTAAAATTTATATTGCTTTAACCAAAACATACAAAAAAAAAGGAATTATTTATTCAACATTAGCACGTTTGTCTCTTTTTTTTTTTTTTTTTTTTTACAAGTCTTTATCAAAAATAATAATATAGGTAGGTTAGGTAATAGTATAGGAGGGGTACAATTGAATTATTCAAAATTAATAAAATAAAAAGGAAATTTCATTTATTTATTAATATTTATAATTATTTTTATTATGCTTTAGCGCATAAATGTGATGTGGTCAATATATTAAAATAATTATAAATAAAATTTTTTGTAAATAATAATCAAGAATAATCAGAAAAAAAAATGCATCAAATGTAAAAAAAAAAAATTATAATTATTTTTCTTATATATTTAAACTAAAGGATTGTGTGTGTGCTTATAATCATTTAATTAAGAAAAATGTAAATAAAGAAAATAAAATTCATGTTAAATTAAAAAAAAATATATTTTTTTTTAGTTTAATTCTACCCTAATAAAGTCTCTATCACATTTAATAAATGTTGATCATCATAATTTTATTTGCATTATTTTACGTCTTCTTAAAACCCATCCATCATTTCTTTAAATTTATTTTATTTATTTATTTATTTATTATTATTATATATTTTTTATGTTTTGAGTATTTAAATCATTTCTTTTATATTCCTTTGATTTATTTATTTATATATTCTCTTCTCTTCATTATCATTTTTTACTTTTATGTTTCAATTAAGCTAAATTCGAAATTGTCTTTAAAATATATTATTATTATTATTATAATTATTATACGTTTAAATATACAAAATCCCTTTATTACTTCCTTTCATCTGGCTTTATATAAATAATTTCGATTACAATTTTTCATTATTCTTTTTGTTTCAAAATATACAATAATAAAATACTTTTTTATATTCATAATTCATATCATCACCACATTTCTATCTTGTTATAATTTCTCTTTTTCTTTTTTATTTATCTTTATATACATTATACAATGTATATATAATTTAATTATTAATGTTCATCGTCTCACATTGTGAAAATACTTAAAAATAGCACATTTGATTAATATATACATACATATTAATATGCATATCATCTTCATTTAAAACATTTCTTACATTAATTTTAATAATAGTTATTAATAATAAAAATAATTAATAATTAATAATAATATAAAATAATAATTAACGAAATTTATATCTTGAATTTTTTTTTTCTTATCTTTTCTTTTAATAAAAATTTAAAGTTTTATTATATACAACTATCGGGATGCTGACTCTGTTTTCTCTTAGACTTTGGCTCTTTTGGATGATCAATAGAGGGTCTTCGAGGATTTCCTAATGTAACCAAAGCACTAGCTACAGCTATACCAGCCGGTTGTCCTGGTGGTGCATGTTGTAGACCACCTTTTTAACCAAAGTAAAATATTCAAAATTTATTTTTTTAAAAAATTGTTGTTAAAAAAGAAAACAAACCTGTCGGCAGCCGGACTAGAAGTGATAAAACTGCTGCTCTATTTCCACTACAAGGCTCTAAAGCAATCGGACTAGGCGCATCCTTTATTCAATAAGAATCATATATGAATTAAATCCCTTTTTTTTTTTTAACTATAAAATTATTATTAATTACCTTCTTTCTTTTCTTTGGCGCTATTGATATATTTTCTCCTGCTGGAGATAAATCATTTGTTTCCCTACTTTCAATCTCTACCAAAACCTAACAGATAAAATTTCATTTTTAAAGGATTATTAATATATAAAAAAAAAATTGTATTTATATTTTATTTTTGTATTCACATTTACTTGCGAAAATGGTCGCGATGCCATTTGTTCCATTTCAACAAATAATCTTTGTCTTCGTCTATACATGTCATACTTTTGTTTAATTTTCCATAAAATTGCTGCCATTAATAAAAGTAAAAGAAAGCACCTAGAAAAAGATAAAATAATTATTTATTTATTATATTAGATGGATTATTAAATTAAAATACTAACGTTGAAAATGTTATAAAAAATTGTTGCAAATTTAATTTAGGATATTGAGAAAATGCAATTTGTATCCATAAAGGTGGCTGGAAGTCGTAAACATAAACATAAAATGTTGTCAACGTTATATTGTCTTCAATACCAAAACGATGTTCTGTTTTGGAAAATCTATATCGAAATGTTGAACAGTTAACACCACTAAATAATGGTTTCTCTGGTACTCCAGATGTACGTATTGTAATATTCATTTTAGCAGCTACACTACACGTTATACTAAAATCAGCATCTATATCTGATTTAATTGGTGAATTTCTAAAATTAATTTGTGTAAAATGACGATCCTCTTTTTTCGATAAATTAAAAGTAAATTGATAGTCAATTGTTAAATCATAATAACATGATCCTTTGCTGGGATCACCGTGATAATGATTTGTTGCATCACATTTTTCACAATGATCCCCTGCAAGTCCTTTGGTACTACAGAAACATTTTCCTGTTTCACTATGGCAATGAGTTGCTTGACCATTGCATTCGCATTTCTGGCAATGACCACCATTAACTGGATTACCCCAAAAACCTGGCCTGCACTTTTCACAATTGGCTCCAGTTGTTAAATTGTCGCATGGCTGACGGCAAGTTCGTTTATCAGGACATATACTATGACCATTGCATTGGCAAGCTGGACAATGTGTAAAATGCCATCTTCGTACTGGACATTCCATTTCTTCTTGAGGACCACTATCGCCACCGGGCAAACATTTTCCAAGTCCAGTCATAGAACCATCGTCGCACCAGCCGCAAGCAGGATCATCACGACATTGACGACATGTTTTATAAAAACCACATTGTGATTTACCTGGAATAGCTGCTCTACATTTTCCAGCCATAGTTGTCCATTCACGGCATTGCCCATAAGGAAAACTAGCAGTGTATGCGTTTTTATCAACACATCTCTGTTCATTTTGGCACCAGATACATTCCTCTTGAGTACAGTTTCCACAAGAAGTAAGAGCAGCACACGCTGGGGGACATGGTAGTGGCTCAGAACTTTCACTGCCAGTGCGATTTCCAGAAGCACGACATTTACTTGATTCATAATCATAGGAGCATTGTGAATTGGCTGTGCAAGCATGACAACCATGCAACTGTATACAAACTGGAGTAGCATCATCTTGACATTGATCCAAAGATTTAAAAGGGACGGATGGTAAAGGTGTTCCATCAATATAAACTTCGCGACATTTATCTTTTGAACAAACCCCTACACCACACGAGGTACAACCAAATGAAGTTGAAACACAACTTTGACAATCACTTAATTCCGTACAACGTACTCCATCAAATAGATGTTCTTGTGTTTTGACATTCCTGCTTTTTTCCGCACATGTAAAGAATTTATCTTGGTCTCGACTAAACAAAGAACTTTTCTGTATTTCAGACACTGCAATGCATCTCGATTTTTGTATATCCCATATACATTTTAATCCAGGTCGTGTATTCAAGCATGCATCTGATTTAATTAAGACTTGACATGTACCAGGTGTGAATTTTAACATATCAGATAACATTTGTCCATCAAAACCACCATATATGTATAAAGATTTTTCAAATATTACTGCGGAATGACCAAACCGTGCCAAATCTGTGCGCAAATCATTTGGCATTTCTTGTATATGCCAGGAATCACAAACTACATCATATATCATTAACTCCCGGCTATAGCATTTAGCACCAAAACTATGTGAAGTATCATTATGTGTATTACCTCCAAATACCATCATCAATCCAGGTGAAATAAAATTGGCTGTGTGTAGGAAACGGGCTGTTTCTGCAGATGTTAAAAGTGTCCATGTATGAGTCGAGGGTTCATAACTATATAATCGGCTACTCAATAACTGACTACTTTCACTCTCCGACACTATTCCACCGTAGACATAAATTTTTTCAGTGAGCCAATCATAACTTGCACTATGTCCATAACCTCCTTTTACAGGAAAACCACGAGTTTGAACAATCTTCCATTCACGAGTATTAAAATTATATTCTTGCACAGTATTTAAGTATCCAAATTGTGGTGAATGTCCAAAGATAACGACCATATACTGGTAATTTCCTTTTTTGCCACCTTCATATCCAGGAATTAATGTTGCAGTATGGCCAGCTGATTTAAGTGGGCCACACATTGCGTACGTAGAATTGCACGATTCCACTTTCACTGTTATATTCTCCCATATTTTGGCACTGACGTCAAAGGCCCACAATTCACCACACACTCCTTTATTACCAATAACGCCACCGTACATAAAAATTTTATCACCATACATGACAGTTGATGCTCCATATCGTATATCTGGATAATTGGAACCTTCCATATGTGCAGTTTCCCAAACTTTTCCATTAAAATCATACATATATAATAATTTTCCTCTTCCGTAACTCTCGCCTGCAATAATATGTAAAGTATCTCGCCAGACTGCAGCGCCATGGGAAGCGCTGCCTGGAGGTGTAAAGACTGGCGATATAGTAGTCCAATAGCCATGCGATGCAATTTGTGTGCAATCACTACCAGCATATCCCTGGTTACATGAACACCTAAAATATATAATTTTTGTTTATAAATTCTTATGACTCAGCAATAATATTGTCATATTATGACATACATATGGGCTTCTTGATCGCACCGCCCTTGACCAAGGTGATTTGAACAATTATTTGGACATTTTGGCACGTGACATGCTGGTCCCATATAGTCTCCATCGCAAGTACATATACCATCCACGCAAACGCCATGACCCGAACAATTTAACGCTAAAATTAAAAATTTTGTTGCAAAGGTTTTGAAATTTCACAATTGTTTAAACAAACCTGAATCTATTGTTGGACATCCATTAAATTTATATGATATATTAAAGCCAGACATATTATAGGCGTCATCACTAAAAAAATGTAATAAAGCTGATCCTGAGGTAGCAACTACTTCGGGAACTCTTCTTATAGAAAAATTTTTTTTATACATTAAACCGCTAAAATGAAAAATCATAATAAAAAATTTCATTAATCCATTTTATAAGTATATATTTAGTGTGGCAACCTAATACCACTATTTTCTTGATTAAAATATTTGTATGTAAATATTCAACTATAATTATACTATGATTTAGATAATAAGTAGATAAATATAATTGTTTAAACAAAATCGTTGATAACAAAGATACGTAAATGTTAAATAAATTACTATTTTATTAATGGTTTTTATTATTAAAATAAATTATTATCAATAGCAAACTATGTTAATTCATATTTATTGTACTGTAATTAGAAATAGGGTTTACCTAAAAACAGCTAATAAAGGAGATTCAACACTATCCCCATCATAAACATATAAATGATCCCATCCACACTCTGTTGCAAATTCCTCTAAGTGAAGACGAATATTTGCAGGACTATGTTCTCTTGCATCTATTAACCAGCTACATTTAACTCCAATTGAGTAATTACCAACACCATCGTGTATACTGCCAGACGAACCCGTTAGTCTGTAATTGCAGAAACAAAAAGTAGAACAAAGTTTTTTTTTTTTTTTTTTGTTTTAAGCACAATATGTATATGTATTAGTGTTGTGTCACATATTAATATTTAAATTCGTAGCATAATTAATTAATTTCTTGGCTGATTAAGTATCATCATCAATAGATTAATTTATTTATATATATATTTACCTGACTTTTCCTCCACAAAATTGACATTCCTGGCCCTGCCAACCTTCAGCACATATGCAAGTTCCGTTCTGGCAGTAGCCACCGTTCATACAAGAATAATCTGTACATCTTGAACACACTCCCGCACAAAAATATATTAAAATTATTATTATTGAACATAAAAATGGTGAAAACCATAAATATTTTCGTCGATATTTTGATTTAAATAGAAATACAAACATTTGTAAAAATTTTACCATTTTGGTATGACAACCATCTTTAACAATTCTCTCACAGCTGACGGTATTGCCACTAAGAAAAATATTGATTAATAAAAACCCCGTTATAAATATGTACTAAAAATATATAATTTACAATGAACTTTATTAATTAGTTGTTAAGCCAAAATATACATAAAAACAATATTTAAATTATATTTATAAATAAATATTTTTAATTTTTTTTATTAATTTAATTCATTTATTGCTTTACAAACTTATATTTTGTTATTTACATGATTTATTTACATTATTTGTTGCTGGAATGCTATTGCAATACAATTCTTATAAGACCCAGATTACAATGAACGCATCCAACGCCACGCAGCGTATATAACATATGTCAATAAAGTTAAAATCTATAAAAATAAAGGTAACTGCTTATAACAAACGCAGCCAAGACACAAAAGCGAAATAAATGATGGTTAATTTTTAACTTTTTACATAAAGCAACGCTTGGAAATGTCACATTTGAAAAAAATTGTGAACTGCCATTCTTGTTTTTTTTTTTAAATTTCCATTGTTGATTGCAGTTAAAATTAACTTATATAAGAAATTAAATGAGTTTTGAAGAAAAATTAATTTCTCTTGTGGAAAAGAATCCAATTTTATATAATAAAAGTGTTGCGGGATATAAAAATATATCTATTAAATGTAGAATTTGGGATTCTATTGCAAAAGAATTATCTCAATGTGGTAAGTTTCAAATTTTTGTGGAATTGGTGTACATATGTAGCTCTTAATAACAATTAATTTTTGATGTGTACATAGATGATACATGTGAAAAGAGATGGAAGTCTCTGCGGGACAGATACACTCGAGAGAGCAGGAAATTAATAATGACCGATTGGGAGCATTGGGAGGCCCTTGGTTTTTTGAAGGACCACATCAAGCCAAGAAAGTAATAAATAATTAAACTCATATATAGTGTTCACATATTATTATATTATATTATAATTATAATTATAGTTCCAGAGATAAATTTGTATTGTTGCATGACACCACCCAATACACATCACCGCAATCAACAATTACTGAAGATAATATTAAAGAAGAATATGATTCATTGGATTGCGAGGAATTTTTAAATGATACTCCTGTTAAAAAAAGAATTTTATCAGAGTCAACCAATGATGACAATTCAAATGAGACAAATGGATCTTTTAAAACTCCAACACCAGATAAAAAAGCACAAATAAATGAAATGTTTACAAATAAACTGGCGCAAACAATGGATGTTTTTAATGATCATTTATTAAATATAAAAACACAACGAGAACCCTCAGAAACAGAGACAACAAATAATGCGTTCATGAAATATGCAACATTAATATTATCCTCATTAAACCCAAGAAATCAAATAAAAGCACGAGGGGAAATAATGAAAAATTTGTGTGATTTGCAATTAGAGGAATTAAATGAATTAGGTTAAATAAAATGTTTTTAATTTAATAATATAGATATATATATATATAATACATAATAAATTTATGATAAAATGTATGTTTACACTATTTTTTCTTGTTTGTCAATCAAACCTTCATTCACAAAATAATCCATTAATAAATCTCTCAAATTTAAGTTATTTCGTGATGAATTATTTGAACCCATTTTTTTTTTGAGGTGGTTGGTTGTATTTCAACTATATTCCTCCAGTCCCCATAAAAAATGCACCATCTAAATCTTCACTATCAGTAGGGCAGTATGATGAATATTCTTCTGCATTTAATTTAATAAAATTGTGCAATGTAATAGTTGCATTTTCAGGAAAACAATTTATTTTTTGTTTATCCCAAATGGTTTTTCTATTACAACACGAGCTCGTGATATTCTATAATTAAATACTCGTTTTTCTCTACTGAGTAATTTTCCGGGATATGGCCGCATCAAGTTTTTTTTAATGGAAATGCAGGATAGCCGACATAAAAATATTGGAATTGACAACCTTATACACCTTTAAATGAAGAATTCAAATAATAATATTTAATTTTTATAATATTCATATATTCGTATACTTTGGTTACCTCCATCACTTTGGCTACCATAAGCACCAATATCCACATCCGTAAAACAATATTGAGCGCTACACGCAACCAACAACACTTTATTCCAAATCCACTTTATTTGGCCTAGCAACATATACACCCGACAAACAATACCAAATGGAATCTTAAGTTTCAAGAATTATTTTTCGTACAGTAGATTTGCCTATTTTGTAGCTCCATGCCAAAAATTTTTGAGAAACGAATTGAGATAAATATTTGTGCAATTAATTAATTAAATCAAAATAATTTAG
Organism: Ptychoptera albimana; assembly: GCA_961205885.1. Lineage (NCBI taxonomy): Eukaryota > Metazoa > Arthropoda > Insecta > Diptera > Ptychopteridae > Ptychoptera > Ptychoptera albimana. The sequence continues at coordinate 11,901,674 of OY540805.1, forward strand.
AAATATGAAATTTTCTTACGACAGTGTAACAGCTAATCTACATTCTGGCCCAATTGAAGATGTGTCTTCTTTGTTAAATCTTCTTTCATCAAGTTCAATAATAAATCATAAATGGGCGTATGTATATCATGAATATACATCCCTATTCACTATCAGCAACATTCTTTTCATTCATGATTATTAATATATTTGTTTTAATTCAAAAATTTAATTTTGATTCAAAATTTTCAAAATAGCAACTAATTCGAACAACAACCCGAAATAAATGACATTTCAACGCAACGCAAAATTTGAACTTTATTGTATTCCGTTTCTTTATTTTTTTTACGTTTGCTGCGTTTTACTTATGTTGATTGTATTCGAGGCAATAAAAACGAAAATGAAAAGTCTACATACAGGCTAAAATAAAAGTAAACAACTTTCTCATTTGTCAAAAAATAATTATTTATTTAAAAAGAAAGAAATTAATTTATTATTTTCACATAAAATTCTTCAATTAGGAAGATAACTGCTTATGTATAGTTGGAACATAATCATCATACTGAGCTTGATAAAAATTAATTCCTATTGGTTTACCTAAATTATATTCTTTGGCAAACTTTTTAGCAGATGATGATGGCCTATTCTTTCTGCTCCTAAATTATAAATCAAAATTTATAATGTTATACAAACAAAATTTATTTTGAATCATTTTATTATATTTACCTATTTGTTACTTTTTCTTCTTTTATTGTCAATTTACCACTCTGTTTATATAACAAAAATACGTATCTATGTAATCCGGTATTTTTTGGTGGACCAGAGCCAACATACTCGAAAACAGTTTCACCTTCGCTTATATTGTTTCCCGGTATATTAGCAACTAACCAGTGACGAAATTCCCTAAATTTTGGTGTTGCACGACTAGGTGCATCAGGATCAGTCATAATAAGTGTATAAAACGTATCTGGTTCACTATCCCAAGCAACATGAGGAATATCTTTGACATTCGTAGGTGTCAACTCATTACCTTGTTGTACTTTCGCTTCACTTGGATATGTCACCTTTAAATATTATAAAACATGTTTATCGACATATCAATCCCAATCACATAACTATATTTTACCTCAATGAAATAATCAGGTGCATCATTTATTACATCGGGAATAATTTTTGCTTTTTTAACAATCGCTGAAATGTTCATTTCTTCGGAATCACTTGCTTTATTTATTGATACAAATAAAAATGCTACAAATAATATTTCCCATTTATAAATATTAACAAACATTTTTATTTATTAAAATATACTCAAATCAATTAATTTAAAATAATACAAAAAATGTTTTATCTAAATAAAATCTTCACTGCAAACAAAATGAAAATTATTTAATTTTGTGAATGTCATGAGCTTAGCTTTTGTTTATTATGTAAAAACCAGTTTACTGTGCAATTACACGAAAAAATCACGACATGTCCGCGAAGCATTTACGTGTGTATTTTAATTAAAATAAAACTAAAAAGCAAAAACACAAAAGAGAAAACATTTTTATTAAAAAAAATTTTCAATAAATGTATTTAAAAATTAACACCAAGTTGTGCATATAGTTTGGGCACATAATCATCGAACTGGGCAATATAAAAATTACCGGCTACTGGTTTACCCAAATTATGCTTTTCTGCAAAAGATTTTGTTGAAAATTTTCCTCGATTATCGGCGCTCCTTCAATTAAAATAAAAAAAAAAAATTATAAAAAATTTAACAATCTCAAAAGACGCTGAAATATATTTACGTGTTTGTTAGTTTTGGTTCATCAAAAGAAAGTTTGCCACGTTGTTTGTATAACAAAAATACGTATCGATGTAATCCGGTATCTTTAGGAGGACCAGAGCCAACATATTGAGTTAATGTTGTGCCATCATTTAAGTTATTTCCAGGAATATTCCCAACAAGCCAGTGATGCCATTCACGGTAAGTAGGTTCAGCACGACTTGGTGCATCTGGATCTGTCATTATCAACGTATAAAATGAATCAGCATCTCCTGTCCAAACTACATGGGGAATATCCTTTACTTCCGTTGGCGTTAACTCATTACCCAAGTTCACTTTTGCTCCGCTGGGATATGTAATCTTTTTTTTTTTTTTTGTAAGTTAAAATTATTTGCGAAATTATTGTAAAATAGCTACCTCTAAAATGTTTTCTGGACTATCATCTATAACATCTGGTATAATTTCATTATCTTTTAAAGATTTTTCAATGTTAGCACTTCCAATTGAAAATATACCAAACAGTAGAAATAAACAAACTTTCAACAACATTGTTTACAAATCTAAACGTTTTTTGTCTTAACAAACTACCACGAGAACGGCTGCACGTTAATTGAAATGAATTTTATAGGATATCCAGAATTTATTTATAAATAATGTGATACGAAAAAAAACGTAAACATGTTTCTTGTACAAGATCACGTATACATACAAGCAACATATGCACAAGTTTTATTGTTATATAATTACAAACAATAAAAGCGATTTAATATTTAATAATATCTGAACAGTATGATTTTTAATTAATTTAAATTATTTGCAACAATGATTAGACATTTTTTGTGCAATAATTACATCCTCAAAAAATGATTTTGCATTCCTAATTAAAAAGCAATTAATTAAATTGTTTTATTATTCACTAATTATACATAAAATATAACTAACTATTCTTATTATTTCAGTTATGATTTTGGAGTTTATTATTTTTTAATCTTCATATTGAGGCATTTCTAAACGCACTCTAAAAAGATGTTTATTGTATTTGTATTTTAAACCCTTCAAATTCCAGAGTTTTAAAATTCGTTACTTACTTCAGTTCGGTTTGTTATGACTTGTATTTCGTCTTCATTAATAATAATATTTAATAACCTCAATTGTTTGCCATTAACAAAGACAACATTTTGACAAGTTATAATTTTTAAATATTTAAATTAATTTATAAATATGTCTCGTGGTGTTACGGCTGGTTTTGATAGGCATATAACGATCTTTTCTCCAGAAGGTCGTTTATATCAAGTTGGTGAGTAATATTTTGTGGAGCAAACAAAATGTTTTTACCTTAAGAATGCCGCATAATGGATTTTGTCTTATCATTGTATTTAGAATATGCATTCAAAGCGATAAGTCAAGAAGAGTTAACTACTGTAGCTATTCAAGGTGATGATGTTGCTATTATCGCTACCCAAAAGAAAATCCCTGATAAACTAATTGATCCATCTACTGTCACTCATTTGTTCCGTCTATCGAAAACTATTGGGTGTTCCATGACTGGTCGTACTGGTAAATGAAATTTACATATATCATATCATTGAAGTTTATTAATTGTAAATATTTTATAGCCGATAGTAAATCACAGGTTCAAAGAGCTAGATATGAGGCAGCAAATTTCCGTTATAAATATGGATATGACATATCAACGGAAATGTTGTGCAAGCGGATTGCTGACATAAATCAAGTGTATACACAAAACGCTGAGATGCGCCCACTTGGATGCAGTATGGTTTTAATTGGCATGGATGATGTACTGGGTGCAACTATATTTAAATGTGATCCAGCTGGTTATTACAGTGGTTACAGAGCTACTACTGTTGGCTCTAAGGCAAAAGATGCTTACACATTTTTAGAGAAGAAACTTAAAGGACATTTTGAAGTAAATATTTGTACATTTATTTTGTTTATAAAAAACTATTTATATACGTAATAATTTGTAGGAAGTTAAAAAGGGAGAAACTCCAACTGTAAAATACGATGAGGAGAAAACAATTCTTTTAGCTATTGAATGCTTGTCGAAAGTGTTAAATGCAACATTAAACGTGAATGACATTGAGATTGGAGTAGTATCAAAGGAACATCCCGAATTTAAAATGTTATCCGAAAAAGATATAAATCAATATCTACATCAATAAAATAAAATCTTCATATATTCGCCTTCATGGTTGGTTTACGTTTTTTTTTATTATAATAATAATAATAATATTATAAAAATCTTATAATTCAGAAATAAAAATAAAATACAAAAAAAAAAACCGATAGTATTATTTTCCGGATGCAGTAGCTAGTGGATTTCTTAAAACTAATATGACTGAATCACCGCGCAAAAACATTTTCGATATAAAACGATCCTTGTTGACTGGTTTCACTTTTTTCTTTCCTTTTCCTGTCCTTGGAACTTCTGTCCACATTTCCTTAACGTTTTCCAAAACCATATTACAATGACGATCAAATGCTTTAACCCTTCCTAGCAATTTCTTATTATTGCGGCAATTTATTAAAACTTGGGTATTATTTTTCACTGATTGAGTTAAAACAGAAAGTGGGCCGGTGTTAAATTCCTCTTCTTCCTGCCTTGCCAACTCTTCGGGGGTTAACTCAGACTTTGGTTTCACTAATGCCCTGTTTGTTTTTAGGTTAGAATTTTATTTTTTATCAATAAAAAGTTACTTTTTCGATATCAAATATAGCTTAATTAAACAGTTATTTATACTTACATTATTTATTCGTGTTGTATTATGTGGGTATTTTGTGTAATTATATCAAAATATAATTGATTAAACGTAAAGAAAGCGTTCTTTTTTAAAACTATATTTACCGCTGTTTGACTTTTTTGATAATTTTTTTTAATTTGACAGATTCTACAACAAAAACAGACATGTTTTTCTGACTTCTGACAATACTTTTTATACCATTTTATTATAATTATTTATTTATATTTTCATTAAAAAAATAATTATTAGGTTAAATATTATTATAAATAATTAAATATATTTAAAAGAAAAATCATGTTATAAATCAATTTAAATCTAAATACAAATATAAATCCAAAAAAAAAATTTTTAGTCGGCATATAAAGTCGCCATCTATTACTCAAAAGCAAAAAAATAAAAACATTTTAAAAGTTCAATTTCCGATAGTGAATTTTAATAAGTGAATACAACGTTGTACAAGTGGCATTCACATTCCAATATAATTTGCATAAGTTAGTTTAGTACGAGTGATTAAATTCCTGCAGTTGCTTAATCCTGAAAATATTTATAAAATTTAAGAACTTTAATCGATAATGATATACTTTTATACTTATTACTTTTGGTGCATAAGCGCAGTGCTAGGCACCAAATGACAATTTGAACGCCTGTAAACAGAAATGATTATTGGAGAAGTAAATTACAATCGGTAAATGTGGTAAATAGTTAAAATACTTATAAATAATCTTTTTTGCATCACCCCATGGCCATGACTTCTCTAGTTTTTCCAATTTCTCCAATTTAATTTTCAGTTCTGTTTCTGTTTCATCCTCTGCGAGCTCTATTTCGAAATCACATTCATCTAATTGATCATGTTCTTCAGGGATATTTTCCAAATAACCATGATTCTCAGTTACTGTATCAGTTAACAAATCTGTTTCCGATATCTCTGACAATCCCGTCTATAATAAGTTTGAGATAATTAATTAAAATTAGTAAATTTAAGCAAAATTTACTTGATTATCTTCATCCTTGTCTTCGTTTTTAAGTTCCTCGGCATATTCCTCTTCAATGATATTATTCTCATCATCGACAGTAAATTGTTTATCAATAATAAACTCCTCGATTTCTGGTACAGGTTCTGGTTCGGGTTCAGGCTCAGGTGGTAAAAATTGTTCAATTTTCATAGCAACATCGGCCAAAGTTAATTGAATTTGTTCAGGAATACTGGCGATTTCCTTAAGTTTCTTTCTCATAGTGCGCAATTGTTCCTCAAGTATTGTACCTTATTAAGTGTTTTAAAAGCATACAATTAAAACGTAAATAACGAAGCAACATAAATTGGGGATATACTTGATAAACCAAAGAAAATTAACAGCGAGTATTAAAATAATTTTTTTTATTATTATTTATTTTTATTATTAATCATTTTACATAAAATTTTATAAATAAGATATATAAATAGATTGAAAGTGGATATTATGTTATTCATCTTTCATTCACAACAATTATGTTATAGACAGAATTATTCAACATTAAAAGGAAAACTATGAGCAGTAACTGGTGCACAAGTCTTTTCAAAACTCCATAATTCTCTGCAAGTTTATCTGCTGAATAATTATTGCGAATATTTTAAGCATAAACTCAGAATTGACATTTCGAAGCTGTTGGTAATGATAACAGCATGTGCTCAATGTGACGCTGTCTGGCTTCTGGATCATTTTCAGTTTCTTTAAGTAATCTGCGAACATTCATAATCAGTTGTTTATGCGGTTTATCCTATGTTACAAAACAATGAAAAAGTAAATAAACATGTTAGTGACTATTCTGTAAAAGAACTCAAATCCTTTATCTAACCGATCCAATTTGTACTGTAGCTTTTTCTAATTCTGTAGATGGTTGTGCTTGCTGCCAGACAATTGGATGCCAACTTTTGCGTTCAGCTTTCGGTATCCATTGCTCTGTTACACACATATTTGATTATTTGAAGAAGGTTTAAAAAAAAAGGTGATTAGTCTGATAACAACAATACATTTAGAATACACTGTAGACATACCACGGGGTGGGAGCAAACCATCAAATTCCGAATCATTTCGTTTACCTCTAAATCTTATCTCGCGAGTTTCTTTTGGCTTATTGTTACTATCATCCTCCTCATCAAATCTATTTAAAAAGCAAATGCATATTTTACTCAAAGTCTTTTAAAAAGATTATTAAAATCCTTACTCCTCAACAGTCATGTTAAGATCATCGCCTGCCTTTTGAATGGCCTCATGCGCTTCACCTAAGCTCATATTTGTTGAATCTTTTTCGTTTATCTTACAGATTGTGTCACCAAGTTTAACTCCTGCCTGTTCAGCACGACCACCTTCAGCTACCTGTGGATTAGCAGTAGGAGGAGGTTGTGGAGTGAATTTTTTCATTACTTGTATATTCATGTCATTATTATTAATTTGGAAACGGTTTGTTTTTTGTGGTGGTGGCTTATAAAAACCAGGGGGTCCAGGACGGCGACGTTCAGTTACTTGTTCCGCCATATTTCAAAATACAATCGTTATTGATAAAGGGTTAGTTACAGAACGAAATATTTCTGGTTAACACTAATGCACTATCTATATGGGTTCGTATTAATGTTTTTCTTATGATTTCTTTTGGGGTAAAAACAACTAAAAATAAAAAAATGTAATTTTAGACACAACAAATAAAATTATTAAAAAAAAAAAAAAACAAGAGATTTGTGTAGTTAGTTGAAAAACTTCAAGAGGGGTAATCGAGACATACAATCATTTCAGTTTAATTTTTTTTTTATTAAACTGTAAATAGAATTCTTAAAAGAAATATTAAAATCGCAAAAGGAAATAGAATATCAATTAAGATCAATGAGTTTTATTTTTTTTTCTTTTTTTTTTTTAATACAAAACTTTCCAGATGCCTTAAGATACAAAAAAAAAAAATAAATTAAAATAAATCGCAATAAAGTAACAGAAAATTAATTTAACGACGTAGAAGAATACAATTTCGTTAATATAAATAAATAAATAAATTAAGAAAAAAATATATTATATCTTCTTCTATATATTAAATTTAAAATGTTTAAAATTTGTTTTATAACTTTGAATTAAATAACAAGAAATAAAAAAGGCAACAAGGTCTTTAAATAGATTTTAAGAAGATAATACAATTGAAGAACTTGCATACAATATTTAATATCATTTCTATGAAAGAAAAAGCTGCAAACGATTATATTTTTTGCTTCTGCAATTTAGAAAATATCGTTTTAATTTAGAAAATAACAAATAAACTTTGAAAGCTTTCAATTGTTAATGACTGATAAATAGTTTTTGTTAGAACAACGTTTAAAACACGGATGCAATTTTAATCCCATTATACAAAGTATTTTATTTTATCATTTCACTACAAAACTCTATGTAAAATAAAATAAAAAATTAACAAATCAAAGGAAAGAAACACTTAACAATCAATAATAATAATAAAAATTAACAAACAAATTAAGTTGTATTGAAGAAACTTTCCACTAAAAATCACACAGTGGCTAGATTAAAGACAAATTTATCTTAAGTCTAAAATAACACTGAAACGATTAATCTGTATTTTAAATTTTATTTTCTCTTGTAGAATAAAGCAAATGTTGGCTTAATAAACAAAAATATATATATATTTTTTATTTTTTTTTTTTATTTCATGTCAAGATGTTGATAACTCTTCTCGGTGTATATTTAAATACAGTGATGGCATAATGTAACGCAATAATCTACCACCGCACTAGGTGACGTAAAATGGTATCAGATTAAAATCACCAAGAATCTGGATCGATTATACAAGTAGCTAATTGTTTTTCGAGTGGAACTCTGAACGGTATGTTAAAATTTCATTTTTAATTAAAATAAAGGATGTTTTGGTGATTTTATTATAAAAAGTTTATTCACTTAATATTGAAAAATAGATAAGAAAACGTAGTTATGCATGTAACGATATTTGTAACAGCAAATGCCCTGAATAAAGGTGTACGGACGATTGATCATAGGACGACGATGTAAATATATATTTTTAAAATTCTAAATAAAAATAATAAACGGCGCTGCAACAAAAATCAAAATTCTGTTGTCATCAATCGTCCAATGATCAGTAGTCCTATGATCAATCGTCCGCTGTGACCAGTCCTCCTATGATCATACGTCCGGCTACGCTGAATAACGTTATAAGGTATAACGTTCCGTAGCTTATTGCTACATTATTCTCAATAATCGTTACTTATTTATTTATCTTTATGATTTTCACTTTATTCTATTATATTTGTGGTATGATTCAATTATTATAACACATAGAACAATAAAGCTTCAAATAACATTATAACAAATCTAACACTTTTCAATACAACAAAATTAATTAAGTTATCGTAATCAATAAGCCAACACTGATTTTAAATTATAATTATAATTATTGTCATGTAATGACTACAGTTTATAAAAATTATAATTGAACAATAACAAATTTCTATGTATTTTTTATATAAATACAACAGAAAAAAGAAAAACCAAAACTAAAATAAAATATTTGTTTAAATATTTTTAGAGAATATAAATTTACATATTTCACAATTAAGTTATTAAGAGAAAATTCTTCCTGTTTAAAATTGTATTTTACTGTAAATACAGGGATAAACAAACATTTTTTTTTTCTTTATTTGTTTTCCATTGCGTATTCATTATAATGAAATCTAATTAAAATTTGTGTTAATTAAATAAATAATTTTTTATCTCTGACTTTTATATATTCAACAAAGACAATGAATAACAATCATTTTAAATATCTGTGTATTGATTCTATATATTCAATTGGGAGTTTTTATTTATTTTTAAATAAATAACGAAATACTATGCTCTCTGGTTTTGACTTATCGATATTAAGTTAAAAAACCAAATTATTTCTATGAATTTTTATTTTTATTTATTCCAAAGTAGCAAAGTGGTGAATATTTTGCAACTTTAAAATAGATAAACGAACAAATTGTTAAGAAAATAACATTTAAAAATGAATTAAATATGTAAGACGGTTGACCCTGTGTGATAATAAATTTTCCATCGAAATTTTTAATTTAGTTTCGTTGATGTTTTCCGTTTTTTTTTTCTTTTTTTTTTGCGTGGTTGTTCACCATTTCTGTATTGTTTAAAAACATATTTACTGGACATAAAATGAAAAAAAAATTTGTTTAAATACATTAAAGAATGATTTACTTTAGCTTTTAATTTATTTTTAATTATTTTTATAATAAAAATTAGCATAGAAATACGTAATAACAAAAAAAAAATTATATTTAAAAAAACCGGGCGTCTCCACTTAATGTTGCGTTTAACCAGGCGTCTCCATTTGGGTAATTAGTAAGAAAAAATAAATAAATTCCAAACAATTAGTATAAAAATAATTCTGTCGTTTAATAATAATATGAATATACATAAATAAAATTATCCGACTTAAGCAATTACAAATTTTATTCTCAATTTAAATGTTGATAGCATTTTTCTATATTAAATTCATATTTTTGTCAACGTGAAACGAAGCATTTTTAACAAACAAAAATAAATATATATATATATATAAAAAAACCAGAAAATCCGGAACAGCTGTAAATATTTTATAGTATATTATGTGTGTATTATTGTTTTTAGATTTTTAGTGATTTTCAATTAAGTTTGGCAACACGACAACAATTGACCAACAAAACCGTTTTTACATTTTCAAATACAATAATAGAATAATTTTTTTTGTTTTTATTTTTTCCTTTCTTTATTTCTAACTTTAACTACGGTGTTAGATAAAACAGTAGAAATATATTATTTAATTCATTTAAATTTTATTACTTCAACAGAAAACTAAAGAATAACAGAGATAATTGTATAATTCTAACCACATGTTAGCATAATTAGTTTAATTAAATGAATTAAAATACAAAAATAAAATGAATTAACATTTTTTTTTTCATATGTTTTCTATTCTTTCTCCATTGGTTTATAATATTGTTTAAATTTTATAAATAAATATTATTAAATACACTTGTTATTTGTCACTATAATAATAATTATAAAAAAAAAAAAAAAAATCGCAAATTTTCGCTTTTTAATATGACGTCAATATTTTAAATAATTTTATGTTTTCATCAAAATAAATAATGAAAAAAAAAAAATAAAATAAAAGAAAAGAAAAGTTGAATGAAAATACAAATTCTGTGTGGATTATGTAAATTTCTGTCACTTAAAAAGTGTGAAACTGGGAAATATTGCGGAAAAAAAAATGATTTCAAAAAGAATATTCAACGGATTGCACTTCAAAGTCATGATTGTCATAATTGCTGAGTATTAAAAACAATTAAAACTAAATATTTACATGAAAAACGGTGATTGGCATTCCAAACTCGGCACCGCCCGTTATACGAAAGCCCCATTTTTCATCTTGAATAAATGCGGTTCTCGTCTCTGTTACATTTTGTACTCCTTTACTTTTCATACGTATTGTCGCCGATACTGTTGTTTCAGGTGTCATTATTGTTAGAATCGGTATCTTTCGTTTCATTTCAACCACATATACTTCCGGCATTTTGATGTCTTTTAAATTTTTTTTTTATTTAATTCCGTCTCTTGTGACCTAATAACAATTAACAGTCAATTTTAATTGTTATCTAATAAGCGTTTGTTTTTTATTCCTTAATTCCTCTCTTAATTTTTTACCTTAAAGATTATGAAATAAATTATTCAGAAATTCACAAAAAAACCTTTTCAAACACAGGAAAACAAAACTTTTTTATTCCAAAAATTTAATAATCTTTCACTTCACAATAAATTATTTTCTCTACTGATTACGTAAATTAACGCGTCTCATTTAATCGACCACGAATAGTTGAGTAAATTTTAATTGCGAATTAAAACAAAATTGCATTTCGAAGGTTTCTTTGCTTATTTTCTTTTAGTTTTTTTTTTTGCTAACTTTTATTTTTAATCAAGGATCGATCAGTTTTCATTGTATTCGATTTTCTTCTTGTAAAATTTTTTCATTTTCTGATCATTGGCGTCATCTGAAGAGGTCAATCGTTTGCAGAAAAGAATTTCAATTTACAGTGTGAAGAGTTTGATTGTTTTGAAAAAATATTTTTGACACTAATCAAGTAAATAGAAAATGAATAAAATTGCTGAATATTGGACTTAGTTTAAAACAACTTATTATGGAAAAAAAAATTATTTATCAACTGTTTAAGATATTCAATTCATAATTTGTGAGAAAATAAAATTTGATTAGGTAATTTAACCTGCAGCAATTTCAGGGCAAAGCCCTTTTAGTTCTTTGTAGCCTTTAAATTCTTTAAAAATTTTAAGGATTACCTCCGCAATTGACTCCGCAATATATAAACTATCGCCTACATTATTATATAATTGTTCTTGTTTTGGGTTTTGCTACATTGGAAGGCTAAACCGACTTAGACTCTCAAGACGATCTAGAAGAAGTAAAGGGAACAAATTGGAAGATATTAAAAAACTGTTATGAAAATCCGTATGTCTCAAAAAAAAATTTCCATTACTTTTCCGGCAATCGGAAAAACCATTTTTTTTGTAAGCCTTTGGGAATATCCATATAAAAAATAATAATTAAGTTAAAAATGTGCGAAAAAAAAAATAATTAGATAAAGGATAGTCTAATTCATAAATTGTGATTAAAAAATTCCCAATTTTCTTTACATATTCCTCATAATAATTTTTTAAAAATAATGACAGTGCTGGTAAAAATAACGCCATAGTGGCGTTAGGTATGTATCAGTAAACGATTTTAGCCTCCATTAGTAAATTAGACAATTGATTATTTTTCTAAGACAATAATATAAAGACTCAATAAATGACAAATACATATGTTTGTCTAGATAATTAATAAAAAAAAAAAAAAACAACAACATAGGGAATAAATATATGAAACTCTGCCAAACAAAATTAGATGTGTGTTGGGCATTATATTCTCTTTCATCTAAATAATCTAAGCTATTAACTTCTAATTTATGTTTCATTTCATTAAATCTTCTTCTTATTCTTCCTTATATATTTTAATTTATTGCATTTAATATTAAATGAATTATGCACAAAATTTAATATTTATAATGCAGTCTTTTGCATATAAGCACTGTCTTAAAGTGTCCACTTGTAAACATTTAATTACAAAGTACAAACATTTTGAGTTATAAAATAATTTATTTAAATAAAAAATACAAAGAATTATTGGAAAAGTTTTGAATTATCTACTTTTATGTATACTTTCTACAATTCCAACACTAGAACTGCTTGTGTTTTCTGTTGTTGATATGGAAGTTGTTGAGGTAGTGATTTCTTGTTGTTTGGACATCATCATGCTGCTGGAACTGGACGACATTCTCGCTTGACGTCGTTCAGTACGTTTTTGATGTTGCTCTGATCTTTTGCTAACGGTCGTTATTGATGAACTGGTTGACGATGACATTTTTTCCATTTTCATTGCAATACGTTTTTCTTCTTTTTTTGCTGCCAATGTCGCTCTTCTTGCTTCTAAAACTTCATTAAATAAACGTTTCTTCTCGATACGTTGAAGAATATGACTCGGCACCATATAGCAATTTGATTCTCTAAAAAAAAATTTTTTTTTGTAGGATTTAGTATAGAAAATTAATTATTAAATAGTATAAGCAACACATACTTGTATATTGGTTTCGGACGATCATTCCATGGCCATAAACCATTCCATTTGCCCGGCTACATTAATTAAAAGAAATAATATTAGAAAGTTTTCTTTATGGTTTCCAGGAATAATAACTTACATTCCTATTAGCACGCATTCTAGCCTCCCATGCTAATAAATCGAGATAATCTTTTGAAGCTGATTTAAGAAGAAGAAAAAAAAGTTACAAAAGAATTGAAATAAATTCTCAGTGAGTAAATTACTTACGTGGAGTAAACCAATAGTCAACGGTCATTTCTTCATCGCTTGAGAGATCATCATCACTATTAAGAAAAAATTAAATTAAATACGATAGTAAAAACAAAATTTAATCAGTCTTACCCTCGAACATAAATTTTGACATGTTTCCCAGAGTCCCGGATTAACATTTGGGCTTCTTTTAGTGTTAATAATTCTGCAGGGGTATCATTGATTTTTGTAATTGTATCGTTTACACGAATACCAGCTCTCCTGGCTAATCCACTACGTTGAACAGAAAGTATTGTTAATGGTTCAAATTGATCGTAGCCACCAGTCACTTCAAAACCCCATAACACGTCAACAAATGTCATAAGTCTGGGATCTTCTTCGGTCGATCCACTGACACGTAATTCGTAGTCAACATTATCAAAACCATCGATTACTGGTAGTTGTGCAAGTGTTTTTGCATCAATCATACTAAAAAAAAAAAAAAAAAAAATTAACAAATGATAAGTGAACGTCTCAACTAAAATTAATTAATTAAACTTTGAACACACCTTGTAAAATATGATTAAATTATATAATAAATTTCACTAAACTACGGATAATAAATAATAATAGTCGTTATCCAAAAGAATGCACTTCTATAACTAAAAAGGGCTTGAGTAACGGTTCACCGCTAAATGATCAAGCAATCGATCGTCAATAAAATCAAAGAACTGATTAAACAATAAAACGTAATTAAACGACTATTTAAATATAATTAATTCAATGTCAATTAATTTAGTAATTAGCACCTACATAAATAACTTATTGATCAAGGATTACATTTATTATAATTGGTGATGATATTGATGAAATTGTCATACATGCAGAGATAAATATGTTTTTTTTTTGGCAGAATAATAAAATTATAATTTATTGATTTTAATTATAAATGATGAAAATACTAAGTCAAGGCGACAAATCTCTTGTTAATTTTATAATTTAGTTCATTATCCAAGTTTAAGCTTACCATGGGTGCCCAACAAATTTCAATCCTTTAACGATTCATCGGTAATACCTTAAAAGCAACTCACAAATAAAATTTACATTGTTGTGAACATATAATAAAAATAATTTAAAGCCCCTGTAAGATACTGAAACTCACCTTAAAACCAAAATATAGATATTATGATTCAAATTTAATTATTTATAAACAATCAAGTTTATTTTAGGATATAAAAAAACGAACCTAATTAACAGAAAAATAACTCAACACGACGTAATTGATATTTATTAAAAACATTATTGGATTGACATTGACAAAATTAAGTTGTTTTTGTGTGGATTTGTATTTTTTTTTTATAATTAATTAGACTTTAAATCTTTAAGTGAAATAATACAAAAAAAAAAAAAAAAATTAATTAAATAATTTATTATTTTGTGATTAAAAGTTTATATAAAGGTTCGTCAGTGGTTTTTTACTACTGAATTGTTTTCGTCTTTGAGTTTGAAAAGTTTTCTACCCACTTTAAGCAATATTTCCCTACTTCTGAATTGTTTATTAGTAATTTAAGAAGTATCTGGACAGTAAAAAAAAATCAATTTTAACAGGATATAACGAAACAGTAATAATAAATATTTAAATTAATAATAATTTAATAATTTTATTTCAATAAAATTTAATTTAATTAAAATACAATAAAATTGATAAATAAATAAATATTTTCTGATTAACAAGCAATTAATCTAGCATCCTGCTCCGAGATGACTTTCTCTGGGCGTGCTTCAATACCGTGACGTGGCTGCTTATCAAGATTATGTACCATTTTGAATACTTCACTATTCTTTAGGTTACTTAGATCTTTTTCCGGTTTTTGATATTTTAAAAAGTTGACCCTAAAAACAAGGAAAATACTCGGTTAAAATGGAAATTTATTTAAAATATGTAAATTGCATTAGGATTTTATAAACAACAACTGATAACAATTACGTTTTGGACTTGGCATGCATTGTTCTAAAAAAAAAAAAAACACCATACTTACTTTTGTAATTTCCTATTACTTAAATAGCAATTTGATTCTCTACAAGAAAATTATTTATTTAAATGAATTTACAACGCATTTTTCTTTCGCAAGAGCACTACTCACCTATGATTCCATCGCATCTTCTTATAAGTATTAGACCATTCAAGATTTAACAGATCAATCTTAACAATGCAACATGAAAACAATACAGAAAAAAATTATCAAAACATAAATCAATATACTTGCATAATAAAATAATAAAATAATAATTTAAAAAACATTGAATACAGAAATTTTTTATGCTAAAAAGAAAAAAAAAAACGGTTTTTTCTTTAATGGGAAATAATGTAACGCAACGATCATGATAGAAACATAGAAATATTAATTAATACCTGTTATCGTAGCCAAGAATTGGACTCTCGTATGTATTCCTGCAGATGAATAAATGATATAAATGATTTTCGAATGTGAAATTACAGTGTAAAACGAATCATTTTGAATGTAAAAATAAATGTTGAAGGTAAGTTAAAATTAAAATAAAGAAAAAATTACCCTAAGGTGGTGCCAGTTATTAATTCAGCTTGTGAACTTATAATTTCAGCAATAAATTCTTCATTGAATGCATCTTTAGGGGATCGCCAACGTCGTCCACCAGGTAAAAAGATTGGACGTTCTTGTGGTACAAGTGGACCAAAAACTGATGTTTTTGGCCTTGGCGGTGGATGTGGGGTTGATCTTTGACTAATCAAACGTTGTTGGTGTTCCGCTTCTAATTCCTCTTGTTCCTTTTATTGGATGAGTTTTATTAAATTAAGAATTAAGAATTAATGAATTGTGAATATTTAGAAATTAAATTCTTGGATTTTTTTCTCTATTTTTAGTTTATATTTACTAAGCAATAAATACTAAGTGACTAGCTTAAAGAACTTGAAACTAATTTTCTACATAATTTTTTGGATTTGTTTTTTTCTTTATTTATTAATAAAGAAATCGTTTTATTTATCGGTTATACATTTAACAGTTAATATTCTTATTTGCTTATAAGTAGTAAGCGATTGAACTATTCTTTCTAATAGCTAAACGTTCGGTTTTTATTTCCCATGGTATCTTTTTAGCCTGTTTTTTGTGTATATATAAGACGTTATTGAATATAGTTATTAAGAATATAAAAAAATAAATATATCTAACCCTGTGTCTTGTGTTCATCCATTCGGTTTCTCTAGCCTTTAACATTTCTTCCTGTCTTATAATTGCTAACTCTTCTTCTGTTAGTTTCGGGAGTGGAGCTTCGATTTCCTCTCTTTCGCCATTGATTTCATTGTATTCACCATCTGCAGTTGTATCCACCTCTTCATTATCATCTTCCCTTTCACTATCAGCGTCTTCACCAGCATCAATAACTTCATTAGTTTCATCAATTTGTAAATCATCGTTTCTTGACTCTCGTCTAGAATCACCACAAATCGATACATCTGTTAACATGTCTTCCGAATGCACTAAAATTATTTTCAAAACAATTAATTAAATATATTAGTAATAAATGAAGTAATCTAGTAGTCATTCACCTTCATCACATGTTGATGCTGATATAGGACGTGGGTTAGCATTTTGGGGCATCATAGCAGGAACAATTTTTGATAATTGGCTTGTTATAGCGTCTAAAGTTGATTGAATAGCTGTTGGCAATGTCGACAATGCTAATAATTGTTTTTGTATGTCAAGTAATTGTTGTTCCAATAAAAGTTCCTCTGGGGTTTTTTGGGGTACTGGTAAGCTTTCAGTTGCTGCAGAAATTCTTCCTTCATTACTATTTTCCTCGTGATGTTCACTCTTGTCTTCTTGTGCTGCTGTCATTTGATCGCCTGCACATTCAACAGATGATTCCACTTCTAAATTAATTTGACTTTCTACTTGATACTGATCTTCATTCAAATATTCCACATACTGCGGTGCAGGCTCTGGTGTTAATTCAATAACAGGTTCTGGAACAGCTTCCGGTACCTATAAAATATCCATTGTAATAAGGCGAAAGAAATGTAAACAAAATATTATTACATCTGGTGTAGCAATACGATCTGGAGCCACTCGGGGCTTAGGTTGTTTAACAATGTTCACTTTATAAGGTTGATTTTTAACTTCCACAACTACTTGATTCCTTTTTTTGGGTACTGGACGATTTGGCTTTTGTAAAAACGTAGTCCATTTACGATCCTCTTTTTCCTTTTCCTCCTTAGTTTTTATTGCTTCTGCATTTAATTGTTTAAAAACATCACTTCCCTTAATCATGCCAGATTGAGGAATAATTTTTTGGAAATTCACACTAAAGTTGAAAAGAATAAAAAACATAAATAGATTTTTAAAAATCAACAAATTTAAATGGATCACCCCAAAATATTATGTTCCTTTAGAACTTCCGCTTCACCAGATATTATTTCCGCAATTTGATCGTCGGTTACATCACTGGATGATTCATTCATTTCATTGATTTCGCAGGTTGAACTGCTCATGTTTGTTGATGTCATATGACAAGAATTGCTTACACAACTCATTTCACAATGATTAGTCACCGTGATTTCAGCAGGACTTGCAGATAATATTGGTGACAAAACTGCATGATTACCATTGACAACTATTTCATCATTAAACATTATCGGTGTCTGTATTGGAGAATATTCATCATTGAATTGTTCTTCAATTTCCTCTCTAAAAATAAAATATTTTTCCCAGAGTTAATTAATTCTTTTTGTTATTCCTGCTTAATTATTCTTACCTTAAAATACCAAGCATAAAATTGTTTCCGGTTTTCTTTAGTGCATCATGGGCTTCGTTATGTGTTAATTTAATTGTTGGCGTATCATTAATACGCACAATAACATCGCCTGACTTTAATCCAGCCTGTTCAGCTAGTCCACCTTCCATTACCTTACATTTTATTAATTATAATAAAAAAATGTTTTAAATTTTTTTATTTGCATTGTTATTTAGATTAAGAGAACAACATTGAAATGTTTTTGCATGATCTAAATTGTCAATAACAATTACAAGGATTAAGAAGAAGTCAATATTTAATTTTAAAACTATTATGTAATGATGAAGACATTGTGTTCTAATATACAATTTAAGAACATTCAATAAAAACTTTAAATTAAATTACAATAAACATGAATAATAAATATTTAATCCACAATAAATTCCAATAGAATTTGTATGGCATTCGAATTTCACTCACTCTAGATACTGTTAGAGGAATTTTATAATCAGCACCACCAACTAAACGAAAACCCCATGGGGTATCATCAAATTTACAAAACTTTAAATCATACACCATAATTCCGGTTTTCTTGGAATTTAATTGATTTTCTAAAAGTTTAAAATAAAAAATATAAAATTAAATTAAATTAAAAAAAAAAAAAGAATAATTTATCAAATCAAATCACTTTTATCACTGTATGCAAAATATATTTGATGTTGTTCGATCGATTAAAGATTAACAAGTGATTGATTTTCAATTTTAATTGGATGATCTTTAAACAGATACAGAGGAGTACAAAACGTGCCAAAAATTATTTATATATATAAAAATTAAATTAATTAACAAATCAATATACAATGAAGTTAGATTTTTTAATTAAATTTAAAGTGCAATCAAGTATGTAAAAATATTATTTCATAATTAAATGTATTTTTTTATTTGTTTTTAATTGATAGTCAAATTATCAACGGATTTTTATTTTATTTTATTTTGTTGTTGTTATACCGACTAGTAAGTAGTTTTGGCTTATAACCAAATTAAACTTTTATTATGAGACATTATTATAATTGGTACAGAATTTTATTATGTTATTTGTTAAAATTCGTTGATTAAAAAAAAGATAAAATTAAATTACATTTCCTATTTATTTTTGTACAATATTTACTTCGTATGCTCATGCATTAAAATAAAGTCTACAGGGTATCAATAAAATTATTAATTAATTTTTCAATATAATTAAAATCGCGATGAAATTGAACGTCTTACCAAAATTAATATTCTCTACTCTACAACGAATCTCCACCGAATGTCTCACCAATTCAGGCTATTCATAGGTAGACGGGATAAAAGTTATAAATCCTAACATGAAAATGTAATCGAAAATACTTTATATGCAATTATAAAAGAATGTCTGTTGAATAAAAAAAAAAGTTCTTTAGAAAGCTAATATTTAGATAAATCTTAAAGCTACATTTACTTGTAATTCTGGGCTAAGTAAGCACAGCACAACGCGTTACAATAATTATTTTGGGAGTTTATTACATTTCATTTGTGGGTGGTTGATGATTAACAAAACGAACAATTTAAAAGTAGGTTGGAGTAGGTGTTAGGATCATCTATTATGAACTCTAAAACTAAATGATATGTTGTGATAATATATCATTATTATATAAAATACTAACTCTGCTTGGCATCCATTAAAACTTAACATTTTCTTCTAGAAAAGCTCATAAAAATCTTTCTAAATATTACATTACGATTATAATAATTATTAATAATGTTCTACCATTTATAATTATCCAATTCAGGCAAAATAAACTCAGCTTCACGTTTATTTATTTTATTTTTTTTTTATTTTTTGGAACAGGGATTTTCAGGAATTTCAAGTAACAAAGAGATAATATTGTTTTTTATATTCTTTTTTCATTTATTCTTAAATTTTTTTTTTATATATAACCAACAAATGATGCATAATAATTAATGCTTTTAAATAACAACCTTTATATATATATATATATATATGCAATCAGATATATATTTATATATATATATTTTATATTTATATTTTTTACATATTCATATATACTACATATATATATATATAGAAATTTCACATCACATACATTTCTTCTGGTCATTTATTGAATTGATATCAAATCTTAGATTTGTAAATTTTGTATAAGTAATCTCTTAATTTTTTTTTTTTTGTAAGAGGAATGATAGTTTTAATAGATATTCATCTTAAACTATAATTTAAATTAAAAAAAAAAAATACTAAATAAATACTTTTTATGATTCTCATAAGAATAAAAATAATAATGATAATAATAATAATTCATAATATAAATAATAATAAATAATTCATTTAATTCCATAATTTTAATTAAATGGTATAAACATAAACAACACAAATAGGAATTTCAAATAAAAGATAAGTTTAGTAACGTCTGCTGCCACGATTCTCGTACCTAAAAATAAAAATAAAATAAATTTTAACCAGCATGTCGATATATATTTTTTTTTCTTTTTAAAAATAATTACCTGCCACGACTTTCTCCGTTACCAAAACCACGTCCTCGTCCACCTCTATAACCAGAACCACCACCGCTGCCTCCACCACCACCTCCTCTACCACGCGAATATCTTCCACCGCCGTTATTACCATAACCATTACCATCATCTCTACCATAATTTCCTCTGTTACCACCATTACCGCCGCCTCCAAATTGTTCCTTTTCACGTTTACGACGATCTTTCATGGCGGTATAACGAGTAGCCATATCTTGTAATTCACTCGGTATTTCTTGGTTAGCCTCTTCTAATATTAAAATCAATTCATCAGCTTGACCCCAATTCTCGCGTGTTACATATGATAATGCAATTCCAGAACGACCAGCACGACCTGTTCTTCCAACGCGATGTACATATTCCTCAACATTTTTGGGGAAATCAAAATTTATAACATAACTAAGAGACAAAAGAAGATGATGGCAATTAAATAAAAAATATTTGTTTAAATGTTTCATTTGAATAATTACGTTATATCTTCGATGTCAATGCCTCTTGATGCTACATCTGTAGCTATTAATATTTGTACTTCACCGCTCTTAATATCAGATAATGCTTGTTCACGATCACTTTGATCTCGGCCACCGTGAATACATTGGCAATTGATGTTATTCAAACAAAATTCACTTGACAGTTCATCTGCACGGGATTTCTTACTACAAAAAATGATTGCTTTATCATTTTCCTTCATTTCTTCTTTAACAAATTGTAGAACCTAAATTATAAATGGAATTTGGTAAAAATTAATTGTAAAAATAAATGTCTTGGAAATAATACTTTGCCCAATTTATCATCCTCATCAATGATTTCAATTCGTTGTGTAACAGAGTGTACGGCAGCCAAGTCTAATGATCCAACATATACTTGTACAGGATTATTCATGTAGCTTTGTGCTAAACGACGTACACCCTGTGGCCATGTAGCGCTTGTCATTATTGTTTGCTTATCAGGACGAATATCTAAAAGTATTTTACGGATTTGCGGTTCAAAGCCCATATCTAACATACGGTCAGCTTCATCAAGTACCAAATACGATACACTTGTTATATCCACAACTTTTGATTCTATTAAATCATTTAATCGACCTGGTGTTGCTATAATAATTTCCACACCATTTGTTACCAAATTAACTTGTTCATTGCGATCGCCACCTCCATAAACACAAACACTTATAAAAGGAAGAAAAATCATATTTATAAGATATAGAATAATTGAGGAAAGAAAAGATTTTTTCTTACGCTTTCATATCACGAAATTGATATTTTTTAACTTCTTGTTCAATTTGGAGCGCTAATTCACGCGTTGGAGCTAGTACTAAAACATTAGGACCGCTTCGATCTTTTCTGGGTATTGGTTGCAAATCAGTATGTATCATACCGGGTAAAAGAAAAGCAAGAGTTTTTCCTAATTTTATATAATATTCGATTAGTAAAATGATTTCTTGATTATTATTCATAATACTAACCTGTTCCGGTTTGAGCTATACCAATCATATCTTCACCACTTAACAAAATAGGCCAAGCTTGGGATTGAATTGGTGTTGGTTTAGCAAATCCCTGTTTATTTATTTCCTCCATTAAATCTGGATAATCTTGGAAACAATGCCAAAACTCCTATAAAATAAATTTCATTTCAAAATACTTTTCAAAAATAAATAAGAGAAATTATTAACCTGAACCGGATTTGGAATAGGATTTTCTTTATTTTGGGCATCGGAAAATGCGTGAGTTACAATTATGTTATTATTGTCCTCACGGAATTTAGTAACTTCTTCATCACTTAAATTAGAAACTTCTGGAATTTCATTATAAAATTTCTTAACAAGTGGTGGGCAATTTTCCCATCTTGCTTTACGTGCATCATCCTAAATATTTAATTTTTTTAATTATAGGTACATTCTTTAAACGAAGTTACTATAATTACACTAGCTTTGTTGAGTGCGTCCCAATTAATAGGAGCTTGAGGCTCATATTCATCAATTGTGGGTTCAGAATTACGTTCGTTATTAGATTGTCTATTCTTATGATTATCTCTATAACTGTTGTTATGAGAGCGATAATCACTTTGTTGATTAGACCCATATTGGGAACCTGAATTCTGTTCTTGTGCAGCATTTTTATCATAAGAAATAATTGACTCAATTATACGTTTTGCTTTGGTAATTGAATACAATTTTCCATATAATATAATTTGAATTAAACCATTCTCATTTGGTTCTTTGCCTGAAGTTATACATTTTTTTTTTTAAACAAACAATTTAATATAATTAAAAATAAAAATTACCTATTTGGACATGAACCTGACAACGACTTTCAATATCACGAATCTTTGAGCCACCTTTACCAATTATAAATTTAACCTTCTCTGGATCTATTTCAATATTTTCTGATTCTTGATTACTTCCATTACGAAAGCCTTGGTCATTTGTTCCATCACGATCACTTACTGGAAATTTACTATTTCGAAAATTGCTATTCGAGAATATTTTAGCATTGTGTGGTCTTTGTCGTTCGTTGTTATCAGAGCTTCCATTACGATAATTATCATTATTTCGATAACTATTATTAGTATCATTAGAATTATTATAGTTCCTAGGACGATTATTATAATTTGATCCACCGCCACGACGGTTACCAAAATTATCATTACGACTTTTATATGCTTCGTGTCCATCGTGCTCTTCTGACTCCTTCCAATCATCATTTTTATTACTTCGAAACATTCTTTTAACTCTTTAATTAAATAATCAATATCAAATCTAAGGGAAAAATTAATTTACAACGTAATTTAAACAATTATTTTAGGTTAAATTATATTTCACCATGAATTCTCACCAAAAAATAAAATGACGTCCAATAATTTTTTCAGATTTTTATTCTAATCAAATAAAATATCACGTTTCAATTAATTTAATTTATAGTAATTAGATTTTTATAATAAAAATTAAAATTTTAAAAATTTCTTATATTATTTAGTTATTTCCCGGTATAAAATTATATGTTTCTATGTTTATTTTTTTTCTATCTGTATATATATAAAAAAAAACGCCGAAACACACAAAACAAAACCATCTGCTTTATACAAAAACAGAGAAAAAAAGAGAAAATTGAAATCGCGTAACAGAATAACGAACTAAAACTCTATAGTCAAATTCAACTGAGAATTTTTCATTTGTTTGATGTAGAATTTTTTTTTTTTTTCATTTTCGCAAGGAAAACATTTTTGTAGAGAAATAAATATTAAATGAAATTTATTTTTAAAAATTATTTATTAAAATATAAAATATATATATGTATATGCTGTACAGTTTTAAAATGTCTAAATACCATGCTAATTATTAATATTTACTTTTTTTTCTCTTAATTGAAATGAAAATTGGAAGACATTATTCTATTAATTTGCAATTAAAAAAAAAAAATAATTTTGTGGAAATATATTTTGGTCTCACACACTTTGGGAAAAAAATAAACTTTAATTTGCTATTGAAAATTAACTATTTCAATGACATGCAAGCTTTTTGAGCTGCGTCGTCCAAATCAGAAGCTGATTGAATTGGTAGATTAGACTCTTTAAGAAGTCGTTTAGCTTCATCGACATTAGTACCTTCTAATCTAACAACTAATGGAATTTCTAACTTAATAGTTTTCGAAGCATTAATAATTCCATTTGCTATTGTTGCACAATTGACTATACCACCAAAAACATTAACTAAAATGGCCTGTAACACAGAGATCATTAATAATAATTATTTTGGTTAATGCCTTATTCAACTTTACCTTAACATTTTTATCGGCAACTAATATTTGGAATGCCTTAAGTACTTGATCCTCCTTTACATTACCTCCAACATCTAAAAAGTTAGCAGGGTTTCCACCATTCATCTTAATTATATCCATCGTTGCCATGGCTAAACCAGCACCATTTACCAAACAACCTAAAACACAAATTATTTCCTTGCTTCCATAGATATAGATAATTATTTCAATGTTAACAAACCAATGTTTCCTTCCATTGCTATGTAATTTAAATTATATTTTCCAGCTTCAACCTCACGTGGATCAGTTTCAGAACTGTCATCCATGTCAAATATACGTTGTTGCCTAAACTGAGCATTATCATCAAAATTTAATTTTGCATCCACAGAAATAACTTGTCCGTCGTCTGTTTCAGCTAATGGATTGATTTCGATTTGGACAGCGTCCACCTTTTTAAATAGTTCCCATAATTTTAAAATTTCATTGGCCGCCTTCTCAATAAGTTTGTCACCTTTGAATTCTAAGAATTTTGCTACTTCGACACATGTTTCAAAACTTAATCCCTGGTCTATATTAATTGGTACAGTTTTTATCTTTTCTGGTGTTTTCTCAGCAACAGCTTCAATATCCATGCCACCAGCTGGTGATGCTACTAAAACTGGTCCATTACGGTCACGATCCATTACAAAACAAACATATGTTTCACGCGTTATATTTATACTATATGCTACCATGACTTTTTTGACTAAAATTCCATCAGCTGGAGTCTGTTTTGTTATTAATTTATGGCCAACCATTTTATCCACTAATGCTAAAACTTCATTTCGTCTAAAATAATAAAATGTTTATTAAAACAATCAAATTAAATAGTTTTGTAATTTTAATTACTCCTTGGTTATGTGTACACCGCCTTTAAAACCATTATCAAAATGACCCTTGCCGCGGCCACCCGCTAAGATTTGTGCCTTGACAACATACTCTGGAACAGCTATTTATAAAATACTAATTAATTTAGAAATTTCATTAAAGTTCTCAACAGAATTATTATAGCATACGAAAATTGTCTAAAATGTTGTTATCTTTAGATCCTTCTAATACTCTAAATGCTTGAATAGCAACACCACTTTCTTGTAATAATTGTTTGCTCTGGTATTCCAATAAATTTAAGTTTCTATGCGATGTTTGTAAAATCTAAATAAATAAATAAAAAATGAATTAAATAAGTCCATGCTCAAATAATAAATAATTATCTTAATAAATTTTGTAATTACATTATGGAATGTTTTCTTTAGTAAAACACTACGAGATAATATAGATGCCATATCAATAAGCTAGAAAATAAAAATTAATAGCTATATATATTATATATTATATATTATAATAAATTAATTAAATTAATTTTTTTTTTCAAATCAAATCAAGTCTTAGATAACAAAAACTTGTTATGTGGTTAGAAAAAAAAAAAAAAAAAAAGAAAAAAAAAATTTATTTGTACTGATGGCAAAGCAAATAGGAAACAAAATACAAGAAAAATGTCATTAAAAACAAGATAACGCTTTAATGTCACTTAACTTTTGTTAATTAATTATTATTATAAGTAATTAGTTAATTTTTTTATAATTTATTTACCTTATTTTTATTAATTAAGTATTTATAAAATAAACAAATTTAATAATAATAATAATAGGGCTATGAATACAATGTTTTCCTTATAACCTAAAATACACTATACTATGGTACTGTACTGTACTGAAATCAAAACTGAATTCATGTATTGAAACCCAATATGAACTTTGTATTTATGATAATAAAATAATTCATTTTTGCTATTTATCTGCCCTCTATATAATATAAAAAATAATCGAATTAGAGTTTTTAAATTAAACAGCTAGGTGGCAAATGTATACAAATCAAAATTCAGAAAAAAAAAATCTGTCAATTTATATGGCTGAAACCGTTAAAATACAAATTTTAATTACAAATAATTAAATATAATTATAAAATAAATAAATAAAGGTAAAAATTGATAAACACGTTTACATGTCTATAAATTGCAAAATCATTTTTTTGTCTGTACATTAATAATTTATAAGCGATCAAATGATTCACAGTGATAAAGTATAAATTTTTTTTTTATTGCAAAAGTGAATAAATAAATTTAAAAAATAAAAAAAAAAGGAAAGAAAAATGATAAGATTATTATTATAATATTATTATTAATAATAATAATAGTAATAATAATTGAACGTTAATAATAAGTATACATTGATTAGATATAGAATACATGTTCAATAAATAAATGATAAAAAAAAAATATATGTTTTCGGGTTTTTCCTTAATTTTTTGTATTGTTTATTATTTTTTTTTTTGTTTTATTTTGATTGTAAAATTATTAAAAAAAATTTTTTTTTAATTGTCATATTACTAAATTTATTTTATTCTTTATTGTATACAGGAAGAACTTAATTAATTTATAATATGCGTTTTATACATTGCATTATGGCTTTAGAACTACGATTAAAGCGATTAATAAATTGTTTTAAGAGTGTCGTAAGGATTGATTAAATATTGCAGTCAGAGGGAAAGTTAGTCAGTTGTAGTAATATTACCAGGCGATGTATTAACCAAAAAATTAGCTATCATACAAAATTCAGAATGCAAATTGAAAGGGAATTAAAGCTGATAAAAAATGCATTTAGAGACTGACACGGGTCTTATTAAATTCCATCGCATAATCGAATATGTAAAAATGAGATAAGTTAAAACAGCCCCAAAAACGTGGCTGAAAGTTTGTAGCAAGTGCAGCTATAGAGATAAAAATTGAACTTATGCCACATTAATCTTTCTATTATTTAATTTGGAATAAGAAAAATGTCTTTAATAATTATAAATGCTTTCATACATGAACATTCGTATTGGTAAGCTTTGGAACGTCAATAAATTGTAATTTGATATAGAAATTGTTCAGTTTTCAACATATTTTTACTTTTGAGAGGTTAGTGCTTTTGCAAAGATTCTTTTTTGATTGTACCTTTTTAATGATTCTTTTTGTTTCCTAAATCCATGCAGCCTCCTTTTCAATTTTATTTAGGTTACTTTTTTTCTGGTTTTTTCTTTCTGGATTCCTTTTGAGATGATATTGCTACTACCGAGAATCTTTAAAGAAATTCTGTTTATTATTGTTCTTCTTTTCTATATCCTTAGGCTCTCCTTTACAATGATAATAATACTATTCGGGTTTCTTTTAAAAGCCTTTTCAATTCATGTTCCTTTATTTATTTGCTTCAATATATGGGCAATATGGTTCATTGTTGGTTAACTTCCGCAGTTTAAAGTTGGAGAAGACTTGAGATTTACTTGACAATAGTTTTCTATCTTCAAAATTAGTACAGAACACATCAAGTAGAAATGAGAAACAATTAAAGGGATTAAAGAACGAATAATAATAAAAATAATAATAATAAAAAAAACAATTATTGAATTAATTTTTTCATCTTAAATTTATTATTTTCATTTTATTAATTATAATTATAATAATAATAATAATAATAATTTTGTTTCATTTAATTTTATACTTTTTACATAAATTACTCATTATTTTTTTTGGGTTTTAATTTTAATTTTTTTTTTCTTTTTTAATTTTTTTCCTTTTTATTTTAATTTTAATTGATTACAAATAAAAGAGGACTACAGTCTATTTTTAATTATAATATAAATATTTTATTTAACTAAATTTTAATTTTTCACCAAACATAAAACAGAAGAATAAAAAGACATTGAAGAAGAAGAATAAGAAGAATAAGAAGAAAAAGAAAAAATGAAAAAAAAAAATTAATGAATTAATTAATTATTTATTTTTACACTAAAATTAATTTGTTTATCTCTAAAGAAATAAAAGTTTTTAATTTTTTTTTTTTTTTTTTTTTTTAGAAGATATGTTTTCTTAATTATTAATTATTATACATAAATTTAATTAATTAATTTGCATTTAATATTTATATTTTGGTTATTTATATTATTTTTATATTTATTATTTTCATTAATTAATTAAATAATAATTAATAATGTAAAGAAATGAAAATTAATTTTTTTTAATCTCCAAAAATTTTTTTTCTATTTTTTTTATATTAAAATTAAGCCAGATTTACAGTGATTAATAATTAATATTATAGCCTCGTTATTATTGCTATTTAATTATATTATTTATTTTTTTTTTTTTTTTAAATTAACATTTATTTATTATTTATATGTGTGTGTTACTTTAATTAAAAATTACTTTATAAACAAAAAGGAAAAAAATGATTGTGGCTTAATTAATTAACAAATATAAATTATAATTTTTATTTCTGTAATTAATAATATGACTTTATTTGGAGTCGTTTATTTAATTATTTATTTCTCTTAATTTATATTTCTAATTTATTCCTTTATCCTTTCATTACACTGAATTTTATGTTGTTTTTATTCATCAAAATTTTTCTCTTAATTTTTTTTTTTTTTTAATTTAATTTTATTTTATTTATACACAGCCTTATTGTTATAGTATTTCTTTTTTTATTATAATTTTTTTTTTTTTAAATTAATTAATTAATTATTGTTTTTTAAATTAACTTAATATTAAATAAAAATAAATTTAATTAGATTTATTGATTATTATTAGTAAAAATTGTATTTTTTGTTTTTTTTTTTTTTTTGTTTATGTTAGTTATTTGTGGACTAGATATTTTGTGTGTCACTCATTGTTTATTTAATTTTTTAATTTTCTTTTTGTTTTGTTTTAATTTAATTTTATCTTTTTATTATGGATGATGATGATAATTTTTTTGTTTCGATTTTATTTATTTATTTTTTTTTTTTTTACTTGTTGTGTGTTAATAAAATGTTTGATTGTGAGAGATTGAAGGATTTGTTAATTTTTTTTTTCGCTTTATTAATTAATTAATTTTTTTTCAATTAGATTAGATAATTTATAGTTTTTTGTTTTGTTTAATAAATATATAATTGATGCCATTTTTAACCATAATTATTTATATTTTTCTTTATTTTTTGATTAGATAGAAATTTTAATTATAAACAAAAAAAAACAATAAAAAATGTATCTCCTGTGAAAAAGTATTGTAATAAATCTTAATTATCAATGTTGTTAATTGATTACACGTTAATAAATCAATAAGTGCTTAATTAATTAATGAAATAATAATTTTTTTTTTAAATAAAATAAAATGGCGATATTTAAAAAGAAAAGAAAAAGAAAAAAAAAACGCAATATGGCCGATATGTCTGCAAATGTTTTCTTTAACTTTTAGGGAGATTAATTCACCCAGACGAAGAAATGAAAGAATTTTAATTAAATTGATTTTCTTTTTTTTTTTTTTAATAAATAATTTTTATTATACCCGTTTTATATTATCTAATTCTTTTTTATTTTTTAATTATAATGAAAGAAAACACAAATGCTACAAACTAATTAATTAATAATTATGTACAGTACAGTAATGAATTATTATTATTTTTTTTCATTATGTCGTTTTTGAATCGTTTTCGCAGGAATAAAAAAATGTTAAGATGTTAAAATGTACGTAAGAAGGAAAATAGCCCAAAAAAAAAATTTTAAAAAAACAATTAAATCAAAAATATTATTGCAAAATTCATAATCAACACATTTTATATTTCTCTCCTTGACATTTTCTTTTCCTTTGTTTACTCTATTTTAAAGAAAATAATTAAATTAAATTAAAATCGACCGACCTACAAATGAAATAATTTTTCTTTTAATAATAAAAATGAAGAATAAAAAAAAAAAAACTTAAAAATCGTGGGGGTTACGTTTGTTATTATTATTATTATTATTATTATTATAAACGATTCATCATCATTTAATTATTTTTCTTTACTTTTTTTTTTTTTGAAATTTATTTTCTTTAATATTTATTCTTAATGCGACTATAAATAAAGCAAAAAAAAAATGATTTTTTTTTAAATTTATTTATTTATTAAGAAAATCCTTAATTTTATGGTTTTTATGATTAAATTTTTCTTTTTTTTTTAATGACTTTCATTTCATCATCGTCATCATCATCATCGTCATCATCATCACCATCATCATCATCATCATCATAATATTACGACGGAGAAATGATGATAGATTAGGTTTTTTGTTTTACTTTATTAAAAAAGAATTAATTGATATAAATAATTAACAAAAAAATTATGGATTTCCTTTGATTAAATAATTATAAAATTGAGTGTTTTAAAATGGCAACAAGAAATTCTGTTTTTTTTTTTTTTAATTTTAATTTTATTAATTTTTTTCTCTCTACGTTTCTATAATTTAAATTTATTTAATGCAAACAAAACAAAACAAACAAAAAAATTTAATTACACTTTGATAAGTACTTTTAATATTTATTATAATTTTCATTTTAATACTAAATCGTTTAAATTCAATTTTCTTAATTAATTATTCGTTTTTCTTTCATTAAATTTTTGCATTTTTTTTTTTTTTTTTTTTTTTTTTTTTTTTTTTTTTTTTGTAAATATCGTTTTAGCTTTTAATAATAATTAATTTTTATTATCATTAATTCGTTATCATATTTGTGTAGTTTATTTATTTATTTATTTATATATATATATACATTTTTTTTTTTTTAATATAAATATTTTACTTTTACTTTAACTTGAATTAATTTTTTTTTTGAAATAAAAACTTTAAAGCACAAAGTACATAACTATCTATATCATAGAAGTAATAAAAAAAAAGAAAGAAAGAAATAATTTAAT
Organism: Ptychoptera albimana; assembly: GCA_961205885.1. Taxonomy (NCBI): domain Eukaryota; kingdom Metazoa; phylum Arthropoda; class Insecta; order Diptera; family Ptychopteridae; genus Ptychoptera; species Ptychoptera albimana. The sequence continues at coordinate 11,932,969 of OY540805.1, forward strand.
TATAGATTATTATATTTAAATTAAATTAAAATTATAATGTTAGTAAATGATTTATTATTAACAGGGTCGTAGTAGCGAACAATATTGGTGGCAGAGGCAAAATTTTGTAATAAATAATGGCATATTTGGTAGTCAGAGGCCCCCCCTTGAATTCTTAAATTCTTATAAAATCATTACAGAGCTTTATTCTGAAATTCGTTGTTTTACATGCGTTTCTAATATTTATTTAAAATAATGAAACTAATGAAGCTTGGCAAAATGTAGCCAATTCTATATTTTACACATTGACTCTAGAAAACCTTTTTAATTGCTTTTTCGTTTTCTTCGTATAGCTCTTCGTTGCAGCCTCATGTAACGCTATGACCCTTGCGCTGTTTATAATTCTTAATTATTAAATATGATCAATATCATCTGTTATATCTGATGATGATGATGATGATTGAGACAAGGAGATCGGCGATTTTAAACTATTACTAGATGAAGATGAAATTAATGTTGATGGCCTTGGTGGTGGTTGTAAAAGTAATAAAGGTGGTGGCCGATGTGGATGATGATGGTGTTGATGGCTATGAATTTGCAAGGGTTGCTGTTCCTCATCTTCACCATCATTTTCATTACATATACTCATATGGTGATCCATGAATTCATTTGAATTCTCTTCAACAATGCTTAACGAGGGGGCACTTGTTAATATTGGTGAGGTGGTTGTAGGTGTTGATAAAGCAGACGATGATAACGATGATGTAGCTGATGACGAACATTCACCTTCTTCGCATGAGTTCATTTCGGCTAGACGTGCATTTAAACGTAATCGTGATTCTTCTGTATCACTGTCATCCATATCCGAGTCAGATAATTTCTGCATATGAAATGTTGGTGGTGGTGGTGATACTGCTGGTGGTGGTCCTATACTACCAGTTGCTCTTAAATTTTGTTCCAATTCTAATAATTGTCCCATAAAATTTAAATTTGGTGATATTATCGGACGGGCTAATTTTACTAATTTATATGCTTCAAGCAATGATAACGATTTATAACGCATCACATATGCTATAGCTATTGTTGCACTACGTGATATTCCAGCTTGACAGTGTAATAACACTATTGAACCATTTTTACGGGCATCCTCTGTAAAAATGAAAAAAAAAAAAAAGAATTAAATTAATAAACAAATTTACACAACTATCAACTAGAGAGATATAGGAAGTAATTTTGTTCAGTAATTCTATTTCCGTTAATATTACAAAAAAAAAAATATATATATTTTTCTTTCAACATAATTATTCAACAAAGTCATACAAAAATAAATTAAATAAGATCAAACTACATGAAAAAAAAAACAACAAACAACTAACAAGTAAAGGCCGTTTAGTTTATGAAAAAAAAAAAAAAAACTCACACTTTACTCTTGTATAACTCTTGAGTTTCTTGTTCTTTGTTTCGCAAAGTGTATTTATATTGTTTATGCTGTTGCATTACAATTAATTTATAATCGAATGAAAATGATTGAATTTGTTTCTTTTTTTTTTTTTAATTAATTATAATATATTTAAATAGAAAAAAAAAAAAAAAAAAAACATTAATTCCCGTTCACTTTCATTCGTCATCCAACGTAGTACAACCAACTGTATTAGCTATTATAGTTATTAACCTGCCTAGAGCACACCTTTTTTTTTATTTCTTTTCATTATCTACGTACAATTTATTTTTTCTTTTTTCTAATTTCATAAATAATTATAATAATAATAATATTATTATATTTTATCTTAAATAATGAAATGAAAATTAAAAAAAAAAAACCTTCAAGTAAAGAAACAATAAACATAAAATAACATCGAAATCTTTGAACTTTTCTCATTTAATAATGACGACAATGGGAATATGATTTTATTACAAAAAAAAATTAAAGAACAGAAAAGAAAGGCAAAGCAAAGAAAAGAAAATGTGAGAATGAGAATGTTGAGGACACATATTAACATAAAAGGACATTGAATGAGGTGATATTATAATATTTATATACCAGATGCAAACATTCAAGATTTTTCTGTATCCCATTATCTCATTCTCTCTCTCTCTCAGACTAACCACTTTTTTTTCTTTTTTTTTTCAAATAACAACACAAAAGACGAATGAATCATTCAAAGAAAATAAAATATTCTTTGAAGGTCGTCCATTCTTCTGATGTTTTATTTATTTATTTCTCTGTTGTTTTGTGCAAAGAATGTGATGAAAAACCACCACTGGATTTATAAAGTTGTCTTCACACACAACAATACCAATAGTAGCAGCAGCAGCAGCATTATACAAAAAAGTAAATCATGATGGTAAAGTTGTTGCGTTGAGATGTTGAGATGTTAAAAGATAATAATAAGAAGCCTTGATTGCTATGCAGCAAATTAAAAAAAAATGAAAAAATGAACAACATTTTTAGCGGCAGACATTAAGGATTAAAAAAGAAAACATAAAATTGTCAAAGGATTTATTATTAGTTTGCATCAATTAATTTAATTAGTTTTAATGACTTTGCATAATATATAAAATGAATAAAAAATTCATTCTTTTTGTTTTCTTCTCTGTTTCTGTTTCTGTTTTTCTATTTAAATAATGACTCAAAGGATAAATCTTTATTTAAACATAACCATTTAGTGGTCATTCATCCTAATTCAAATAATTTTTTTTTACTACATTCAAAATCGATTGTATGATTTTTTGTTGACATAACAAGTGGATAAATATAATAGACAATAAAAACCCTTCATCAGATTAATTGAGAAGAAAAGAAAAAAAAAGGGTTGAAAAAAAAGAAAAATTGTGTTTTAGTTAAAGAATAGAATCGCTATTGACTATTAATTTATATAAGAGTAATTGGATTATTGTACAAACGTCATAAGAAGATTAAAGGATTTCGCAATAATAACACAAAAAATAATGCACCACCAGTTTAATTATAATAATCAGTAATATTAGTAATAAAATTAATGATCGCTTACGCAAAATAATAATAATAATAATAATAAAAAAAGGGATTTTACGTTTTGTGGTTAAAAGTGTTTAGCAAATATAACGTTTTGTAACAAAAAATTATTTATTTCACAAAAAAAAAAAAAAAAAAACACAAATGACGACAACACAAAATTTTTAATTTATTATTTAACGTTAATCATACGTTAAAATATTTTTTCACAATAATCCATCAACAACAAAAAATAACAAAAAAAAAAAAAAAAATCACGTTTGAAATATTATTTATTTGCTTATTTGATTATTATTATTATTATTATTAATAATATATGGTCTTTGATGATGAATAATATAAATTTATACGTAAATATAAAACAAACAAATACATATACATATATTTAAGTGTCATATACGCGTAATTAAAATGTTTCTTAATTTAATTTTTTCCCTCGGCTTTGTTTTCATATTTTATTGAGAACACAAGTTTTTTTTTTATTTCTGTAATGTAAGGTAATTCGCTTCTTTTTTTTTTTTTTGTTTTTATTAAGAATTATGACAAATAAATGCGTCTAGGTATTTTAAAATAAACAAAAAAACATTTAAAAAAAAAATAGTGTATTAGGATGTGTGTGTTGTGATCCCAATTATAATTACACAGAAATAACAAGCTAATAAATAACATGTTAAAAAATAAATAAATTCCATTAATACAAAAAAAATAATTATTACTTACTTCACACTAAAACCTAATCAAACAACACAAATGGTGATAAAATAAAAATAATTTTCACACATTTTTTTGTATTCTAATTTATAATTATGAAAAGCAGCATAAATAATTGTTTTATCAAAAAAACATAAATTATATTAACCGGAAATTATAATCAATTTTTTTTTTTTTTGTTTTTTTACTTTTTTAATTTTTTTTAATTCCATTTTTGTTGTTTTCCTTATCAATTGACAAATCGTATTGCAAATTAAATGGCGTTTAATTTTTAATGACAGAAAACCTTTTTTTTTTTATTTTTTTTTTAATTAATTTTTCATTTATTTACCACTACGCGTGATTACACGATTTTTTTTCTTTATTTTTTTTTTTAATACTTTTGCTTCATGTTTTTTTTTCTTTATAATTCAATGTCGCGGTTGTTTGTTTCTTACTTATACATTTTAAAAAATGTATTTTTTTCTTTTTTCATTTCGTTGTTGTTTTAATTTTAATTTAATTACACACAATAAAAAAAAAAAAATTAATAACGAAATAAATAATAAAACACGATTTGATGAATCATCTTATGTTTAAAAAGTATAAGATTGTGTTTTGCGCGCTTTGCTACTGAATTGTTTTGTTTTTTTTTTTTTTTTCTTTTCTTTTTTATTACAAATAAATTTCTGTTTATTTACATTAAATTTTAACTTCATCAAAAATAATGATAATAATTTGTGCACAGAATAATATATTAATATTTAAATTAAAATTAAAAAATCAAATCGAATTAAATAAAAGAAAAGAAAAACGACTGACTGAACGCCAACAACAATAGCAACAACCAATATACAGTAGCAACAGCAACAGTAGCAACAACAACAACGACAACAATAAAACATCAGTAAAATATGTTACAAAACTATAAAACTATTAAAAAAAAAAAAAAAAATATTATAATTTTTTTTATAAAAGTCATGAATGAATTTTTATTTTTCTAAAATGTTTTCCTGATGACTGATAATTATTTATTCTATATTAAAAAAAAAACAAAAAATTAAATTGTATGAATGCGAATTACATACATATATTGTTTTTATTTGAATAAAAAAATAATTAATTAAATATCAATTAGTAATTAATTAATATAAAAAATAGTAATAAATACCGGAGAATTTTTATGTATTTTGTTGTTAAGAATAAGAAATATTTTCTTTGGTTCACCTTTTAATTCAATAAATAAATAACATTTGTATTAATTTTATAATATATTAAAAATGTCAGTACAATTAATAATTAATTAATAATTATATGTTTAATGTTGTATTGTCATTATTATGATGTCATTTGTAAATAAATGCAACTAAGCTAAATAATTTTGTTAATTAATTATTTTTAATTATTTATTAATCGATTAATGGACTTTTATTTTATACAAAAATAATAATTAGGATAATTAAAAAGTAAAATAAAAAAAAAAAAAAACAAAATTATGATTCGGCGAATAATAATTAAGAATTAAAAAAATTCGTTAAAAGAGTAAAGAATGACGTCATTATTTTAAGCATAAAATTTCATTTTTTTTTTTTATTCATCCCTTCTGTTATTATTTTATATATATTATGGAGTGTTTTTAACAAATATTTAATTAGAAAATAATAAAAATAACAACCCTAAGGTATTATTATTCGTTGTTAACGTTTATATATTTCGTAATAACAGAGAAAATGATTTCATTAATTAATTTTTACATTGCCATAATTAATTGCACAAGATTTTTTTCCCCAAAAAAAAAAAAATAAGAGAAGGTTTAACACAAATATGCAGGAAAATAAACAAAAAGAATATTTAACCCTATTATACTGGTTGAATGCACTATTATGATAGAATAAATATTGCGTATAATTTTTCATTCAACATTTTAATTACCAGATAATAATAATAATAATAATAATAATAAAAATAATGATAAATAGAAACAAACATTAAAAATTATGTTAAGTACACGACGTTCGCATAGTATAAAACGTAAAGTACAACAATCAAATCTATGAGTCACATTTTTTTTTTTCTTCTATTCTCGCGTTTCTTTTTTAATGATTAATTTTTTTTTGTCTGTTGTTATTGTTGTTGCTGCATTGTATTCTGTTTTATTTATTTTTTTAATTCTTTTCTTGTTATGCCTAGATTGACACAATGCACGACAAAAAAAAAAAAAAAACATTACACAACAACAATGTGAAATAATTTATTTAAAAAAAAAAAAAAGAAAAAGAAATAAAATCAAAATTATAAATTTGAACCTAACGCGTTAATAAAATTATTAATTTTATAAAAGGAGCAATCATAATATAATAAGACAATAGACGTATAAAAAATTTGGGTTAAATAATTTAATTATTTAGAATTTTTTGTTTTTATTAGGCAAACAAAGCATATATACAACATATACATATATATTTATAGTAAATGAGATCAAGTAGTTAGAAGAAGCATAATAAAATTATTTTCAATATTTAAATGAAAAATAATTATTAATTTTATTTTATTGTATTTATTAAATATTCAACAGCAATTATATAAACCCAACCCATTATTAAATAATCAAATATTCACGTCACATCCTATTTTTCGGTTATTGTGCTGTCTTCAAAATACTGCAATAATAAATCTAAATTGATTGTACGCTCGTCAATCAGATATTATTGAATCATCTTGAGCAGTAGTAGCAGCAGCAGTAGCAGGAGTTTCAAATAATCAAACCCTGTAGTAACGCTATTATATTATAGCCCCTAATTTTATATATTATTCCTTTTGATACATACACTATGTACCGTACCATCGAAAATGAATCAGTTAGGTAGTGAGGCATGATAAAATTATACGATGCGTGTCATTTTTGATGACGCCACTACAATTTTACAATAAAAATACAAAAAACCAAACACATTCATTGTGCATTTATGAATGAAGCACCCCCAAAAAAGGCGACATATTGTTGTTCATAAAAGCCACAATTTTGACCCTTAATTTTATTTATTTATTTATTTATTGAATCACAGAAATTTTTTAGAGTGTTCCGTGATTTTTATGATTTTGACAATGATGATTGCGGTTATTAAGTAAATTGAATTTTGCATTAATTTTAAAATGAAATTATCAGAGCAATAAAATTATTGCGAAAATGTGTAAAACCACATGAAGGTATAATAATTTAATAACTTTTTAAAAACATTATTTCCAGCATTTATTTAAATAAAAATTAGTTTATAACGAAAAATGTTTGTTGTTTATAGACAATAGTAGATGGATAAAATTCCCTTATGATCGTATAATTTAAGTGTACACAAGACGATGCTTACAAATACCCCATATAACTCTAGGGCATGTATATTACTCATTCATATATATTATACCATTCATATTCATAACTTATAGTCTTACACCTTAGCTCTGTATTATGTGCCGCATTTTATATTCGCTTATCCACCCTCTTGTACGTTTATTTATATTTATAAACAGGAATAAATTTTCATTTCAAAAAATATATATGTATAAAATGTCGGGTGTCGTCGTCGTCGTCGTCATACTTTATTATGCAATTTTATTCAGCATAACAGAATTATTTCTTAAAATACTTACAGCGTCAACTTGAAAGTAATATTTCCACAACCTTTTCTCATCTCATACATCTGCTGCTGTAACTTTTTACGCTAATATTTATTAATTTTGTTATTTTTATTCCTTGTTTTCATTACTCTCCTTATTTTTTTTTTGCTTAATTGAACAATATTGAGGGTGGTTTAGAATTTAGTGATATTAAAAAATAAATCTTTAACAAAAAAAAAAAATATATATATATATATATAGAAATAGAAGGGAATTGTTGATTTTAATTCTATACATCAAATGCATTTACCACACTTTTCTAACTTAATCATGTCAGCCAACGAACCATTCATCCATTCATACTTCTTTTTTTTACAACATATGACCAATAAATTTTAAAAGAAAAGCCTGACAAAGAGACATACTTAACTATTTACTATTGCAAACTTTACCTTCTGCTGCTATTGCAAAAAAAAAACATTTTTTTTTATTGCTTATTCTTTGTTTCTGGCATTTTTCCGTTAGTTCGTATATATAATTTTTTTTTGCTTACTAAAGTCAAATCAAGATGAAGAAGGTCTCAAGAATTCCTAACAAAAACTGTATAAGAAATAATCATAGGGCGAAAAAAATTCGTAAGCTTAAACAAGAATAATAATAACGGGCATTAAAGAATGAATCAAAAGAACAAAAAAAAAAAAAAAAAAAAAAAAACTATATATGAAACCAACCCAGAAACGTACCCATCAAGAACATATTGTATACTTTTATGTTCATCAACTATAAAAATGACATAAATGAAATCCGTAAGGACTTTTTAAGTACACTTATTGCTTTTCTTTGTGTACAGAAAAAAAAAAAGAGGAAAAACAAAATTCTTTTATTTTTCAACCAAATATAAGTTGATTTTCTACTTGAAAATAAAAACAAATAATAAATATAAATATAAAACGCAATAAAATGGAAATAAATGTGTAGAATGAGAAAAATATATTGATGAAAAAATAAAAATTATTTTTTGATGTGAATGAATTCGACAATTGACACAAATCACGGAGAATTCACTATATAGAATCTTTTTATATCGTTGATTACAAAATAAAAAACCCAAAGAGAAAATGTAGAATCAGCAGAAAATTAAAGCACAGATGAGGGGACATGAAACAATATAATATTAAAAGACAAAGAATAAAAACAGAACCGGTGTACAATTTTTTTTATACAATAAATATATAAAATCCCATTAATAACCAGAATAAAATAAATAAGAAATGGATAAGATGAAAGGACAACAATGCAGAAATAAATTATGTCGCTTACTCTTGAATAAATGTATAGAGCAAAAGTGTTTATGATAAAAAAATAAAACATTAATTCAAGTATGCAGCACTAGAAAAACATGTACCCCTCACAATAAAAAAAAAAAAAACCACCTCAGTATCATCCAAAAACTTGTTCATTTACTTGTTTTGTGTATAATCTTTAAAAGAATTACATACAGAATGAGTCATAAACGGATATGCATCCATATGGACCAAATTTCATCAAAAGATCCCTCCTCTACTTAAAATAATAATAATAAACAAAAGGATACACATCCTTATATACATTAGCTAGTTATTAGTTTAAATTCATTGCATATTATAGTAAAAATAAGTAAATGATATTTTTACTTCTGAAAAAAAAAAATAAAAAACGTAACGATTTAGTTAAATTACTAAGAGAAGAAATAACATTAATAACCCTGATACGATGCTTTCTCTACACCAAGCATTTTAAGCAAAGGTTTACCACTTCACCCTATTTTTTTAATTTTTTTTTTAAACCATACAAAACAAAAAAAAATTAATAAATCACTGTGTGTACCCTAAAAATAATTTTTTTTTTTTTAACTACTAATTTAAAATATTTTTTTTAAGGTTTTAACGATTATTATTATCATAACTAGAGAGAGAGTAAAATGATTTTATAGTTTCCAACAAGTATATTAACTGAATGAATGATAATATTCTGTTGTTTTCTTTATTTTATTTTATTTTATTTTTCATCTACCATAATTAGTATTATTTATTAAAATACTGGTATACTAACTAACTAACCAACTAACTAACTAACTAAGCTAAGCTAGCCAGTTGTTATACCAGCAATACAAATATAGGAATATTAAAAAAAAAAAAAAAAAACAGTATACGCGCGCCCACATATGTTTAAATTTAAATGATTTTTTGCCTTTTTTTTCATTTCATTATTATTTATAATTATTATTAATATAGATTTTTTTTTTTATAAAACAACGTAAAATAAAAAAAACGGAGAAAATGTTACACAAAATGTTTATATAAAGTATATTTTTGTACGGATTTAAACAAAATTGTTTTTTTTTTTTAATTTTTTTCTACTCTCTTCTGTTCTAAATACAAATCAGTATTGCGTTGGTAATTTTTTTTTTTTGATTTTATAAACAATGCTTTAAGTAAAGAACAGAATTTTTGCTTCAATTTTTATTCTGTTTGTTAGAAGAAGGAAGTTATTTAGCATAAATAAATAAAAAAAAACATAGAAATTGCATAAGTTTTAATGATTTTATCATCGTCTTGTGTGGTGAAATGATTATTATTATTATTATTTTTATTATTATTAATGATATTTCGTACAACACCAAGTATATTTTTTTTATTTAATTCAATTAACAAATTCTTATAATTTAAAAAATTTGCAAATAAATTATTATTATTAAGTAGTAAAAAGTGACACGAAATATAAAATAGAAAAAAAAAAGAAAAAAAGTGAAACCAGATATTAAAATTTATTCAATAAATTAGAAAAAAAAATGCAGACCCCCGGAAAAGAATTATTATTACTATATAATTAATAATTATTGCATCATTAACTATGCAAATTATTAAAGACATAGAGATAGATTTGTGCCTTTATTTTTTTACCAGCCAATTTAACAAATACGACGAAAAAAACAGACAACATCAAATACGGAATTTAAACTAAAATATCGACATAATAATATGTTTTGTGTAAATTTACTCAAGCACCAAGCATATGATGATTTAATGAAGAAAATATATATATATATATATATATATAAAATTTAAATTAAGTAAATAAAAAACGCAAATAAGAAGAAGAATAGAAGAACATCCTGAATTCCATTTGATGACAATCAACATTTTGATGCTTATTTTTAATGTTTACACACCTTATACACAAAATAGCTGCTAAATTTTGCTTTTTTTCTTAATTTTTTATTTAAATTTTATTTACTTTTTTCTTCTTTTTCGGTTTTTCTGTTTTTTTTTTATTATTATTATTAATATTATTATTTAAAGGTAGAAATAAATATTTATCATTAACTTAACACCTTCGTATCGTTTATTTTAAAAGTAAAATTAAGTTAATAAAAAAAAATAATAATAATAATAAATCTTGAGATACAGGTTCAAATTTTAAGATGTTGTCTCCTCTCTCTCTCTCTGTGTGTGTGAGAGTATATAATATAATACATAAAAAAGGTTGTAAATAAATAAATAAATTACAAACATAAAAACCACAAGAAATAAGAAATAAAACGATTAAAACCACCAGCAGTAACCAATAAATGAAAATAATAAAATAATCACAGAACGACGATATGTATTAAATGCTGTGCTTGTAAATTTTAATAAATTTAAAATTAAATGAATGGCAGGTAAAAGTAAACATTTGATTAAAATAATTTAGTATATATAAATAAAATGTGGGTAGTCATTATGAATTAAAACAAAAAAAAAAAAAAATTCTTATATCTCGTCAAAGTAAAGTAAATAACAGCAGAAAGCAATTCATAAACAGTGGTAAGAATACAGAAGAAAAAAAATGTCGAGAGTCAAGTCACAACTAAATGTGAATTAAAAGTTTTTTGTTTTTTCGTTTAACGAATTTTTATTGTACTTCCAGAATGTCTGTTTCGTTGCTTTTTATAAACTAACCAGTTTTGTAATATTCCGATTTATTCATTTTATATACTTATGCTGGCTAAAGGAGTTTCTTTTTTTTTTTTTTTTTTGTATTTATTTATTTACCATCAAATAAAATAAAATAAAACAAAACAACCAAACACTGGTTCAAGTTTGGTTTTATAACTTCTTAACGTAACTTTGGCTAGGTTTGTAGACGTAGTACGTAAATTTCTTAAAAAAAAAAAAAAATTTAAAACAGACACGACCATTCTAATATTACTTCTTGTTGCCGTTTTTTTTTTTCTTCTATTATAAAGTTAAAAGATTTTAGCTTGTGTCTGTGCTATCACATATGCATTCATGATGATTGTACACACTGTCCACACCGCCACGGCATTAGAATACATAATTATTTCTCCGGTTTTTTTTTTTTTTAATTTTTTAAATTTTTATCTTTAATTTAATTTTAACCAAATACTCGATTTTTGTTTTGTTTTGTCTTTTTATTATCAAAATCCAAAAAAATTAATTTAAAATATTTATTATTAGCAGCAAAACGTAGAATTTTGTTCAAGAAAAAAAAAAAAAAAGTTTTAAAGAAACAGAGAGAACGAAACAAAAGAAAAAAAAAAAGCTTCGATGGAATTTTATGGTATATACATATGTATGCAAGAGAAAATTATTCTTTTTTTTTGTTTACCTTTATATGCTCTATGCTATCGGTTTTAAATGTGTTCTTTCATACTTTAAAAAACTTGTTACGTTCTTTAAAGTTTCATTGTATGCTGTGTGGTTTATATGCTATTTGTTTATGGTGTGGTATTTGGTGTTTGTTTCAATTTATTACTATTATTATTATTATTATGTTTTTTTTTTATAAATTAAATATATTGTTCATACGGCCTTTGATATGACGTCATCGGCTGGCAAAGGTCATTTGAGAATTGTTGTAAAATAGCTTGGTTATAAAATAAAATATGTTAATGTTGAAATGTTGAATTTATTATAACAGAATAACAAAACATAAAAAAAAAAAAAGTAGTTTTTAACAATTTCGTTTCGTTTCATTTTGCTTATGCTGAATAACGACAAAAAAAAAAAAAAAAAAAAAAACAATTTATTACCAACTAATGTAACATTTATATAGAGAAAAAAAAAACTTTAATTTTATTAAATAGTGAACAGAATTATGTTGTTTATTATAATAACAAACAAAAAAAAAAAAAAATTATTATGCTAAACAAATCGCCAAGTTTATTTAGTAAAATAAATTTCTAACAACAGTAGCAATAGGGAGCAACTATTTTAATAACCTAAACCTATATCAATAAAATCACATAAATCCTTAACAATAATTAAGTAGTTTTTGCAGTTTGCCTCTTTAAAATGTATAAAAATAAAAAAAAAAAAAAAACCAAAATCTAGTTTAACTTTTACTTTATGCTAATATTATTATTATTAAAACTATTGTGGCGTTTCGTTAATCTCTCTGACAAATGAACTTTCTCTATACACATTTATTTTTTTTTTCATTTATAATTTTCATTTCAATTTTAATTAATTAATTAATATTATAAACAATTTTTTTTTTCCTCTAACCTTGAAATGTTTTATATTAAATTCTTCTTTTTTTTTTTTTCATTTCATTTTATTTTCCTGTATTATAACATTAACACTTTTTATTTATTAAAGTATAATAAAACAAAAAATAAATAAATAAATAAACAAATCTTATCAGGTAATCATCTTTATCAGTTTGTTGTTGTTTTTATTATTATTATTTTTTGTTTTTGTAAAAAAAAGAATGACACATAATCATATTAAATATGAAATATTTATATAGATACATTATTTTAATTGTTAGATAAGATTATAACACTTAGTTTTTATTTATTTTTTTATATTAAAAATTTCCAACGTTAATGTTAAAGTGAAAATTATAAAAATATAAAAAAAATTAAAGAAAAATCTTCATCTTTAAATAAATACTTTAGCAAATAAAATATGACTCAAGTTATTTCACATTTGAATATAGATTTATTTATTTTTTTTTTTTGTGTGTAAAATTAAAATAACAACAAGAACAACATGAAGAAGTAAAATAAAAACGTGAAAAGCCTATCTATATATACTACATAACTTCCTTTTCCTCTAATAATAGAAAATAATGATGAGCTCTAAACTTGCGGCTGGCTGACTACCATAACATGGTACGGCTGGCACGTTCACCCAAAAAAAAAAAACAAACCCATAATAAAAAATAACAAAAAAAAAAATCTTATTGCCAAAATATAAATAATTTTTTTCTTTTTCATCGTCGCTTTATTAATATTATTATACTCTGGTAACAACATAAATACTACAAGGAACGATTTAAAAAAAAAAAAAAAAAATAAAAAATTATATTTGTCCGTGTGTAAAAAAATAACAACGATAGTAAGTAATTATATTTCTTAAAACCTTTTTCTTTCTTTCCTTTTCTTTTTTGTAAGCAACAATAATTAGTTATGTTTTCTAGTAATTATACCATGAGAATAATAACGAACATTAATAACAAAAAAAAAATAAAAATAAAATGTTTTTTTTTATCGAAAAATCACAGTAAAAAACAGAAATGTGTAAAAGAAATTAGAGCAAAAGTTAAAACAATTAAATACCAAACTAATTAACGTTTAAAGATATATAGAAATGTAAAGCAACGTAAAGTATTTTTGTCTTGTTATTTTAATACAAGAAAATAACTTCAAATAGATTTCTATATATAAAAAAAGAAATATTTTTTACCATTTAGTTCATTACTTTAATACACAAACGAATATTTTACATTTGTATGTATGCATGTATGTATGTATATAAAGAAAAGAAAAAAGAAAATGTATTTATACATAGCACACAATATTACAGCAATCTAAAAATGAACTGGTGAATCATCATCAAAGCAAACAAAATAAAAATACTACATCGAAAGCTTATTAAAAACATAAAAAAAAAGCACAGAAAATAATACTATTGAGCAACTTTATTATTTTTTACCAATATTATATTTTTTTTTTGTTCATTAGGTAAAAAAAACTATTTCGTTGTGATATTATGTAAAATATTTTTTTTTTTGTTTTTAATGTAAATAAAAAACGCGATGTAACGATTATTAATAACTTTATTGTAAAAATTAAATTTTTTTGTTTGTTTAATATATATAATTAAATCCATTTTACCATGGTTTTTTTTTTTATTTAATTTTAATTTTATTAAGTGATATCTATGGGACATAATTGTGTAATTTTTATTTTATTTTTTAAATGATACAGCAGCGAGAAAATTAAAACTAAGTAAATAGTAGAAATAAATAATAATAATAATAATAATAATAATAATAATAATAAATAATATAATTGTAATGATAATTGTTGTTTCGTGTTATGTTTATTACAATTTTTTATTATTATTATTATTAATATTAGTTTAAATCGTTATAATAAAACTTTTAGAATTGTTCTTCACGTTTACAGTGACGCGGAACTACTATTTAACTGTTTCAAGAAAATTAAACTTAAAAAAAAGAAAGGATTTTAATTTACATACATATGACAACTGTAAACAGTGTTTTCCTCTAACAAATGTAATGTTATTAACACATAAAAATAATTATAATAATTATAATTAAAGGAAACAGCAACTTGTTTTAATAAAAAAAAAAAAAAAAAAACAAAACAAATTTAAACAAGTGTTTTGCTTATTTAACTTTTAACATGTCGCGAATAACTTACGTAATAATTTCGTTTCTTTTTTTAAACAACAAAATTCTTAATTTGTGAAAAAAAAAAAAATTATTAATTATAATTAAAAATAATAATTAATCGTGTGATTAAATATAAATCATTAGAAATTTACTAGAAAAATTTATTATAACAAAAAAGCTTTAAAGCTGAAGCAGAAAAAGTATTTTTGTAATAATATTATTAAAATTTATTAATTAATTAAATTTTTTTTTTACAAAAATTTTGTTTACTTTGTCAGACGACGGGGGTATTTGACAATTTGTCTTTAGCGATTTTTTTTATTAATTTTATTTAACTTCTCTTCTTTTTTTTTTGTGCTTGCTTAAATTAAATACAAAAGATCAATAATGATGTCATTTGATTATATAAATAAATATCTATCCAACCATAAAATACATACTTATGTGGATAAATAATAAATGAAAAAAAAAAATAATAATAATAATAAATAATAATAATATAAAAATATTTTTGTTTTGCGCGGGTGGCAATTTTGTCAACATAAATGATCGAAGAATTATCAAAGATTCGAATAAGGACATAAAAAAAAAAAAATCTAAAGTTCTTATTTACATAAAACATTAACAAATACAATGTGTATGATAATATTCTGCCGTTAAATTAATTTTAAAAGCTGAAAAGCAATCAAATAGCAAAAAAAAAAATCAAAGCACCATATTGATGTTTATTCAATAAATTTAAATTTATTTTTTTCAGTATTTATGGTGAGGCAAAAAAACAAAAAAAAAAACATTCAAATTCAATTTGACATTAACAAGACAATTTGTTAGAGAAAATTCAATAAATTTATTAGTCGCATTTGCTTGTAGGGTGGCGAAGGTGGACTTATTGACTGACAGTATAATCATCATCATCACCAAAATTGTCATAATAATACAAAAGAAGTCGCAACAGAAAAGTAAATAAATATATATGTTGTTGAAGAAGAAAAACTACCATCCACCCATTACCAGTATGAATACGAAATGTTTGCCACAACAAACAATAACGAGCGAACAAACAATAGAAAAAGTAAAAGAAGAAAAAAAAAACGCTCTAAGGCAAAAGATTAACCAAACCATCCCTATAAATGGTATAAAATCTTCAACCCCTTTTTTTCACTCGTTTATTTATATTCTTTAGCTTATTCTATTTGGGTTTTAGTAATACATCCCCTTTTGCAAAAAAAAAATTAAAATCCCTTGTTTATGCACGTTGGACGGATGCTGCATTGTATTAGCTAGTTAACTGTTCTCGAACGTTTAAACAGGATGATGTGTGCGTTGTTTCGGTTTGTTCATCATTCTTTATCTATTTCCTTTTTAGTGTACAAAAAGTAAACCATTTTAGGGTTGGTGAGTTTTTTACGCGTTGTGTTTATTCAAACCTTTTCATTTTATTTTTATTTTTATTATTAAAAACAAACAAAGCAAAGAAGTTTCTCATTCCATTCAAATTGTTTTTAAGGATACTTGGGCGTATGGTATGGTTGGTCTGATCAGGTCTGGTCTTGATGTTGATCTATATAAATAAATTTGTTAAAAAATTGAGTCTGGTTTAGACTCACACTAAACGAAACGAAACGAAACGGAAAAAAAGCAGAATCTCACCCTAAAAAATTGAATGACGACAACGATGACTACGGTAAATATATAGCGGGTGACTCATCTTTCAAATTTGTGCGCAAACTTTATATATTTTAAAAGTACAAAAAGTTTCCTTTAATTTCGTAATATTATATATATTATAGTTTTCGTAATATTAAATGCAGATAGGAGACACTAAGCATATAAATTGGATGTTTCTAAGACGGTATTAAACAGAACATAGAATTCTTCTGTCTGTTGCTTGTTCGCCTCTTGGTTTTACTATCATTGTTATTATAATTAGAGATAGTAAAATCGCCCTTGGCAGAAATCTACTATTATTTTTCTTTCTTTCACTTATTTATTGATATTTTACATTTAAGCTATTCGTTATACAACAACAGATTTCATAACTATTAAATAAATAATGGGACCCCTCTTCTAGCTAACTGTAAAGGTGATGCCTGATTTTGTATTTAAATCCTTTCGTTTAAGTTATTTCAGATTTATGAGTGTTTGCTCAGTTAAAAAACAAAAATGAAATCATATCTGGTCACATAAATATGTAAAACGAAAAATATGATAAATATTCACGTCTGTTTATGCAAATCGGTGGTATGATAAGCAATAACTAGAGAACATTCTGTCGAACGTACAACATATATTATAAATTGTATGTTCGATAAAAGCAAAACGTGTACCAAAAGCAGAGGCTATTTATTTTTGACCTCATCTTCAACCAAAAAAAAAAGCTAAAAGCAAAAACCCTATCTGTCTGGATTTTAAGTTATTTTCTTATCTTTTTTCAACATACCGAAATATATTTTTTTTTTTATTTCTATATACATATATTATTATCGTCGCCCTTTTTGGTCGAGTGAATATTTATCTGGTTTATAGCTAATTCTAAACAGCATTTAAACATTAAATCTTCTACAATGCTCCTGTCATGTGCATAAATATATAAAATATTTGCTTTGTTTATTTTACCATACATTTATTCCCATTTGATCTTTACGACAATCTACCATATACCTGCCCAACTATCTAACACAAACTCCCTGTTCTCGCATAAACCATTAACAATTCGCTTATAAAAAAATAAAATAGCATTTGTACAGTCAATGGTACATATTTTTGCTTGAGATTATAAATTGCGACATCGCGCTTAATTGTGCTGCGCATTGGGGGCTTCTACTATTCTACTATTTTATAACCGAAAACATGATTCAGGTTTTCTAAATGAAAATGAATCAGTCAAACCAGAGAACGAAATATTTTTGTTATTTATTTTTATTATTATCTTTATTTATATGTAATATAGAATAGAAATGTAAACGTTCGCGATAGGAAATGTTTTAGGGTGATTGCTCATCCCGGTGACGTGATGCAGTGTTATATCAGTAGAAAAAAGATGATGAAACGTGTAGCATAGAAATAGGAATAGGAATAGGAGAATTAATGGAGTGAATATCCATTGTATTTGTCGCCATTATGCAGTCGTCATAAAAATTGAAATGAACAAAATTAATGAGATAAGGTAGGTGGTAGCTAGCTGCTGTTAAAATGAAGATGCGTCATTCAGTACTCTAGTTATGTCTCATCAGCCACTTCTTATCTATTTTAGTTTTTTTTTTTTTTTTTTTTGTGTTTTTGTTTTGTTTTATTTTCGTTATATTTTAATTTAATTTCACAGACGCATATTTATTTCAATTTTATTTTAAAATTTCAATTAAAACATTTCAATCAGACTTACAAAACAAAAAAAATAAAATAATCAGCAAAAATACCATATCGTTACTTTTAACTTACAAAGAAACGAATGATAAAAAAAAAAAAAAAAAAAAGCTTTAAAAAATATCTGAATCATTTTCGAAATGCACAAAAAAAAAAAACATCGATAAGAGCAAAAAGAAAGAAAATAAAATAAAAAGAAAAAATAAATCAAGCGTATGAAGACGAAGGGTTGTTGTTGGCAATCATCATTTATCAAAAGGTTTACCCTTGGCCACAACTAAACGGTTGTCATCATATATCAACAACACACGGTTATATATAAGAATTTAATATAAAATACGTATTATATATAGTCTACAAAAAAAAAATAAAAACACATTAACGGAAATTTGATCTGTAACCGATAGACGATGATGAGGATGCTGTGTTGTCGTGTGCAGCTAAATAACTACCCCGACAATTCACAGTAAAATTGTAATATTTTACCAATTTATTATAAGCATGAGAGAAATGTGGGAGTTTTTTTTTTTAAATCAAATTTATATGCGATGGGTGGGTAGGTGTTTTGGCTTGCTTTAAAAAAATTTACCAACAAAACAAACAATGAGAAGATTTTTCTCTCCATTTATCAATTTTAATTTTGCAAAGTATAAATTAGTGACGTCATCAGCGCTTTAAAGACACGTGTTTCCTGTTACACGAAGGGAATAATATAAGGATTATTATTATTATTATTACGTTTTTTGTCCAAAGCTGAAACGTGTGCCGGTTGTGTGAATGTAAAGTTTGGTTAGTTTTCTTTTATCCCTTTATTATGTTTTCAATCAAACACACCAAACAACGTAATGCTGTTGCCTGCCATTCCTGATGATGATAATACATTATTATTATTATTTTTTTTTTTTTCGTTTACAACAATTGAATCAACTTTTCTGATACTAATTCATATTATAATGTCACGTGTCTAATTATGTGAACTCACATTACCATAATAAATAAATAAATAATTAATGAAAAAATACAAAAATATAATAATATTAATGAAGAATATTTAATTAAAATATTAGTTTAATTATTAAATAATTAGTTTCATCTACACAACACAGCATCGTTTTATTAATAAAAAAAAATTAAATACATTTTCACCCCTTTTTAATATAAAATATCAATAAAAAAAAAAAAAATCATAACATTACTATGAGGATATGATATATGTTTTGTATATTTTATAATATGATGATTCATCATCAACGATATGGTAGCATTTGCTTGTATAACATACGAAAAAAAAAAAATTAAAAATAATTTTACTAGACAAACGATAGACAAACAAATAGAAGAAACAAAAAAAAAAAATAAAAAAAAACATTAAATAAAAGGAAATTAATATTAAATATAGCGCACACGAATGTTTATTTTGAATTAAAATTTAACAACCCTCTATCCTGTGTTTAGTTTATGTTATTACATATATATACATTTTTTTTTATTTTTCTTTTTTTTTTTAATTTTATCAACTAACAAACGTTAACGCATTAAATCCAATTGGAAAAATGAACGTGGCGGAAATTATAACGAGCAATGTGATACTGTAAAGAACTAGATTTATTTCCTTTGCAACGGAAACAACCATGAGAGAAGACTTACATTTGGAAATTAAACCTTTTTATACGTTAACGTATTATGATAGTACATTTTCCACTAATATTAAGAGATTGTACAGAATGATTATGATTATAAGTATGAGGTAACTAAAATCACGTTAGGGTGGATGCTGCTTCGATTCTTATTAAAAAAAAAAATTAAAACTCAACACTGGACATAACATTACCGAACGATACTAATATAATAGGGCCACAGTGTTGTTATTATTATTATTAATAATATTACATATTTGTAATGTTTAATAAATTCTCTTTTACATCCCACAACAAAATGTTATGCAATGGATTAAATATATAAATAAATAAATACACGAAGTCAATTATTTACAATAGAATGAGGGAAAAAATTCTTTGACTGAGATGACGTCATATAATAACCACTCAAGGGATGTTAAATAAAAAAAGAAAATCTGTCGACTTAAGTTATGATTGACAGTGGGATTTATTTTGACATATAATACTCTTAGCGTTTTTTTTTATGAATTTAAAAACCATTTTATAACTCTGAGGATAAATTTTGCATACATTTTATAACAAAAATGCACTTTGTGATCCGATTAACTACTAAAGATGATATACATTGTTTTCTTTTGATATTAAATAAATTAGTCATAACGTATAATCGGTTTTATTGTTGAAATAATAGTACAAAGTAACAAGAATGTTATTTAAAGCATTTCTTTCATTATTAGAAACAATGGTACGTAATTGTTTATAATTATTAAACAAAAATTCATCATAATTTTAAATAAAATGTATCAAAGTCGATCGATGACTTTTTAGTCATAAAACACAAGACATTGTAGGTGTTACTAAAAATAATTATAAAAAGTACAAAAAAAAAAAAACTATTCAATGACACTTTAATTACTTTGTACATAAATTACTTTACGTCATAGCAAAAGTAAGGAAATTACAACGGAAAAAAATATATATATATATATGTAATATATAATAAAACCGCGTTATAATTATCCTTTTATTTACCACAACCATAATAAGGTTATTAAAAAGTGTTTATCACAAAACAATAATAATTAAATTAATTTAGAATTGATTATGATTAAAAAAAAAAAATTTCTGATATAGAAAAAAATAAAAAAAAAAATTATTTTTATTTCTTTTAATTATTATGTCTGCAGTGAAAATTGCTGTTATTATAATTTTTTAATAATATTTATTTAGGTATTTTTTATACATTAATTATAACAAAAACAAAATTATTATTATTATATACTTGTTACATATAAAAAAAAATAAAAAATTAAATAAAAATCAAAGACTCGACAGAAAACACGCAATATAAATAAAAAAAAAAAAAAAAAACAATATATACGAGAGAGTCAATGTCGTTCGGTACAACAAAAACAACAATAATGTGACTCATCGAAAAAATCGCGTTGCTGATAAAAATCATTTGTTTTTGTTTTTGTCGTTATATACATACATACATATATATAACTTTATGTTATTTATCCTTTTTATATACACATAAGTAAATAAAAATAATAATAAAAAGCAATTTATGTGTATATAACGACAACTTGTCAATTTTATTGCCTGAATCATATTATATTGAGAAATATAAATTGTAAAATAAATAAAAGGAATAATAAATAATAATAATCAATATTCACTTTCTTCGTTTATATTAAAACAAAGGAGTAACTAAACATTGATTTAATTGAATTTTTTTTTTCTTATTACACGCATAACAAGTGTACAAAAAAAAAAAAAAATTAAATCGATTTTACTTAAAAGGCTAAAATAAAACTACTTATACAATTCTGATGAATCAGATTTTTACAATAAATTATTAATTCCTCTTACACACAACAAACAGCCACTTGTTATTATTTTAATTTTTATCTCTTATGATTGTTGATTATTATTTATTCATTAGTTAACCACCTTGGGATTATTCTAAACGAGTTTAATATGATAAATTATAAATAAAAAATATCATTGCTTGTGTTATTATTGATTTTATTATATTTTCTGTGCACAATGTTTATATCATTCGGATGTTAAAAAAGGTACAAAAAAAAAATCAAAATTAATTAACTTCTTAAATTAAATTTTACATATAATAAAGTAATGAAGCTCCTTATTCAATATTCTTATACAGATATGCAAATTAAACGAATATTTATCGTCTTCTATGAATCATTTATTGAAAAATTTTCCTATAAATTTATTTGGGGTTGGGTTTTGAATTCTGTTTTTTCTTTCTTTCATTTTTTAATTTAATTTATTACAATAAATTATTGTAATTATATACAAGCAACGAAAATAAAAATCACGATTAATATTGGGTTAATTATATTAGCCAAGTGTTTTTTTTTTTTGTTGTCACGATAATTCTCTTAGTTCCGTGTTAAAACAACAATTCAAAGCTTTTGCTTCATCATTCATTTTGTACGGTTTGGATACTCGAGGGGTTTTTTTTAGTATCACCTATAAAAGCGCACCCAAGCTTAAGGGTATTCAAATTCTAGTTTATACAAATTTACTTTTTTTTGTTTATGAAAGTTATTTACGATTTCTATTTTTTATTTATTTGTTTGGTTAAACAAAAATCAATGTAATAAAGCGAAAGTTTTTTTTTTTTTTGTATGATAAGAAATATGTTTTGCACTTTTTAGTTGTAAAAAAGCTTCCGTATTTGTTTGTTTGTTTTTTTTTTGTCTCCAAGTTTTAATTAAAAGTCTTTCACCAATAAACATTTATTTTATTTGATTAAACTAAAGAGCAAAATACAATTCATGACATTAATTTGTCATTTATGTAAAACTTAATAGAATAAGTATGTACTTGCATAGAGACACACTTGAAAGCTCAGCTCACTAACATAATAACATAAAGTAATCAAAAAATTTATCTCGCATTTATTTAAGATTATTCTTTTGTAATCCCGTATTTGTATTGTGTTTAGCTTTTGAGTAAAAGAAGAAGAAGAAGAAGAAGAGGAAAATAAATTTCAAACTAAATTAAATATATAAATATTTACAAAACACTTAATAGTAAAAAAAAAAAAAATAAATTCCTTGAAATCTATAATAATAAATAAAGAAAGAAAAAAAAAGGTGTCTTGTCGGACACGACAGTGATGTGATATGTACGCGATGATATAAGAAATTTATTATAACTCTACTTACATTTTTCAAAAAAAAACGTCAAACGATTGACTCTTGTGCAAGTGAATTGCGATTCACGATTCATAGTTTTCTTGCCTGATTTTTGAAAATTTTTTTTTTTTTTTTTTTTTTGATAAAATTAATACAAATAAAAATAAAGAATCAATCAATACTTAAAAAAGAAAAGACAATGCGAATAAAATTCTTCATTGTTTAATGAACCGTGAATATGTGTGTTACGCAAACTTTAATGAAAATTATTTCCATTCCTAAGAAATATACAAATAATTAAAAGAAATAAATACTTAAAAAAATAAAACAAAATTGATAAGAAAAATTATAATCAATGATAAAAAATTACATAAAAAAAAAAATGTTTATGTCTATTTAAAAGTTTTTATTTAAATTTTTAATTTTTTTCTTTTATTGTGTTTTGCAATTTATTAAGTACAAATAAAAAAAAAAATTTTTTTTTAATTTTTTCTTTCTTTTGTATTCATTTACGTTTGCGTTTAATGCTTATGTTTCAATAAAAGCACAGTAGAAAAATATGTTTATGTATGTTTTGTTGGGACGGCAGTGAACTGACGATGAGTCATTTTTCGTATACAGTTAAACCAACTACCAACTACTTTATACCAATACAATAATAATACGAAAAAAAAAAAATATTTTTTTTTGTATTTATTTCACCTTCTCACACTATAAATTCGTTTTTTTTTTTTATTTATATTCGTATTGCCGCGCACGTCATACAATCGTCTCACGTTTTTCGTTACATGTTATAAATTTAATAAAATATTCAATTGTGTACTAGTTTCATTAAATTTTGTATAAAGGTGGCATATCTCACACTAACAAAACATATGTACTGAAATTAAAAAATTCATTAATTAACGAATTTATTCGTAATTTTGATTCAATTTTTTTTTATTTTTTGCAAACATTTTTATTTTAATCAATAATACAATTAATAACGGTACCTAAACCTACTATTCACCGAAATAAAATTGTTTTAAGAAATTTTTTATAAAAAAATTGTGAAATTTTCAAATATTTTATGTTTAAAGCAAAAGAAAAAAAAAACAAAAATTCGATTTATGATTGCACACGCAAAGTAAAGTAAATTAAAGCAAAGTAAAGGTAAAATTGGAAATTATTTCTTGAATGTTTTTAACTCGTTTTTAAACATATACAAAGCGAATAAAAAAAAAACATAAATATTATTACTTGAATATTTTAAAAATACCAGCAAATTGTGATTGTATGCTTTTTGTACTTAATAAAAAAAAAAAAAATACAGCACAGCAAAATGTAGTTGATTTACCTGCAGGCAAGGTGAGGCAAGGTTGTTTGTTCTTTGCATATCTCTGTTTATTTTATGTCTTATAAATAATAATAATAAATAATAATAAAAGAAAAAAACGTTTTCTTATTTTTATTACCGCATAATCTCTAGTATTGCATATATAGAGTTATTTTCAAATATATTTATAATTTATTCACGATTAATAATAAGACAAAAAAAAAAAAAAGTTTTGTGACTGATACAGTAACTAGGAAAATGGTAACGACTTTGGTTTTTTTTTGCTATAACTTTTGCTTAATCACATTTAAAAAAAAAATTTTTTTTTTTTATTATTATTTGTCGTTTATTTATTAATTTTTTCTACTTAATTGTTTTTTTTTTTCTTGATTAACCAATTATTTACACGCTATACAATTATTATTTATTAATCAAAAAAAAAAAAAATATTTACTCTACTTTAATATATATAAAAAAAAAAAAAAAAAAAATCATAATAAAAATGATGAAGAAAATAAAATATTTCATATTTTTAGTTTATTTTATTTATATATTTTTTTTTTTATTTTCTTTTTTTGAATAGTGTGAATTATTGATATAATAATATTGATTTCACCTTGTATAATTAATAAGAAGAAGAAGAAAATATATATATATATATATAAAAAAATGTAATATAAGAATAATAATGTAAACAAAATAGAAAAAATTAAATTATATTTAATGGTTTGAATTTAGGTTTTAATTTGATTAATAACAATACCTGAATATTAATAATAAGTAGAAAAAAAGTTATCCGATACTATAATACGTACTTAAAGGTAAAAAGAAAATTATAAACCCGGAAATAGAATTACTTTTTCGCTATAAAAAAAGAAAAAGAAAAGAAAAAAAAATGTAAAAAGACTTACCGATAAAATCAAAAGCTTCCTGAAAATATTGTTTAATATTTTGATGTGGTGTATCACTGGCTGGTATTTGTTTATATTGTAAACCAGGACGTGGCAGTGTACCAGGTGTTTGACATGTTACATTTAATACACAATTTGCACCAACACTACTTGGATCAATAGCATCACGTCCATTGCCGAGTAATAAATGTGGAAAAACTGGTGATGCGGGATGTGTTTCAATATCTAAAATTATAATAATAAAAAAAAAAAAATCAATTAAATAAATGTTTTATAAGTGATAAATTTAATCATTAAATAATAATTAATTTAACTTTAATAGCCTTGTCTCTATTTGTTCGTATAAAAATTTTAATTGATTGTTTTCTTTCTTTATTTTTTTATTTTTTTTTGATGACTAATCTATTTGGTATTAAATAAATAATGAATTTTGTTTTGTTTTTTTTTTCGCCGTATCATTTTAATTCATATAAAGTTAAAATCAATTAGTTAAGTTAGTTCAAAGTAGAATTATTATTAAGACAATAATAATAGTAATAATAATAATATTCCTATAAACCAGTAATGAATTAAATTTCCCCCTTTTTATTACAATTTATGCTACTACTACTGTTTTTGCTGCTGCTGCTGCTGCTGTTTGTAAAAATGGATCAAAATAACAAAATAATCGTGGACCCCCTATTAAGATCAAAATCATTTATTCACTGTACTTACAACTGCGTAATTTACTTTGTCACTATGTTTCAAACATTTTTATTTAATTCAATTAATTTTTGTTTTTTTTTTTTTTTTCTTTTCTGAGTCACAAACATTTATGTTTCTGTCATATTTAATGTCAAACATACATACATATATCTATAGAAATGTATTTGACACAATTTTTCATTTTATTATTATTTTCTTTTATACCCTTAACACTGTATGGTCACCCTTGCCACTAAATCATTTAGAGGAAGCAACATTAAATACAATTTTAACCAAACATTATATGTATGTAATAATTGTATCGAAATGTATGTTGTGTACATAAATATAAATAGAGAAAAAAGCATTCGTTGATGTTTTAAGGTTTTTTTTTTTTTTTTCATTTCATTGTTATTGTGGGGTAAGTGTGAAACTTGTGAATCAATGAAACACTCAATAACAATGTGTAATTTATCAAATAACAAAATAAAGTTAAAAAATTAACTAAATTGGGGGAAAGGAATCTAAGAATATAAAATGTCTGTTGCATAACTATTTACGTTATAAAAATATATACGTAGCGAATTACAACAATATTGTCATTAACCATTTGCAAAGAATTTTTATTGCAATCACCCCCCAAAAATAAATTCTATTATAAAATAACGTACAAACGAACAAACAGTAAATACATTTCCATATGTTACAACAAACAAAATTATTTCGATTAAATTTATTTATGTTTTTTGTTATGCTGAACTAACGGTTGTTAAAATTTTCAAGTATCATACAAAAAAAAAAAAAAAAAAGAATAAAATTCACATGGGGTGCAGATAAAATTAGCTAAATAGCCATGTGCATGATAAATCTATAATTAAACTGTCCCCCCCAAATGTAATAAATTTAATAAATAATTTTAATAACAATTTAATTGATTTATTTGTTTTGGATTTTTTTTCTTTTTATTAGATTAAAAATAACTGGACAATATAAATAGAGAAGAATTAAGAAAATAATTGAAAATGTGATAAAGAATTAATCTATGTTGACATGCTTTTAAGGTTATGTTAAGTGACAAGATTAGGCTGCTGTTAACTAACGTTTGATGCTACTTTCATATTGTTAAGCGTAAAGAAGAACAAGGAAATAATCAAGTGTGATAATTAAATAAGAAATAATAATATTATGTATATGCAACACATTACATCATTTTTTATTATATAAATTGGAAATCTCTAGGAAATATAAAAAAAAATAAAAACCTCTTTCACTGTAAAATTAATTACCCTGTGTAATAATTTTCGTTTTTTTTTTTTTTTTTTTTAATTGTTAAACATTTTCTTGGTTGATTACAGACAGAGTGATTAAACATTCACTTTTTCTCTCTCTCTATTTTCTTTTCTTTATATTTTTTTTTTTTGCATGGCTCAACTTTAAAATACATAAAAGAAATTAATCCACCCGATGATCACATCTATAAAAAAAAAAAAAAGAAAAAACCTGTTTCAACAATCGTCGCGTGTCAGGTAGTTTAAACCAAAAACAAAAACAAAAAAGGAAAAGCACGACACGAGCATATTTAACCATCGCTGTTAGAGTAAATTGTATTAATTAAAACAAAAAATCTTACACGTTAAAAAAAAAAAAAATTATTAATCGTTAAGTGAATAAAAAACAAAATAAATAAATAAATAAATTTCGTAAAATGACGTCAAAAAATAATTTAAAATTTTACAAAACATTAGTTTTCGTCATGGAAAATATTTTTAATTTTTTTTTCAGTAAATTTAAATAACCTAAACTAAAACTTCTGATTAAAATATAAAACGTAATTAATTTTCTTGTTATGTATTTATTTATTTATTTATTTCTATTTTTCATTTAGAATTTAATTTAATTTTTACGCTTTTATGCGAATGAATCATTCTTATTTTTTATTTACATATTTTGCATGTTTATTTGTTAAATAAATATTTTTTAATTTAACAAATGATCAATAATCAACAAGATTTATTGTTTGATAAGACAAGAAAATATTATAGCAATTTCACACTATGCAAATTTAATTAATAACAATTATTATCATTATTAATATTACTCTTTATAATGTTTTCTTTAATTATCAATGGAAAATTCAATAAAAAAATAAATTGTTTTCTTTTGATAAACAGACTATAAATCAATAAAATAATTTTATTATAACTATGCTAGTCATGATAGTTAAAACTCTCTGTTTTTGTGGTGGCACGAATTAAACTTCCCGACTAACAAGTTGCTATAAATTTATTCAAACAAAACCGTTCAAGCTGCTACTGTCTGACTGCATACGAATTTAATTCGCTATGATTAGTATAACGAATAAAAAAAAATCTTTTATAGATGTTATTAAAAAATTGTTGTAACAGTAGTAATCTGTTTAAGGATAATACGTTCAAGATTTATTATCAAAAGTTCAGCACAGCACAAATAAATAAAAACAAATAATAATAATAATAAAGAATATTTTAGCATTTATTTAATTTTATTGCTTCATCCATCATCATTGTATTTTAAGGAATAAATAATTAAATAGCATAAAAAGTGCCCAGTTCATTACTGAAAAAAGCAAACATAATTGTAACAAGTGTTTAACAAATAAATATTCCCTAGTTACTTGCTAGTCAACATGTAAGCGAAGCAGTTTTTATAGGAAAAAAGCTTGTGTTTTTTATTATTATTATTATTAATTTATTTTAAATATTTATAAGAGAATTTCTTTATAGCATTAGAACAACGTTTTATTTAATTATAATTTACACACAAAGTAAATAACAATATTTAATTATTTTTTTATATAATAGAAATGTCATAATTAAATTATAAGAAACGTAGAAAGATAAAAATCAGGATAAATCATCAATTTTTTTTTTATTTTCATTTCATCTTGTTTAATTTAGATTAATTTTAACCAACAATAAAATTAGAATAATTAAACTATATTTAGATAATAATTAAAAATTATTTACTTAAAGTCTTTTCTTATCATCGCATATAAATTATTAAAACAACTTTTTTTTTTTTTTCTTTGTTTATCTCCAAAACGTTCGCAAATATTTAAATAAAGATTTTTTGATTATGTTTTTGAAAAAGAAAAAGAAAAAAAGAAAAGATAATTAAGAGAAAAATTATATTAAAGAGATCAGAGGGAAAAATAAAATAAAACTAAGTGTCTAGAACCGACACATTTAATTTAATTTATTAATAAAATAAGCAAACAAGTAAATTATAAAAAAAAAAAAGCACACGAAGCCAAAAAAATGTAAAATAAAATAAAATTCATTAATTAAAAAACAAAAAAAAAAAAAAAATGTTACAATTTCTTTCATAAAAATAATAATAATTTTTGCACATTTTTATGATTAAAAATTTGTCATTCAACAAGAAACGCAAAGAAAAAAGAAACGGAAAAAAGTCAATGAAAGAAAACTTTTGATACAATTTTAATGCTTTTTTTTTGTTGTAATTTAATTTTATTATTTTATTTAATTTAATTTTATTTGTAAGAATATTATACAATAATAAAAATTGATGAGTCAACTTAAAACTGACATTAAAAATTTTTTTTTAAAACAATAAAAATTACAATTTGTAAGTTGATATTATAAAATTACTGCGGTTTTATACAAATTTAGCGGTTGTAATATAATTTTTTTTAATACAAATTTATCTATGTTTGTCTGTTTGATCGATATTTAATTAAAAAAGCTTATTAATTCCATTTTTTAAAGTACATTTTTCGATTAAAATTATTATTTAAAAAAAAAAAAACTTTATAAAACTACTACACCTATGTTAAAATTAATTAAATTAAGCTTTTCTGAAATATTAAAAAATGAAGATTTTTATGTAAATTTATCTATAATAGAATATGTTTTAGATACTGAAAAAAAAAAATATATATATGTTGCTTTGCTAAATTAAAACTAAAACTAAAACCAGATTTTGTAATAATATGATAAAATAAAAACATAAAAATATTTTCAAAGGTCATATAAATGTGAAATAAATGTTTTTTTCTTTGCTTATTTTTATATTAATGTTTTATTTATGTATATGCAAAATAAAACAAAAAAAAATAAAAAAGTCTCACTAAAGTCTAACCGATATATTTTCTGTTTTAATTTTATGACATTATTTTTTGTATGATCTTTAATTAAAAATTTTTTCTTTTTTTCTATTCGTGTAGTTTAAAGGATAATTTAAACAACTTGTTATTTAATAAAGATTATTTAAATATGTGAAAGATGAAAAGGATAATAAGCATCATAGAGAACATTAACCTAATAATGTTGATCAAGTGAGAATATACGATAAAAAAAAACAACCAATTCTGAATTTTCAATTTCAATTATTATTTTCCGCACTTACTTACATTAAACTGTCAACAAATATTTAAATACAAAGAAGTAATGCAATAATAAAATTTTCAGCCAAACAATTTGTGGGTGGCATCTTACAGCATCTTTAAACTTAAATAATCATCTAAATAGTTAATAATGGTGGGCGATTTTTATAATATTCTTATACTATGTTAAAATATTTCTTAAT
Organism: Ptychoptera albimana; assembly: GCA_961205885.1. Lineage (NCBI taxonomy): Eukaryota > Metazoa > Arthropoda > Insecta > Diptera > Ptychopteridae > Ptychoptera > Ptychoptera albimana. The sequence goes on from OY540805.1 coordinate 11,963,586, forward strand.
TTTTATTATTAATATTTTATATAAAACATAAATAAAACCATGACTATCACCGATATTTTTCTTCACCATTTAATCTAAAACCGAGAAGAAACAAAATAAACGTGTTGCGTTTTTTTTAAATGTTAATAAAATATATTTCTTCCTCCTTTGCTAATTTTACACTTTTCAACACACATTTTGTCTCTAACAAAAAAAAAAAAAAAAAAAACGAAAAAATAAATAAAAAAATTAATCATAAACGCGCGAGGTGGTAAATTTATATAAATAAAGAAATTATTGCGGGACGGCATGTGAACAAACTTTTTCAATGCTACAACAATACTCAAAACTACAAACAATTAAGTCAGCTACATCACAAAAAAAAAAAAAAAAAAAAAAAAACTATAAAATTGTCCTTGTTCAAAAATAAAACAAATAATAATTTATAATTGGAAGAGACAAAAAAAAAAAAAAAATATTTATATTAAAATCTATAAAGCAAAATTGAAAATTTAATTTAATTTAAATAAAAAAAAATAAATCTATTTTCATAAATTTATTAATAATAATAATAATAATAATAACACAGAGAGATAGAGAACGAGAGAAAGAGAGACATACAAATACCACAATTTATTTTGATTTTGATTTTTTATTAAAGACAACGACAAAATATAAATATATATTTATATTGTGACCTCTCTTATTTAAACAATTTACAAAAATAGCAACTAAAAAAAAGATGACTCAATGCTCATATATAATAATAATAATAATAATAAAAGATAAATAAATATACAAATAATAATTACATTAACACGATATATATATATATATATTAAAAAAAAAAAGAAAAAAAGTTAAATTAAATTAAATTAGTTTAAAAAGTGAGAAATTTAATTTTAACATTGCAAGGTTTTTTCTTTTTTTTTTTTTTTTTTATTATTATTTATTCTTTATATGAAATTAATTTTATGCTAAAAATTCATTAATTTGCTTTTTGCATTAAATAAAAAAAAATAAAATAAATAAATAAATTTCGTTTACGACTTACTAATTAGTAATAACACGATTAAAGATTTGCAATTAGCTTGTTATGTTAAAACTTTATTATATGTTGAATTGTGATATAAAAAAAAAAATTTGCAGAAATTATTCAAGGTAAGTATAATAATGTAAGAAGCCATCCAAATATTAATAATTCGTCCATAAAGTCAATATTAACCGTAGCTACTTATAAAAAAAAAAAAACTTAAATATATTAAATATATTAAATAAATAAATTATTGCATAAACTCTAAAAATACTTTCGTTTATTATTATTATTATTATTATTATTATTATTATATGTATATAAAAGTCAAGCAGCACCAGAAGTAGTAGCAGCAGCAACAATAGCAACAGAAGTAATAAAAAAAAAATGCAAATTAATGGAGTTTTTTTCGTTCCTTTATTGAATTAAATATTTAAAAAATAAAAAATTTTCAATTCATTCAATTTTATACTTTACATTCATCACATTTTACCATAATTTATCAGTTTTTATTATATATTTATTTATTTCTGCTATATATATATATATACATATATATCTATATTACCGCAAATTAAAAAGTAGCAAACGTTATAAAAATTAATTTATGTTTTAAACATGCTATTGCACATATTAATGATTTTACTTAATAATTTAATTTTATATTAAATTCATTGAACAATCAATGTGTATTTTTTTTTTTAATGTTAACTAAACGCCACCTTATTATTATTATTATTGTTTCGTGCATTCTTTTATATTCGCGCAATCAAACAAAATATAAATATGTAAAAACAAAAAAAAACATATAAATAAAAATCTTACACGCGCTGAGAAAAAAAAAAAGAAAATAAATAAATAAACAAATCAAACATAATAAATTAAAGCACGGAAAACAAAAACAAAAAAAAAAAAAAGAAATTAAATTAAATTAAGAAAAATAAAAAGAATCAAGTGATGTTTATTGTGTGATGTTGTAGAGCAAAAAGAAAAGAAAGAAAAAATAGCGGAGGAAGACATTTAATAGACACCATACAGCACTTATAAATGTACAACAAATATATGTGAACGTAGACGGACTAGCCGGGGACTACAAATAGCTCTACACACAACAAATGACAATTTTCTTTTTTCGTTTAATTATCCTAAATAATCATATTCTTTTTATAAATAAATAAATAAATAAAAGAAAGAAAGAAAGACAGGGAAGAGTAACGAAAAAAAAAAATACAAAAAACGTGATACAACCATTCATGTCCATTAAATGTTTTCAAAGATTCAAAAATAAAATTATTAATTTGTGTGACTAAAGAAAAATGAATTTTTTAATGAGTTGTCCTTTATGTGTGTATGTATGCCACCAACCTACTCTTAAAAAAAAAAAATTTAAACAATTCTATTTAAAGACTCCTAAAATAAAAAGTGTTTTTTTTTTCTAAAGCGCGTATAAATAAATATCTTTGGCTAATACCAAGATTACCAAAATAAGAATTAAAGAAAATATTTATATATATAACGGAACACCCAAATAGAAACAAATTATGCATTTAATAAATAATTAAATAAAACTAAACGTCTAAGTAAGGACTAGACCAAGACCAGACGATAAAAATATAATAAAAAAAATATTTCAAAATGTCTAACATGAATTAAAAATAATAAAAATAAAAATCAAAGTTAAACAAAACACAAAAAAAAAAAGAGAAAAAAAGAAAAGATAATTAAATTATATTTACTCACGCGCCATACAAATAACATTAAAATTCTGCAAAATATTTTTCCCAAAATAATAATAAAGCAAAACAACAACAAAAAAAGGAAAAACGCAAAAAAATACTTCAGAGTACACAAATACCATACGACAAAGATGATGACAAGCAACAAAAACCGCCACAAAAATATATTTTTTTCTTATAAACAACAACAAGCAACAAAAAACCATCTGAGATCATATACAAAGTGATTGTGACTCATTTTATGCATGTATCGCGTTGACTGTGTCTCTTGTCTTATTATTTGTTCTGGTTGTTCTGGTTGTTCTTGTTGTTGGTGTAAAATAGTTTTATATGTACACATAAAGTGCCAAAAAAAAAAAAAATTGTTTTTTTTTTGATTAAAATAAGAGAAGTAAAGAAGATAAAAAGAAAAATATTATTGGCAATAGTTGCCTGTAGAGAGAAAAAAAAAATGCCAACATATAAATACTAGCAAAAAGGCAAGCTGAAATTCAACATGTAGCTTAAACTCTGTATAACGTATTATAGGCATGGATTGGAATATAAATGTGTTTATGTTTTTGTCTTGGGTGTTTGTCTTCTAGTTTTGGGTGTTTGTCTGTCTTCCATTTTTTTTTTTTTTTCGTTTCTGTTTCTTTTATGTGGTAAAATATGGAGATCGAGTCTTAAACTTATAATAGTAGTTCGTAAAGAAAAAGAAAAAAAAAACAAAACGAGAACAGGCTGGTAGTCAGTCTAGCTAACTAAAGCTACAAGTAAAATATTAAACAAGAAAATGTATGTTAGTTATTTATCATCAAGTAAAAACCAACCACCCACCAACCACACTACATGCAGATAATTTTCCCAAATAAAAATTTTCTTAGCAGAGCAAGAATTTTTTCTTTATTTTATTTTAATTTTCTTCATTACATTTTCAATTAAATTAAATTAAATTAATTTAATTTCTTTTTTTTTGCTAATAGGAGCACAAATAAACAAACAAACAGAAGAAAAATAACAAAAAAAAAAAAAAATTAAATGAAAAAGTGGGTGGAGGACAAATTTTGTTGTGTGTTAATGGTTAAATAAATTTTCATGTTTATTAAATTATTATTTTTTTTTTTGTTTTGTGTTTTCTAAATTTAAAATTTTTCATTTTTTTTTTTTTTTTTATTTATAGTAATATCAAAGTAAAAACGCTAAAAAAAAAAGAAAAGAAAAGAAAAGGCTAAAGTAGGTTTATGTAATGACGTCTAAAGAGATTAGTAAATATAATTAAGTATTTACAGTAATAATAAGGTGGTGGTGGCGGCTATTACCGCTAATATTATTGATTTTACTTATTTATAATTCTGGTATAGGAAAAAAAAAAACTTGTGCACACAAATTTTGAAACCACAAGAAAATAAAAATAAATTATTAATTCATGTTGATCATATGACATGTAATGTGGGAAGTGTAGCAAAAATTAAAATTTATTTATAAAATTAAGAAAATGAAAACACGGATACAATATGCAAGTAATAAAACTACAAAGAGGAGTTTTTTTTTAATGAATAATCAAATGTCAAAATGAGGGCAAATGAAATTTTTTTTTTTTACAAAATGAGAGAAAACTAATTTAAATCAATAATTTTCGCCTTTTTTTTTTTTTTTTAAAGAATTGTAATTATTTTTAGACCATGTTTATAAATAAAATTGTGTAAGGCAACAGAAACTTGGAAATTCTTGAAATATTTACTTCATAATAGTAATCAGTATCGACAGTTACAGTACGGCTGGCTACGCAGCATAACTATTCGTTTAGTGGGCAAAAATCGACAAGGCGTTTTTCTTTTCTTTCGTTTTTTTTTCTTTTTCTTCTTACAAAAAGGAAAAACTGAAAATCTTAAAGAACAAACCTACACACAAACAAGGTTTTTCTTTTCTTTTTATTTTTTTGTACAAAGAAAAATTATGAGTCATACACACATAGCAGCACATAAAGAAAAAAAAAAAAAAACAAAATAAATAAAAACGAAAAGACTTGTGGAAATTTTAAGTGCGGATATTTCGTCGCATATTCCCTCCATTTATTTATTTATTTATTTATTAAAAAAAGAAAAAAAAAAACTTTTTAAAAACTTTAAGCAAAGTTTCGTCATCGCAAAATAAACAAAAATAAAGAAAAAAAAATAAATAAAATTGCTGTCTGAAGATTTTTTTTTTTTTTTTATTATTATTATTTTACTTTTGAAAATCTATTAAATTTTTAATTTTATTACGCATTAACATTGTCTAGAAGGAGAAAAAATTGTATTTTTTAATTAAATTACAAATGTTTGTAGGTAGATAGATAGATTTTAATTGTGGTGTGTTTACAAAATTTTAATTTAAGTAAATTTTGATGAGTGATAATTACATTTGAAAACCGTAGTATATACTTAATAATCACTTGAAATATCTAATAAAATATTAATTAAATTTAATAAATTACTACAATTGAATATAATTATTGTTAATTATATTAAAATTTTAATTAAACTCCTTAATAGGTTGTTGTGCTACAAAAAAATTCAATCAATTCTCTTACATTGATTACGTTTTAAATTTGGTTCATAGTCAACATAAATACACCGCATATTAATAGTATCAAAATTAAATGATCATCATCGTGAAATTATTTTTACATTTGCATACCTCAAAATTATAAATAAAAATTAAATAATAAAAAAATAAAAAAGAGAAAAGAAAAGCAAATGAAAAATGTTCATCAACTGTAGCCAAAATACTGATTGCATGAATTAATCAGTTTGGTATTTTTTTTTTTTTTTTTTTTAAACATATTTTAACTATGACGTCTTCTTCTTTTGTTTTATAAAAACATTTATTTAAATTTTCATACATATTTCTACTTCTTTAAAAGTTAACAGAAAAAAAAACGTTTTTATTTAAACAAATCTATTTATATTTATGTGAAAAAACCTTAACAAAACATTAATATTCAAAAAGCAAAAAAAATATATTAATAGAAATAAATTTAATTTAATTTAATTAATTTTTCGTCTTTTTTTTTCATGAAATTAATTAATTTTAATTTTAATTTTTTATTTTTTTTTTGCTTTATACAAAATTGACAGAAATAACCTTTTATTTGTGACGTACGACACAAGATGAATGCTGCATCTTGACTGTGTACACAATTAATATTAAAGACAAGAAAGAAAAGAAAAAAAAAACCACAAAATTTAATAAAACTTGATGAATTCATTTTTTGTTTGTTTAATCCCACCTCAAAGCAAGACGATTTTTTTTTTTTATGAAAGAGCAATAAAGTTCCCGTAAATAGCGAAACTAATAATAATAATAATAATAAAAATAAAAATTACCTTTAGATCAACAACAATGATTACCAATTTTAGGAATTATAAATAAAAGCAATCGAAGGTTTAATTACATCATTCTGTAATATTTTTTGGTCATGATGTTTTCTTTAAATAATAATGTTGATAAAATATTTAAATTTTTAACATTTTTGGCATTAATACTGTATATTAGTCATTCGTTGTGTTCCGCTGCAATAGAATTTCCTTTGCCATTACAATTCCTATCCCATTACATTTATGCTTTGATTCATTTTAACATATAAAACCAACCCAAATTATCGCTCTTCCGGTTATTTGATTTGTTTAAATAATTTAAATAATAAAATAAATAAATAAATAAATAATAAAAAACAAAAAAAGAAAAAAAACAGAAGCGAATATTTATTTTTGTTGACATAAAAATGTCGTTTATTGCTTTACCATCAATAGATTATAATACGATAAATTTGCAGACAGAATAAAAGTTAAAAGAACGACCGACACCAACTTATATTTAATATTTGATTATCTTCAACTTTGTTCTTCAATCTATTCTTCTGCCATCAACATTATCATCATCATCATAATGATTTAATATTTTGATGCTTTTTAAACTATAAACAAAAACAAAAAAAAAGCGAAGCAAAACAACAATTTTTGGTTGAACATCTGGTTTAATACATTTTCCGTTTTTATATACAAATATTTTTCGTCTGTTATTCAGAATAAAGAACATACGTTTGTAGTTTGTGATGTCGTCATCAATTTGCCGTGTGCTTGTTTTTGTTGGTCTTTACTTCGTTTTTTTTTTTTTTTTTTTTGTATTTATTTATTAAGCAACAAGTTACGAGAATAACTAAATAACAACTATAGTCCGCACCGAATTTGTATTCTTTTGAAGACAAAGTTTCATCAGCAGAAAAACAGTAAAAGTAATAAAAAATAAATTGAAATTTCTTCTCATTTCATTTCTTTTCGTTTTTTTTTTTTTTAATTTATTTATATAAAGGAATTTAATTGAAAATTCTTTTGTAGAAAATCAAAGCATAAAATATTTTTATTTACCCTTATATTACCCCCTTTTATTATTTTTAATGAAATGTTTTGGGTTTGGCAACTATTAATCATTATTATTATTATTTTTATTTTTTAACTAATTTAATAAAGGAAATATAGATTTAACAAAAAAAAAAAAAACCGAAGAAAAAAGCATATACCGCGCTCGGATGCTGTTACAAAATTGAATTAAACCAGCAAAAAAACAAAAACGTTGAATTGTTTTTTTTTTTTTTATTATTAATTAAAAATTTCGTTATGTTCTTTTCACATACTTTTCTGTATCTAATTTCGCATGCAAGCACAACAATAAAATTCATAATAAAAATCTCATAAAATTAAAACATTAAAAAGAAAACGATAAGTAATAACGCAACAGTTAGAAATTTTTTTTAATAAAAATTCAATTTTTTTCGTCTACATAAAAGCATAATGTGTTTAAATGTAAATCTTTGCTTAACATTAATTTGTTTATTTTTCCCTAGAAAAATTAAAAAATTAAAAATTAAAAACAAAAAAAAAATAACACAGAAATAATTCCATGAATTGGAAATCAACAGTCTGCAGACGGAGGCATTTAAAACTTGCGTTGCGTTAAAATTTTATTTAAAAAAAAAAAAAAACTAAAAACAAACAAAAAAAAAGGAGAGAATTGGGTTTTTGTTGACCATTTTCTAAGAATTAATACGATGACATCATAAAATGCAATAAAATTTCCATTCTACACAATAAAAAAATATCCTCTCAACAAAAATCTTACACAACACGTTTGTATTGAATTTTATTTAAATAAGAAACGTTTTTTTTATATTTGCACGGTTTCTTTTGATTGCTGTTGTTTAGTGGTTAATTAATCAATAATAAATGAAATGAAATGAAATGAGGAAAGAAGTTGGTCATAATTTTGTATTAATGAAATAAAGAACTAAAAACTAATTTGTTATATGACACAGAATTAATATAAATGCAAACAAAGCGCCCACAGTGTGTATGTGTCGATAGTTAAACAAATAACCAATGATAACGACAGGTGATGACACCAAAAAATACTGTTATGTCTTATGTTTAATTATGAAAGGTGAAACAACAAAAACATGTATTTATGCAGATGTTATCAAATCGATTATAAAAAATAACTTTTTTTTTTTGATTTTACAGTTTAATTATTTGCCACCATCAATGCCACCATAATGAATTAATAATTTTATGCAACAAGACTTAAAACGATTCAATGTCAAATGACAACATAAACATAGATTAGTCATTATAATAGATATAAAAAGCAATGTTAAACTTACCATATGTTGCTGCTGGACTAGAACAACTTCTACCCAAAGGTATTTTTGAACCTGGCTCACATCGAAAGTCATCACATGTCGGCGATGATGGCTCTTTCAGCCGTTTATTATTATAATCTTTGTGATTTCCTGTTTAAAATTAAAATTATTGTTAAATAAGAATTTTTTTTTTGTTATTCGTTTTTACATTTTTTTTCATCTTTTTTTTTTTTTTTTTTTTATTTAATTAAATAATAATTAATTAACAAAAAAAAGTGCAATGGAAATTTTATTTTTCATTATAAACATTTTTATTGTAAATTTCTTTTATTTATATAAATAAACATCATTTGATTTGATAACCTTTTGACATTATGCAAATCTTGTAATAATGCTGCAAGTTTTTTTTTTTTATATAAAAAATTTATAATGACAAAAGTACTAATCACACTTAGTACACGTGAACATATAGGCGAGTAATAAGTACATATGGTTAATTTATTGTAATCAACTTAATTATTCAACATTTTTATATATATATATTTTTTTTTTTCATTTCATTTCTTTTGTACTTACTTACTTACCACAATGTGTTCTCTATCATAATTTATAATTAAGTTTTTTTTTTTTTCCATTTATTTTATAAAATTCTGTGACGCACGATTTAAACACTTTATGCATTTATAATTATAAATAAATGTTTAATATAAATATATAAACATTGATTATTATACAATTTTTGTTTGCTTAATGTATGTTGTAAGTACACTTAATAATCAATAAAGAAAAAAAAAAAAAAAACTGCAAGTGTATTGTGTTTTCTCTTAAAGTACTGAGGTGTAATAAAAAAAAATAACAAAAAGCGGAATATTTTTAAGGTCATTTCATACAGAAACATTATTAACTAAAAATCTTTTCAAAATGTTATCAACAATCAATTAAAAATTAAGTAACACAGAAATGGTGAATTAAATGTGTAAAAGAATTAAAAGTTAAGTAAAGGTCATAAGTTCCTGCTTATAAATCCAAAAAAAAAAATACTTTTGTACAAAAAAATCAGGAATAAAAAAGTTCATTTAATTAATGCTGCTGCTGCTGCTATTCTGTTTGTAAAAGTTATGTTTTTGTGTTTGTATTATATAAAAGCAGCATAAACAAACAAACAAAAAAAAAAAAAAAACATATTTCGTTGTTGTAAAAAGAGATGAAATTAATATTCAAGAAAGAATGAAAAAAAAAAACTTAAATAACCAGACTTTCAGCTGAACAGCATAACATAGCATAACTACACAACAAACAGAACAAAAAAAAAAGAAAAAAGATTCATCACAAACACAATGTTATTTTTATGCATAAATATAACGTTAACATACATTAATAATTATGTTTTGATTATAAACAATTTAATAATTAAGTTACATAAATAGTAATAGAGAGAGAGAGAGAGGGAGAGAAAAGCATAAATATGCTGCTGATTCTAAAGGAAAATAAAAGAAAAAAGATTTTTTGTTCAACGTAAATTTAAAAAAAAAAAAACAATTTATTATATGAATGTGTTGTGTTGTATTTTTATAAAATTATGCTGCTTATGCTTGGTAGAAACACACAAAATGAACTGGAGAAAATAAAGCTTTAGTTACTACTTGCATGAAGCAGAATACAATGAATGGCACATTCGGTGAATACATTTTCATTTTTTCTATTATGTTGCAAAGTATTCGCGATATTTATGTTGCGAATTACGATCACGACATTATTGTCGAGTCAAATAAAAGTTTTTTTTCTTTTTTTTTTTTTTTTTTTTTTTATTAATACACTACTGAGTATTTGTGTATTTTACCATTGTACATTGGTAATTTATTATTATTATTATTATTATTATTATTATATATTGATAGCTGATATTTTTTTCTTTTTGCCACATTTTATGCTTTTGTATAAACAAATTAAATAAATAAATTCTTCGTATAAATAAATATACACACACACACAAACACACTGTATATCTGTTTTTCATCATAATTTATTGTCCTTTAAGTAAATAATAAGCTGCTTTACATAAATGCCCTAAATCTACTATTCGATAGTTTTATCTTTATTTCGATCAGATTAGTTATTTATTTATATATTTCTGTTTATAACATTAGCTGGTTAATGTTTAACGTAGTTTTGTTCATTGACTTCTCTATTTGCATTAAATCGTCATGAAGAAAATTTATTTCAATAATCTAGCAAATACATGGTTATAGGAAATTAAATATTTATTTATATGCATCCAGTTATTACGTAATATTTAAATACACAACAACAACAACAACAACAAAAATTATAATATTTTAGCATAGAAATTTATAACGAAAAGTCTATTATCTATTACTATTTATCTCTTTCTCTTATTTTCTCTCTATATAATGTTAAATTGAAATTTTTATTTTGTCACGTCACGACGCCTTTTTCAAGCTAATGTAACCATTAATAACGCAACATAACTATAAAAAAAAAAAAAAAACATAAACTAAATAACAATACAATACATTATTATGTATGTACTTATATAGAAAAGTATCTATAATAAAAAAAAAAAAAAAAAACATAAGTAGAACACAAACTAATCAAAAAAAAACAATTTTTTTTTTATGTAATAAATAAATAATATCCGTCATCTCAAAATATTTTTTATTTCTCTATTTAATATTTCTTATCAATTTTTTTTTTTTTTTTTTTTGTTTAATTCAATTTAGAGTAAAAATTTTATCTAAATAATAATAGAAATGGACACAAATAAATTAAACGACTGGTTAATATGTCGTAATGCATATAGTTGTTGTATACGAGTCAAGTAAACATTGTTGTTAGACGGTTAATAGATGAATATAAATAAATAAATAAAAAAATAAATAAAAACTAAAGAGAAAATAGTAGTAAAACATATAAAAAATATTTTATTTATAAATTAAAACCAACAAACTATGTGAAATAAGAAGAGAAAACTAATATGAAATAAGAGATGATGATGACTCACCAACCAGCCAAAACAATAATAATAATAATAATAATAAAATGACAAACAACAACAATAATAGCAGCAGCAGCAATAATTTTTTTTTTCTTATAAATAAATAATAAATAAATAAATTAAAAAAAATGCTTTTTATTTATATGCATTTTGTTAAGAATAATAATTTGCATTTCTTCGTTATATATATAAAAAAACAATATTTTATTTTAATATTAAAAATGCAAATTTAAGTGTAAAAAATAAACAAAGTGAGGGCGCAAAAAGGCTGATACTTGTTAATTGGTGATGAAATTAAACAACAAGTGCATATTGTTAATAATAAAAACATTTAAAACGTGATTTAAAATCTTAATTAATCCTCATATAATAAATAATAAATTTTCTATTTACTAACAAAATTAAAATCAAATAAAAATGGTAAAGGTAGGAAACAAAAAATTCTTTAAAAAAGAAAAAATAATAATTTATTGAATAATGACTGTTATGACCGAGGTTAAAACTAGTGAAATTCATGTAATAGGAAAAAAAAAATTAATTAGTAAAATTAAATAATATTTCATTTGTCACGTAGGCTCAAAAATATTAAAATTATTTTTGTTAATTAGTTATAATCAGAGCCGGTTTATTTTTTAAATAGGCCTCTTGCCAAAAAACAAAAAAAAAAAAAATGAAAATAAATAATTTTTTTTCAAGGTTCAAGTCAAACAAAAATAGTTTTAATTTTGATAACGATTTATCATTTTTATTTTGCTTTGTTTTTTTTACTCTATAAACAACGACTCTGGTTTAATTTTTATTTTATTAATAAATTAAACCGAAAACACAAGGAAACAACTTATGTAAAAGGAAATTTTTTTCGTTTAAATTTTTCTAGGAAAAAACAACAACAACAACAACAACAACAACAACAAAAAAAAATCGTTTTATTAATATTTCCAGTTTCATTTTAATTAATTAATAATATTATTTCCAAATGATTAATTACATTTTAATAATTTATTTAACTATGAAAAATGCTACTTAGACGTCAGTCAGATATTTATTTATTTATTATTATTTTTTTTTTTTCATAAATTCAGTAATAACGTCAAAAAATTGCGTGAAAATAAAATAAAAAAATAAAAATAATAAGGAAAATGTGATAAACATGTTAATAGATTAACATTTTTAGCATAAATAAATAACCCGTGCTCATGTATGTATGTGTATTGTTTGGTAAAAATTAACTTTTTCTATTAACACAAATAATTCAACAACAACAACAACAACAACAAATCACAGCACATGAGAAGAAACGATCTGAAAAATATTTTATAGAAAAAACTTTCCATCTATACTTTTGATTAGAGAATGATAAATCATTTGCAATACACATAAATAATCAGTGAATTAAAATTGTATAAAGACCGACCATGCCTTTTTCTTAATTAAATAAAATTAAGTTAATTACCATAACGTACTGAATGAACGTTGAAATCCTTTACTAATTACGACGTTTACATGCTATTGACAGGCCAGCCTTGCATACAGATATATTTTGTTTAAAAAAAACATTTTGATTGATGATATAAAGCAGATTTTCTTTGCTTTAATTAAAACATTGGATAAAGTTAATAACAATGTATCAGCGTTGATCATAAAAACCATTTCCAATAAGCATTGCAGATTAAACAACGTAGATTAGGTGTAAACAAAACAAAAAAAAAAAAAAAAAAAAAAGTTTTAAAAATTGTGCAGAATTATACGATAAACAAAATAACGCCTACACACCCCTCTTTACATTTTTAATTGTTTGTTAATTTTACGTAAAAAATTGTTATACAAAGCGATCACCGATCTTAACTTAAAGCATTAAGAATTTTCACAAAAAATAAAACGGATATTTGATTACAGCCAAAAATGAATGATTATATATTTTTTTTAAATTTTCTTTTGATTATTACAACAAATAAATGATGTTAAACGATGACGTTAATTATAAACAACAACAAGATATAATTGAATATCATCTAATAAAACGTACCTATTTTATTTATTGGCATAAACCTTAGCACCAGACATGGTGACTCCCTTTTTATCCTCATTTTTGTTGTGCTTGACAATTTAGCTATTTTCACAAAATTTTTATATAATTTTATAGAAAAAAAAAAAAACAAAAAAATTAAATAATTTTTTTTTTTAAATAAAAAATTTAAAAATTATTTTTAATTATTTTCGTTATTTAAAACACAAGCAGAAAATAATGAAACCAAACAATTAATTAAAAAAAAAAAAAAAAAAAAAAAATCACTTTACTATAAACAAACACAAGCACACGAAAATATTTTTATCTTCTTATATTTTTTATTCCAACTTTTCTTTTATAATAATAATAATAATAATAATTTTTTTTTCTTTTTTCTTAAAGAAAACTTTCACAAAAACTAATAAAAATAATTTTTATTTTGTGATAAAAACAGAAAAAAATAAATAAAATAAAATACACAAAAATATTTTTTTTTTTTTTATTAAATTAAAATAAATTTTCTTCTTTACACATAAACACTGTAGCGTGCACACACAAACGTATTAAAATACAATTTTTTTTATTTTTTTTTTGTTTAATTAAACATTTATTTATTGTATGCGTTGATTTATTATAAAGTTGATGATTCGTTTTGTTAATGATTAATATTTAAATCCTTAATATTTGTGATGATTTTTGTACGCTGATTTGTAATCCTTTTATGTTTTTCGTTTGCTAATTAATAATTAACAAATAATTAATTAATTTCTTTTTTCTTGATGAACAATTTTACACAGTAAATTTACACATTACACGTTTATTAATAAAAAATAATAATAATAATAATAATTTAACACAGGAAATAGATATAATAATAATAATAATATGATAAATAAAAAAATATATATTTTTTATTTATAAATCAGAGAGAGGAGAGAGCACAATTTTTGTTTTGTTTTTATTTCTGTTACTTAATTTTAAAACATTTATGTTATAAAATTCGTTATGTTTTTTAAATTATTTATTTATTTTTATTTTAATTAAAATTAAAATATGTTTTTCACTTTTAATTTTAAAATATCTTTTAAAACACTTCACTTTGTTTCAATTTATAATGTTATTATATGAATTGATTATCAAAATTTTTTATGTTAAAACCGCGTTTAATAAAACTTCTTTTTTATTTTAATTTAAATTTTTTTTTTGGATTATAATTATTTATATTTTATGAATACAAAAATTTTAACCGAGTGTATTCGCGCCAATAGTTTCAAATGAAATAAATGATTTTGCTTTTTTCATTTGTTTCGTGCGCCTCGTTCACAGTATTGTTGATGCTTTTGGCTTTTGCTTTGCTTACTAATTTGATATGTGCAACTGTGTGAGTTTTGATAATAATAATTTACTTCATATTTCACATAACCTCTTTTACCACTACTATGGTAACACTTTTACTATACACAATGCTGTCATACGTTTCTTTCTACACTATTTCTACATCATTCTATACGTTTCTTTAATACATTTTTGCCTTTTATTGACACACACTTTTACACACCATCGCGCCAAATTATAATCCATCCATGTAACGTGTGTGGCTGAGAAGTTATAAGTACGAATGAAATAAAAATAAAAAACTTTATACACGTGTATTAAAGGGTGATAAAAAATTAACGAAAATAAACCTTGAATTGTTTACATATTTATTATTATCATTTTAAATACAATAAATAAAATTGCTTATATTGATTACACAATAATCTAATAATTAATCTAATAATTATTATCAATAATGATTCATTCTGCTTGCTCTAGTTTGTTGATAAGAACATTAAATAAAATTGGAACATATGATGCATGGATGTGTAGCCATTGCTTGAAATGATAAAAGTGTGTGCACCCTGTTCAGTAAAGAGTAAAGAGCAGAGGATAGACTTCAATGAATTTTGTGAAAAAAAGAAAAAACAAAAACTGCATAAGTATTGTGTATTTTCTGGTTTTACTATACGCCGTAACTGAGTGTGAGTAATAATATAAATTCGATGAGTAAGCGCAACTTTTATGAATACGTCACTTTTCTACCAACACTACTCTACCACAAGTCATTTTTTTCCAATCAAATTATTTACAAATTATTTCAAACACAAACACTCTCTCATTCAACAATAATATAAACTTCACTAATCTTCTGTCTTCTTTTAACTAAGTGGATAAAATTTTGTAACCGTTTTTTATTTTTATTAGGAAACGTCATAGCTGCATGAGTCATCCACGTTGGTTTTGATTGGAGCTGAAACAGCTGCTACATCTGTTTTGAATGTGTGCTTTTTCGCTGTTTATTAAAAAAAATAAAAAAAAAACTTTTTTTTTCCTGTAAGCTGTGTAACAGCAAACAAACGGTTCAATTGGTAGCAATTATTTATGTTGTGTAATTGTGTGCGAGAAATAGTATTTCTTTTACAAAACTTTTTCGTTTCAAGAGTTGAACGTGCATTGAAAAAGTAAATAAATGAATGAAGACTGTGTGCGTGCGTTTCTGTATAGTAAAAATTTTAAACGGATTTTTTTTGTTTAAAGTAAAAACAAAAAACAAAAAAAACTGAACGAAACATTTTTTGTTGTTTTTCGTTTTTGTTTGATTGCGTTTTCTTATTCGTTTCACCTTTTGTAATAAAAAAAATAAATAAAAATTCTCATCGAAACATTAAAATTACATTAACGTTGTATACGTTATCGACGTAAACGGAGTATGTAATTCAATTTAATTATAATTGCCGTACGTTACAACATTACACAGCTGAAGGACGTTTGTAAAAAACAAAATATATACAACGATGGAGAAAAAAAAAATAGTTGCGGAAAAATAAAAATAAAGGTGAGCATACATAAATAAGACATAAAAACAAAATATGCTAATGTTAATCGCACTATAAAGAAAAAAAAAAAGAAAAAAAAGTGGCACGTCAATTATGATTAAAGTTTTTCGTTGTCTCTTTTTCTTCCATCATCTTTTAACATAAATAAGCGGAATCATTATCAGAAATCTATTTTTTATTATAATCTGTTAAACATAATTTAAATAAAAAATTAAAAAAAAAAAAGGCAAAAAGCGTTCGTCAGATTTAATCAAAGTGTGCTGTGTGCTAACATTTATTTTGGTTTTTTGTTTTTTAATT
The DNA here is from genome assembly GCA_961205885.1 of Ptychoptera albimana. Classification (NCBI taxonomy): domain Eukaryota; kingdom Metazoa; phylum Arthropoda; class Insecta; order Diptera; family Ptychopteridae; genus Ptychoptera; species Ptychoptera albimana. Next base: position 11,980,193 of record OY540805.1, read on the forward strand.
TGATTATTTCGATATCAGAAATGAAGATAATGCAAATGATTGATTGATAATAATGATTATATGATAAATCTTATATTTAATTAGATTTTTTTTATTATCTTAATTTGTTTTTGATTATTTATTTATTAAAATAAAAGCAGAATACTGTTACTATGGTCAAGTAACGATGTTTTTATTTTCCGTTAAATCCTAGACGAGAAGTTTTTTTTTTTTTGTTCAATAACGTACACAACGTGTATTTTCTCCATATGTTTGACGATAATTCATTTTGTGGGCTTGATTAGATTTTGATTGATGTTTTAATAGAGTTTTCATTTATTTTTGCAGACTACACTACAACCCGTCTTAATGACGTTTCTTGCATCATTACTTGCAGTTTTTATGCTATAAATAAGAAGCATTAATGTAATGCCATTAAAAATGAGATCACTTTGTGTATTTCCACAATGAGTTAATTTACTGTTTTGTGTTGTTAACAACGTTTACTTGATTAATCGTGATTAATAATAGAAATAAATGAATAAACATACCTTTGAACCTTGTAAAAACATTAAATGCGTCGTATTAAATTATAAAAATAGGCGATAATCGTATTAATTTAATTATTCAGCTGTTATCAGAAATTACCTTCAATATTCATCATAATATTTTAATTATTAAAAGGTTGATAATCATTACTTCACAACTTGATACTGCCAGGTATCTTATCAAATTAAACAAAAATTATAGAAAAGAAAAATTAAAATTTTTGATAAATGCTCTACATGCAAGAGTACAAAAAAAATTCACAAGAAACACTATTTGTAACAGGAAAAAGGGAATCCAGATTAGAAATATTTCCAAAGAAATTTCTAAATAGCAGCACAAAATTGTTGTTGTTGTTTTTTTTTTTTTTAAGGAAGTCATTATTAAATCTTCGTTGTCGAGTAATAAAAAAATTATAAATAAATTCTCCTTATCACATTTAACGAAACGATAATACTTAATCACATATTTCTCTGTTTTTGTTTTCTTATAAAAAAAAAAACAGTCGACAATGTTGGATTTTTTTTTTTTGTAATTTATTTCTTCTTTTCTATAACCAGCAGTGACATAATTAAGGGAAAGAAAAAATTCCTTTTCTACTTGTTTACATAATTAATAAAAAAAAATTATTTATCTACAGTTAACTAACATAACGCCACTTTCAATTAAAAGATTAATAAACAACAAAAAAAAAAAAGTTAATTATGTGGCGTCATATACAAAAAAAAAAAAAAAATTTCTTCGTTGGTTTTTCTTATGAAATAATGTGTGTAATTGACGTCATTTGGGTTATATAAATTTACCCTAAAGATAGGAAAAACATCTATAATACATGCATTTTAAGAATGTAATTAATATATTTAGCGCCAATTAATGGGGATCGATTAAAAAGGCACTAAAGGAAAACCACAAATAAAATTTGAGGCCAAGAAATAACTAAAAAAACAGCGATAATAATATACGCTGTTGGTGCTGCTGCTGCTGCTGTTGACTGCTTTTTATTATGTAAATAATTTATTTTAACAAAAATTTATTACGATTTTCCCTGTTTTTCGCCAACAAAAAAAAAAAAAAAATGATTTTTTTTTTTAATACGCGCAAACAAGTTGTTCTTTCTATTTATTACTTTAGTTTACTTTATATTATTTTGCAATATCATCGACAAAATTAGTTTTTAATTTTTTTTTTTTTTTTCTTTTTTCATTATAATTATTATTATTATTCTGTTTAGTTTAGTTTAGTTTCATATTTTTCTGAAAGTACATTATTCTAGGATGAATTACGTCATTGAAAATGTCAATGAGAGAGCCAAAAAAATAATTTTGTTTAGACACATTGTCAAAAATTATTATTTGCTATAATTTATATATTTCAAAAAAGAAATAACTGCAGGGTGTTAAGATGAAAAACTGTTTCTAGATTAAATAAGTAGACTGAAATGTATATGTAAGAGCCGGAGTTTGTATTAAAGCAATTGCCAAGGTACTTTTTTACTAAAATTTATGTAAATTCTGCAATGAACTCAGTTTAAATTGACATAAAAGAATATAAATTCTGTAGTAATGTTGGGTACTTGGGTACTCTGAAATAAAGATCACGTTAAACAAGCATTTTCTCACACAAACTAATAAATTTGGAGATTATTTCCAAAGAACTTAGCCACCATAGTAGATTTATACGGAATGATAACACGAAATTTACATTATCTTCTCAGTATCCAACTTACCTTTTGTAGTCAGAATAAAAATTTCCTTTTTGTTAGTTATTCTTCCCTAAATAACAAAAAAAAAAAAAAAACAATTTTTTTCCTCATTCTTCTTTCAATTTAAAAAAATATTTTGTTATCAACACAACAAATAATAATAATAATAATAAAAAAATAACTTACAACAGCGATAATTTAATGCGTAAATAATTACGTAATTTAATTATACATCACCCAGTAGTAGTAAAAATAAAATGTAAAACAAAGAAGAAGAAGAAGAAGAAGAAGAAGAATGAAAAAAAAAAATTATTAACAACAATAATTACACAAAAAAATAGAGTCGACCACCACGTTAGTAAAGTAATTGACACGTGATAAATTGGCGTAAACAGTGTAAAATTTTTATTTAAAATTTTTATTATTATTATTATAATTAAAATTAAAATTAAAAATTTTTGTTTGAGAAGAGTTTGCAAACAAAAAATGTTAATGTGCGATGTTTAATTGTAAACAACTTCGTGAATTTTCTATTTTATTGTTTTACTAAAACAGAAATTAATATTTAGGCCATCAATTATCACTTAGTCTCGATAGAATCGCTACCGTTTACGATTTTCTTAATACAAATTATGTAAATTAAAAAGAAAAATTAATTAAAAATCATCAAATACAATAAAAGTGTCATTTCCTGCAAAAAGCCATTTCAATCCTCAGATTTTGCATCTTATGGCTTAAGCCATCCTTATGGCTCCAGCACTATACAAACGTTAGGATAACTTAAGAAATTTAACTTTAAAGTAACTATATTAGCAAAAACGCATTTTCAATTTCATGGAGTTTTTTTAATGTACTTAAGTCCAATTATAATCGTTTAAGTAATTTTTACGTTAATCATCATGCCCCAGTTTATTGTATTAAACTTAATTTTTTTTATTGAATAGTTCAAGTCTTATTCCTTCATTTGGAATTTTATTAGGTGCTTTTAAGTAGTGTCTTGACTCCTTGAAACGTAGCTTACTAAAGTCTTCAGATCATAAGTAAGTCTTTAGATGCTTCGTACAATCATTTCCGTTTTTTTTTTTATTATTTCAATTTACTTCGTCACAAGACATCCACTGCTTCAATTATTGACCATAAGTTAGAATCGATTTGTCTCAAAAAAAGTCTGGAAATAAACCTAAAAAATGAGGAACATAAATGAACAAAAATTTGCACAAATTACGCATTACTCTGCGATTATAAAGCATTGAACTGTTCAGATATCTCTTGAATTACGATTAGAAAATAAATTATGGTATTATCACCACCACCAAGTAGTGTTTATTACATATTATAATTCCGTGACTACTTCCGTGACATAGCGAAACATTACGGAACAATATATAATTAATTTATTTGTAAAATGATATAGGCAATTGTTTTTTATTATTTATTATAATATATATATATATATATATATATATATTATTTATAAATACAAAATAATAATAAAACAAAACAAAACAATTAACTAAAAATAAATAAACAAAATAAAAGTAATAAAAGTTGCTTATCACTTGTTATCAAAAGTGGTTATAAATTGTAAATGAAACCAAGCGACTAAATGACAATCGTGTATTGCAGTGTGTGCTTTTCTTTTTTTTTCTTCCTATTTTAATTCACAGTCAACACATTCAGTACGTTGCAGTATATTTCGTTAAAAATAATTTAAAGTTCACCCACCTGTTTTTTTTTTCTTCACTTATCTTAAAGAAACTTAATTATGCGTCTCTAATTATTTTATAGTTTTGATAAATTTTATTTATTCGATTTTTATTTTTATGCATAATTATGCTATTGTAAAAATAATTTTTTATTTTGAATTTGGGCTTACAACACATTTTACTGATAATAATAATAATAAACTAGCGGTTTGGTTACGTAGAGGCAGAATACATGGATGTGGTTGTTCCATGTTTTTTTTTTCTTCTACATATTCTAGAATAAAGTGTTTGGGTTTTTTTTTTTAATTTTATTTTATTTTGTGTGTCAATAATTTGTTGATAAACATTTTAGTTTATAATTTTACAAACAGGAAAGGTAAGATTTAATATTATTTATGGTTGATAAGAACCACTAAATGGTGACATTTATAAATATTATCATTAGAATGTTGATTTATTTATTTAAAATAATAATTATGATGATTTCATAATTTATAATGACATGACAGAGTGCATTTCATTTAAGGAAAATATCTAATTGAATAGCGAAGTATTTTACGCGCTAATGAATGAGTAAATTGCATCTTAAATCTAATGCAATTATAATGCTAAGTCATAAATTCTATGGCATACACACATAAAGGTGTGTCCAAATCAATAATTATCAAACAATTTAGTTTACAGTAACGTTTAATTATTTATTAAACAAGATTAGAAAATAATTATCTTAATTAGTAAATCTGTGCAGTAAATTTAAATAATCTGGGAAAATAAATTACCTAAAATCAGACATAAAAATATTAATATTTATTGTTAATAATCAGAAAATAAATATCTGGGGCTTTGAATCAATTAATAAAAAGACAAAACCGTATGTCACTTCAAGCCACAAAAACATGATTTTAAAAATGATTAGAAACGTGAAGAGAAGAGCCAGGAAGAAAGCACTTTTAAAGTCTTAAAGACGGGGAAATTGTTCTATTGGAAAAGAAGCATTTCTTTGGTCTAATACAACAAAATAAAATTGTTTAACCTTGTGACTATATCAAGATATAAAACTTATATAAAGCTAATAATAACCACGTTGTTGGCTATTTAAATTTATTATTTATATTATGAATTTCCAATTATTCTCAATTTATTTGTGTATAAATATTGAAATAGAAAATAATCGCTATCAATTTACAATAAAAATTATTTTCTAACCATTCTCTTTACTCACGAAATGAATTATTATCTGCTTCGTTCTTTTTTAATATCGTTTATTACACAAAATATATAAGTTATGAGTTATGGTTAAAGAAAAAATGTATTCACACACTTTACTGAAATTTTATTTATAAATATTGTTAACAGTCATCATATCAAAATCCACGATTGATAAGAGATAATCATCTCTTTAGTAATAAATCGAATTCTACAGACATATGAAGAAAAAAAAAAAAAAAAAAAAAAAAAAAAAAAATTAAAAATAATTTCACAGAGATTTAAATTGAAAAACTTTAAATTATCCACAAATAAATCACAAGGCTTTAAACAATAATTTTTTTTTTTTTTTTTAATTTATATACAAAACACAAAATAATTTTATCAGTTTTGTTTGGTTAGGCAAGACAAAAAAAAGAAAAAAAAAAAAGAAAAAATTAAAATATAATCACAATTAAAGCTTACCATAAATTATAATTACTAAACTTAAAACTTAAATTAAATAAATGTGAATTAATTAAATAAAATAAATAAAGTGAGAGAGAATTAAAATAAAAATAAAAAAAAAAAATCATTGACCGTCATAAATTCTTTTTTAATTTAATTTAATTCTTTTTTTTTTTTTAATTATAATGAATCATCAGTTACAGACTGAGTAGGATTAATTTGTACTTTTATAAATAATAAAACAATATCATTATTATTTATTTATTTATATTTTTTGGTATATGTGTACTTGATAACAAAATTTCTATGGATTCATTTTTTTATTTTTTTTTTGACATATGTACGTATTGTAAGTAAATACAATTCAATAATAGGTGATGATTGAATTACAGTGCACGCTAGTTTTATTTGTTTTACCATACAAGCAATTTGCTGGCGTTGGTGCCCCAAACCTCAAAAGTTTATTTTTAAAGGGATATTTAATTAATATTATTATATTTTAAGATCAGATTACATTGTTGTGACAGAATAAAATCAGTCAACACAATCAACATCAGTTTGAACATAAACAAGATGTAATGGAGGAGATAGAAAGATGATGAATATCTCAATCAATAAATTTGTTTAATTTAATTTAATAACAATAATAACTAGTTTCAAGGATATTACTTTTAAACATTCAATTCAGTCACCTTTTATATTTTCGATTTTAAATAACGATAAATAGAAAAGTCAATAACAAATCTAATTATTATCGATTAAATAACTAATCAATTAAATATAAAGCGTGCAGCAGCACTGTTGATATTTTTTATTTTTTTCTTAATCATTACCCCATTAGACACATATTTTGCGTCACAAAATCGATAATATTTTGAGCACAAAAACAAAAAAGAAAGAAAAAAAGTTTCTAATCTAATCTAGAAAATAAAATAATAAAAAGTAGATGATAAAAAGCGAGACAATAGTAAAAATAAAAATAAAGGAAATTCCCATCATAATAGAAAAATGATTAAAAATGAATGAAATTTTTTTTTTATTTTATTTAATTTTTTTTTTTTTTCTATTTTACAAAAAATAATAACAATAATAATAATATATAAAAATATTAATTAATTAATTTTTATTATTATCCTTTTTTCCTTTACGTTCCTTCGATTTCTTACATTTTGATTTATCACTTAAAAAGTAATCAACATCAATCCCATTAACAATTGTTAAATCATCAATAAATGGATTTGTATTTAAATTCACTTCATCCTTGCTTATATTACTATCGTCTTGTACCAAAAATTTTTTTATTATTTTATCAATCCATTTTTGTTCATTTGTCGTTATATCCCTTTAATAAGAGAAGTTTTTCATTAAAGAAGTTAATCAATTAAAACGGAAAATAAAAAAATAAATATAGAAAAAAAGAAAGAATAAATAAATCATTTCATTCATAATAATAATAAAATCCCTTATCGTTTTCTTATCACACTTTCATATACATAAATAAACAAAATATATAAAAAAAAAATTAAGAATATTTTTTAAATAAATATATAAATTTTAATTTAAAGTTAAATTTAATTAAATTGTCCTTGAATTTTTTTCTTTCTTCATTTTTAAAAATTATTATTTATTTATTTATTTTCTCTTTTTAAAATTCGTTAATTTACTCGTTTTTGCACACTCTTCTACACTTAATTCTACAATCGAAAATACTTTCAGCAGTATCATATACGGCATACCACCAAATTATTATTATGTTGATAAAAAAATATTCAAATGAATTTTTTTTTTTTTCTATTTAACGCAATTTTACTCGAAACATAAAATTATGTGTAAAAAATATTTGCGCAAATCTATTAAAATGCGTAAGTTAAATGTTGGGAAAACACTAGTCATATTGTGCTTTGTAATTAATATACGAAACTTTGAGCCTAATTGTGCTTGCTAAACGGAATTAAATTTGCTATTTTAATTAATGGGCGACTTTGCTAATTGTGTTGATTATTTAGCTTAAATTTTCATCTAAAACTTCTGCCGTAGTGATTCTCGTTGCTGCACCATGTTTATATGAATCATAGTGTTTCCCCCTAACAGGAAAATATTTGCTAAAATTTTACAGGAATTGTAAACAAATCACATGGATAATTAAAATTTAAAAAAAAATTACGTTTCTTGGCCAAAAGTAATTTAAATAATTAATACAGAAATGATGTTGGCTTGACTTTCAGAAATTTATTAATGAACTAAAACGTTACTATGATCGTATGTGATCTTAGCTAACTTCAAAGACTATTATAAAATGCTGCTAATAAGGTTCTTTTTTAACTTAAGAGATATGCAAATGGTAAGACATCTTCATAATCGATTTATAGACAAAATTACGGATATTCTTCTATGCGTTATGATCCACAAAAAATTAAAATAAAAAAGGTTGGGGATAGAAGTTAATCTGTAATACAACCAAGAATAATAAAAAATTATCGTCAAAAGCTAAATCAAGTATCGAAGCTAGTCATGAACATAGAGTACATCAACATTCACTTATCCATCGAGGCGATCCAGCTCCTTGACACCACAAAAAGCATGCGTAGAGTTAAACGTACAAAACCACATGATCGAACTAAACATCGAAGGGTTGTGTAAATAAGAAAATTTAGCTAAGCTTTATAGGAGTATTATGCACAACCAAATAATTAGATTACTGAAAAATCTAACATAAAAATTATTTTTTAATAATTAAAGCTCTTTCGTAGATCATATGTTGTTTCATTAAATTCGTTATGATTTTGTTTTGTTTACCAATTAACACATTTACCGGATTAATCATTTTAATCCTAAAATTTGTTTAACATAAGCATAACAATTACATGAATAATAAAATTCCCTGAATTTTTTAAACTAGAAAAATCAATAGATACATAAATTCCCCAAAAATAAATTCGATTAAATTAAATACTGAAAAGTAAAAATAATTTTTAATAATTTGTTAAAAATAAAAATAATAAAAGCTAAATGGAAAAAAAATTATTAATCATAAATAAAATGTATTTTCAGTTATATGGAGTAATCTTCCCGTTTATCTTTATTTGATTGAGGTCATTGGGCACAATAAATTTCATATACATTTCACAAATAAGCAACAACAACATCAACAAAGAATTTACTTAATTTTGTTATCAATTTATTTATTTTGTATAAAACCATATGTGAAGGAATAATATAAATAAAAAAAAAATATATATTTATTTATTTTTATAAATAAATAAAAATTAAATTCACTCTTCATCAACACGCTACAAATGTATTATTAGTTTAAATTAAATTATCATAAATTGAACTAATTTTGTCATTTTATTGTATAACAAAAATCAAATCAGAATAATATAAACAATTAATATGTACATTTAATTTGTATTTAAATTGATTGTAGAATGTGTATAGGTTGTAAAGTACAATAAATGTTTAAGCAAATTTTAGTAAGATGTACTTTAAAGACTACTGTCACAGTAAACTATGTAATAAAGTTCCGGACGGCAACCATAAAGCACCAGACTTTGATTCGTCACGCTGCTTATAATAATCTGTTCCTCTTAAAAAGGATAAATTCATGGTTAATAAAGCTTACATCTTATAAGCAAATACAACTGCCAAACTTATGCATACTTATAAAAAAAATTATTCTCAATAACTTTAGTATAATTTTGCCACCTGTACATTAGTAGTTTGTTTATGGATTTTTCCTGATAGATAAAAACTATTTACTCTGCATTTAAAATGAACAGGCTATCCATTTAAAAATAATACTTTTTAAGTAACTAAAGCAGTAAATACAAGCTGACCGTAGGTTTTCATAGGTATAAATTTGACAGAACTAAATAGGAAAATGAATTTAAAAAAATGAAAAAATAATAATAAAATATTTGTAAGGTACAAAGGTCCAACAATAATTAAATATAAATGTTATAAAAATACATCCCCTGACGTCAATTAGAATATTCTTAAATTTAATTCTTTTGAAAAAAGCTTAATAATAAAGTTTACCTGCTGTTATAGCCTGTCTTTTATTTTCGGTAAAAATCTCTGAGAAAAATATAAAAATTTCTTTATTGTTTTAAATGAACAATAAACAGGTAATTATTCTAAAAACACTAAAAGTGTTGATGAGTCACACACATATTATATGAAAAGTGAGCCAAATTTGATAGCTTTTTTATTAATTAGTACAGAATTTATATTAATAAATGGTCACTTCACAGTTAAATTTGATGGTAATAAAATACAAATAAAATGAAGAAGATTACTAATAGATATTTATCAATAATTTGTTCCGAAAAAATGATATAGTTTTGTTAAAATTCTGAATTTTACTAAGAATAAGAATCGCAATACAAATGTAGTTGAAATAGTTTCCAATCTTAATAACAATAAACAATCAAACCAAACTTAAAATATAGCAGAGGATTATCTTCAGGTTAAAGCGAAATATTAACCAAATACAAAAATTTAAAATTAAAAATTTCGCTTATTCTGTAGAAAAAATAACCCTAGAATATGACTCTAATTATCAATCAAGCTATAAACCACCGTATCACAAAAGATTATGGAATAAGAAAAGCTTTCTTTTAGGCATTTCAATTTCGTACTGTCACACTAGTTCCCCGTTATTTTAATTTTACTACAACATAATTACAAATTTGTTTGTTGACGTTGGTTTTATTGGTTTATGGTTGAAAAAATGAACGATGATTAAATAATCCATCTCATCAAGGTATGACTGGTAAAGTGGTTTGACACTTTGCGCTCTGTATCGGAAATGCGTTACTGTTCCAACTATTCTGTGATGTCACCCATTCATATTTTGTGTAATCTAGATTCTAGTTGATCTGACCGGTTAAATTGCTATAAAAGTTTTTGTTTAAGGCAGATTTTTTTTTTAATTCAAAATCTAGAGTACCATACTGGATCACACTGTAGAGCCTTCAGCCAAGACTTAAAGAAAATGATCGTACGATTGTCAAGCTCAATTAAAGTAAAAATAATGAAACACAAACTTATTAATTAAAACTCATTTTAGTTAAATTAGTTAAATACAGTAAATAAGTATATGGAAAAGTAATTATCGTGTGCATACAATAGATAATTATTCTATATTGAAATGTTTCTTCACATTATTATATTTATCGGGGTGGTAAATATACATATATAAAAATAAAAAAATAATATAAAAATAATTTAATGGCTATATGTGTTAACACGTAGTTAAAAAATAAATTATATTAAAATATATAATGTATAAAAACTAGGTACAAGGTAAACAAAAATGACGTCATTTTTTTTTATTCAACCAGCATAAAAAAATATAGTTCTCGTTTATAAAAATAATAAATGCATCTATCTAGTAGTGTTTTTATAACTTTATTTATATACGTAAACATTTGTACATATGTTGAAATAATATTTTATTTACCGCATAATAACATTTATAGGTTTTCCCCCCTTAATACACATTTAAAGTAATCATATCAAATGAAATTAATCAAACTGAACAACAACTTCTGAAAAGGAAAACTAAAGGAAAATGACCAAAAATTCATAATATAACAATTATTATTAAATGCTGCATCGATTATTATCTTATCTAGAAACAAAATAGTTTGTCATATATGTATAACAAAAATTAAAACCTTTAACAAATGTCGGTATTAAAATAATAAAACGTATCACCCCCTTCAAATATAATCAAATTATTAATTTTTCAATTTGAAAAACATTTCACAACAATAAAATAAAAAAAAAAAAAATTTAGGGTGGCTAAAGTGTGACTCATTTTTTTTTTTTTTGAATTTTTCAAAGCATTAATTAATACTTTATAGGTGAAATACTTTTAAAACAAAAAAAAAAAAAGTGACACATTTAATTCTCTGTTAACATTAGAAGAAGCAAAAATTACACTAATTTTCAGTTGAATTAATGCATTTAAAAAGTGACGTGTTAATGTGGAATGGCATGACGCTTAAAAAAAGTTGAATGAACAATCAAATAAGCTTATAAAGAACAAAAAAAAAAATACTGAATCAACCACTAAAATGGCAAAGTAATGTTTTCAAATGAATGAACAATTTACAATAAAATGAATTAAACGGAAATATTAAAAAAAAAAAAAAAAGTAAAATTGATTCTTTATTTTTCACTGTTTTTTAAAATTATTTTTAAATGAAACAATTATAAATTTTATGCTTGTTCCTAGAAAATTAAACATAAACAATTTTTATTTTGTAAATTTAATTAAATTCTATTATTATTAGCAACACCCTTGAATTCTATTGTTTTATTAAAAAAAATTAAAATTATTCATCATAATTATTGAAAAAAAATCATGATGAAACCTCATCGTGATGATTTAAATACAAATAATTATACCGAATGTCACCATTAACGTAAAACGTTTTCATTTCCATATAATCCACCCACAAAAGCTTTTTAATAAATTGCACAATTAATGATAATAACAAAATCCTCAATTGCATATTATTATTATTATTATTACTATTAAACAAATAATAATAACAGACGAAAAATACAAATGCAAATACAAATACAAAAACACAAAACAGAAATAAAATCGAACATCCTTTTCCAGTAAAACAACAGATGAGTCATCAAAGCATTGACGATTGACATCAATATATAAACAAATAAATAAAAAAAAAAAAAAACTTTATAACTCAAACATCATAATAATAAAAAACATGAAAATAAGGGCGTTAAACTGTATGCGTATGCATGGGATTTATGGATTTTCTTCTTTTATTATTATTATTTATTATGGTAAATAATATAAAAGAAAGTGCATTGCTGCATTCTGATCTATTTTATAAATGAGAACAACAAAAGCGGTATTGACTTAAAAAAGAAAAAAAAAATTGTCTATTCATCCAATAATTCAACAGAAAAATTTAAGCACATAAATCAGCGTATTAAACTTTTATATCGCTAATTAAATTTTGCTTGTCATTGTGGCTGTGATTTTACTGAGTTTGCCGCCAATAATTAACTCCATAAAAATCCTTTGCTATTCATTTTTTTTTACTTCAGAAGGTCGCCGTGATTAAATTAAGGAATTTAATTCAATAATGAGTCATCACGTATTGCAATTAATTAATCAAAAATAATTATCGTGGGTGTATTTATATTTACGTTGTATAGATTCTAGGATAAAATAATCATAAATGCATTAGGCTTATATACTTTAGAATAAAATCTTTTCCAATTTATTTTATTATCAACAGAAGGTAGTTCAAGTTAACTTTCATTCAAAAATTACTATAGTTCTATGAATTAAGGATAGCTTAAGGATTTACCGAAGCTTATGTGAGTATTTGAAAAATAGATTTTTACTTTGATCAATGCATTATTTATATTTGTATTCAGAAAACAACATTTCTAGGATATCCTTCATCTCATCTCATTAATTTAAACGAAAACTTGTCATTATTGCGTTACACATTATTTACCGATGATTTTAAATGAAACGAAATTTATGCTAAATGAATAATAATTTTTCAATTAACTATCGATGACAATTATACATAAATGAAATAGAATAGAATTTTAGGAATTTGTTGTGTTTTTTTTTTTTTATAAATTTTCATCAACATTTAAATGATAAAATAATAAACATCAAAATTGTTTTAAAATGAATCATTTAAACAAAAATTCATCACTTCATAATCATATCATAATGACTAGCAAAGTGTAATGACTAAATACCACCTATGACTAAATTTTAAACCAATAATTTATATATTTATTTTTAGTCTATTATAAATAAATAAAATTTTAATTGAAGGCGGTGGTGGTAGTATGAAAATAAACATTGAGAAAAAAAAAATGATTATTTTTCTCAACGAAAAAAAAAAGTGTAAACAAAAACACAAGCATCACAAAGAAGTAACAGCGCGAATTTTGATTTAATTTTCTGTTTTTTTTTTTTTTTAAATAAATAAATTAATTATTGATTATTTTTAAGGGTGATGATTCGTTCGTTTAATGAGAAATTAAAACTATAAACTTACCCTTATTCAATTTTTCTTTTTATTGGTAATATCAATGGCATCATACGATGACTAACACGTAAATGTCCTTCGTATTTCAAGATAAATAATCTTTAGATAGATGAAAAAAAAAAAAAAACAAATTTATCCCGGATTAACCCAATAAACACAACAAATATGACTAAAACGATATAACGATATAAATTTTGAATAAAAAAAAAAACAAATAAACATTTAGTGCAAGGACGTTAATCTTTTGAACTTTAGGTAACCAAAAGAATAAAGAAATGAAACAGATACAGGATTCTGTGGGATCACAAAGTCAACAATTAACATATTGGTCAGTTAACAAACAAATATTACACAAAAGAATAAATAAATAAGAAAAATGTGATTCATATTTTCTGAGTTTAAATAAAAATGAAAAAAAAAAATGTGTTTTTTAGCCGACAGATTAATCTATATTCGTTGCTTTTTTTTTTTTTTTTCTTGCCTTGTAAGTAAATTAACATTTTCTGTGTTAAATTTTAATTTATAAAAAGAATAATAAAATATAAATTATATAAAATGAGAATAGCAGATAAATCTATGTATTGTTATAAATTTAATATAATTATCTCCATGTAATATATTGTTTAATGCAAGTATAATAGTGCTAACAACGCAAGTCATTACTATTATTATTTATAGTTTTATTACCATATTCGGTGCACGCATTTTTATTTAATTTTTTTTTAATATGTAAATAAACAATTATATACATATAATAATACTATGAATGAAATATGAATAATTTAATAAAGATAGAAACGGAACGTATAATTATAATTAAATATGAAAAGAAAAACAAAACAAGAAATAAATATAGGAAGAGAGATATTTCTATCTTATTATTATTTTACTTCCTATAATATATAATTAATTTGTATCATTTAATCAGTAATTTATTATTATTATTATATTTTTTTTATATGATATTGATGATAAAATGTTAATTAAAAGTAACAATTGTATTGTTAAATTAATTGTTGTAGTAATCGTGACATTTCTAAGACTAATTTGTTTACTTCTTTAAAAAATTCAAATCGATAGTTTGTAAAACAAATACAGTGAAAACTGTGGAAGGATTATTCCACTAGATATGATTACACAAATTTACTATCAGTCGAACTTCAGCTACTATCAACAAAAATTGTATTTTAAGAAGATTTCGGATGCTACAAGCTTTAATTTATAAGTATTTAGAGAGGGTTTTATTAGAAAGACAATCATTTCGATAATTCCGGTAAATTACAATTTGTTTGTGATCTTTACTGAATCCAAAATGCTTTAAACTCTTACTAAACTGACCTACTAACTCTAAACAAATATTCTCTTTTAAATTACGAGTTCTTTGGAAAATCATTCTTTCAATCCAAGGTACAATAAATCACAAAATAATTAAAAATTATCAATATTTCTACATAAAAAATGCTGGTTTCATGCACCCCATATACTTAACATTAAATTCTAATAAAACTAAAAAAAATCGTTAATATGTTAGAAAATTTCTCAACCAGCATTGTGACTAATATAATTAATTGATGATGTAATAAGGTGGGCGCGAGAGCTTATCTTTATAACTTATCTTTTTCTAATAAAGATTAGCTATCTAAAACATATTAAAACTGCAGATATTGACCAGGAAGTTCAATTAATTATTTAATTTATTTTTTATTAATTACATAATTTAAAATTTTTTTTTTTTTTTTTATATAAAATTGTGTAATAAATAGTGATTAAAATAATTAAAATAAGTCAAACACAATTGGCAAATTATAAAATGATTTAATAAATAAATAATGTATATAAAATTCACATCATTATATGACTCAATTGAAAAATGACAATTCCTTTACTAATAGAAACTTACATATTTGGCAAATTGAATTAATAATTTTATAAAATTATTTTTTTTTTTTTTACTATTTTAAGGCAACATATGGATATAATTCATGTGAAAATAAAATAAAAATAAACCAAAAACAGAAATTGTAAGCAGCAGTGTAAGCATTAATTATGTGATGAAAGTAAAAAATGACTAAACACAAATTATTTTGAAATAAAACATTTCATCTGGTTAAGTATATTGAATGAATCTATATTAATCTACGTTTGTTCCTATTTTTAGTAAATTTTTTATGAATTTCAAATGATTTTTAATCTTTTTTATTTTATTTTGGCCAGTTGTGCCTTGACCGCATAAATAATTAAATGAATTACTTGAAGGAAATTTGATTTTTGGTTAAAATACCAATCTTTAAGAAATCAGTGAATAACACTTACTTATAGCTTATGATTAAGCTTATAATTTGCTACACAACTTAAAAGTTATAGGCAGTGATAATATTAGAATTTTTATTAATTACAACATAGAGAGATTAAGGATTATTACATAAATTTTAATCACTATAAAAAAAAATCAATTAATTAATTTTGAATAGAAAACAATTTAATTTAGCTTTTAAAAGAAATGTATCTGAAATATCATGAAAATTATAAGAATAAAATAAATTTTGCTTAAAAGCATTTTTACTTGTTGTTATATTTATTAATCAATTTCTAATTAGCTGGTACTAAAAAGAAGTTAGGTGGAAAATTACAGTTTTTTTTTAAATTATTTTTTTATTTTCTTATTAAATTAAGCCGCTTAATTAGCAACAAATCAATTTAACTAATTAATAAAACATTAAAATTTTAACTTTTTTTTTTTGTTTATTTCAATTTCTTGACTTTAATACGACAAGCTACGTTATTATTTTATTTTATTTTTTTCAAATTAATTATAAGTATTGAGTCATATAGTTAATTGTTGTTAATTTTGTATTGAAAATTGTATTTATTAACAGAGTATTAAAATTATAAACACGGAACAAGCTTAACATACAAATTATTTTTTTAAAATAATTTATGAAAATGAGATTTATTTTTTTAATAACCAGAACCACTTAGTTTGCTTTTTTGCTGCAGTATTATTATTTTTTATTTTTGCTTCAATTTTCCTTTCGTTCATTATTAAAAAATAATTTATCAAAGAGGCAACGTTTTGTTCTTAAGTTTTAATGGTTCATTAAAATTTACATTATAAATTGCAATATAAAAGTCGTCTTAAGTGTTAATAAATTTGTAACCATACTGGACGACCTTGAAGGTAACAAATTAAAATTCCTCATCATCATCATCATCGTAAAGGTGTGTGCTATACACGTACGAACATTCATATCAGAGCTTTAAAGTTAACAACGCGACTTTTATTAAATAAATATTATATTTCTCAGATGATTCAAATATAAAAGTTAAAAATAAAAAAAAATCTTAATTGCCATCGTTTCACGTGTGTTTATCATTATTGTTTAATGTGTTCAGACGAAAAACTCTATAATCATACGTCTTTGAGACCAAACGTGAAATACAAAAATAATAAATGAAAAGTTGAAGGTAAACCCCAACTCTGTACAATAATAATAAACAAATATTATTACCTTGGTTATTTTTTTTTTCTTCTTCTTTTTCTTTTGCAATAACAAGTGTATGTAGTATCGATGATTCATCAATAAGGAAAGAAAAGTAATATAAATGTTTATTGTATATATGATTTTATGACGATTTATTATTATATTTGCGCTTTTTTTTTTTTTTTTTTTTTTAAAGAATATTTTATTTATTTATTTAAAATCATTTTTTGCATTTATTTTCTGCAATAACAACAATAAAAAAAAAAAATCGACAATATTCATAAACATAGTTAAATAAAAAAAACTTACTTAAAATGTAAACAATGTATATATATTTGCTTGCTTGTTGACGTCAAACATTATTATTATTATTATTATTATTATAAGAAAAATTTGTAATTATTCGTTATAAGTATATCAACGAAACTCCAATAATTGACATCATTTATGGATTCATTGTGTTTACATTGCTTTAATTTTTGACGTAATAGGCTCAAAGTTCGAATAAAATTTGTCATAAATAAATATAAAACATTTTATTAAATAAATAATAGTGAATTTTATTTTTAACCGTAAAAAAAAAAAAAAGAAAAAAAAAATCACAAAACCACGACAAGAGAATTATTTAACAGTTGGATTCGGTTAATTACGACATATCGTGAGGTTAAGTAATCCTTTTTTACAATTAAACAACAAATAATATTTCTTTGATGGGCATTTTATATTGATAACGTACGACTGTTTATTTTTAGATAAGATTCACTATCAATATGCAAATTAAAATGATCGACGATAATGTAAAAGTTCGTTCCAAATATCAAAATAAAACGCCACTAAAACCGCTCCTTAAATAAATCACTGTTCAAATACTACAGTCACTTGAATTTCTATTTCTCAACTCTTTAAAGAAGACAACCTTGCATTCTGATTAATTACTGTCACAATTAACATGAATCTACTGTGCATAATTAAAATTTATTTGTTTTTCTTTTAAATTAATTAAATAGTGACAACATATGGCATTAGGATTTTATTCAAACGAAAAATATATAAAATTCTTTTTTAACAAAACTATGTGAACATTTTATTTCTATAAAGTACACAAATAATATAATATTCATGAGAATTTAAAATTCTATTAGAAAATTAATTAATTTCTACAAGATTTAAGAGGATAATTTCACAGGTGTTTAATATTAGTATTCTGCTTTATAATACCCAAGCCATGTATAATACCCAAGAAACATATGGCTTTCTCTGTATATTTTATTCAGGATTTATTTAAAAATTCATTTAACCAACACAATACGTTTGTAGATGATTTATATTTTCAGAAATATTGCAAAAACATATTGTTTCATTTTACTTAGCTTTAGCAGTAAACATAAAAAGTGATTAATTTCTATAATTGAAATAAGCCCAGTGTATAAAAATAATTATTCCCTTGTGTAATATATATTATGGAAAAAAAAAAAAAGTTATTGATAAGAGATAACAAAACATAGATCGTTGCTGATTGCGATATATATACTTAATAAACTGAGTCATATTTTGACATTGTTGATTCATAATCGTGAATTATTACGATAAAAATTATTAGAAAATGTAGGTTAAGCATAATAAGTTGTTTTTACGTTGAATTGTAGAGTTTTTCGAATCGATCTAGATTTAGAAATGAAAAAATTGTATTTACGTGTGAAATACTATTTATATACAAAAAAAAAAAAAAAAAAAAAACAGTGAAAATTTTTGATTAAAATATTTTAATAATATCCAGTTATTCATTTCGTTGTTCATTCATAGATTTGCAGTTTATTCTGGATATTCACAAAATCAATAAGATTTTATGATAAAAATATCGAAGAACTATTTAAATGGATTATTTACGTTTATGGTCTAACACTGATTTATTTATACAAATATTCCAAAACTTTAAACGTTTATTAGCGACGTGTGATTCTTAAAAAATAGTAAAAAGCACAACAAGACTAGAATAATCGATACAAAATTGAAATTAAGATTTTATTCAAGGACTATTTTATCATGCAATGCGGTGGTATTTTTTAAACTTTAAGGCTTTAAACGCAATTAAACACATCGCATAAATTTATTTACTTATTTTTGCGTAAATTTGATGTCATAATAATATTTAACATTAATTTCAACAAGAACTGTGATCCGGCACCTATTTATAAAAAAACCCCAGCTTTAATCTATATTTAAAATATTTTGTAACCACAATTCGTGTCACATTTATTTCCACAATTTCAATACTGGAAAGTTTTAATTTTATGGAATATTTGTAGTATTTGTAGGGAATCTCCTCTACAGTTATTTAAGTTGTAAAAAAAAAATCGATATCGATTGGTTGTCACCACTTGCATCTTAATTCAATTATTTCCTATCGCAAAATTAAAAAAAAAAGAAAAAAAGAAGATAATGAAATCACCTTTAATAGTCATTTTTAAACATAAATAAAAAATTTAAATAATAAATCCATTTGACAATTATACAAAATTCTTAGTATTTATTATAAGTTTAAAAAAAAATAAAAAAAGCTAAGAGACAAATAACTAATGGAGCCACACATCCGCCCTTACTTTCATAAGAATTATTTTTTATATATTTATACAAATATTAAATTTTACAAAATGATGATTAAATATCCACGTGTCAAACCACATAAAATATCCAAATATGAAAAAATAAAAAAAATTCTTATTAATAATAATTATTATTATTATTTCATTACTATAAATATAAAAAATCAAAGTCTAAAACAATATTTACGTAATTTGTAACAAGTAGAAGAAAAAAACTAAATTTTAATTAAATTAAATAAATAAAATATAAATCACCAACGACATACCAATATACTAACCACTTTGTACGAGTATAAATCTCAAAAGTGTTAACAAAAAAAAAAACGTAAAAATTTGTTTTTGTAACAAATAATATTTAATTCCATTGAATTTTTTTTTTTTTTTTAATTTAATTAATTATTTAACGTATTTATGTTTGTTATTAATAATAAAAATAAAGAGTCATCATTTAAATTCACTAGAATTAAAATTATAATAACATAAAACAACATCTTTTAAGTAAGGCATATCCCCATTTATGTATGTTAATACCGAGATATTTGTGTAAAAATAGTCGTGGCTTTTTAATTACTTTTTATTTATTTCTGACTTTGTTTTGTAAGAGTTAAATTGTTTCCTGTGAACAAATTAAAAAAAAAGTCTATTGTTTTTTTTTTCTTCTAATTATTAATTAATTTTATTAAATAATTTAATTATAGAGAATAATAATAATAATAATACAACAGGGTGTGTGTGTTGTATTGTATTTGTTATAAAAATTAATTTTTTTGATTTATAATTAATTTTATTTAATAATTATGATTACAAAACACAGTTTGCTATCTACTAAATACAAATCAATTTTCTATACACTAAACAAAATTATAGTTTTCGATAGAAAAACGTATATACATATTATGAAATATAATCAATTTGTTTACACATTTGATTACGTCACATTTGTTTATAAAAAAAAAAAAAAATAATTTAAATAAAAAATTTAAATAATCCAATCCTACCTGTACGCGATAGAGAAAAGATTAATTTACAAAATTCTACTAAAATGCTATACTCATGTGTTATTTGTTAAACATTTTTACTTCTTGTTGTTGGAAACTACAGCAATTAATGAACAGAATTAAATAAATTTTATATAATTTTCTATAAATAAACGAAATTCTTTAAAATAACATGAGAGAATAGTAAAATTAAAATAAAAATTAAAATTAAGTAAAACACAGCAAACACAAACATTTTTTTTTATTCTAATTTTAATTCAATGAATTTTTATATTCATTCTTTTTCCTTATTTTAACAACTAAACGTTTTAAATTCCAAAAAAGTTAAAAAAAAAAAAACATAAATCGCAACATTACGCATATTTGCTAAAGATTAGAAAGAATTAAACTAGAAATGGTTTAAATAAATTAAAAAAAAAAAAAACAAACTTTATACCATTAAATATCCATTCATTTAAATTTAATATAAATTAACGAAAAATAAAAATTAAATTTTATTCAATTATGTTAATTAAAAATTAAATATTATGCAGGTGTAAATATTTTCGTATACAAAAATATTTATTATTTTTTTTTTTTTTTTGATTTTATTAATTAGAAACTTGTATCGCTCTACCTTCACAAATAAATTCTATACAATTGCCTTTCTCACTATTCAATAATAAGTAATAAAATTAATAAAACAATTCATTAAATTGTTGTTTACCCGGTTTGATTTGTAACGAAAAAAAAAAAAAAACATAAAACACAGATCCGTGTAAAAAGATAAAACCAACAAATAAAAAAAAAAAAAAAAAAAAGCGCACACATAAGCACACAATAAGCATCAATAATAAATAAAAATTATTATTATTTTTATTAAATTATATGTTTAAAATGATAAACGTGTTGTGTGTTGTGTTGTTTGTTTGTTGTTTCCTTTTTTTTTTATTTGCATTTACTTTTCTTTTTAAGTGTAAACATTTTTTTTTTCTTTAGCTTTTTTTCTGGTACGTTACACACATTTGGTGTCATCATCATAATAAATATATTTTTACGTAAATTAACAAAAAGATCAACAACAACACAAATAATCGCATTAACGAATGAATAAAACTATCGAAATGTATTAACGACATCATCTACATATCGATGACGTTATACACCTTTAAAAAGCAGCAAAAAAAATAATTATTTTTTTTTTATCTTTTATAAACAGAAAAAATGTACGAAAAATTTCTTTTCTTTTTTAAATTAATCGCATACCAGTTTCTTTTATTTATTTATATGATGCTTCTACATTAATTTAGTTGCTGCTCTCTTGAATTTTTTTTTTGGTATTCAACGAAGAAAAAAAAAAAACATACGCGAAAAATACAAAAAAAAAAAAAAATGGGAAATATATGCAAATTATTGTTGTTTTGATTTTTTTTTTCTCTACATTTTTATATTTTTTGTTCTTTTTAACAATAATAATAATAATAATAAAACAAATAAAAAATAAATAAATAAAACTATAAAACAGACTAGTTGGGACGGGCTGTATTGGTTGGGGATAGACGACAACAACTAAGACAAAGCACAAAAGATATTTAACAACAAAAAAAAAGCATAAAACGCGACAAGGTCGATTAACATATAACGACAAGGTAGAATTTTTTATTAAAAAAATTTTTTTTTGTTTTTATTTATCTCATCATCAAAACTCAACTTCATTGAACTCGTATCGAGTCATTTGGATTTTTATTATTTGTCAAAATACATCGCCATTTGCATAAATCAAAAAAAAAAATGTTTGAAATTTTTGTCGAAATTATTAAAGAATTTATGAAAAAAGCTAATAAAAAAAAAAAAAAACGTAAAATTATTTAGAAGTAGCTATTGCGTAGGCAAATTTATAATTACAAGATAACAATTTTTTTTTTTTTTATAATCTCCATGACTAATAACAACTATCATTAACAATCAATTTTAAGCATCGAATATTCGTAGAAATTCTTATAAAAAAGTCTTGTGATTTGTGCAAGATTTTTCAGAAAAATATTTTTTTTATTAAAACTCCCGTGTCGTTGTATTTTCCCATCTGATTATTTAATTATTTATTTTGCTACAAAACATAATATTTTTAACATTTTTAAACACTTTTCCAAGTTAACACACAAGGATACAAAAATAAATAAAAATATGATTAATAAAAATGTTTAAACATAATTTTCTTAATTAAAAACATTTTTATAGATAAATATACAACAAAAATCTGAATCATTTAACAATTAATAAGCAATGTTAAATGTAAAAATAAAAAGAAAACCAACAGAAAAATATGTACCATCTGGAAAAACAATTGTCAATAATAAATCTAAAACGGAATTTAAAGAGGTTTCATTACAAAAAAAATTAATTTTTCTTTTAGCATCTCTTCGAAGAAGTTTTCGTACAAATCAAAAGACTTGCTATAAAAATGTAGACATCTTCCTTCCGTTAAATTTTATTTAATTTATTATTGTTCTATATTTTTTGTTAGTAATTTTCTTATAAAATTTTGTTAATCATAAATAGAAATAAAAATATTTCAAAACTATGTAAAATGTGTCACAAATAGTGAATCTATGAGTAAAGTATTTTTGTTGCGTGTTGAATGGAAAATTAATGTAGCATAGTGTTTTACAGGCCTCGATCTCATCTAATAATGTAAATTATTTTTATATAAATGATTAACTTTACTGAGGGGTCAACAGTAAATCATAATGACTGCTTTGCCGAAAACCAGAATTTTATAGATTTCAAGATGTTGATTGTTTGATTACAGATCATGAATTGGGATTAAAGAATTAACGAAAAATATGACCAATTACTAAATCTAACTGAAAATTAAAGATGTTGGAAGATTGAATGTTGAACCACTCAGTAATATAAGCTGCAGCTAAGGTTATGTGTATCTCATTCCGGAACTAAGGTAACTAATTTTTCACTATTCTATATTCTAACAGCTGTAACTTAAAACATACCACAGATCCAATACATGGTTTGGACATAACGTCCAACATATTAAAAAACAATTATAATATATGCCTTTTACAGAGCGTTAAATTTATCTCTTTTACATAATTTCCTGTAACCTAAAGAGACTTTCTTAATTATTAAAACATAGAAAACCACCAACCACAGACAAAAACATTACTTTTCATTGCACTAGATCTTAGCCCTAGTAAATCTTTAAATAAAATCATCATAGCGAATAACTAATTACTAATCAATAAAATGAATGAAACAAGAAAAAAAAACATAAAAATACATTTCTGATGATTAATTAATTAAATTTAAATGCTTTTCTATCATATATTTATACATATGTAATAATAATAATAATAATAATGTGTATTTTGAACTTTATTTAATAAAAAAAAACAAAATGAAACATAATAAACATGTTTAAAATAAATAACTTACTTATTTTTCATTTCTTTTGATGATGATTTATAATTAATTATTTATTTAAGTAAAAAAAAAAAAGAGAAAAAAAAAAAATACTTTGTGGTTTTAATAAGATTTAACTAATTAATCATAATGTCGTTTTTCTTTGTAACTTATTATTATTTGTAAAAGCAACAAATAGTCATAAAAATAATAACTTTTGTGTTTTAAAGTATTCAATGTAAAACGCAGTACGTACTGTTGATGATGCTTTATTGACTTAAATTCAATCAGAATTTTATTTACAAAATTAGTCAAACAGAATTATTCCATATTGCATTTGTATATAGGAAATAATAAAAAGATTTTGTAAAATGTGCATGCATTATTGATCTGGAATATAGTTTTTTCAGATGAGATAATCTGGATAGCACATTAATAATGTTTTATATTGTAACGAATTTTCTTTATTGCCATGTCATTATTAGTTACCTACACTAAAAGATACAATAAACCATATCTCACATAAAAAACTCATCATCGGATAGAAACTCATCAAATGGTTCAACTTTAAATTTGTAAAACAAATTGTTTTGGTTAATTCTTTTAAAATATATGAGCTTCCTGTGTGGAAGCAAAGGACCAGATCTAATATTAATTCATCAAGAGGACTAAATCTAGGAGACCAGTTTCAATAATAAATTTTTTCATGTGAAGGTGATTTGTTTACAGCGATTTCTATATCACTTAGATTTATAATTTTTTTTTGACTCCAATTTGAGGTGTAAAAAGCTGGATAAAATCCCGCCTCGGGTACATTTTACAATCAGTGCAGCTGATCCCCATCAAGGGTGCCATTCCCTGTATTTTTAGTTAGTCCGATAAATTTAGTAATTTAAAAGCATAAAAAAAGGATTTTTTTCGCAGCAGAACTGTTTCTAAGATTAGTGATATGGTCCAGCAAAGAAGCTACAAGACTTTCACTATTTTTGGTTTTAAAATTTTATTACGAAATCTACTATTTATATTACGAAATTGATTACGATAATTACATTACTGTATTAATAATTTAATTAAATAATTTTCAAGATATATCAGACCACCTGTAATAATCTAATCTTATCCACTATCTATGTATAGTTATAATACACTATCCTAATCAATCTACTACACCTACAAATATTATTTTATTTTTTTTCCTAATCAACTTAAGCGAATAGCTTTTTCTATTACACTTCATAATATGTCACGATTGTTATATATATTTACTATTTTTAATATGTACACAGAGTACAATAAATCAATATAAATCTATATATAAAAAAAAATATATATATATATATATTAAATTTTTAAATAAAAATTGATAAAAATTACTCACAAAATTATGACAATTTACAATTAAATTTGTAATAAAAAAAAAATTGTCGAAACTATAGATTAAAATTAAAAGTATTTGACTTGATATTTTAATTGATTAGCTTATTAAAAATATGAAAATATATATATATATATAATTTTTAATACCATTTATATATCCAATATTTAATTTTAGTTTTTTTTTTATATGTATTTCTTATCAATAATAATAATAATCATAATAATATATTTTTTTTTTTTTATATAGTACATATATCATTATAAATTATCAAATTTGTCTTTTTTTTTTTGCTCGGTAATCTAATTTTAATGCAATAAATATTTAAAATAAAAACAACAACAAAAATTATAATCAAAAAATAAAAACAAATATTCAAGTATGTACTTAAAAGTAATTAACAAATTACACATTTATTATTTATTTTATGACTTTTCTTTTAACAATCAGTCGTGTTGTATTTTTTTTTTTTTTTTCTTTTTACACAATTTATTATTGCAATTTTAAAAGAAATAACATAGTTTTACTTTGTAATCATAATTATCGTGTTATCGTATAAACAATAAGGAGAATTTTTAATGCTAGTAAAATATAAACTTGCCTTTCACTATGATAAGAAATATGCATAATAGACGGTTACGTATAGTTTAGTAATGTACCAAAGAAACATTAACTGCTGTTATGAAACCGCAGCATAACGATAATTTAAAGTAGAACCATTTATGGTCTAAGGTCCGTTCAGTTATCTGATACTTATTTTTGTAATTAGTTATTCTCTGGTTAGTGAATCAAAGTTAAAATGTTTTGGCAATTTCCCACTGATGTCACAGAATGACGTTTACAAATAATAATTAAATGATAAAAGCTTGTTATTCCGTATTATTTTTACGTTAGACGATATATATGCTAATAACCGGATAAGTCACTTTATCTACCAGATAAGCATATTCGCCAGTTAACTGGATATTACTTGACTTACGAAAGAAAAGTGTTTTTTATTACTCTATATTATAGTTTATCCTGAACTCTTTTATAAACAAAACAATAATCAAGGTGAGAAACGATAAGGAAATTGTCTTAAATTTTAAATGTTTAATGGAATTTTCTTAAAAAATCCACTTGATATTTATTTCTAATCTAAATAGCTTATAAATGGTAACACTGAACTATGACTTTACTTAACTATAATCAGTCTACAAATAAAAATAACAACAATTGTGATTATTATAAATAATTCAAATTATTCATCATTCAAGAAAAATAATCATTAATAAAAAATTTGAAAATCATATATTTATGTAAACGATTTGTAATCAAGAGAATTGATTAGTTAATTCATGTTTAATTCTATTGATTAGAAGATTTTTTTGTTTGTATTGCATTGTGACATGTACATATAAATTCGACATGCGATGATTAGAAATGTTTGTACACTAAATGGGTCATCTATTTCAAGATTTGTATAATTTTCTATATAGACTGTGTACCAAGTTTCATTCATTTACAACAGATTAATCATCGTAAAATTATGCTATGAATAAATAAATAAATTTTAACAAATATAAATGATTCTATACAATTTTTTTAAAGCTTACAAACACAAGCAACTTAACGACAATGCTATTAGACATTTCAATGCTAATTAACTAGAAATCTTAAAGTTCTCTAGTAATTTTCCCATATTAATTGGCATTAGAATAAAAATTCTTTTAATTTTCGTAAAAATTAAAAACGACCGTTAAACACTGCCATCTATTTTTCAATAGTAATATCATTTTATAGTAGTTTTCATTATGAAAGTAGTTTTTTTTTCTGTTTAATTTTAATTAATTATTATTTAACTTACACCTTTTTGCAATTTTCCACTGTACCCAATTTAGCAATAATTCGTTGTAAAATATTTAACCAATATTGTCCTTGTTTATTTTTACGTAATAATTCTTTAACTTGTGTCTGGTATTTATAGCTTAACGATGTTAATTTAACAATCTAATTGAATTTAAATACAAATATTATATATGAGAAAGTAAAATGATTAAATCTTTTCTTTTTTTCATATTTACCTCCGTTTTTTCAACACGATTATGATAATCACGTTCTCTTTCAATAATGACATTTTTTAAATGATTAAATTTTTCATCTAATTCAAATAGTTCATTTCTAATTAGAGAAATTTTCTATAATTTCTTCTTAATTTAATTAAAATAATAAACAAAATTAAATTTTTCTTTTACCTTTTAATAACGAAATTCTCATTATTTTGTGTATCCATAAATTCTTGAAATGCCGAACATTCAACAATTTCAGCAGTACTGCGACAGTATTGACAGATAATACCATTCCATGTCTGTGACGCTTTATTACATATTTCCAATGATTTCTTCTCTTTTATTTTCTCTTCCTTCAGCTCCATATATTCACTTTTCATACGATAATAATCTTCATAATGCTTCTCTAAATATTTGTACCGATGCTCAATTATTAACCAATTTCGTTTCTCTAACTGCAATCTAATTAATTTTTTTTAATTAATTAATTAATTAATAAAAACCGCAAAATTTACAAAATTGAAACTAAACTCATTTTTAAGTTTTTCATTTTCTAATAGAATTTTATTATAATTATCTTTCAATTCAGGATCATAATGATACTTTGGATGTTCCTCTTCTGTTGGCACTTCACGTGCTGATAAATTTCCTGAAATTGAATGTAATTCACTTCTAGGCGTTGATCGCTCTAGATAAGCACTGATTTGTTTTTCGATCCATGTTGGCACATCCAAATCTTCTTTTTCTTTAATTTGTATTTGAATTTTTATTTAAAGAAATTAACGGAAACTAAAATAAAAAAAAAATTTTTACCTTTATCATCGCTTGGTATATTTTGTCCCTCTAAATGCATTAAATTTAAATTTTCCTGATAGCAAGCCATCTTTATAAATCAAAATAACCAAAAAAAAAAAAAAAATGAATGAAACTAAAAAAAAAAAATGAAATAAATAAAAACGTCGAAAGAACGGCTGATATTGAAATAATAAGTGAAACAAAAACAAAAACAAAAAAAAAATAAAAAATAATTGTCAGTCAAATCACACAGGAAGGATGATTTTAAATTATAAAAAAAAAATTATTTCCCATGGCAAACTTTATGCGATCGATAAAATAGCGACATCAGCACCAACACCAACGTCACGATAATTAATTTTAGAAGGCAAAACGAAACTTTTTTATTTGACGTAATTTGTGCATGGTATCAAATAAATAATTTATTTATTTATTTTTAACGTTTTTTTTTTTTTTTTTTTTCGTTTTGCTGTGCTGTTGTCTTGATTTTAATTTTTATTGATTAAACGTGACAGAATGACAGAACCTAAAAAAAAGAAATCACGTAGTTTGTTAGTTCGCACTAGTAAAGTATCTCTGAAGAGCTCAACAATAAAAAATGATCAAGAAACGGTCGTCGATGAGGAGGTAGAGGTTGAACTTCCACGAATTATTGATTATTCCATAAGTATTGAAGATCGTGTCGCTCAAAGTTACTATGATTTTTTACTGCCAAGCATTATTCAAGAATGGAAACAGTTCGATAACAACAACAAGGTACACCCGTATGGTATTAACATTCCTTCTCGTCTTAAAATAAATTTCTCTAGAGAACGATGAACACAGTAAGCTCTGATCTGAGTGTAATAAGTGTATCGCCTCAGTGGAATCTACAAGTTTCATTTAGAAATGGTAACACATATCGGGGAGAGATTTCAAATAATCGTTTGAATGGAAATGGAGTTTTCCGATGGGCTAATGGCACACAATGCGAAGGTATATTTATAAACAATCATTTAGAAGGATATGGAACAATAATGTATCCCGATGAAGCTCGTTACACTGGTTACATATGCTGCGGTTATCGCCACAAAAAAGGTTTATTTAAAAATGAATTATATTCATATTCCGGAGAGTACTTAAATTGTATTCGCAACGGCCATGGCATTTTAATTGTGATTGATTTATGAATATTTTAGTACCAGGGAATTTATTTTCAATTTTCCAATGCTTATAGAGTGAAGGTCAGAAATTTGATGGATTTTGGAAGAATGGAATTCGTGTTACAGGAACGCGTTATTATAAAAACGAAATTTTTATTGGCGAATTCACTGATAATGAGGAAAAGAAGAACGGATCCTATTATTTTATAAATGGTGATATTTATACAGGAAACTGGTTAGATAATATGTTTTCTGGTTATGGGAAATACACATGGAAAGGAAATATTGGTAGTCCAAATAGATTACTGATTGCACGAATATTTGATAATTATGAAGGTTTTTGGAAAGAAAATAAACGTAATGGTCTGGGCATTTTGTCATTTGGTGAAAAGAAAATAATTGGAATTTGGCAAGAGGATATTAAAAATGGACCAGGAATTATGTGTGGTGAAAATGGTAACATCTACATGTCACCAAATTTGTATTTAAAGGATAAATATTGCTTTTCTAAACATGTGCATATCACGAGCCAAACAAAGGATCTGATAAAGGAACTAATTTCCATACCAAATTGTTTTGAATTAGATGATCGTTTCATTCAAGAGTTTAAAGAGTTAATGGATGAGTGTGATGCTTGTTTCTGTGTTCAAAAGCGTTCCGCGCAAATATTTGAGGGTGGAGGTGATACTCCAATAGATGAAGAAGAGACAGAGGCAGATCCAGAACCAGAGAATAATCAATGTATTGGTTGCATTACATACGAATTGGAAAATGGAAACGAAAGGAATTTCTTATCATATATTTTACATTTGCATACAAAATTTGGGGAAGTAGCCGAGTCTAATGTTAATCCAATTCTTATTCCATGTCATAATATAAACTTGGTAAATACACCAATTGTGAAATTTGTATCAGAATTATATCCAAATGCCGACTATAATGATGTGTATTGCATTGAAATACGATCAATCCATCAATTATTGATAGATAATATAAGTTTAGTGGAAAATGTTTATGATAAATATGCTCGTTTATGTAGCGAAAGTTTAATTAATTATAAACCAATAATGACTTTATTTGCACTGTGGCAGTTTTCCAGAGATATTTTATTACATGAAAGAAGTAAGTTTGTTCTGTCTTTATTGCCCACCTAAATAATAAATTTTAATTTGCTAAAAGATATCAACATTTATCAAACAATTTGCGATGCTGATAAGGAATTTAATCTGCTTATATTCAATTATAATAATCCCTTTGAATTGATTTACTTTTGGCAATTCATAAAATATTTACTTTATGTAACGATGCTTTTGAATCAAGATGAATTTATTAAAAGTTATTCGATGTCTAGCCGTCCGAAATGCTTTGGACAGTTCGGTACAATGTTTTTAATGTTTTTCCGTGATTTCGTTGTAACACGTACACCATTTTCAACTGGTAAGTGTTTAGGTTCGTTGCTGGTTCAGCTCTTTCGTTAATAATTTTCTTTGAAAGGTTTTCTACCAAACATTATATTGAGTAATGAAACACTTTTCCATGATTTTATTGAAAATTTTCAAGAATTAAAGTCACCAATGTCAGTGCGTAATGTTTTGCAATTTATTTATGGGTTTAAAGTGAAACGAATTCATGCAGCAGTTAGAGATTCAAATATTCAATTTCAATACTTATATCAATCAGTTGGTTTGTGCTTTTTTTTCTTCTTCTTCTTAACTCAATTAATTATGATTTTTATTTTATTTTATTTTCTATTAAAAAGATTCATTAACACGATCGATACAAGACCATCAAGCAAAAAACACAGATTGGTTTTTTAAGACAATTACATTTAAAAAATGTTTTGAAATTATTAACGAAGTATTTCCAAACATTTTTAAAAATGATATAATTGTTAAAACTGATTTCAATGTAACTGGCGTAGAATTTTTTGAAATAATTATTAAATTATTAAAGGAGCATTTGTATAATGAGAAATTTTTAGCAAAAAAACAGGAATTAATTGCAGCAAAATTAGAAGAAAACGCCAAAGCGGAGGAAGAATTAAAAAAAGAACAGACTAAAGGTGGTAAAAAGAAGAAAAAATAATTATTAAAGGGTGGTAAAATCTGAAAGAGGTTTTTTTTTGTTGTTGTTTTATTTTAAAATTAATAAAAAATTAAATTTTTAATCAAAATATAGAATCTAGGCTACTTAGAGTATTTACACACAAATTCACTTAAAACTATCCATTGTCATGTAGGTGTTTGTAGTTTAATTAATAACAAATAATTAATGAAAATAAAAAAAATTATATTATTACTTAACTAAACCATATTAATAATAATTGACTTAAATATAAAATTAAAAATAAAATTTTATCTAACTGGTTGCCATCCACCGAATGCTTGCTCTAATTCTCTAGCCACTGCTAAACATAAACGATCTTGATACGGTGCAGCAATAACCTATTGAGAATTATTTTAAAACAATAATTTAATAAAATTTAATTAAATTTATTTATTAGTTTTCACCTGAATTCCAACTGGTAAACCATTTTTATTAAAACCAAGAGGAACATGTGTGGCTGGAAATCCAGTTACATTAAAGAATGTTGGATACATAACACCCATAATTTTTGTATAACAATCACCATGTCTTAATGCTGGCAATGGAAATGTTGGATAAAATAAAACCCCATTTGTGCCAAGAAGATTCTAAAAATAATTTTTTTTTTTTTTGAAAATTAATTATTAGAAATGTAGAGAAAACTGTTTTAGTATTTTACGTACAGTGAAAACTTTTCTCAACTCCACACAACGCTGTTTTGAATGTTTTAATTCTGATTTTGTCATAAAACCTTTAGTGTACATCATGAAATAGAAAAATAATGCGGCCAGTGTAAATTGTGATTTACCAAAAATTGATTTAATCATTTCTAATCCAAGACTGTGACGATTCTGTGAAAGGAAATAAAATTATTTATTTTTTTCTATTTTATCAGAATATTTTTACCTTAGGATCACTTGGATTTGCTAGTAAATCTGGTACATTTTCCACTGATAGTAAACACGCTATACTAATTTCTAATGTTTCTTGCATATTTATATCACACTAAAATTAATCAATTCATTATTTTTAAAATGACTTGACATAATGACAAATTAACAATTCACTCACTTTTGTGACTTTTGATCCTTTTTCTCTAAAATATTCAATAGTTTTGTCCATACATTTATTGATTGACGAATCAACTGGTGTAGCAGCACATGAAAATCCAGCATTTTTAATATAATGATAGTTTATATTTCTAATATCGATAGGTTCTTGTAGATGTAATTCCGGTGCTTTAGGGCCAGACATTACTTGTAAAAGCAATGGTAAATCACTTGCAAATCTCGTCAAAGGTCCAATATTTAAATAAGTATGAATCAGTATATCATCTGGTAGTGGAAAATGACCATCAATTGGTACAGCGCCTATAAATCAATTAATAGTTGTTGACATAAAAACGTTAAATAATTAATTGAATTACTGATCAAATATGATATCAACCATATAAGAAAAATTGTCTAAAATCATCAGACAAACCGGTTCTCACAATTATAATATTTTCTTCTTTAAAATAAATGATTTAATTTAATTTTTATGCTCCATTAAAATAATACTCAATTATGCTAATTTTATAAAATCGTTAAAATATTTTATAATTAAAATTATTAGAAGGTGATTCGTGTTAAAAATTTTAATTTATGTTTAAGTTCTAATAATTTTTTTTTTGCATTTTAAAATAGAAGTGTAATGTAAAATGTATACATTTAGGCGAATTATTATAAATGCATTCAATGAATTAAGATTAATTTTTCGTAAAATCACTGTGTAAATTGAATTGTAATTTTTTT
This sequence comes from Ptychoptera albimana, assembly GCA_961205885.1. NCBI lineage: Eukaryota > Metazoa > Arthropoda > Insecta > Diptera > Ptychopteridae > Ptychoptera > Ptychoptera albimana. The sequence goes on from OY540805.1 coordinate 12,013,559, forward strand.
AATTGTTATTTGAGATAAAATCATAAACAAGCAAACAATCAATAATGAGCTGATAAACATATTTATATCTCTAACATAGTCATTTAAAATCATTGACAGTATTAATTTAAATTAATTCGGGGTTTTTTGGGAATATTTTTATTTTACTTTTTTTATTGTATATATTCTTTGAAAATTAAATACATAATTAGTATTCGTTAAACGTTAAATAGAAATCGAAATTATAAAATTTGTCATTTTTAATTAAATCATGGCAATTAAATTAAAAGTTTTTGGTTGTTCTTAAAGCATAATAAATTGTGGCAATTTTGTATTATTTTGTAAGAGGTTAAAAAACATAAATTATATAAAATTTATCAATTAATTCAAGTTTATTGTACGATTAGAGACTTAAACAGTTTTTAGTTTTAATAGTTTTAGTTAATTAAAATCTTTGTTAATGTGCTTTTCGCAAGTAAATGCAAAAATTATTTAGTTATGAAAAGAGTTAGTGATAAAATATCTTCAACTAACAACAAATTATTTCTTTACAAACTGATTCTAAATACAGATCTGGACTTATATTATTTACTTTGAGATTTTAACCAAATAATTAATGTTTATACAAGCATTCCTAAGTACTCAGGTACATAGATAATGCACTGTTGTAACATCAGTAATATTCATAGAATTGGATAATAAAGTGGATTCAGTTACAAGCGAAATAAATTTGTAATAATTTACGAAAAATGACTAAGGTATCATGTGAACGTCAAGGCAATCCACCTCCTGGACAGCACATGTTTGATTAGAAGACACTAACGGATAAAACCTTTCTCGTTAACATAACGCTAATGTAATTAACATAATATAAATAATAATTAGCTAGTAATAACTAACTATTGAATTAGAATAATTTAAAAAAAAATCTTAATAGTAAATAAAATTGCTCAGATAGCAGTATTATAAAGTGCCCCATTGTGCTTTTATTAATTAAAAAAACCCAAAAAAAAAATTCTAACTGAATATAGCAAAACAGCTTTCAATATGATTAGAATTAGCAGGTCTAATTTAAAATGAAAATTATTTGAATTCTGAATTATAGCATCGATTATCAATAACTAATAAAACAAAAAATCATCTAATCACCTTTTTAATTAATTTATTAACCGTTTATTGTATTTTATCTTTGCACATGTTATTGACATATAAAAAAAATTAATAAATTTTATACAAATGCGCAGTAATTACATATAAAAAATGTGTACTCGTCTCAAGTTAACTTACATGACTTAACTTGACACAAAATTGTGATAAATATTAATCGAAGTTCATTATTTGAATACAATTTGAAAGTACAAATTTTTTGTAGGTTATTTATGTAAAAATTAAATGTTTTTGGTGACTTAAAGGGATAAATGTACAAAACAATTAAACATAAAAACTAACAAAAGTACTTGACATTGTACTTAAGAGATTTTATTACCTTCTACAGTAATTAAAAAAAAAAAAAAAAAACTAAAGCCCTCACTTTATACGGGAGATTACTCTAAGTAAAGTTACCTTTAATAACAATATCTTAATTAAATTATTATTATTATTATTATTATTATTATAAATGACCTTGATTGTATTTTTCATTAATTTTTTGATTCATTTTCTTTCAAATAAACTTTTTTTTTTTTTTTTATATTCAAATTTACTTTCAATTCATTTATTTTCACTATTGATAAACAGAAATTTATTTTTTTATTTTTTTTCTTAATTATTATGTAATAGTTTGAACTTGGTAATCAAATTAATAAAAAAGAAAAAAATAATTTTTAAATGTCTTGCTGAACTTGAATTTTTATACTTTTGCTTGAATAATATTAAATTAATAGTGATGTAGCTTTTTGATGTGTTTTTTTTTTTTTTTTGGTGTAACAAAAATTGATTGAAAGGTTTTTGGTAATAATTTAAATTTTTTAAAGGACATTAAGTCTTATTTGTAGTTATGATGGTTTACGTGAATTTATTTTTTTTTTTTTTTGGTATTTTTAACAAGTAATGAACTTTAACTATGTTTTGTTAATTTAATTAGGGTTTGAATGGTTTTAAATTGTTTTCAGTTTAATAAAAACGATAAATTATTTTTTTAAGGTACGTTAAGCATCTTATTACCGGAAATAGTTACATAAACGATTGAGAAATAATAATAAAAAAGAGTAAATCTGATAAATTTGGAATTTCTATTAAACAATTTAAAATAAATCATTAATTTTTATTTTACCATTACACGATAATATAAATGAGAAAAACACACATAAACTACTACGTAATGGTAACGCTTTAAAAACGTTCCATTAGATTTTTGTATGTTTGTTACATTATTAAACGTAAAATAGAGTGTTTTTTATTTTTATGAAATAATATTTTTAAAACAATAATTGTGTCATAGACAAGATAAATTATTATTAATTTACTTGGTAATAACGATAGAAAACAGAAAATAAAAAATGTTTATCAAAACAAATAAAATGAATGGAAATAAAAAAGAGATCAATGCAACAGATTTATGATAAAAATAAACTGAAGAAAAATTATTTTAATTTTTATCATAAAATTAATGAAAATTCGTTTACCATGTAAAAGTCACAATAAATATTCTATAAAAGCTGTATAAAATAGCAATATTTATTCACTATATTCATCGTTAAAAAATATTCATAATAAAATTTAAATCTGTATAATTTTTTTCTATTTAAAAAAAAAAAAACATTTTTAGAATTTATTTAGATTATAAAAAGTTTGGAATATTTTTTTTTTTATTGAATATTTCACAAAACAAATTTGCATATGATTAAAGTAAAATTCGTTAAAGACATCCTGTTGTATATTCAACCGTCAAAATAAGTAAAAGAAGGTAAAAAAAAAAAAAGAAAAGAAAAATATATTTCTGTTTTTTTTTTTTTTTTTAAATTTATTAATTAATTATCATCATTTCGATTGTAATAATGACTCTTTTGTTTATTATTTTAAGTAAATTAATTATTAATCACTTATATAAGGTGTTTTTTTCGCGTAGGCGCCATATGAACGCGTTTATTGTGTTTAATATATGTAAAGAATATTTAAAATAAATATTTTCTTAATTATTTATAATTAATTGATAACGTTAATTGATCTTTAATTATATTTTACTGCGTATTTTTATTTATTATATAAATAAGAAATTCTTACTTTAATCACATATGTAATTGAATTAGATAAAACATTTGCTAATTATATAATTAATTAATAGAATTATCATTAAAATAATTTTAAATTATCTATGCGAATAAGACTATCTATCAGAATATCAATTATTTAATCACATTTAGACGTAATACAGTCATTATATTTATAATTCTAACATTAATTATATTTAATTATTTGTTATAATAGAATTACTATTTAAAAAATAGAAATTGATTATCTATACAAACTTATTTACATTTTGACTAAGATTATGAATAAAAATTATAACACGATATAGTGAAACAATATAATTACATAAAATTAAATTATAACATATTCAAATGCAATTAATGCAATAATTAAAGTGAAATTCATAAAAAAGAATTAATTACTTGAAGAAAATAAATAAAAACAAAACAAGTAATAAAATTAAAATGTGTTATATTTAATTACTTAATGCTTGTGCCTTTGAAATCAAGGTGAATTTACTTGTTTTTGTGTTGTTTTTAATTATTCTCTCTCTCTTTATATATATGCACTATACACTGACACATTGTTGCATATTCAGTACTTAGTTTTTAATTCTTTTTCTTATAATTAATATAATTAATTAATATTTCACGATTTCTCGAAAAAAAACAATTTTTTTTAAACACACAAAAAATAAATACCTCCAGTTGGTTTGTGCCCAAAGATTCCATTCCACATTGCTGGCATACGTATTGATCCGGCTAAATCAGATCCAACACCAAATAATGATGCACCAGCACCCAGTAAAGCACCCTTAAAACATTATTTATTTTATGTTGTAAACTTTTTTTGATATAAATTTAAAAATAAAATATTATTTACTTCGCCACCTGATGAGCCTCCTGATGTTCGTCGTAAATCATATGGATTTAATGTACGTCCTGTTACATGATTGTAACACTCCCAAAATAAGCAATATTCAGGCGTGTTTGTAACGCATAAGGGTATTGCACCGGCTTCTTTTAAATTGGCAACTGCTTGACCATCTCTGATTGCACGAACACCATTACGTGGCACTGATCCACCAGTTAATAACATTCCTTTAAAAACATTTTTTATTAAAGTTCTTATTTTTGAAACACTTTTAAGCTGTTTTTAGTTACCTTTAAGCTGACAACTCTCTTTAACAGTAAATGGTACACCCAGTAAAGGATGAGAATTTTTTAATTGTTCCACTGGTGTTGAAATGCATATTGCATCAGCACGCTTAGCATCTTCGATCGCATCTGAAAATCGTTCCTCAACAATTGCATTTAATTTTGGATTAACCAACACAATCCTTTCAATATATGCACGAACAATTGCTTCTGATTTAATCTAAAAACCGAATTATAAAAATTTCACATCACATCAATAATTATAGATTTTCAACTAATCACCTCTTGTTTTCGTATTAATTCTGCTAAATCCACAACAGGTATATCCAATAAATTATTCTTCGGTACTACAACTTTACGATGTTTAAATCCTAAACGTAATACATTAAATGGATAACAAATTGCACTTAATAATCGTAATAAAACACCAACAAAACGTAATAATAAACCCATTTTTCATAAATTATTCAATAATTTATAATTTAAAATTCTTTTCACAAAACAAAAAAAAAAATATTCAAACACAATTAATTAACTGGATAATCACTAATCACATTGTTGAAAAAAAAAAAAAAAAAAGGATTAATATTTATTTAAACAAAAATATTACCCACAAATAAAATTATTCACAACAATTCGTTGTTATCGTTACTACGTTTCACTTTTAACTGTTCACTTTTAAAATTCAAGATTCGTTTTTTTTTTTTTAATTTTCTTCAACACTATCTTTTATTTTATTTTATTTTTTATTTTATTTTATATAAACGTATCTGTTTTGTGTTTAAATATGTTCATTAATAAAGTAACAAAAAAAACAAAACAACAATATCGTGAGCATAATATAAACTTTATGCGCGCGACATTCAAATATAATAAAACAAAAGTTTTTTTTTTTTACAAGGTGGTGGCGTTTTATTTATTTATTTATTAATATTTTTTATTTAAACACATACACACAAGATTTTAAGATTAAAGTGAATTTAGCATACGGAAAAAAAGCAAAGAATATCGGGACAGAAACTTCTTTACAAGTTAAGTCACTTTAAGATAATTTTTTTATTGTTTAAAATGCGCTAATTGTGTAAAAATTATGACTTAACGAGTTACTGAATAATAATAAAACTCTCAAATTTATTTCTAGTTATTATAGATTATTGCCGATAATACTCTCTTACTTAAACCAAGTCTTATCAATTGTTTTGTTTATTTAATTTAAAAATGTGTTACATAAGTAGAGTAAAGTAATAATAATAAATAAAAAATTAATAAAGTTTATGAACTTAAATTAAGTACAAACAAACTTTAAAAAAAAAAATAAATAAAAAATAATTTCTGTTATTTTATTTTATTTAACAACTATACGCATGAATATGTGACTTAATAGTGTTAATAATATTTATTTATTAATTCAAAAATAAAAAATGTTTTAAAGCTTTAATCAATGGTAATAAATTTTAGTACAATCACCGTTTTAATCATATGAACTTTGCCACTTTTGATAATTTATTTAATTATTTTTTTTTTATTTCTAGTTTAATCTAGTAATTTTTTTGTTTTGTTATTGAATTTAGTTCACATATTATTGCAGTGATGTTGTGGCTAAAATATTAATTGAAATCTTTAATTATAATCAAAAATGTGCTTTAAAAATTTAATGAGTTTTTTTTTTTTTTGTTACTGCACCGAATTACATAAAAACTCAGTTTAATATATGGATTTAGTACTGCAGAAATTTAATTACCACATTTTTGCAACAAATTTCTTAATAATTTTTTTTTATTTTTTTTTTTTTTTATTATATATTTTCTTCACTGCTCTATTATCTATTATTTATTTAAATAAATTATAACGTAATTGGTTATAATAATTAGTCTTGTAAAGATCGAGCTCAAGGACAATTTCTACATTGTGTGCGATCAACGATAAGTGATCATGAAATTTCAAAAGAAAATTTTATAATTTTTGCATGTTTTCGATTTTTTTTTTATTTGCTTTTCTTTTGTCATTTAAATTTTATCGATCGGCATATTTTTTTGTAATTATGATCAACTCGTTATCACATTCAAATTATTAGTATTGATTGAAATTTTTTTTTTTTTTTAAAGAATTATTTTGTAATTCTGTGAGTTTAAAGTATCGCGTATTTTAAATGAAGGTCTTAAGTCTTCGATATACATATCGCATATAACAGTTTCCTACTTCCGTGTCATATTCACAATTAACAAAAACAAAGAATAAATACCTTGAATAGAATAAATATTATTTATCAAATACAAAATGTTTGTTGGTTTTACGATAAGAAATTTTTATGGATTTTTTAATGTTTTGTATTAATGATTTAATTAACGACGTCTAGAATGACAATGCAAATTTAAATTAATTTTTAAAATACAAATCAAAATGCTATTCTAGGCATCCGGTTTAATGCATTAATTTTATTTAAATGGGATATTTATATACAAATCTCTTCTAACTATAATCAACGATCATATTATTACGTTTTGCAGCGATCCAGAATGATCATGGTGGTGAAATTCTTTTTCTTAATCAATATAAAAATAAAAATCGTTTATGATACGTCTTGTCGTTTTGTCTTGTCTTGTCTTAAACGATCATGATCTCTGAACCTGAAATGAATAAATAAAAAATTCTATTCATGTTAATAATTTGCTGTAATTTTCCATAGCTTAATGATTATTGCCAAAAGTAATTAATTTATTAATCAAAGATCCCTCCAAAATGCAAGTTTAAAATACAATGAACCAATGAACGGCAAGTACACCTTGAACTTTATTAATCACCAAGCTAATATAAATTAAAAATGATTAAATAAAATAAAAAAACATAAAAAATGAAACATTTTTTGCTAATAATTATTGAATAAATTATTTTAATTAAAAAAAAAAATATTATAAATAAATTTCCTTCAAAGTTTTCAACGAAAGTTGGCTTATCTCGTTAATAAAAAAAATTTTTTCCTAATTTTATTTGAATAATTAATTAATATTTGTTTTTTTATTATTATTGTAGCATAAAGTTTATGCTAAGAGCACTAAAATATTGAATTTCTTTTTAGTTCCGCTAAAATTTTTTTTGGTTGAATTAATTATCTTCATTGTCAATGCTATTGGCTGTTAAAATTTTTTTTTTTTTTTTTGCAATTTAATTATCATAGGTGATTATGTTTGTTTGATTTATGTTTTTTTTTTTTTAATTTTTTATTATTATTTAATTTTTCTATTTATGCTGTTAATTAACGTATTATTAAAAATAAATTTATTCGCATAATTTTTGTAAATTGCTATTGAAGCTTCTTCTTAAAATACAAAAAAAAAAAAAAAATTCGCATACTCGCATACACACGATCAGTAAATTATTTAATTAAAATTTACAAAACAAAAAACCGTTTTTCTCTTTCTAAAGCATTTAATTAATTAACATTATTACAATTAAAATATTATTTAATACTTTTTAAAAAAAAAGTCATGTAAAAATCATGTTTATTAATATTGCACATATAAGCTGTTCACTTACTTTTAATCAACCTTGACTTAAATATAACATAACTTAACAACTTGTTACTATCAATACAGTAAAGTTTGTGATTTTTATTTATTCATTTGTTACTTTCACTGGCAACAAATTTTTTTTTTTTTTACTTTCCATTATAAAGCTTTTGCTAAATACATTTTTTTTTTTTGTGATTGAACTGGCTTAAGTTAACCAGAGATCGCGATTTTTAATTGCTTTGTCTATTAATGGATACAATTCAAGGTATTTTTAGTTGATCTTGAACATTTTTTTTTTTATTTTTAAAAGCAAAAAGCATAAAGAAAAGTTATAGGAAAGAAACATAGACAAAGCCATAGAAAAAAAAAACAAACAAACAAATAAAAAAAAAATTCTTCATTATCAAGGTCAAAGTGTTGTTAAAAATAAAATATCTCTTATGATCGTTGGCTATATTACTTTAAAAATAAATAATTTGTACCTTTATTTACAGTAACAAATAATCAACTAATATTTTTAGCTAACTTCTGTATGCAAAAAAAAATATAAAACAAAAAAAGAGAAAAAAATCACCAAAACTGTAAGTCATTTAAGAATGTTTCCAAGGTTAAAGATTTTAATCAAAATCTTATTTTTCTTTTTTGCCTTTTTTTTGTTTTTTTTTTTTTTTGGCATTCTTTAAGTGGATTTGTATGATTTGATCAAGTTTTTTGTTATTTACATAGTCGGGTGTTAAAGCAAAAAAAAAAGAAAAATTTGTTTTTAAAATCTACTTAACTTTCAGAAGATTTGTAGAAATGGACAAGAGGCTAAATAACGGGTTACCGGTTATGATTAATATTTTAATATATATATATATATATTTTTTTTTTGTATAAAGTATTATAAGGAGTGGTATAAACATATTTATGGATGCTTATAAATTAATAAAAAAAACAAAAAAAAAAAAATGTATTTACAGTCTAAGAATAAATATGAATAAAGTTCAAATGACTTTATTATAAAGAACAAAAATTAGTCACATTTATGTACTGTGAGATTCATCAGATGATCAAATAATTTTACTGAGGTTTTTATCCAATTACACCAATAACAGTTGCATAATTACATAATGATTGCACTGTTGCATTGTGAAATAAAAATGATTACAAAGGAAATCCTTAAAAATGCCCATTTATGGTTAATTAATTATATTTAAAGCCAGTAAAATTCCATTCACAAAAAATAAAAGCCTCTCTACGCAGCTTTAAGCAAAACAGAGTTGTTCTTTTTCAACTTTTCATGCTTTAATTGTTGTCCTTGATTAAGTTTTTTAACTTTTTTTTTTTTTTTTGTGTTTTAATTAAACAAAATTAATTTGATTTTGATTGGTGTCCAGCCTTTCTATTAATTTTTGTTTTTCTTTCTTCTTCTTCTTCTTGTTCCCATGTTCCTCATACAATTAATTATATTTAATTTACGTAGAATTACCGGTATTTTTAGCTACTAAATAAGTTATTTAAATTTGTTTATCTTTAATTTTTTTTTTACCATTTTTTTTTAAAGCCAAAAATATAACTAATGAGACGGTTATTAATGATTGTAAATTAAATTTTAAATGTTTTTTTTTTTTTTATTTTCGCACTAAAACTGTTATTAATGGAATTCTGAGGTCAGAAATAAAAAAACACATAAAAACCAGAAAATAATGTATATTAATAATTTGATCTGTAATTTGTTATAAAAGTTTAATTTGTGCAAATTAACACCTTGTCTGTTTTTTGTAAACCTTGAACTAACAAACTATAAACAGGCAAAGTTAAGCCAGAAGGTTTATTATTTTATTGTTAAGACTTGTTAGGTTAATAATTATTTTATTAATAGACATACATCGAGTGATAAGGTAAATATCACAATTTTAAATTCTCCAAATCTGTTTGTTAACTAATTAGGTTATAAATGAATTAATAATTAATTTCCTTACGTAATTATAATTAATTATGATGTTGCATACAGTTTTACTTTTATTGGCAAGTGCTTATTGTTATCAATTTATTTATTTCAACGACCGTAAGTAAAAATATCGCAAGAATGACTTAAGAAATATCTCTTAATCGATCCTAAATAGAATTACTAGTTTTATTGCTCAAACATCAAAGTGGCATTTCTTAAAACGTGTGGGAAGAATAACACAAAAATCTTATTATTTATGTTAATTATGTTTTAAAATTTTTGATACCAGATATCTTTGAATAAAATGAATAAAACTGAAAACAAAGACAAAGACGTTTTTAAAAATTTTTTTTTTTTGTGTTTCTAGCCTAGACCTAGAGAAATCCACTAATTGATTTAATTAGCATATTTATTATGCATATCATCTATCTTATACATGTTAAATATTCATAAATTAGTTTATAATTTCATATTAACAATATTATAACCTTTGAAAATGTTTTTTACTGAACTCATAATTCGTCTGATATTTTGTCTAATTTTTGGTTAATATATATCCTTGGTGTTGACAATGTGAATTATTTGATTACCTTTACACATTTCTCATACATAATTTATAATAATAATTAAATTTGAAATTAAAAATAATATTTTCTAATCGATAAAAATTTTTGCTGAGTTTATAATTAATATGATTTGCATGTAAATGCAATTGATTAAAGAATTGTCAATTATTTATGTTTTTTTATCATTGTTTATTATGTTAGAAAGCGAAATGTTTTCTTTAACAAACAATAAAACTATTATTATTATTACACAAGTTTTTTTTTTTTGGTTTATTGTTAATTGCAATTTAATGCACGTACTTTCTTATCTTATCTTACATCACATTCTTATTAAGGTGATGATAAAATGTTATTTTTTCTTTTGTCACTTAATGAATGAAACATGATAAAAAAAAAGTGTTTGTGCAACAAGTTTCTAACTAATAAAACTCGGTGGTATTGCATTAAGATAATTGCATGCAATTTAAAAGAATTAAAAAATCAATGATGATTGGTTATCAGGTGTCTAAATTAATTTGTTGATTTTGTTTTATATTTAAGCTGGAGAATAAGCTAGATGTAGAAGAGTTCTGCTATTTAGCAGTATCATATCAACAGATGGTTGTACTCAAACAGATGTCTGAAACAAATTACGCAAGGAAACGAGAGAATTTGGACGATTAAAGTCATTATACTGGAACTATCAAAGCTCAGAATATTCAGGAATATTCAGGAGAAGTGAAACCTTGCTAACATCGAATATGATCAGTCAGAAATTACAAGTTTTCAGCAACACATGTCTCTGAATCATATGCAGAATATTGTGACCAGACACAATGATCAATTTTGATCTCTGGAAATTAACAAATGAAGAGCTCATATTACAACAAAGGAAGGATGAGTCAAAGGAAACGGAGATTGATAGGATACGTTCATATAAGATATCATTGGCGCATCACCAGAATGACACTAGTACGGTGAAGATTTATTTTATTAGACTAATTTCAAAAACACTTTTTTTGAATTTTTTTTGAAGATTTTAAGGATTTTGAAGCCAACTGAATTCATATTTGCTTCAGTTGACTTAAATGGATGTTGTTTGTTATGACTTATGCCGTCATTTATTACGAAATTAATAATAAATATTTTATTAAAAAGATGAACAACAACGAAGGTCATTCAAAATCAATAATTTATATTTCAAAAAGTATCTGATCAGAATAATTTTTACTTTTCTAAAATAAAATAAAATCGCCATTTCTGCTTTATTTAATTTAAATATTTATTTATTTAAACGTGAAGCTTAATATTTACATCCTTATACCAAAAAAAAAAACTTTTTTTTAAATTAATTTCAGATCAATTAATTCAAATTATGTAAATAGGAAATAAATAAAACTTTTAAGTATAAAAGTAAAAAAAATATAAAAGTCTATTTACGCATAAATAAGAAAAAATTTACTGAGAATTTCAAATGTATTTAGAACTAACAGAATGTTAACCGGCTTCGCGTTGTCTTAATTTTTGTAGTATTCAATAACACGATTTTCTAACCTGAGCCTACTTCCTCTGACCGTAACTTTAGGATGTAACGAAATATTTCATACCTTAACAAAACATTCCTGAAAAGCATTATAGTTGCATTTATATGGCATTTCATATTGTCGTATAAAATCATAAGTTATCTTAAGGTGCCTTAAGTCAATTAGAAAAGACCTAATACACAAGCACACATTGAATCAGTTGTTGATCATAAATTTGCGTTCTTATAGAGTAGACTAAACTTATTGATAATTCATTGAGCTCTAGTAACTATACTTAGCTATTCTCATTGATAAAAATAAAAATTGCATAAATGTAACAACACACATGTTATTGTGATAATCTTTGATCCTTTGATCTTAATAAAATTATTTAAATAAACAGAGTTGGAGTTTGTTCAATTATGTCATAGCATAGTGAATGAATAAAGAATTTTGGAAGTTTTAAAGTAATGTTATTTCCTTTTACGTTAATCATTACTGCACTGAATTAAATTATTATTTAAATTTTAATAATATTTTATATATTATAATTATATATTTTATAAATTAGATTATTCTCAATATATAATTAATTAAATAATAAAGGAGTGAAATTGATGATTCTGCATAAATAAACTAAGGTTCTATCCTATATAAAGGAATAATTTCATGAGTTTTGAGTTAGTTTATCAAATAAATAATTCTAGAAACGAGAAAACTAATTCAAAAAAAAAATGAAAATCACGAATTTTCTATTGCCATGTAAGTGGTTTTCTGAATATTAATATTTCGCAATTTATAAGTAAATAAATAAATGTTTGTTTCCTATTCCAAGTATGTTTAATTGCGTTGATCGGATTCCAAGGGATAGCGTGTAGCGATTGTGGCTCATGTACCATAAAAGTAGATCCGATATGTGGTGAAAATAAAGGAGGCAATATGAAAACATTCATGAATCGTTGCTTCATGTATTGGGAAAATTGTTATACAGGATCCCGTAAATATTTTTTTATATATAATCCTTCATGATTTTTTACAATAATTTTTAATTTGTTTTCAGGTTACATTTTCCATAAGGCTGGTTACTGCACAAATATCAATTAAAATAGAAAATTCTTGTCAATTAAATTAGATTTAATTAAATAAAAAAATTTAAATGAAAATCTATTTTGTTTAAGTATGGTTTAAGTGCAATTTACGTACGGATTAAGTTTTGATTAGTGCTAAATAACATAGTTTATAATGTGTAACGATAGTGAAAAGTAATTTTGCTGTGGCACTTTAAGGAATTGTTATTTTATATGTTACATAATTAAGTTTCTATGTATGACAAATTTATTTAATACTAATAATAAATTAAAGTTAATTAAATTATAGGAAATATTAAATAACTTAAGTAAATTCATATTAAACAGTCATAATATTATCACATTATTTTTGAGATAATATTTAAACATAAACGTAAAAAATAATAATTAAAAATTAAACTAAAGTCAAATACATTTTAATTATTAAAGAAAATATAAAATTTAATTAATTAATAAAATGAACAAAAAAAAAAATAATAATAATAAAAAATACAGTAGATTCAGGTTATATTAAATCGTAATTTAGTGAAGCTTTTTGTTTTTATTGTGACCATCGTAATATAATTTTATGTATTTTAACTAATAAATAGTAGGCTACGATTACGGTATTAATGCTACAAATATTGTGACCAATCACATCATTCGAATTGATAACTTTTCAGATGGAACTTCAAACAACATGTAGGCGCAATAAAGCAAGTGTTTAGTAATAAATAGATATCTTTAATAGTCTGTCACGATAAATAAAGTTTGATTGATTCTGTTTTTAAATATAAAATAGCAGGGATGTCTAATCAAAGGCTCATGCACTACTTATACAGTGATTGTGTATAGCTCCTATAATTTTGCATAACGATTTTTATTTCAACAGAATGATTGTTCATTGAAAATGTGCCTTTTAGTTTTTTTTTTTTTTTCTTGTTTTTGTCGGTATTTCGGTTATACATGCCTGGATTATATCATTCAATTTCGTTCCTTCAAAATTTACAACTTTATTCTATGTCACTAAAGCAAGTACCAAGATCCTGTTCCTAATAAAAATTAACCACGGTTATCGAATAACCAGATTCTACTGTGTATTGTTTGCATATTTATTTATTTTTGTGATAAAATTTTCTTTCAACGCTAAAACGAATATACAAAATTATTTTAATTAAAAAATTCTTATTCATTTACTTAAGTGTAAGTATTATTATTATTAATTCTCTGGTAAATATAATTTTATTGTCAATGTCATATTTTAAAGTATATTAAATAAAATAATTAAGAAACAAAAAATGTATTTAAACGTTTTTGTTGTTTCTTTACCATACAATTTTTTATATTTTATCGTTTTTCTTCTTCTTCTTCTGGCTAATATTTATTTATCTGATAATGTTACTCGCTACTAGTTTATTTAAAAAATAAACAATTTTTTTTTTATTAATTATTCATAAAATTTTGATTTGATTGAATATATTTTTAACAAACTTTTGTTTGTTAGTTTTCTTTAGAAATTAAATCACAAAACCAAGTGTCAATACTGATAGAAGTAAAAATAGTATAGATACAAATTTGTATATGATTATAACGTAATTACCAGCTTAAATACAATGAACTCCTTCCAATGACAATACTTAGTTAATATTATTGATTTTAAAAAGAGCATCATTTAGTTGTGATAATCTTTGACACTCAAACAACTTTGTGAATTAATTAATAAAAAATAATAATTTTCGCTGATTTTTCAAATGTGGCTAAGCAGTAATAAAACGTTGAACCGTAAGATTATTGAATTATGTCATTAGATAAGAATTTTGATGTAAAATATAATAAACATGGTCGAATATTGCTTACTACACACTCATTATATAATTAATTAAATAATAAAGGAATGAAATTGATGATATTGCATAAATAAACTAAGGTTCTATCCTATATAAAGGAATAATTTCACGAGTTTTGAGTTAGTTTATCAAATAAATAATTCTAGAAAAGAGAAAACTAATTCATTAAAATGAAAGTCAAAAATTTTCTATTGCCATATAAGTGGTTTTCTGATTATCGATTGATACGTCGTAATTTAGAAATAAAAAATTAAATGTTTGTTTCCTATTTCTAGTTTGTTTAATTGCTTTAATCTGTTTGCAAGGGATTCAATCTAAAGACTGCCGTTTATGTTCAGAAAGAGTTGATCCAATATGTGGTGTAAATAAAGAAGGCCGTAGGGCTACATTTTTGAATCGATGCTTCATGGATTTTTCAAATTGCCAATATGATGCTGGTAAAGTTTTCATGGTTATTTGTGAGTTTAACGACCTTTTGTTAAACAAATAATTTCATTTTAGGTTATATTTTCAAAAAGGCTGGACATTGTCATATATAAAGATAAGGATTTTCATTTACTGGATTTTAGTGTTATGATGCAGAGGGGAATAAATTTATTTGTTATGTTTAGTAAATAGATTTTTAAATAGATTAAACAGTATAATAAAAAAAATAAAATTATTTTATATCAACTTTATTTGCATTTTAAGCTTTTATTACAAATCAAATTCAATTAATAATCATTAATATCTGGGTCCTTTATCACAGTAGCCTGCCTTATATTGAACATATTCTGAAACAAACAGAGAAAGCAAAAATATTATTTTTCTATTATATAAAATAAAATAATTAAAAAAATTTAATTTACTTGTATCGTGTCGGCAATTGTACATTTCTAAAAAGCATTGACTAGTAAATGTAGCTTCGGCACCTATCTCATTTTTAGCACATATAGGTATTAATACTATTGGACATATTGTACATGAAAAAGATTCCCCTCCTTTAATTCCAATCAATGCAATCAAAGAAACTAAATGTATGGAGACAATTAATTAGTATTAGATTAATTAAAAATTCTCAAAAATTACTTACAAAGTAAAACAAAATTTAAAAACTTCATAATTAATAAGAGAAGCGACTCTATGGCTTAATTTATAACAATTATTGAATCAAGCTTCCACTAAACTGTATTATTAATTCAAAATTTATTTTCTTTATATAGAATTTTAATGTATCAATCAGCAATTTTAATCTGTTAAAAATTGTTGCACATGTGTAACAATTTGTGTCATAATAAGAAACTGGGAAACAGCGATTAGTAATAAAATCAACGCAAAATTACCTAATTGCAAAATTCTTGAAGAAATTTTCGCTACGAATTCAACGAATATTTTACTCACACTTTGTTACAAAAAAAATCTGATTAATTAAATAAGGAATAATTTCACGATTTTTGAATTAGTTTAGTAAACAAAGAATTCTAAAATCGAGAGAAATAACAAAATATTCTGTTGCCATATAAGTGGTTTTCTGAATATTGATACGTCGTTATTTAATATTAAATAATTAAATTATTGTTTCTTCTTTTTAATTCATGAAATGGTGAAATGATGCTTCATGAAATGGAGAAATTCATGGTTATTTGTGAGTTTAACGTCCTTATGTTTAAATAATTTCATTTCAGAAAGTATATTTTCAAAAAGCCTGGACATTGTCATATAAAGATTTTTTTTTAATAAAAATTATTTTGTATCAATTTTATTTGCATTTTACAAGCTTTCATTACAAAAAAAAAAAAGTTACAAATCAAATCCAATTAATAATCATTAATATGTGGGTCCATTATCGCAGAAGTCTGCCTTATATTGAACGAATTCTGAAACAAAGAAACAAACATGAAACAAATTTTTTTACTGAGAATATAATTTAAAAAAAATTAATTTACTTGTTTTGTGTTGGCAATTGTACATTTCTAACATGCATGGATTAACAAATGACGCTTCAGCACCTTTTTCATTTTTAGCACATATTGGGCTTAATACATCTGGACATACTTTACATGAAAAAGATTCCCCTCCTTTAAATCCAATCAATGCAAACAAAGAAACTAAATGTATGGAAATAATTAATTAGTATTAGATTAATTAAAAATTCTCACAAACTACTTACAAACAAAAACGAAATTTAAAAATTTCATAACTAATAACTGAAGCGAAGCTTTGACTTTATTAATTTGTATCAAGGCTAAGCAAAACTGTTTCAATTAGTCTATAAATAATATTCTTTATATAGAATTTTAATGTATCAATCAGCAAATTTAATCAGTGATCTGTGTAACAATTTTTATGATAATCTTTGACCAAACAAATAAAATTTCTAACTCAATCAATTTTTGAGAATAACCTTTTTCTTTAATTATTTAATGTATTTCAAAATCATTTAATTTTTCACTAATAAGAGAAAAAAAAAAGTTTTATACCAAAATAGTCTACTCCACTCACATTTAAGAAAAAAAAAAGAACCCCACTAACCCATATTTAAACTCATAAATACAGTGAACTAAAATTGCTGAAACTGCAAATGTTCTAAAACAAAAAATCTTCAGTCTGTATACTAAAACAAAAACAAAAGCAGAAGAACAATGATTAGTATATAAGCCAGGTGCTACCGTGTAAAGTAATTATTGATAGCGAAAAAAAAAAAGCAACATAGCCAAAGTCGAAAAATTTGCTAATTGCTAAACAGTCGATAAACACTGGAATGGTCTGGATTGTTGAGTTAGTTTAGCAAATAAAGAATTCAGTAATTTAGAAGTAAATAATATAATGTTTGTTTCTTATTTCAAATTTGTTTAATCATCATCATCATCATCTATTTCCAAAGGCATAAATATAACGATTGTGGCTCATGTACAACGAAAGTGGATTTGATATCTGACGAAAATAAAGAATTCTTCATGGACTAGGAAAATTACTACAATGCTAGTAGAGTTTTCATAATTATTCGAGAGTTTAACGACTTTTTGTTTGAACAAATGGAATAAACTGTGATAATAAATTTGTGATGTTTAGTAAATAGATTTTTAAATTATTAAACAGTGTATTAAAAAATAAAAATTATTTTATATCAACTTTGCTTCCAATTTAAGCTTTTATTACAAAAAAAAATACAAATCAAATTCAATTAATAATCATAATTCCATGTGGGCCCACCAAAGCACAAGCCTGTCTTATGTTGAACATATTCTGAGACAAACAGAGAAAGCAAAAATATTATTTTTCTATTATATAAAATAAAATTAAAAAAAAATAATTTACTTGTTTTGTGTCGGCAATTGTACATTTCTAAAAAGCATTGACTAGTAAATGACTTTACGGCACCTATCTCATTTCTAGCACATATAGGCATTAATTCCACTGGACATGTTTTACATAAAAAAGATTCACCTCCTTTAAATCCAATCAATGCAATCAAAGAAACTAAATGTATGGAGACAATTAATTAGTATTAGATTAATTAAAAATTCTCAAAAATTACTTACAAAGTAAAACGAAATTTAAAAATTTCATAATTAATAAGAGAAGCGACTCTACGGCTTAATTTATAACAATTATTGAATCAAGCTTCCACTAAACTGTATTATTAATTAAAATTTTATTTTCTTTATATAGGAATTTAACGTATCAATCAGCAATTTTATTACTATCATTGATTAATCTTTTGCAAATTATTACATAAAATCTAGATTTTTGATATGGACATCAAAAGTCTGGCATATAAGAAAAGAAATAAACGTAAATCCACAATGACCTATGGAGTAAGAACAATAAAAGTGATTTATAGTGTTAGTCTAATTTCTGATTATAACAGGAAGTTATAGGTGTTTAACAAAATAATCCACCTAGTTAACACATTACTTTAAATATATAAATAAATAATTAAGTAAATTAGTAATAAACAGAGAGATTGTAAAAACTTTGCGTTAAAAAAAGATAGAGATATACAACATATACGCATACTGCAGCTAGAGTATATCAATTTTTAAAGAGCACAAGTGAAAACAATACGTTTTGTAATAAAAAGCAAAATGTTGTTAGATAAAAGCATACTTACCTGGCGTAGGGACTACCGTGATCATAAAGGCGGTTTCCCCGGGGCGAGGCTCGTCCATTGCACACTAGGACTGGGTTGACCTCCGCGATTGCCCCTAATGTGGGTAACTCGTGCGCAGAATTTTTGATAGCTGGGACTGCGTTCGCGCGGTCCCAAATAAATGAAATAAGAAAACAAATTAAGAACATTGTAGCTTATTTGAATAACAATTGGATCATGATGTTCCTTTTACTTAACCTAATTGTTTTATGCTGTCTTGCATCATAAGCACGCATAAATGTAGTGTGTAAATACCGAATAAAATGAATTCAAATATTTTAAGCCTACTACTATGTTATTAAAATTATTTTCAAATCAAATGTCAAAGCGATGTTGATGAATTAAAAAAATTGTCCAACATTTTTTTCTTTATTTCGTCACTGCACAAATTAGCAATGGTTTATCGTTTTTTGCATTCTAATCGTGGCTATTTGGATTGATTACATGAAGTAATTAGAAGATTTTTACTTTCTTTGAACTTTATCACTCATGAAAAACAAACTAAACGTGTATCAGTTTCATTCTTGGGGGAAAAAAAATCAAATTTTTCGCCACAATTGAGACAAAACAAAAATTATGTTAAAATCGAACGATATTTAAGCCATTTGCAAAGCAAGCTAAAATCAATAAGCACAACCGAAGCAGATATTAGTTTCTGTTATTTAACAAAGAAATCAGTATATTTACTTATTTTTAATCTATAATTAATAAAAATAATTTACAATAAGCAAAATCACAATAATTAATTAAAACAAATCGATGACTGTTCAATAAAAGAAACAAATAAAAAGCTATATAAAGGGGAGATAAAATACTTTTAGCATTTAGTAGTGTTCTGAATTACTTACGACGTATCTTAATTATTCTTATTATTATTGAATTACAAAAAATTGAAAAGAAAATGAAATTTATCATTGTTTTGCTTTCGTGTAAGTATTTCAATTTTTCTCCTCTTCCAAAATTCTTACATTTTTTTTTTTTTTTTGTTTAAATAATCATTTTCAATATTTATTGTGATAACCAGTGATGTTGGCCGTCGCATGGTGTTTCCCAACATCTTCTGAGGATTCAGGTTGTAAACCATGCAACCCACAAATTCATCCACTGTGTGCCGTAAATAGAAATGGTGATAAAAAGACCTTTCTGAATAGATGCTTGTTGGTACAAGAAAATTGCATGAGGGGCTCTGGTAATATTAACGGAAATAGTTTTTCAATTTTTTCCATCATTTAATTACAAATTATTTATTACAGATTACGAGTTTAAGAGACGCGGTTATTGTGGCCAATAATGATCCGGTTTTTAGTTTTTTTTTTCTTTTTCTTTATTGTTTTTTATTAAAATGGAATTTAGAATAAAATTATTAAAATTTTGAAGAAAAATTTGCTTTTATTTCGCCATTTTAGTAATTGCAACTGAAGGAGATTAATCAAAAATTAATGGAATAATCTGCGTTTAAGTGAATAAAATTCTTACGAAGGCAGAATAAGTCGTCTAGATGTTTTAACAAGCGTATCTTTCGCTATTAATCCCTGTCCCAGTGTGTTCCCTGTCCATGTCTACATTTTTCTTCTTAGGGGAATCTAGTGGGTTCTCCATTTTTTAATGAAATCAATCATCACAATTATATAACGCCTAAATATATACTTAATACAATACGTTTATATTTCAGAAAGCACCTTAAATGGTATATCAACACGTGTTTACATGATTCTCTTTTATTTTTCAAAGAGAACAATTTCGTATTTTGACAGTTCTCTTCAAAATTAAACTAATCACTTAACCTCACACTGATTTGCTTTATTTTATTAATAGTAAAGTAAAAAACAAACAAGATTCTTATACAAATCACATTTGTTAATAAATATAATAAATTTATTGATTCATAATTATGTTATTGACATAATTAATATAAATATATTATTTAAACAAATACAGTTCATAAAGTTTATCATTCAACCTACAAAAAATACAGAAAATCTCGCTCATTTACAATTAAAGTAAAGTCATATTAAGTCAGAAATAATAATTTTACTGTGATTTATAAAAGTTGAATTATAATAAAAAATAATGTCCGGAAGTTTTGATAATACAAATTATATGGGATACAAATCACCATTAAGTTCTCGGTATGCAAGTAAAGAAATGCAATATTTGTTTAGTGATCAACATAAGTTTTCTACTTGGCGTAAATTATGGATTATGTTGGCACAAGCTGAAAAGGTACAAACAGTTTTTTTTTTTGTTTTTTTCATTTGCTTTCATATACAAAAAATATTCGTTGAATGGAGAAAATATAAAAATTCATTTGTCATATTTATGGAAATATTTTATTTTATGAGGTTTTATGATTCATTCGTTATGTTTTCATACCAGAATATGTTTGCATGATTTTAATACGTTTGACCACGATGACAAAAACCTCCAACCGAAACTAATATTACCTTTTATTACATAATAAAATAATTGAAAATGATTTAATTTGCATTAATTTTTATAAATTACTTACTTTAAAATGTTCGTTACATTTTTCCATGGATATTTGTTGTTTTATCAAAATTGTCGAACTTCCTTAATTACCATTAGACTCGACAATTTTTCTTTATTTCCCTTTCGTTATGTATTTTAGTTTTTAAGACTGCAATGCGGCTAAATAATTTTATTTATTTTCAAACATAATTTAGGAATTGGGATTAGATATTACGGATGCTCAAATAAATGAAATGAAAGCGCATATTGATGATATTGATTTTAATGAAGCTGCTGAAGAGGAACGATTGACGCGTCATGATGTTATGGCTCATGTTCATGTTTTTGCAAAACAATGCCCAGCTGCCGCTCCGATTATACACTTGGGTGCAACATCGTGTTACGTTGGGGATAATGGTGATTTAATTGGTATTAAAGGTGCCTTGGACATTTTATTGTCAAGATTGGCGCAAACAATTAGCTCATTGGCACAGTTCGCCAATGAAAATAAAGGAATTCCTACATTAGGATTTACACATCTTCAGCCAGCGCAATTGACAACTGTTGGAAAACGTGCCACGTTATGGCTCTATGATTTACTGATGGACGAACGTGCATTAAGTCGTTGTCACGATGATTTATGCTTTAGAGGCGTAAAAGGCACTACTGGTACACAAGCCAGCTTCTTACAACTCTTTAATGGTGATGGCCTCAAGGTGAAGGCTCTTGACAAACGTGTTGGAGAATTGGCAGGATTTAAAAATTGTTATCCCGTGACAGGACAAACATATTCTAGAAAAGTTGATCTAGAAATCGTTAGCGCACTAGCAAGTTTAGGCGCAACAGTACATAAAATGTGTTCGGATCTACGATTACTCGCCTCGCGTAAAGAGATTGAAGAGCCATTCGAGAAAACCCAAATCGGTTCCTCGGCTATGCCGTACAAAAGAAATCCAATGCGTTCAGAACGATGTTGTGCATTAGCACGTCACTTAATTACATTACACTCGAATGCTGCCAATACTCATGCAACACAATGGCTCGAACGGTCCTTGGACGATTCAGCAAATCGTAGATTAACATTATCGGAAGCATTCCTTTCCGCCGATGCTGTTTTACTAACATTACTAAATATAACACAAGGACTCGTTGTTTATCCGAAGGTAATCCAACGGTATATCGATCAAGAATTACCATTTATGTCAACGGAAAATATTATTATGGCAATGGTTAAAGCGGGCGGTGACCGTCAGATATGTCACGAGAAAATACGTGTATTGTCACATGAGGCTGGTGCCCAGGTTAAACAATTCGGTAAAGATAATGACTTGATTGAACGTATCAAGAATGATACGTATTTTCAACCGATATTCCATGAATTGGATAATATACTAGATGCACGTACATTCGTTGGCAGGGCACCAGAACAAGTCACCGAATTTATAATCGAAGATGTTACCCCAATATTAAATAAATATCATAACGAACTAAAGACAATACAAAATATTACATTAAATATATAATTTCATCAACTAATTCATTCTCTTTATGTAAAATTATTATCGTTTGTTTCATTTATTATATATATATATTCTATTGTACAAATTTAATTAAAAACGTCAAGAAAAGAAAAAAGAAAAAGAACAAAACAGAACAAATAATAATTGTCAACAGAAAAATAGAATATTTATGCAAAATGCAAATAAACTGATAAAATATCTTAAAACTAAATTAATTGTTTTTCATTTTTCATTTTTTTTTTTTTATACTAATATTGTTAATTAAAATAAAATTTAATTTCATTCCCATGGCTAAAGTAGTAGCTTTAGTGGAATTAATAATCAATGAAATTTATTGTTTTGGACTTGGTGTCTTGCGGGACGTTGATGTTCCAGTTGGTGGTGATTCTGTTTGCAGCAAACTATAACTACTAGCTGAAGAAGATGCAGGCCGTTCAATTGTCATTGATTGTTGCGGTACTTGATTATCAGTTTGTATTCCCATCGATGAATATATTTCTTTTATAACAAATAATGTTGTATCTTCAGATTCCCTGTGTTGTTTTATATAAATAAATAAATCAATAAATAATTTGACGAGATTTCATATTTTAAATTTACCAATAACAAACGTGACTGGTTAATGCAAATAAATATTCATTAAAGAATTCCAGTGGTGCCTCTTGTAATACATAATCAATACGACGTGTCTCATTTAATTTACCCAATGGTAGATCGGTTTCACCTAAATCAATGTCACTAGTGTTACCGGATACCGTTGCAGATGATGTGCTGCTTGTACGTTCACGATTATTTGTCACATCCATGTCATGGCCTAATTGCTTCTCAAGTACCTGAAATTTTTTTTATTTTTTTTAATCATATAGCGTACATAACAATAAACGGCGTGAAGACTTCCAGATTGATACAATCTTGCTATCCATTTCAAAAAACCGATAATGGATAGAATAAAAAACTGGTTGAGCACTGAAAGCCTTTCTATTTCTCACCCATTTACGTCATTTTAGAATGGATAGCAAGATTGGAAGGGATTAAAACCAAATTAAGCATTACCTTGTCCACTTCAGATTGTAAATTCTGCGCTTCCGCTTTATTTAATGACTTTGATTGATACACAGCACCAATAGTATTCTTGAATGTGTCCATTAATTTTTGTTTTAAATCTGAACCGACACGTGCCACAGTTTCTCTTAATTCTAATTTGCAAAAATAACAATAAAAAAAATGTATTATCGAAATTATAATAATTTAGAATAAAATAAAACCTAAGTGCATCCTTTTTCTTCCTTTATGGTGTGGTATCAATACAGGCCGTAATGTTTTCAGTTCGGCGTTAATTAAAGCTTCCATTCGATATGCGACCGGATCATATGGGTGAAATATGTTATAAAAACCATCGCATGTTGGTAATTTAAATTCTAAACCTAAATGGTCAATTCCACGTATGGTAACAAACATTCCGATAGGCGAACCCATCGCAAAAAACTTATTCGGATGAAATAGTAGTTGTGGATATTTTATGTATGGTTGTCCAGTGCCAGCATAACCAATTGAATGATTAATTTGTTGCGACTTCGATTTACGTAATTGGTAACGGACATCACACGTAGATAAGTCATCATTGAATTGATCGTTACCTTCATCATGTACTTCTAAATTATCGCTTTCAACATTACTTTTATTTTGTTTGGGATTTTGATGGCATAATATATCAAAAAGTATTAACGATCCTAAACTATGGCCACCTAATGATACTCCACCGTTAAAATGTGGATTCCGTTGACAGAACAGTGTGTATAAATTGTTCAAGTTTTTACCCACAGCATCGACAATACTTTGACAATAGAAGGGACTCGTGTAAAATAGAACATCCAGTAATGTGTTGTTGGTCAAGTTTCTTAATTTTGGAATGGATTCAAGTGTTATTGACTTTAATTTTTCATCTATACCGGTTTCTTCGGAATGCAATTCACTATGCCAAGATATAGGTAGCACTTCGACACGGCCAACCTCTCCGCGATCAGTCGACGAACGATAATGTGATTGACATAACTGCAATGCAATATTCCGGAATTCATCAACCACCTCCTCAACTTTACGGAATTTCAAATCACACGCTGAACCAATGCCATGCACCATAAATAATAAATGATCAACTTGCTCTGGTTCACCTTCATCAATATTAAACTCATCAACGCCACGTTTAACGACGCGTGGACGATTCGCTGTTTGCTACAATTTATTCAAAAATTAAAATAAAATTTAATCGCCTATTTAAAATATGAAATTACATACTGTTGTGTTTGCCCATGAATCGGAGCTAGGTTGTTGTTTCATAAAATGCACAATAACAGTTGGACCATGCAACACAACATGCTCATCATTTGGTAACAGAATTTTACGATGCCATTCACCAGATATTAGTGCTATACGATACTCCTCTTCTAATTGTTCGGCAATATATTCATCGTACGGCACAAAACGTGAATCAACGGATTTATAAAACCATGAACAACGACGTACATCGGACGGCTCACTAGACCAATAAACAGAAGTCCTTTTACGAAGTAATATATTCACATCAAATCGTCCACCATCGGTTTGAACAATTTGTTCAGAATCCTCAATTGCTTCTATAGAGTTAAAAAAAAAAACAAAAACGAATTATTATTGATTTTTAAATTCGGTTTATCTCAAATAATAATTACGTTGCATTCGAAAACCATCCTCCAACGCTAATGAATCATTCATAGTAAACGGTAACCATATTTGTTTTGTGTCCAAGGATTTTTTATGAAACCAATGGTAATATACAGGACGATAAATCTAAACAAAAAACCAAAATTGGTGTCAACAAAATAAAAAAATAAAAAATTTATTTACATTATTAGTTGATTCCGGACGACTATTTGCTTTATCCGTAACACTTTCTACTGCTCCACCCATAATTGACATTATTGCATCCGCACTAAAATCACCAGACGCCAACAACTGAAAATTAATAATCAAACATTGAAAAACGTACGAAAGAGACGAAATACAATTTTAATAAAATAAAATACTTGATCAATGTGTAAGTCGTCGATGGCACGATCGAAGAAAGGTAAATTCCGTCTGCTTATATCGATATGTTCTGGAAAGTTAACATTTTCAAAAGAATTTAAACTAGCTATTGATGTAGATCTAATTGTTGCCTTTGTAGTATCGTTGTCGTCGTAATCGTCGTTAATTGTATTATCAACAAGATCATCAGTTAAATTCAATTCTTGAAAATTTTTATTTAAATCAATAGGCTCCGCTGGAAATATTTCTTTATTATCATACGAATGCTCTATTGGCTGTTGATTATTTACTTCAGTTATTTGCGGTACGGTAAACTCTGGTGTATAATGGAAAAATTCTTGATGTACAGGATTATCATAAGATGTCTGTTCTAATAATTGTGGACCAAAATAGTCAATCGGATTAGTTACATTATTTTTGTTGAAAAAGTTCTGAGTTCCAAATTCTTGACAAACTGGATTATTATATAACGCAGTGTCAAGTTTTTCTTGATTTTGTAATTGAAAATAATTAAGTGGATTACCGGTCGGAAAACTAGATGAATCACTAACAATTGGTACCTGCTGTTGTGTCGTAGATAAATTATCAAAAGCACTAAACGGATATGTTTGTATTGGCTGAAATAATACTGGATTTTTATTTATATCTTCTTCGTTTGATATTGTAGTTTCTGGGAACACTTCGGTTTTATTATTATTATCTACAATAAAATTGTTGTTTTCTAAATTTTTATCAGCAAACCACTGATTATCAACTTGATTACTATCTAATTGATTTACTTCTGCAGCTTTTTCAACCTTCTCTTCAAAAGGTGTAACTATTTCACTTTTAACTATTGATTCCTTATATTCGGTTTGATTTGGTGGTGCAACTAATTCGACACTTTTCTCTATAGGTACGTTTGGATTCCAACCAGGAAATGCTGTTGGTTGATTTACTAATTGCACAGGATCTGAAGAAACATTAGGCAGTTCAAAAGTGTTTTCATCAATGGGTTCAAATATAGAAGATTGATTGTTCACTGACAATGGATTAAATAAATTTGCCACAGGAGGGCGATTTACAGATTGCGTAAAAATATCAGATTGTTGCTGGGTGATTTTGGTAACTTCCAATTGATTTGGTGGAGCGTTAAAAAAATTTATAGCGTTCCCAGAATTAGCAGACGGCGCATTAACAAATGATGATGCAAAATTATCCTTTGTCTGGTCCTGCGGTAGAAATATTGACGAAGGTTTCGGTTGTTGATTTGGTACAAAAATAGGTTCTTTGTTAACGGATCCAATCAGAGGATTTTTATAATGAGGAGTTCCTTTATTTAGTCGGTACCCACTAAATGCATTCTTCGAACCAGTAGATGGTGGCGGTAAACTTGGAGGAGGCGCAGCAAAAGATGGAGGAGCTATCAAATTTGCTTGTCCAGTATTTTCTGAAGATAAATTGTAAGGCAATTGGGGAGTTTGACCTATACTTGTTGATTGATATTGTGCACCAGTATTGATTTGCGGTAACGGTAAATTTGAAAAAGTTGATTCGTTTGATTTTTCTTCGACGGCAAAAAAATTACCAGTTGGTGTTGGCACTGTTTTATCTTCAGAAGTAAATAAATTCGATGGTGATAATATAGACTTAACAACCGATTGACCTCCACTAGCTGGCAGTTGATTTGGATTAAAAAATGTAATTGGAGGAGGAGGTACAGGAAAATTATCTTGTTGACCCACAAATGTTCCACACGGAGGATATACGGGTAAATTAGGCTGTGGAGAAGATTCAACTTTAACAGAGCCTCTAGATTCAATCGCTGTATTACCAATAGGCTTGGTTTTAAATAGATTGGGATTAATAAAAGTTGTTTGATGTTGACGTGGTGGTGGTTGCTGCTGGTGCTGTTGCTGATGTTGTGTAGCGGTAACAAATTGTGAATCAGTAACAATACCAAACGAATCAGAATTATCAAAACTCTTTGAATAGTTATAGTCAGATTTAGGCTCTATAATTGTACTTAGTTGTCCAGTAACCGTTTTCTGAATTTTATCCACCAAATTTGGAGCAGCGGAAAAAAATGAAGATAATGAAAATATCGAAGTTTTATTTTCACTTGTTGTCTGTTGATAAGTAGTAGGATTATTATCAAATTGATATGTAGGTACTTGATTAGATATGGATGTATATGATCCTGGTCCTTGTGGTAATGGTTGTGATTGAACAAAATAATTACTGCTTATTGGTGGCTGATAAGGTACTGATGTGGCGATCTCTTGTTTAGTCTGCAGAGTAGAAATTTCTGAAAAGCATGGAGTACTTGGAATAGTTTGCTGGTTTATATCAGAAACCAAAAGGGGTGCAGTTCCGTGACCAATGATTGGCTGTTGTGAATTTTTTATTTCTGGAACAAACGGAGTAAATGGTTGCGTCGGGATTGGTGGAAAATTACTATTTGATGGTACTATTGGTGGTTTATTTATTTGTGGATGTATTGTTCCCGAACTTAAATTATTACCACTCAATCCAGGTACCTGTGCATAGGTTTTCAATTTATGACCACCCAAGCGAAAGGTGTTGCCACTATCTCCAGTTTGTTGTAAAGACGGCGGTCCTATGGGAGCCGAGTTAGGTGAATAAAATGTTGGTGGCGGTGGAGTTGGTGTAGGTGTTGACAAATTTTGCACAGGATTATTACCCGCCTGTCCAATTTGATTTAAAGGATTAAAATTTGTTGTTTGTTGTAAATCATATAAATCGTCCAACGTGCTTTTATACTGTGGTGTTGCTGTAATTGGCCTAATTAGCTCCGTTTGTTGTTGGTAATTCTGAGACTGATACAAATCTGTTTGTGGAGGTTCAGAACCTCTTTGCTCCTGCGATTGTCCTTTTAGTATATTTGAAAATGTTGAGAAAACAGTTGATGCAACATTTGGTAATTGTTGTGTAAATGATGCCGTCAATTGTGATGCCTGTGTCAATGGATTGAATGCAGATGCCACTGTTTGTGCTGGTTTTGTTAATGCATTATCTTGACCAAATAAATTACTGCTTGTACTGTATGTGTCTAAATCTTGTAATGGACTATATAAACCCTGTTGTCCAATTTGCGTTTGAGATAGTAAATCATCGGACGATTCTTGGGCATCAATCAAACTTATTTCACTGAATTGATCTTCTTTCAATACTGTTCCTGTACCCACGATCACACCCTTTGAGGAATCTAATATAACAAAATTGAAAAATCAAAATTTATTCATAGAATTCATACTCATTTAAAAATTATTAGAAAAATTAAATGACACAACGCAAACTATAATTAAATAAAAACGAAAAATAAATAAAGGCAAAAACGTTTGTTGTTTCTATTGAATTTGTGTTATTATTTTCTTATTTAAACATTGTCAAACCAAACCCTTAACCTAAATAATCAATTAAAATTATTAATTAAACAAAACATTAATTATTAATCGTTTTCTACTTAAGCAAAATTCTCTATCTATTCATATAAATATTTACGCCAAAACATAAATCATCATTTCAACATTTTGTTATTTAAAGAATTTTTCATTTTGACTGCAGAGATAAGAAACGGAAATTTATTTACAAGAAATAACTGATAATAAAAAAGTAAAAGTACGAAAAAAAAATATATATATATATGAAATAAATAAATTAAATAAACAGGTAGGAGGAGTGTGGCTTGAATGCAACGTATAAAAAAAATCAAAATTAAATGCAATCATAGGAAATGAAAAGATTTGTTAAATCAAAAAGAATTATGGTGGTGCCGGAACTCACTTCTTGTCAAGCGTTTTACTTATGGAAATTACTGTCAAACATCATTATCACTTAATATTAACGCAATAATGAGTCAACAGTACCCCAAAAACAAGAATAATTTACTTGCTAATTGCTTATTTAAAATACCGCGAATATGCCGGAACGCCGTCTCACTACGATGCATGACAAAAAAAGACCAGCTAAATACCACATAAATTATTTAATTAAAATTGTTACGCGTGTAGATAGAACTGTATCATGTTATTATCAAATTATTATTAACTATCACACATTAAATAGTTTTATAATAATAAAAAAAGAACTTTTTCCTATTCATAAATAATTCACATTTTGCCCATGAGCTTTTTTATTTTGTTAATAGCTTTAATATTTTTATTTTTTTTTATTTAATTAAATTATTAAAATAGAGATTAAACATTAATGTAAAAATAATAGAAATAGAATAAATTTGTCAGGAAGCATGAACTAAAATAAGCTCAACAACATTAAAACCACTCAGCTGCGTGGAGTACGTAGAAAAAAATCCAAACAGATAACATCAACTTGGATAAATCATATTTAAAAAAATTATTATATGTTTTACATATAGTAAAGCAAAATCCGTGTATAAACAGGAAAACCGTCACCTATTTCTTGTAATAAACGTTTAAATTGTAAACAAATTACAAACATGGTTTTATAGTGAAAAGTTTGCACATAAATTAACTAATCACAAAAACGTATCGTGGTATCATCACTATGCAAACAATTAAAAAAAAAAAGAAAACGAAAAAATATTTTTAAAATCATTTATGCTATGCAGAGTAAAAAAAATTATTAACATGTAGAGAGACAGACAGCAACTAAAGTAAAAAAAAAAAATAATAATAATAAAGCATAATAAAAACGCACAAAATATTGTTCATTTAATTAATAATTATGATCAAGGTTAATTTAAATTGAAAATTTAATAATAATAATAATAATAAACACAACACACAAATCAATCATAATTTTTTTTTATTTTTTTCTTTATTTGCTACTTTTTAATAAATTTAAACAAAAGGTTTTGATAGCAGTTTAAATATTTTTTTTTTTTTTTTTTTTTTTTGGTTATTAATAATTTTTTTTCTTTTTTGTTTTAATATAATTACTTCCTTATCCATTTTTTATTTATTTATTTTTTTTTTCTTTTTTTGCAATTTAATTTTTACTATGCCTGAAATGTAAATTTATTGATTGAATATCAGGTGGAATAAATATTAAATACCTACGCAAGTACCAATAATTGTATATTACTGTCACGTAAGCCCATTTAGTTATTTTTTTTTAGATTCATAAGATTCATAGAAACTAAAGACATCACCTGATTTATTTTATGCATAATAAATAATAAATAAATAAATAAATAAAATAAAATAAAGTAAAAATCCTACAAAACCACAAAACAAAACCAAACTTTTTTTTTTCACCTCTCTACATAATTTAATTTTTTTTTTTTTTTATTATTTTATCATAAATAAGACAACATAATGATGATAAATTAATATTCAACAAATATTAACAAAGATTATTTTATTAATAAATATAATAATAATCCACCAATATAATTTTTTTTTCTTATAACTTTAAATCATTGATTTTATTTTATTATTAACCAAAAATATTAAAAAAAAAAAAAGTATTTTAATATTCCAATCATGTATTAATACAATTGTAATATTATCCATAAATATTATTGTTTATACATATCGCTATATATGAATAAATTATTTAAACAGTTAAAGTTCAAACAAAAGGATGTTTTAAAATTGTGATCGGGATACTTCAAAATAATAATTTTTAATAAAAAAAAAACTAATAAAATAATTTTGCATGAGAATAAAATTGAAAAGAAACAACAACCAATAAAACGACGTTTAATATATAAAATTTATGCACAAAAGTTTATAAAAAAAATAAAAATTAAAAAAAAAATCTCTTTTATTTATGATTTTAAATACGCATAATTTATTAAACGGCACCAACTACTAACCAACAAACTAAACTAACAAAAATAAATAAACAACAAAATTATAATACAATAAAATGATAAAAATTAAAGCAAATTAATTATAGAAACATTTATTCCGTTCAAGTAGCTTTAGCTTTTAATTCTCTTTAATTTTTCAAGAAAAATAACCAAAAATTATATTTTAGTGTGGCGGCCTCAGATATTAAATAAATTATTATTTTGTTAATTTTTAATTGCATTTATATAGTTAATTGTGCACTTATGCATTATTTTATTTAATAATAAATAAATAAATGAAAAAAAAATAAATATTAGACTTTATTACTCTTCTATAAATAATATCAAAAATTTATTGTATTTCAATGTTAATTCTGGTAATTACGTAATAAATAGAATCCATGAAAACATTTAAAATGAAAAAAAATAAATAAAAAACACACAAAGTCTATATAGTGTCATTAAACAACGTAATAAAACAATATAAAACATACTAAATCACATCAAGAGCAAGGTATTGAATAAATAATTTTGTTAAAAATAAACTAAATAAACAATCAAAAAACGAAAAATGCAAATTTTTCTTAATAAAAATTCATTTTACAATAAATTAAAAATAAAAATCTAACCACAAGCACAAGTTAACGTAACGCGTTTTATATAACTTATTATCTAATTATCAAAGGATAAATAATATTCTTAGTAATGAGATTCAATCTTCATATTTATTCCGTTGTAATTTTTAAACAAACGTAATTACTCCTACGAAAGAGGATGTTTTCTAGTTTATTATGCGACAAACACAATTAACGCAAGAGCAACGTAAGAAATGTCACTTTAAATTTTTCATTACGATAATTGTGCTTAAACCAGTATACCACTAAAAATTACAAAATAGAAATTTACGATCGTAAAAACTATCTACCAAAACTACTCTCTGGATTATTAAATGTAAATTATCATTATGTTAAATCATGTTAAAGTTAATCAACGATGTTTAACTGACAGTCAGCAGGTCATAAACGACCTTCAAATATATTTTAACGACCCGCTTTAACAACAATAAATCTGATCAATACGGTTCTCCAATCATTAAATACATTTCGGTCGAATATTTATTTATTTTATTTTTTTATTTTTGGTTGTAATATAAACTTGAAATCAATGTTGGACGTTCGTATACACACACACACAATTATAGTCGATTCAGTTATTTATTTCTACTATTAATGTCAAAGGTACAGATTCTTAAGTTTTTAATTAAAATTTTTATGAATTTCATCCATTTTATAAACATTTTCCTTTTTTTCCTGGTCTACTTCTAAACGCCGAAACGATTATATACGTGACAGACAAGCGATAATTTTTGAAAACTCTCTTAAAAACTTTATACATGACTTTGTTTATAAGTTTTAACAGCAAGCAAAAAATAAATTAGATAAAAAGCGCGCCAAAACAATATTTAAAATAAAAATAAATGATTAAAATAAAAGAAAAAAAAAAACGATAACCTCCATAAATTAAAAAATTAAATTTTAGAAGAAACAAACAAAAAAAAGGTAAATTAAATATGCAAATAGTTAATTACAATAATATGTTAATTATAAGAGACAACTGCAAAAAAAAAATAAAAAAAAAAAAAAAAACAAAACATGTTAAAGAATAAATAAAACAAAAATCAATTAACACGAGTCAAAAAGTGCTAAAAAAAAAAAAAAAAAAAAATTGCAAAAATATTATCTCGTGAACACAGAGAACACACATAAACGTCTTTAATACGACTATACGATAGGAAATCAATTCAATTAAAATTAAAACAAAACCAAAAAAAATTTTAATATAAAACCACCAAATACGGTGATAAATTATGAATCAAAAATAAATAAAAAAAAGAAAAAATCACTTTTCAAATATATTTCTTTAAACCAGTTAATTGATGAATAAAAATTTAATAATAGCTACATCAAACATTTCATAAAAACATAAATGGTAAACATATTTAATGAAGAAAACCTTAACCTACAATATGAAATTTGAAATATAAAAAATTAAATCTTCAACAATAATAGATTTAAATAAAAACAAACAAACAAACAAGCAAACGAACGAACCAACACAATTAAATGATCATTTCACTTAAAAAATTATGCGAATGTCCGTTAAAGTTAGAAATTCAATTAACTGGCACACAGGTTGGCCAAAACATTTTGATTATTTTTTTTACACACAATAAATGGTTAAAATGTTTACAATAAAAAAAAAAAAAAGTAAAAAACTTATGCAAAATAGAAATTTCATTTATTATGTTTAATTAATTTTAGAGAAATAAAACATAATTTGAAAATTGGTTTTTCTTTCATCGATTTATTTCATGTTATTCCAGAGAAACGCAAAATTATTAACAAAAATACATCATAAAGAGAAACAATAATAATGAAAATATTAAATAACAATTAACTAGTCTCGGTCATTGTAAACATAAAAAAAAAGAAAAAATAAAAAAACAGTTTGCAAATCATTTTGAATTCATCAGTCAAAATTTATAATAATTATAATTGCAATGTAAACGGTTAACAAACATAATGTAATATTAATTGTTATTTAAATTATGTAATTTAATTAAAACTTTTAATTTATTATTACAAATATTTCTTTTTTCTATATAAGATGATCTCTTTCTCATTCTATTATTTATAATTATTATTTTTATTTACAAATTTTAAGCGAAATAATTAAAAGAAAATTCTCCTGTACAAGGTACAAGGTATTTCTAAATAATTATTATTAATAAAAAAAAAATATATAAATAAATAAATAATATTTAAAAAGTTAATAAATTTCCCTAAATCAAAGAAATGTATTTTGATTGTATTTATTTAATTAAAAATACTCTAAAAAGACAACAAAACTTTTTCTTTTACCTTATTTATTTATTTATTTATTATTTAGATATGCTAATTTTGATTAACAAAGTATTGTGAGTAACGAGCGAAAAGATCATAATTTATTTTACAATACTATTATAAAGCAGCAGCAGTTTATATACTTTTTGACCTTTTACTATATTAAATTGTATATACAACACACAAAACAAGAAACTTTTTTTTTTTTTTTTTGTATGACATAATTATTTATTATATACAATTTTTAATATGCTTGTGGTTTATGACTTTTACATTTAAATAAACTTCACAAGACATACAAAGATATAAAAAAAAAAAAAATAATAAACTTTAGCAAAACAAACATTAAATATATAAAACAACTTAAGAGAATATTCATCTTTCACTCAGGATTCGTCATATCTCTTTAAGTTCAATAGAATATAATACAGAAAAGCATAAAAACAAAGCAATTATACGAAGTTATTTCATTTATCTTTGATGTTATAGTAAAAATTAATTCAAATCTTTATTTGGTTTGTATACTTGAGACGACAGAAATAACAGCATAAGCACAAATATCTTCGATCTCGATTAAATGAATTTTTCTTTTAAAAAACCAAAATAACCACAATGCGATCTTCAGAATTAAAATCATCGTTACTATAAATTTAGTTTAAAAATAAAGAGGGAATGTATTGTGGATATCTTATTCTCTAGAATAGTAACAAGTAGAGGAAAAAAGTTAATTTTACACATGCACAGTGCAAAAAACCAGCAAGATTTACAGAGAAACAGAATCTGTCTGAAGACATCACTTGTGTGCGTTGGTCGCTTAATTAAACAAATTACTACTATCAACAGATTATAACATTAGTACCATAAGACGCATTTTATGACATAAGGAACCTTATGGAGAAAACTTATGAAGAAGAAAATGTCAAGCAATAAGTTTAAATGTTAAAAAAAATAAATAAAGAAAAATCTTCTTTAATATTATATCTTCCTGAATTTTAATATAATTAAAGTGAATTTAAAGCCGCCCACAGTAAAACGTACAGCTTAAAATTCAACACGAAAAACTACTAACCACACGTGAGATCAGTTTTGTGGTTTTAGTCCACGACCCTCTTAAATGACCTACCGTGGTACTTTTAAAATTATATCATCGTACAATAAAATTAACAAAAAACAACGAATCAATTACAGATTAACAAAAGTGTTAATTATTATAAAAAAAAAAAAAATAATAATTAAAAATTCCTCTTATAAAAAATTTAAATTAATCACAATTAAAAATAAATAATCGAAACAACTTAATTATTATGAGACGTAGATACAAATCAATTAGATAATTATTCTTTGTTACAATTGAATTATTATCCCTACATATAAAATTAATATCAATTAATATAAATTTTAATTAAAACGTCACAACATTCCACTCTTTTCGTCACTATAATAATTATTAATGTTAATACAATATATATTTTCTAGTCATTATTATATAATACATAAACAAGTTAAACAAGATTTTCCATAATTTTTGTAATTTTTTATTTAATAATAATTATAATTTTTTTAAACAAAATGAAAAATAAATAAAAGTAAATTAAAAAAGAAAAGGAGATTCAATTTATATACAGAAGTCATGTTAAAATTATGTTATTATCATTTATAATACATAAATAATGAATAAAATGAAAAAATCAATTTAAATGACCAAACTTTAATTTCTTAGTATAAAGTGTCATAAAATAATTTTACTGACCAAAATTTGTTTTATTTTATTATAATGACTAATTTATGTGTTGTCCTCCTTTTTTACCATAATAAATATTTAATACAATCACCTGCATAATCATCATCATCTTCTTTAACATCATTAACAACTTAAGAGAGAAACCACATATAATAAACTATAAAAAAAAAAAAAAAATCACATGCGGTTTTATGTCATTGATTTTCTCTCTGATTTACAACTTTTTTAACACAACAAGTTTGGAGTTTAATGTTTTTTTTTTTTTTTTGTTGCCAACAACTTTTTCTTATTCATATCTGTATGCAAATATTAATATAGGATGAAATTTAACAGTGTTAAGTGAATGTTCCGGACTGTTGTTGTTTGTTGTACGCAATAGTAAACATAATAAAATATTACAGAGAAAACACAAATTGGCAACATAATGTCTAGTCCGACAACAAGACTATACTATCGGACAATCATATTATAAACATTATGGTTGTATAATAATTATTCATCATGTGCTTTACATGTTTAACAAAAAAAAAAAAAAAAAAAAAAAAAAAAAAGGCATAAATAAGTAATGTAATAAAAATAAAAAAAATAAAGAAAATATTTTAAGTCGGTTGCAATTAAATAATATGCTTTTTTAATGACATCATTTAGCATAATATTGCTGTAAATGCAAAGCAAAGGATTTCGCTTCATTTTTTTTTTCTTCAAGTTATGCATTGTGTTAAAAGCGTTAGTTCTTTAAGATAACCAGCTTATTGCGGTTATCTTTTATATTTATTAACAACAAAAAAAAAAACAAATCCGCTTTCCACATACATACATTGTATTTTGCATTTTACATTATATCAGCATAATTACAATAAAAAAAAAAATTAATTACTACTTCCTATTGTAAACAGTAACATCCTCAACCAAACCCTATTTAGTTTTTTTTTTCATTTCATTTATATATTTGCACAAACAAATAATTAATAAATAATATTTTCTTTTAAACATTACAATAATAAGCTTTGACTGATGACGCTACAGACAAAGTGTAATTATTTGTTACAATAAATATTCAATTAAATTTTATCAAATACAAAAAAAAAACATTACAATATCGTTTCCTTTTAAATAAAAAAAAAAAAAAAAAAGAAAATTTTTTTTAGCAAATATTACAACATTTATGAATAGGTAAATAACCAAGCCAATGTAAGCAGTTTAATAACGATGAAAAAAATAAATATTTCTTTCAAATAATTAATTGAAATGTTGAAAAATTAAGCAATAATAACAACAACGACAACAACAGCACCAGCACAAGCAGCAGTCCAAAGAGAAATATAAAAAAAAAAAGATGAAATTACCAGAACGAAAAAAATTTATGATAAATTCAATTCGTACCATAAACAATTAAAGAATACATAGATCCATATATGAAATTAACAAACAAACAAACTTTAAAAAAGAAACTTCAAACAGATTATTAAAAAATAAATAAAATAAAATTATTTTCATTCTTTAAATTCCTCAGCACACCATATTTTGTGTGTTGCCTCCTCCTTCTCCTCTTTCATTTTTCTTAATTCGTCTTGATTTTTTTTTTTTTATTAATATTATTGCCGTGCTTCTGATATTTATTTTCTTTCTCATTTATTATTTACAAACAATTATCTTATTAAAAGAATTAAAAATTCTGTTGTTCCATCATGTTAATATAAAAGTGGAAGAAAATAAAAATAAAAAAATAAGAAAAACAAACATCTTGGTTTCAACCATGACATCCAAAAAATTTCAATTATTACGAATTTATTTTTTTTAAATTAATTATTATAATATTCAAATAGAGGACACAAAACATTTTTTTTTTGTGGTTTAATAATGGCAAAACATATTTAATTTTTTTTTATTATTATTACATATTAACCTTTAATAACCATAATCTGTTAAATCTGGTACCAAAAGTGAAAATAATAAAAATTAAAATTTGTTAAAAATTTGTAGAAGAAAAGAAATAAAAACCACAGAAAAAAATACAAATAACAACGCGCAAACAGAAAGAAAAAAAAAAACAATTATTATTTATAATAATAATAATTATTATTATTATTAAGACATTGTGATGAACGATTACGAAATTAAAATTTAACAAAATAAAATCTTTTCTGTTGTTCAGCCTTTTGAAACAAAACCTCCATTAATAAAAAAAAAAAAATTCATCAAATTATCTTACAAAAAAAATAAAAAATAATAATAATAATAAAAAATAAAATTATTTACTTTGTTTTTTGTATCCAAACAACAAATAAGCTTACGTTGCCCTACAGACGTTTTAACCAAAAATCAAAATAAAAATAAACAAAAAGGTTTAAAAGTTGTTTCAAGAAGAAACAGAAAATAAAATTTTAAAGACAAAACAATATGTTAACATCAACAGCAAACATCTAAATTAACAACAATAACAAACAAAATATTATTGAGAATTGCAAAAACAATAAACAGTAATAAAGGTAAAAAAAAAACAAAAAAAAAATGCAACATTTTTGTGCATAGGTAAGTAACTAAGTAATTTAAAAAAGAAAAAAGTCTACACACATGCAATATGTGGAGGGCATACTAAGTATGCAGTTTATACAAAATTTAAAGCAGAAACAAAAAAATAAACAAAATTTATATAAAAAAAACAATTGTATATAAACAAAGGTAAAAACTATAAAAAAAAAAAGAAAACAAAACAAAACAGCACTTTACATACGTAAAAAAAAAAACGCAATAAGCAAAAGAAATACCACTCAAGGGACAACCAAACAAACAACAACAAAAAATGCTCAAATTTATTATATTTTGCTTTGCATGCTTTGTAATTGTAACAAACGTAGAAGGTCGAATTAAATTTTTTTTTTTTCTTTTATACAAAATTTTCTAGACAAATACAAAAAATACAAAAAAAAAAACTTCTTCAATCATAATTATTTAATTTTTATATGAGAAATTAGAATAATATTATATATATTGTGCATTTAAACGTCATTTTTTTCTTTTTTTTTTCAATAGCACACATAGGAATATTTACATTGAAATTTGCAATTTAAAAATTAATCTATTTCATATTATTATATTTATGCAAAACTATGTACCATGAAAATTAATTTATAATTAATAAGCAAAATAATTGTAAATGTCTCTCTTGAGCGGGACAAAATCAGATTTTTTTATTATTATATAATCTAATTACATGTATTTATTACAACAAATATAACTGTCACACATCACTTTGATTACCAACTCAAATGTAATAAAAAATAAATAAAAATAAAACGAAATGTAAACTAATTATCATTAATAATAAAAAGTTATTAAAATTCCTTTAAAAAATTCCAAACTAATATAATCAAAATAAGAATAAAAAAAAAAAAAAAAATACGAAATAACATAAAAAGGTAAAAAAAAAATGTTAAAAGGATCATCATTGATGATGACTCAGAGAGATCCATTAAAAATTCTTATGGTGAACCAAAAAAAATAAAAACAAATTCTTAACTACAGGAAAGGAATTTTTTAACAAAGCAAGGTAAAAACAAATCAAGGCACAATAAAATCTGAACATAAGCTGCTTGGTGATATTATTATTGGGCATTTCACTGTTTAAAACACAAACAAAAATAAATAAAAAAAAGAAGTTAATTAAGGTAGTTAGATTGGAAAACAAAAGCATTTTTGGTCAATTCCAGTTGTGTGTATCTGGACATGTGTTGTTGCTGTAGTTGTTATTGTTATTGTGTTAACTGTGATGCTAAGAAAGAACGTAGAAAAACTAAAGAAAATTAAAGTTAAACAGCAACAAACAACATAAAAAATAAAACGCAGAATGAAATTAAAATTATTTAAATTTTTGTGTGCACGACACATTTGTAAAACTTGTTCGTAATTTTTAATTTTTTTTTTCGTTTTTTTACCTTCTGATCCTCAAATATTCCTTAAGATTATATTATTGTGCACCGTCCATTTAAATAATCAAATAAAAACAACAATTGCAACAAAATAATATCTCATTATCATTATTTTTGCATTGGTTACATATTCTTACAATAATAAATGACAACGACGTCAACATCGGCATAACACAACACAGAGGTGGTAGTGTACAGTTGATTATACATAAACATATATGTTTATTATAAAGAAAATTTCTTCTCTTTTTGCATAAATATAAATAAAAAATTGATAATAACAAACAAGAAAACAAATCCGACAAGCAAAAAAATGTAAAAGACACACCAAAACGGCAACGATGACAAAAGAAAAAGGAGAGGTTCAAGCTCGCACTCCACTTTGGCCTGCCAGGCTTTATAATACCCAGACCGACTCAAAATTAAACACAAAAATTAAAGTAACAAAAAAAAAAAAAAAAAAAACTATTCAGAAAATAAACACACAAATGGACTTCAAAATAATATAAAACTCATAAAATAAAAAAATAGCAAGCAAAAAATAAATAAAAAGTAAATAAAAAATTCAGCATACCTCTACTTCTTTAAGCTTCGCAGCATGGCTATATTATTGTGTTCATTGCTTTATATATTTTTATTATACATTTATTTATTTATTTCGTTTTTTTTTTCTTTTTTTTTAAACGCTTACCTTACTATTAAAAATTATATAAATAACATAAAAATAAATAAATAAATAATACAACCAACAAAATAAAATCAACAACAAATTAAATAAATATAAAATTATTTTTCAACTTGGCGCATATATACAATCGCGAATCAATTAGTTGTTTTACCAACGTTCGCGAGTTAAGACATAAATATATATATATATATATATATTATATATATATAAACGGTTATAGTAAAAAAAAAGCACATGGTTGTTTAGCGGTCGTTATATAGTTATAAGTATTTACCCATTATTATAAATAAATAAATGGAAATAAAATTATTAATCTGATATAATAAATATTCAGTTTAATTGATTTTAAGTTTTTTTTTTGTATAAAGCGTATAAAAGTGAGCAAATTTATCTGTGAAATTTTATAAATTATCTAGTTTAGTTCAACTTATAATTTAAATAAAAAAAAAAAAAAGTATAATTATGTGATAATAAACGTAACTAGCGTTAAATAATTAGTGTTAAATATTCAACAACCACAAAGTAACAAATAAGTTATTCTAATTAAAAAATTCTCTCTACATATTTTTTTATTAGAAAAGGTGTTAAGCCGTCATTATCACGAGATTCTTAATTATAAACTAAACATTTTTCTTTTACTCAAAATTATTTCACAAAAAAATATTTGTTATCAATATATTTAATAATTAATAAACTAACCAATCAATTTGCATAGTAAGAAAATATTAATAAAAGTTATGTTCACCGTTGCAAGTTAAAAAAAAAAAAAAAAATTGACACACAAAAATTTTAACTAGGATGAAAAAAAAACAAAAAAAATAAATAAATAAAACCGAATTTAGCACATTGTTTCAAAGAAGAAATAAAAATGCGTTTGATATCACATCTATTAAATATTTGTTTACCTTTCTTTTATATAAATACAATTAATCTTCTTTTATAATAAAACTACTTGACACGACACAACTATAAAATATTTATCTTTCTTTTTTCATATTATACAGATCGAAAACACTAAACACGAATTTTTTTTTTCTTTTTTTTCATACAAATATTTCTTTTCTACTTTTCTGTGATTAAGTGTGGTAAGATGAATTTATGTGATTTTGTTGTTATGTTAAAATAAACAACAATAACAAAAAAAAAAAAAACTACTATTAGTTGAAAGCACATTGCTAAATTAAAAAATAAACAATGTGTAAGTTGTGAGCATCTACCCCACCATCGTACCGCCACGGTTGCCACCTTCTGTAAATCAACATAAAAAAATAAAAATTTACACAGTGTACAGTGAAATGAAAACAACAACAACAATAAAAAAAAGAGAAATATCGGCTACAGACATCGCTTTCAGTTTCATTTCAGACACGCGCGAGAAAAGTCTGATCACAGGTGCATGTTGTAATCGTTTTTCTGTTATTGTTGTTCATAATTTTTTTTTCGTTTTTAAAAAATTTCACATGTGTAATTTGATTTTTAATAAATAATGTACACAATAAAGTCTACAAATAAAAATTAAATAAATAATCGTTAACTATTAAGTTATATTGTAATAAAAGATTGCCTAAGAGAAAATTAAGCATCACAAAGTTTTTTGCTGGCGGACGTGATTAAAAGTATATAAAAAAAAAATAATAATAAATTTAAGTGACAATGTTAATCATGATTAAGTTAAAATTAATCAGTGGTTTAATATAATGATTGAAAATTGTTTTTACTGCAAAATTAAATATTTCGTAAATTAAAAAAACAAGTGACTTGAACAGGCGAAATTTTATTACAAACAAATAAACAAGAAACCCTAAATAAGAAAAAAGTGAATGAAAAATAAATGAATAGCAAAATAAATAAAGTGTTTAACAAGTAAATTAATTAATAAAAATAAATAAATTTATTATTTATTATTTAACAATTTATTTATTTAATTATTTCTTTGTGTTTAACGTTAAAAAAAAATTTATAATTATAATTAAGTAATAAGTTTCTCTAACGTTTTTTTTTTATTCTTTTATTATTAAATAATTAAACAAAATTCGCAATAAATAATTTATTACAAGATAAAGATTAATTGACAATTTGTATAAATCATTATCTCACACATATTAGACATTTTATAAATTCTCCTTCATACGTGGTAAACACAGCTTTACTAAATAGTTTCATTCATAGCATTGATTAATTATTAAATTCAATAATAATAAAAAAAACTAAATAATTATTTAATTAATGAAAGGTTTTTCTTTTGTGATTTTACTTTCTTTTCATTTTAAATTTCAACCAAGAAATTAACTACCTATAAAAAAAAAATAAAAACAAAAAAAGCGACTTAACAGCACGTATTTTATATTAAATTTTTCGTTTTTTTATCATTTTTTGTTTTTTTTTTTTACTATACATAAAAAAAAAATCCCCAAATGATTGGTCTCTTAATTAATTTTTAAACATCATACACTACACACTTTCAATTATAAACGACGGAAATTCTTTTTTACAATCTACGTAATATTATAATAATAATAATAAAAAATAATAATAATAATAATAATAATAATTAACCTTTAATAATATAATATAAAAATAAAAATAACAAAAAAAAATTAATGTAAAGTTTATTATGTGAAATTAAAATAATCGTGTTAAATTAATTTTTATAGTTTATATACAAAAGCATAATAATAATAATTATTATTATTGTTATTATAAATTATTATCTATGGTAATTAGTAATGTATATAGC
Source organism: Ptychoptera albimana (assembly GCA_961205885.1). Classification (NCBI taxonomy): domain Eukaryota; kingdom Metazoa; phylum Arthropoda; class Insecta; order Diptera; family Ptychopteridae; genus Ptychoptera; species Ptychoptera albimana. The sequence goes on from OY540805.1 coordinate 12,057,269, forward strand.
CTAGTTTTGTCTAGTTCGCCTAGTTCGCAACCTTAATAATTTTAGTTTATTTCTTATAATATTTCCCATTACAATTAATGATAAATAATTAACAACAAGTGTATTGAAATTAAATATAATTTTCATTAACACTTTAAATAAAAAAAAACAAAACGAACAATTACAAAACAAAATCAATTAGAAATTTTTCCACCTTTTTAACAAAAAAAAAAAAAGAAAAAACCAAAAATATAATTTATTTATTTATTACAAAATCTAAAGTGAAATGACAAAATCATTAAAAAAAAGAAAAGAAAATAAAAGAAAAAAGAATTTATGAACAAAAAGAAAAAAAAAAACCTAAAACTTAATTACGTAAACAACAATTAAGAAATTAGCACCAGCGACGAACAACAATTAAAAACTTTACTTAATAGCCGCTTGAATATTTATTTAATGATTGCAAAAAAAAAAAAAAACATTAAATAAACATAAAACTTCAAAAATGCATTTCATTTACAAAAAAGAAAAAAGAAAAAAATCACCGCAATAAGCACAGTAAATTAATGTGAATATCACGAATTTACACCTTTGTTATTCACTGAAATAATTTTTAATTTTGGTAATTTTTTTTATTTTTTTGATGATGATATACGACTAGTCGTGTGAATCATCAAATTTATTAAAAAAAAAATAATTTTATTTTTTACCTTAAAGCGAAATAATATTTTTGTTATTATTAAAAATAAAAATAAAACCAAAAATATTGTCATATTTTGTGTGTGCGTTTCGTTTCTTCATTATACTATTGCTACAAATGTCGGTTATTTTAGTTAAATATTTTACCATGTGTGTTTGTGTGTGTGTAACTTTTTATTTATTGTATGGTGATAGCAGCCTTAAGCGATATTTAAACATTTTTTGTTTTATTATTATTGTTTATTTTTAATAAATTAACAAATCATAATAAAAACAAAAAAAAAAAAAAAAAAGAAAAAAAATTAATAGAATGAGTTAAGTGATTAGTTTTTGTGATATGTGGATAAAAGCACAAACTATACATAACCAACCAACACAAACTGCTAAAAAAAAAAACAAACAAACACCATTTACTATACACAAAACTAGTTTTATAATTAATTAAATAATATATATATTTTTTTTATAGATGCTAATTAAAATTAATAAAATTAAATTTATTTTATCTCTTTCTCTCTTGTGTTGTGATTACTTTTGTGACAAATATAAATTTAATTTTGTTGTCACTAATTATCAACCCAACTCAACATTTCTAAACAAAAAAATAAAAAGTAAATGAACCACCACACACACAAATATTAAATTAAAACAAAACCAAAAACTAGAAAATATAATTAATGACTACGATTTTATAGATTATTATCAAGACACAAAAATTAACTCTCGCTAAATTTTTGTTATTTTATTTCATCTATTATAATTTATTGTTTTCTATTCATAAAGGAATATATTTGTATCAAGTGTTATTATTAACGTTAAGGTGGTTTCATATATGTTTTAGATTTTATACGAATAATTAAGTATAGAAGATTAAAATGTACGATTCAACAAACATCGTTAAAGCTTAGAGGGTGAAAGTTGTTGTCCATGTATTATAATTTATTAACGTTAATATTTATTTGTTGTGACCAAGAAATAAAAATGAAACAAACATAGAAAAAAATTAAGCTTAATTCTCACATTTAATAAAAATTCTTCGATTTTATATAAAAATAATATAAAATTTCCACCTGCTTTCTATATAAATAAAATTTGAACAAAGGATTTACCTAAATATAATTAAGATGTTAATATAAACACTAATGTGTACACCGGTCTCGTAAATAAATAAAATAATAACAAACAAACAAAATTCCAACATAACTTCATTAAAAATAATTACAACCAACAAACCAATAAATAATAATAACACCACAATAAAACTTTATTAAATAATTTATTGTGATATGAACTTTGAATCTTCAGTCATTTTTACAATAAATAATTAAGAAAACAAAACAGTTTTTTTTGTTATTTTTTATATTATGACTTTAATTTAATTTGACCAAACAACTTAAGACAATTTAAAAGCGAAGAAAAGATGAAGAAGTAAAAGAAAAAAAAAACGATTTGCATAGCATATAAAACAGGATTAAACAGGTTTGCATACCGGTGTGCTCAAATTTAGATAAAATATTGATTAAAAAAAAAAAATTAATTAAAATCGTAAAATATTTAAAAGATGCAAATTTTCAAGTAAATAAATAAACGAAAAAACGAAATAAAATATTTTAAATATGCTTAACGAATTTTTTGTGTTACTTTTACTAAAAATTAAAAATTCTTTTTTAAGCCATATAATAATTATAATCATAATAATAATTTTACCTCATTTTTTATTAATTTCAGTACTAATAAACAAATATTATATACATATAATACAGACTTTAAAAAATAAAAAAAAAAAACTTTCCAAAGATATGACACAGTACAAAAACTAAATACCAAAATCACGACAAAGCTAAATTAAAGTTAAATAGTTAAACAGTTAAAGGTGAATAAAGTTTAATTTTTTTTTTGTTATTAAATTTATTCAGTGATTGAAACCTAAAGTTAAGAAATATAGAGAAAACAAAACAAAACAAATATAAAAATGCAAGTGAAGTTAATAAATAATAAATTACATACAACGAAAATGTTGTTATTTTTAATGTCATCATCAATATCATTGATAAAATGTCAACCAAATTATCCATCAGATATTGGTGACACTTATTCATCACCAGGTTTTGATGGTGGTGATATACAGGGTGAAAGTTCAGAGGAATTTTTTGATCCAATGCTACAAAATATACATATATATAAAGATTTTATAATGCCTTCCGGGAATGAACAAGATATTATACAATCACAATTACAACATAGATCAACACTGGATACAACACCAATACAGATATCATTATCAACAGCATCGTCTTTGCCATCTACTACGTCTGCAACGACAAATTATATAGATTTAGAGGATATTGTATTAACTAAACAAGAGGAACAACAACAGCAGGTACCAGATAATGAAACATCCAGTAGTTATGAAACAACAAAGGGTATTGCTAGCACTCCATCATTATTAGAACATTTAACCACATATGGAAGCCTAATGGATGCTTCACTTGAAGTTGACACACAAATCAATGAATCAACGAATGATAATGACTCTGAACAATATTATCAAGAACGCACTGGTGGCGATTCATCAATCAATCATATCATACAAAACCAACAAACAGCATCTAGTTCAGCATCATTAGTAAATACAGTAATTAGTTCAGCATCTGAATTACAACCAAAATTACGTAATGATTCTGACATTGAGCTAGAACAAGTGTATCAACAAAGTAGTGAAAATAATAATGACAGTGATAGAGAAAATGAGTACACTGCTGATGAATTGCAACAAACAACAGTTTTAACAACATTAATTCAGCCACAGCCAATTCCTGCCACAAGGATGAAACAAGGAAAACAAATACGTATTTATCGAACAAGTGCGGATGAAGTTTTGCGTGCCTTCCTTGAAGATCCTTATATACGTTCACCATTAGCTGCACTATTTGACACCTCACCACATGCATTAAGAAAATCAAAGATATTATGGAAAGCAGCACTACGTCCAAATACACCCATGGATATTGTATTAGTTGCTTATAATTCAACAGGTAATTTTGTCATTTTTCTTTATTAATTTCATTTTATTTACACTCCTAGTCAAATATATAATTTATTGACAAAAAAATAAAAATAATTTCTATTCAAAAAACGTTGATAAAATTAATTTGCATTTTTCTATAATAAAAATCAAAAAAAAAAAAAAAAAGAAAAAAATTTTACGTAAATAAAAAAATCAATAAGCAATTTTTCAAAACAATAAGCAATCAATAAACTTACTTTAATGATCACGGTGTTAAATATTAAAAAAACTTATTATTAAATTTAAATGAACTTGAGACGCGGCTACATAACAATTTATATACAAGAATAAAAAATAAAATTTATTTTATTATTTGTTGCGGTAAGGAAATTACATGGAAAATATAATAATAAATGTTAATAGTTTTAACACGGTACAAGTGCAGTGAATTTGATACCTTTTTAATTTCATTACAATACATTGTGAGTGATTGTTGTTTAGTGGTTTTTTTTTTTTTTTGTGAATGCGGTGGAATTACCACATTATGCAATATTTCTATAGTAAACCATTGGATGTTTAGATTTATTATTTAAAATTATTAAAGATTGATTGATTTTAATTATTTATTCTTAATTTAATATTATATAATCACCGTATAGTGTTTTCAACTACCTATTTAAATATCCTGTTAAATATTTATTATTTTTCTTATGACATATCTTTATTATTAAAGTAAAACAATAAATGTCATAGTGTATTTCGTATTCACATTCAAATCTATTCATAAATTCAATTAAAATTAATTTCATTTTCTTTTCTTTTTTTTTTTTTTTTTTTGCTACAAATTGAAAAATAAGAAAAAAATCTTTATCATTCTTATAATTATAATTACAATTATAATTATTATTGCAATTATAAAATAACAATTTGATAGAAATTATCATATCAATCATATGTATACGTTTTTTTTTTTTATAGAAAAGCACACAAACTTAAAATTAAATTAAATTTATTTATGCAAACAGACGAATTAATAATTAATTGTCAAATAAAAAATAAAATTAAATTTATTGTTATTAAAAAAAAAAAAAAAAAATTATGAATAATTATAGAAAATGATGATGAATAAATTCCGTTTTAAATTTATATAATTATATTATAATAAAATAATTAATATTTTTATTAATTATTATTCATATTCTTTAAAAACCACATATCGTCCCGGTCGTTGTTTTCGTCGTCGTAGTCATCGTCGTCATCGTTAAACAATCAAACAAAATATTTATTTATTAATATTTAAACAAATGTTTTGTTACCAAAAATTATTTACATATGTTAATTACATATTTAATATTTAAGATAAAATAAGTAGTACATAACACAAGAGTAAATACACTTTAGCTTAAAACCTTTCTCTCATTTATTATGGTTACAAAAAAAAAAAGAAAAAAACAATTTTTTTTTTGTAAAAACAAAACAATTTAATGCAAAAAAAGGAAAAAAATCTTTACGGCGCTACTTAATAATTAAAAAAATAAAACATTTGCCATTTAAGTAATTATTATTGTTTCTGCACATTTGTGTACAATATAACAACCATGTGATGTTATTTTTTTTTTATATTTATCTGAATATACAAAAATGTAAAGTAACAACCAAACAACCAAGCTTTAAGTCAACAACATAGCAAAAAAAAAAAAAAAACTTTTTCAACTTAACTTTCCCACTTCACCTATATTAAAAGTCAACTTAAAACTTAAATTTCAATCATATGTTTATTTTACATAAATTATTCTGTGCTTTATATAAAACGGAATAATAATAGCAGAAAAAATTTTTTAGTTTTTAGAAAAAAAATATGATCTGATCGCAATTTGAAAAAATTTCATCATCATTCAGTTATTAAACTAACTTTACTTTACTTTACTTTACTTTACTTTACTTTACTTTACTTTACTTAACCATCATTAACACAAACGAACAAACAAACAATAATTATATAAATCAAGTTTTATACGTATTCGTATACCGTATGCTAATTAAATTAATATATAAACAAGGTGTAAATTTAATTAAAACTTTATGTAAATTATTAACACTTAAAAAAGAAAAAAAAAAAAAAACAAGTCATGTGTCGCCTTATTTTGATGTTTTGAATGCAAACACAATTAAATACCAAAGATTGATATTTAACCAAACAACACGATCAAGATAAATAATTTAATAAATAAAAATATATTTTCATTATAGAAAAGAAAGTTACACAAAATGCATTGCGCATTTAGAACGTTTCATAAAATTACGAATAATTTTTCCTAATCCGTTCCTAATATAAGCAATATGCATTCCATGTGAAGGTCACTCGTTGTATATTTATCATACAAGATAGGGCAAAGGGATAACGAAATTAATAATATCATCAAGTTCTTTAACGCTTAAGTACGATATAAAAAAAAATTAAAAAAAAACTTCAAGGTTAACGATGCCACAACAACTACCATAACAAAAAAAAAAAAAACATTCATAATAGCACAGCTTTGTTAACATCTCGTTAAGTAATTTTAATTAATTAAGTAAATAAAAATATATTACAAACAGAGTGATATCTACCACTTTGCAAAAAAAAAAAAAAAAGAAAAATACTTTTAATTGATTAACGATTAATTAAGTACACAAAAAAAAATCAGCTAAATAAACAAAATTAATGTTAATCAAATACAATGTACAAATAATTGTCTCTATTAAATATTTTATTACAGTAATTAATAATTTATTATTAATATATATATTATATGAACTTTGAATATATTAAATATATTATTAGCGCATTACTAATAAATGATTTACGATTGATTTAATTCCCACGACAAAGCTGCATAACTATACCACGCATCATAATCATAAACTATAAATTTGTATATCAAAATATTAATAATTTTTACATTACTATTCACTGCTTATTTACACGTAATGATGCAAAAAAAAAATTTTACTAAAGTCAAGTAATTAATATAATTATTAGTATTGATTGAAATTAGCATATTGTTGACCGAGTGACAGCATTCTAATTTATGCAAAATACTACAAAAAAAAAAATAATAATAAAAAATTTTAAATTCATTTAGCTTGAGTATTCTTTTTACAAGATAAATAAATTTATTATTTTTTCTTATAAATTATGCTAACTATCCACATGCTTTGTGTTTTAGATGACTTTTTTTTTTTTTAATTTATTTTTACATAATTTTTTCACTTTTACTTTACAACATTTAAACCACATTTATTTACGTTGTCATCATTTTTACAAATTATAATTTTAAATTAAGCTTTATTTTTTGACCGATATAATATTATTATTATTATTAATAAAAATAATATAACGTCTCACATGACAAAAAATAAAAATAAATAAAAAATATTTTGCTAAACAAGAAGAAAAAAATGTTTATACATAAAAAGAAACAAAACAAAACAAAACCACAGTAAACACTTAACATTTAATATGTTAAAATAAAAAAAAAGCAGCAAATATAAAACCTGTCTTATATAAAAAAAAAAACCTTTACGATTAATAATTTAAAATTAAAATTAATAATAATAATATTAATAACTTGATCATAACATAAAACAAATACAAACAAACAAATAATGCAACCAGATTAAGCTTCTTTCGCTTTTGATTTTGATTTTTATTTTTGTTTTTAGTTTTGTCATTTAATTATAAAATAAAAATAATTTAATATGCCTAACATAACTAAATGTACACGTCGTCGCATAGCATATATAAACACAAATATTTCTCTACGATAATGCTGATCGCATACCATATAAACGCAAACAATTCTATACAATAATGCTCATAAATAATAATAATAACAAAAAATGTTAACACAATTAAAATACTCGCTATTTTTTAATGATTAACTAATTAATATTATAATAAATAAGAAGATTGATAAAGATAAATAAAATTATACTAAGCACTATTCAATAATTATATTTTAAGAACTTGAGCATTATTATGCACTAAATACGGTAACCGTTGCCAAAAAAAAATAAAAAAATCTTTTATTTACAAATAGCTACACACAAGTAGCAAAAATATCTTTAGCTATTCTAACAAAAATATGTCAATGTCAAAACTATGCTTAATTATAAATTAAGCCGAATTAAATTTTATAAAATTTCCCATTTTTTATCTGAATTTTTCAACAAGCATTTTACTTGCCAGCAAAAAATTACCAAAGCTTAATTATTAATCACTTTTATAATTAATTACATCAAAAAGTGTGTCTTTGTCTATTTAAATAATTGAAATATTGCAAATAATTCCAGTCATAAACAAACAAATGATTAATTAAACAATAATAAATCACAATTAATTAAAGTAAAAAATTTATATTTTATTTATTTAAAACTTTAATAACTTAACAAAAAAATATTTTTACTATTTTAACACCTGAAAAAAACCAAAAAAAAAAAACTCGCTCTACATCAACTTTCTCCAACACACAAATTATCAGATTAAAACATACAAAAATTAATTTAATTTAATTTAATTTTTTTTTTTTTCTGTTACCTATCCACCTGGTTAAAATATTTGATCAACATTAGCTTTATTTTATTTATTTTTTTTTTTTGTTTGTTTAAAACGAAAGGAGTATTAATTCCAATGCTTTTTAAGGCTAATAAAAAAAAAAAAAAAAAATACTTTGCCCAATAAATAGTAAAAAAAAAAAATAAATAAAACAAAACACGCGATAAAAATAATTTTATTTAATTTATTTCACATAAAATAAAATAAAAATAAAAAAATTATTATTATTCATATTTTACAGAAATTTAAATATTTTAATAATTAAAAAAAAAAAATATTAAACGTACACACGAAAACACATAAAAATCATAATTTCATAAAAAATAAAACAAAAAAAAACAGTTATAATAAACGTTGACACATGTTTCACCAAAATAATAATAAAAAATCATTATTTGACAAAATAAATAAAGAAAGAAAGAAAGAAATATAATAAAATATCGTCACTAATCTATTGTAAAAATAAAATCAAAGTAATAAACAACAAAAGCATTTTAACTACACTGCAAATTAATTAATTAATAAGAAAGAAAAAAAAAACTTAACAAAAAAGCATCTTCAATACAGAAAAACAAATAAAAAAAATTAAAAAAAAAAAAAACATAAAAATAATTAAGAAATAAAAAAAATTTCTTACGTTTACGTCAACATTGTAAAAACAGACAAACTGACTAGCCTCAAAAAATTTTTATTTTTATTATTTTTTTTTTAATTTGTCTTCGTTTCATTTACCAAAAACTTTTTTTGTCTTCCAATAATGAATAAAAAATAAAATAAAAAATGATTGCTGCTGCTGTTGCTTATTAATTAATGGCAAAGGAAAAAAACAAATCGTAAAAATCAAATGTTAATTTAGCATTTTTAACATAAACATTATGTATAATCAATCAAGACCTTCTGCACACATTATTTCAATGAAGAATAAAATTAGTTATTGAAAAATTGATTAAATTCTAAACAAAGCAATCATAAACAGTAAAAAGAATAATTAAAATTAAACTTGATGATGATAACTTATATATAATTAATTAATTAATTAATTAATTCATTCATTTTTTTTTACGTAGGTGTTGGTGTGACCTTTACATTTAACAATACAAGAAGTATGTTAGCTGGTCTGGATAGTTTACAAGGATTAAAACCGTCATTAGCAACCGCATCAACAAATAATATACCATTAAATACAGCTGGTAATGCATTTTATGGTATAATTAGATCAGCAGAATTAATACCATATGACAGTGCGATATTTATAAGTACAGATGAATTACTAACGGACAATGCTTTGGCGCGTGATGCAGCATTAACATTACTCAAAAAACGTATACGTGTAAGCAGCTTTTTAAATAATAATTGCTTTCTGGTTCTTTTAACGATCACAACATTTATTTGTTTTTTTTTTTCTTCTTCTTCTTTTTTTCTTTTGTGGCTTTTTTAGTTGTACTTGATTTGGTTTGGCAACACAACGTTAAACGAAAATGAAACAATACAGAGCAGCACAGGTGGAATATTGGGCGAAGTTGCTTTACGTTCAGGCGGTGAAATACTACACGTTACAGACGAAGCATTCAGTCCTAATGGTGATATAGGAATGGTAATAGAAAAACACTCGCATTCTAATTATGTCTTAATTAAATTTTTATATATTCCTATAGATAACACTAGTTGTGCGAAACGATTTAAAGGGACCAGAAAATTTTGAAATTTTACCAACCGACACAACATTATCAAATTCATATTTTAAAACTCAGGGATATATCGATACAGCAACATTTGAAACAACACCAAACGGTGGTTAGTTTATTATTTCTTGTGTTTTTTATATATATTAAAAAAAAAAATATGTTTTTGTTTTTGTTTTTTTATTCTTAATTAATTAATTATTTTTTTTTTTATTTCTTATTATTCAAAATAATAAAAAAATAAATAAAGAATAAAAGAAATTTTTTATTTTATTAATAGAAGAAATATTAAATTAGAAAATAGAAAATAGGAAATAAATATATAATAAAGGAAATAAATAAATACAGATTTATATGCTATGCATGTTAATAAGTAGAGATGGGTCGATATTTGAATAACTAATATTATAACCATGTTATTGAAATATAGCTAGTATCATAATTAACTGTTATCGGAAAATGGGTGTTATTGATATATCATTAAAAATATTTTTTTTAATTATTTGCTATCGAATTTAAAAAAATCATTTTGAATTATTTTTACAAACGTCAAACGTACGCATTAAAAAATTGGTTTAGCATGTTTAGGCGAAAAAACAACAACAATTGACTTAATTCCACACATTTAAACATAATAAAAATAAACCACTATATATGTATCATATTTGGATGTATTGTTTTAAAAAATAAAATATTTGGAATATATTCTGTCCATTTCGTTCATTCTTTCCTTAGCTCCTATAAAAAACATAGGATGTACTGCTCAAACAGCTACTTGATGCTGTTATAACAGCCAATATCATTTTTTTTTTGATATATCATTAGATATTTTTAATATATTCTGTCCATTTCGTTCATTCTTTCCTTAGCTCCTATAGAAAACATAGGATGTACTGCTCAAACAGCTACTTGATGCTGTTATAACAGCCAATATCATTTTTTTTTTGATATATCATTAGATATTTTTAATATATTCTGTCCATTTCGTTCATTCTTTCCTTAGCTCCTATAGAAAACATAGGATGTACTGCTCAAACAGCTACTTGATGCTGTTATAACAGCCAATATCAGATATATCAGTTTGTCAAATATATCAGCCAATTCAAATGATATTCAACCAAACTGTTCTCGGCTTCTCCTTGTTATTCCGATCTTTCGTAGGATATTTACTTGTTGTATATGTGTATTTTTTATTCAATGCGAGCGTATTGTTTATATTAAAAAATACAAACGCATTGATAGAAAATAGACTTTCTCATGAGTTTAATCTGTTTTCCATATATTTTTAAATTTTACTTTTATTATTACTAATTTAATGCCCGATTTTTTTATTTATTTAATCAAAATTGAAAACAGAAATTTTCATTTATCATTTTTCAAAAGTGCAAAATTTTATTTATTAATCCATCGTTAATAAATTGATCAACCAATAATTGTAATTAATATTATTATAATTACTGTTTTAAAACTATAATCTGCCTAAATGAACATGATTTTTTTTTGTCGGGTCACTAGTTTTTTATTTAATTGCTTAAATTTCTGTGTTTAAATATTAAATTTGAAACTACAAAATTAGACTTTTAAGACTTTTGGTATCAAATTAAAGATATTAAAAAACTGTAGTAAAGCATAAGCTATTTTTTAAGATATGTATATTGTGTGTTTTTTTTAATCACAATTAAATTAAATTAATTTTTTTTACTTTAGTATTAGTTTAATATTGATTTTGGGAATGTTTTAAAATGAAAATGTTTTTTCTGATTGCCGGAAATGTAATGGAAACTTTTTATTGGGGCATACAAATATAAAGTACTGTTTTTTTATACTTTTTATTAGATACCAAATTCCATCTTCATTTTTCCACAGGTTTAGCCTTCAAATTTATATAAGGATAAAAAAAAATTAAAAATATTTAAATAACAGGAGACCCTGTTATTTTTAACTGTTATTAAAAAATAACTATAACAGTTATAACAGTTAATGAAAAATAGCTGTTTTGCCCATCTCTATTAATAAGTTTACTTAAAAAAATAAGGCTGTTTGTTTGACCACCCCCATCTAATTAAAATTTTAATTTAAAAAAAAAAATAAATAAAAAAAAAATAGATTAAACAGTGTGACCCCCGACCCGTTTTTTACTGCAAAGTAAAATTTTTTTTTTTTCTAACTTTATCACAACAATTAACGCTTTAATAATATGTTCAATAGGTCAATCAATTTACGGCATAATTATTCTATTAATTTAGTATTAACCTTAATATTTTATATAAATTATAAATAATGCTCTCAATATTCTTAAAAATAAGCAAAAAGAATTCGTAAAGAATTTTAAATGAAAGAAGAAAAAAAAAAAAAAAACACACAAGAATGTTGTACCAATAAAACAAAAAAAAAAGGCAAAGAGAAAAGAAATAAAAAAAAAAAAAATAATTTAATAACATAAAATATGTATATTAAATTCCACCGGCAAGTACACATTCCTTTAATCATAAAGGATATTTTTAAATAATCTGTTAACCTTTTTTTTTATTAACCTTACTACAAAAAAAAAAAAAGAAACTACTTTCAAAAAATTTATGTTAAACCATGTTTAAGGCATATTTTAATCAATTCCAATATAATTAATTAATAATAAAATAAAGAGTACAAATCATAAAATAATTAATAAAAAAAAAAAAAAAAAAAAACAAAAATAGTATATTATATATAATGTGTATAAATAAATAAATACTTTATTATTATTACCTATAAATATTATAATTATTCCTGACTAATTAATTAAAGAAAAATAAATTTAATTAAGTAAAACTTGAAACCAGAAAAAAAATATTTTTTGTTTTGTTTTGTTTTGTGAATAAAATTAAATAAACTTTAATTATCTGTTGTATTAAATAACAATTATTTAAACATAATCACATTTTAAAATTAATTATTAATTAATATTTTTTAATTAAAGGAAAAAAATCAACCAACGTAAAAAGAGGTTAGAAACAAAGACACAAACCAAAAAAAAAAACACGAAAACAAAATTTTTTCTTTCTATTTTGACAGTTCTCACAAGGAATGAAAACTTCATCAGAATTTTACCCTTTATTAAACAGTCTGTTATCACATCCAATAAATTTATCTCACTTAAAAACTAATATATTTATATAACTTGAAAGATTTCATTAACTTCGCTACATTTATTTTTAATTTAAATATTTATTAATAACAACACAAAAACATTAGGTAATTTCAAAGAACGGAAAATTTATATAGAAACGAAACAAAACAAGAAAAAAAAAATGCAAAATACATTTCACTAAAAAAAAAAATAAAAAACTTATATTTACTTGTGTTATGTCTCGCAGCTAAATGACGTCATGTTACCGAAAAAAAAAATAAATAATTGTTTCTTTCAACTCTTTTTTTTTTTATTTATTAAATCGTGCTTATAGAAAATCAAATCAAATAAAAATCACAAGAAAATAAAAAAAAATATTTTTTTTTGTTTATGTAAAATTTTCATAGAAAAAGAATTCAATAATTGTCATTGATGGAGCTTTTCTTACATGTAAACACAAAAAGCATGCGCAGCTGTAAGCACAAAGTTTTTTTTTCCTTTCCAATATATTTTTTATTTTATATGGTGCTTACGACCAAACAAGTAGTTTTCAATGTCACAACACACTATATATAAACAATTGAGATAACAGCTGATTCTATATTAAATTTACATCAGAATAATTTAATTTTCACACAGAATTTAATTAATTTTATTAGAAACAAAACTAATGCAAATGATCAATACAAACTAAACTTTTGTATAATTTTTTTCATTTTTTATTTATATTTTACAATAAAAAAAATTTTTTTTTTTTTTTATTCAACCGGATCTATGTACTTTTGCTACTTATACTACTGACATCTTTTGTTGTTTTTTTTTCTCCCTAAAATAGGTTCGCTACTTTACTACACTAAAAAAAAATATATTTTTTAATTTATAAGATTATCAAACAATAATTACTACAAAAAAAATAAATTTTTTTTTTCTATTTTCAGTTAAATATAATAAAAATCACCAATCAGATGGCACAAATATTGATCAAGCAAATCTAAACTCTAATATAAAAATAGAATCAGAAAGGGAAAAAAATAAAGGTTGGTTAAACAGATTTCTACATTATTATTATTATTAATACAAAAAATAATTAGTTGGTTTGTGTACAAACTAGCTAACCGGTTATAATAATCATAAATAATAATAATAAAAAATAAAAAATGAAATTAGAAATTAAAATAGAAAATAAAATCTAAATAATAATAAAAATAATTAGAAACGAAAAGAAAATACATTTAAAAAAAAATAAATAAATAAAAAGCGTATATAGAGCGTATTTATTATTATTATATTAAATCAGATTATATTTATAACTTAAATGACCTTACGTTAAAGTAAATATTAAACGAAAAATATAAACAAGGCATAAGCGTAACATTGCAACTTTTTTCTTTTAAATCTCATTACACATTATGTATTATTAATTATTAATTATTATTTATAACAATCACAACAATTAAATAAACATTTATTTAATACTAACCACCCAACTGATATAATAATTAAATAAAATTTATCACTGTACACAATCCGTTGTTAACAGCACAACTTAACCTCTGATGTGTTGTAATAAACAAACTTTTTACTTCCACAGAAAATTCCAAAAGTAAAAATAAATTAAATAAAAAAAAAACTTTCAACAAAAACCAATCATAAAACTTTTTATGTTATATTTCACCAAATGATAATTAACAACTAAATTGTTTTAATTAAAAAAAAAAAAAATAATGATATTTTTTTTATTTTCATTCAAAAATAGAATAGAAACAATGAAAACATAAATAAATCTTATAGAATAATATGTGAAATACTTTGTACTTTACTACTTTTATGTATTTCAACTACTTTTACTTGATTAATTAAATAAAAAAAAAATTTTTTTAATTATTTTCTTTATTTAAAAGAAATTGGTTACAATCTATGAACTTTAGTCAAACATGACGAATTTTCAGTCAAATTTTATATCTTCAAACACTAATACTAATTTCGGTTTTTTTTTTTTCTTTACCATTTTTCCTACTAGTTAATAAAGATAATTCAAGAAAAAAAAAACTCCTCTTATCAGCAAGTCTACATTACAATTTAATTTGTTTTTAATACAAATAATTTAATCGTCATTAATAACCCACCGATTATAATTTATTTAATTTTTTCTCAACGTAATACGCGCACCTTCTCTGTTTAAAAACTGCATAACGACTGAAACAATACAAATATCAAAAGAATTTCCTCTAATTCACACGTCAACGAAACGTATGATCAAAGTACAAATTATTCATTTATGCGGTTACTACACAAGCAAAATAATTAACCTGTAGATCTATCTAATAAATTAATTTAAAAAAACATTTTATTTCTTTTACTCTTAAATACAGATTCATACGTAGAAACATTTGATCCGAAAAATTTTCGTGTATTTTCCCTTTACAATAGTGAAAAAACAAATTTAAGGTAATTTATTATTAATAAACTTTCGATTTTTATAATTATTAATATTTTCATTTTTTAATTAACTAATCAATTTTTGGTATAGAAATAATTTAATTGAGAAATTAAATGATTTAAGTGTTGAAGAGAATGGCTCTTTCTTTGAGCGACAAGTACGTTTTCCCGATAATAATCTATACGAAAATGACGATGACATTCTTAATGGTTCGTTTTTTTTTCTTTTTTATTCATTAATTAATTAATTAAATAGATAAATTTAATAATATTCCATATGTTATGTTCAATATTATAGAAACAGAGATAATACACGTTAACGATCATTCAGCTAGACAATCAAACGCATTACAAACAATTTCAAAAATTGAATTAAGCACACAGTCACAACTATTAGCAACACCTGGTGCACAAGTTCAGGTATTCAAAAAAAAATCAACAACAACACAAAAATCATTTATATGTTACAAAACAAATTCAAATTCAAATACATTGGCTTATAGATTTATTACGAGGTAACAAACTTACGCGATGAACCGTCATTTCATAATTTCCGGGTTAGCGATGAAATGGGATATTTACGATCTTTAATACCACAAAATATATTATTAGCTGCTGGACAAACGACGAGTGTCGTGGTAACAGCGTATGTACCGCCAACAGCAGAAATTGGTACACGAGATAAAATAACATTAACATCACAAGGCGTGGGATTAACGTCACAATCAGCTTTCTTAACAGTCACAGCAAATACTGCTAGTCAGGTAAAACATTTAATTCGCTTTTGAAATTGTGCAAGAAAATTGAGAAACCATTGTATAATAAAAATAAATAAATATTTTAAGGATACGACGCTACCTAATCTTTATTTTGGATTCGGTAGCCGTTGTGAGGGTAAAAGTGGTCCAGGCACTTGCGCTGGAGCAGTTTGGTCATTAGAAGTTTCAGCACAAGACTTTGACACAGGTATCTTACTATTAATTTTAGTTTATTAAAGAATTATTGTTTTAACACGATTTTACAGGTATCCTCCGTTTACAATCAACCCCTAAGGGTATACTTGTGCGTAATACATTTTCAGCTGGAACTAGAGAAACAGTTAAGGCAACGTATACATCGTCATGTTGTCAACCAAGGGTAACAGTGATTGCATACGATGTAGCTGGAAATCAACGATCAGTAACTGTTGACGTTACTGAATTTTATTTAAATGAAGCATCAATTGCTGCTATTGTATTGGGTTCAATATTATTAATATTATTAATTATATTATTTATTGTTTTAATATGTTGGTGTATTAAACGTAAAAAGGCGTCCAGAGAATTACCAACATATCGTAGCGATAGAGGATTAAGTGGTGAACGTCGATCACCCAGATAAATTTGTTTTATTGATTTATTTCTATTTTCATTAAAATTTCAAGCTTTACATTACATTTTAAACAAGAAGTCACAGTATTTTACATTTTTAATATTATTTTATTTAAATTAATTTAATTATGGTTGAGGGTTGAGTTTATTTAATGTTTTTTTTTTGTTTTTTGTATTTTAAAAGTGCCAAATGTATTATAAATTTTTTGATTAAATAAACATTTTTTGTTATACGATATATTCTGTTTGTTTTTAATATAAATTTAGGTCATTAACTTAAAATAATAGTATCAAGAGATGACCTACATTTTAAATTTGTTTGTTTGAAAATATCAAAATTAATTTTAAAAAAATTTTGGATTTAGTTTTGTCAAACATATGGAGAGTTTTAGAAATGACATTTAATTAAACGTAATATGAATTTGATTTAATTCGTTTTTATATTAATTAATTTAATTAATTTTCTATCTAATTATATTTCTTATCAGTACATAAAGCAGCTTCGTGTATTTCATTTCATATCAGTTAATTAAACTAAACTAATTACGTACACAAACGAAACGTCATTTATTTAAGGTTATGATCATTAATAATTCAAAAAAAAAAAGGTAAACATTCAAGAGATTGACTATATTGCTTAAGAACACAATCGACTTACCTGTCTCAACTTTTGTCTTTACAATTGGTGGAGGAATTGCAGCTGGTAACAAAACGGCATTATGTGTAAAATCATCGAAGGTTAATCCTGTAACGGCGGCACTTAAAAGCGGATTTTTAATAACTCGCGACGTGTCACTTTGATTCTTTTGTTCAGACATACTTTCACATTAAAAAATATTAAACAATTTAGCACATCTGATTTGTTTTATATTAAAGTTTATTTTTTCTTTTCTTTTATTATTACTATTTGGTATTAGATACACCATATAAAGTGTTTTCTAACTTTTTGTTTATTTTAATACTTGCAAGTATAATTAATTATTTGTATAATAAACACAATTATATGAAAAAATAACAAATTTATGTACACAAAAAATCGAATTTTTTTATTTTATTTTTTGCACAAATGAACTTGCATTCAAAATATATAATATATACGATAAGAAAATACAGCAATTTACCTTACCGATATATAAACGTCATCTGTCAGTTTTGCTGAAAATAAAAAAATTAAGTCTACAAATATGTAGAGCTACCTGAAATCTTTTTTAACATTAATAAAATTTATTTATGTAATAATTGTATAAACAATGCTATATTATAGAAATACTTTTATGATAATTTATTCATTAATTAAATTATTTATATGAATTGTCATCATATATTATTGAAAATTAAAAGAAAAATAAATTTAGTCTATAACTCTCCACCTGAATTTTGTACATAAACTAATCGTCGACGTACGTCAAATCTTATTTTGACAGTAGGAAAAATAATAAATGCATTTCTTATACAAATATAGGGTGTTTCAGAATAGTAAATATTTTTATTTGAAACCTGCAATGGTCGTGATATTTATTTTTTATTATTGTTTAAAAGGGTTTTAATTTTTTAAATTAAATGATAGAAGTATCGTAGAATAGTTATTTATGTGAATAATGACTCAAATTTGTGAGAATGCTTGTCTTAAGCAAATATGCCGTTTATGTTACTGTGAGACAAATGATCTTATTGACATTTACACCGACAATGATTTGTTTGATATTGAAAATAAAATAATTAAATATTTATATCTACAGGTACTGTAATTTAAATAAGTAAATTGTTTTCATTAACTCATTGAATTGTTTTTATAAATATTTTAGGTAGCCAGAGAAGATAATTTACCAAAAACAATATGCTGGATGTGCTCACAGCATCTAGAGACATTTCATAAATTTTCCGAAAAAGTAAATAAAAAATTCACATTTTACTACCAAAATCAAATGTAACAATAAAAATAATTTTGTTCGCAGGTAAATGACATCCAAAAAACAGTTTTAAAGGAACGTTATGAGTCTATTGTATTAAAGCCCATGCTACATAATTCAACCAATTTATTTCATACAAATTCCGATCATTTAGAAGTGGATCATGAGATTATACCTGTGTCGAATATTCTGAAAAAAGTACAATCATATAATAATAAAGCTAGTGAATTACAATTACATAACGATGAAATATATCATAAAGAGGATGCATCTGAGGAAGCATTTGATAAACCTCCAGAGAGTTTTGACATTAATATTTACAGTAGCGGGGAAACTATAGATCAATCAAATGTAGAAAATGAATTTAATGAGGAAATTTTTGATAGTATAGATTATAAGCCAGTGAATAATGATAATCCGTCATTTTGTTCTGAAAATTCTGAGCTTGTGGAAAACTGTATATTGAATATAGATAGTAACAGTGTTCTGGGAAAGGATTCATATAGCGATGGAAATAAGGAAGTTGTTTCAAAACCGGAATGCAATAAATTAAATATAAACGAACCAGAAATAGTTAAACATAATACGCGTCAAACACGTTCAAAAACAATGACTGTGACTCAAGAATCTGAACAAAAGTTAAAAATAGTTGATAAACCAAAAAGACGTGGTCGTCCCAGAGCAATTAAACATAAAGCTAGTGAACAACATTCTCCAATATCATTTGAACACAATTCTTCATCAATTGTAGATTCTGAAATAGAGGATATGGAACTAAAAGATGATTTCTTTGATGCCGATGATGATGATAATGATAAAGATTTTATAATATCTGATAAGAAAAAATCTGTTATTTCTATGAAAGATAGAGACAGTGATGATGATGATGATTACTGTAAAGAGGTTTCGAAAAAGAAACGACGTGGTCGCCCAAAAGGTGTTCGAAATAAAATCGCTAAGAGTACATCAGATAAACTTAATTTTAATGATGATGAAGATTTCGAAAAGGATGAAACTGTCGATGAATCACCAATAAGAATTAAATCAAAAAGATGTAAAATATAAATTTCTCTAATTTGATTTTTGTTAAATTTTCTTTTTTTTATTTTAGCTTATATGAAAAAGAATCGAGATTTACCACTGCATGATATTGATGAAGGCGAAAGTGATAATGAATTACCAGCCAGAGACTCAGATAATGAAGAGTGGCCAGCTCAAACCACATTAGATGGGTTTCCGGAAAAAATCCTTGATAATGGATTATTATTAGTGAAGGGTAAAAAATTAATCACAATGATATGCAAGTAAGTTTAAGGAACTCGATTTTATATTGACCGTTGCTCAAAAAAAGCGCTAAAATTTTTTTTATAGATTCTACAAACTTGAATGTGATATATGCAAAGAGAAACCTCGGTTTAAGTAAGTTTATTTTACACACTGAATATTATTTCAACTAATCTTTATAATTTTTCAGACACTTGAGACTACTTTTCACGCATTACACCGAAACACATAATGAAGAGGGTTATGTATCATGTTGCCAAACCAAATTAAGTCGTTATCCAGCAATAATAATGCATATGGCAAGGCATTTACAACCAGATGCATTCAAGTATTAAACGTTTTGTCTCTACTATTTATAATTGTATTCGTGTTAATACTTAAATATTCTTTCAGGTGTAATATTTGTGGTTATATGGTAACACGCCCAAGATTCTTAGAGAGTCATAAGCAAACACATTTACCAGATGAACAAAAACCATATGCATGTGATCAATGTCCAAGACGATTTTGTTGGAAAGGTGCATTACAAATCCATTTAATATCCCATCAGCCAGTTGATGAAAGAAAATTATATGTTTGCCATATATGTGGGAAAGTGTAAGTTTTTATTTGAATTATAATTATCATGATAGTACATTTAAATGGAATACGATCTGGGTCGAAATGTTCTTCGTTTATTTATTGATTTCTCTATTAATTGCTCTTTAACAAATGATTGCTCTGGTGCTTGTGTTTGCTTAAATAATGTTATTTCCGAACCAGAGATTGATTGTTTAATACCATGCACTGGACACTATTAAAATATTTTAAAATTTCTATTTGTTTCTACATTTTTAACTAAATCAATTATTCTAATTCATTTAATTTTTATATTCACTTGCCTTGCTATTATATGCGGTTATTATCTTTTGCTTTATTATTTTATTACATTTCATAACATTTTCATGTTTATATAGATAATTTTTTAAATATTTCCTTGAATGTTTATTACCAAGCATTTTTGCATAATTAAATTTTGTTAAATTGTCGGTAATTTTTTTCTCATATTTTAAACGTAAATTTGCATTATCGAATAATAATTCTGAGCAACGTTTTAATGAATTTATAAACTATGTGTGGTAGGGTGATGGTAGGTATTCTTATATAATTAAATTTTATTTTTTTTTTAATTAAATTAATTGATTTTCCTGTTTACCTGTTTATGTGAACATGATGCAGGTTTATTTCCAACTTTATTATCTACCATCGTTCTCATAATGTCAGCTTGTTCTTTCATATACTTTATAAACTCTTTACACAGCTATAAAAGTTTAATAAATTAGATTAAAACTAAGTTAATTAAATAATTTCATTTTTATTTTTATTACTTTTTCATATGTAAAACGTTTTTTATCAATTTGATGTTTTGTTGCCTTCATACGTAGAAACATAACACTTAATTTCATTGTTGTATTTGAACTAATACGTAAATTATTTTTTAATTCATCATTTGTTGACGCTAATTCATCCTTTTTAATAAAATTATAATGAACATTTTTTTTATAAGTTTTTTAAAAAAAATTTACTCACTCTGGTTTGATGTAATAATTCTTTAATCTTGGTTACTTCAAATTGTAAATTATTCGTTTTATTGTTAAAAATATCTCTAAAAAGTAAATAAAACATTTTATTTATTAGTAACAAGTGATTTAATAAGCTTTCAGTTAATGTTTTATGGGAAATACGTTTTACTTTATACCAGGCGCCTCCACCAGTGATTTTTACAAATTAAATTTAACTAATCTAAGCATAAAAAAAAATTCATAATTTACCTTTCACTATTTAACTGTTTAATCACTTTAAAATTTAATTCTTTTGATTTTTTTAAATCATACATTAATTTTTGTTTATCAAATATTAAATCACGTAATGTTTTCTAATTAGAAAAATAACGAAAAAAAAAAAATTGTTTTTAATAATTTTCTTGTTGTGTATTTACCATGTGTTCTCCTCCTCCTACCTTTAAATCTTCTGATGTTTTTATTGTATCTTCATGATTTTTACAACAATTAAATGTTTGTAAATTATTCTCAATTCCATTTAATGTTAATTTTTCTTTATTTATAATTTTTTCCTTCATTTTTCACTATAATAAATAAATTAGCTACACAATAAATTAATTAAAAAAAAAAAATGATAACATTATTAAATATTAAAATTATTTATTTCTTTTGTATTTGTATTTGATTTATTATTATTATTTCTTGTAAAATATACGTGTATTTGTTGTAATAAGAAATAAAAATTAGTGAAATATGTCAATAGGAATTTTTGTACAATTAAGCAAAGCATACTTAATTATTATTATTGTTTAATTATAGTTATGACACACCTGGTGGACTATCAACACATAAAAAATTAATTCATACAGATCGTAAAAATGAATCTCATGTGTGTCATGTTTGTGCAAAGAAATTCGCAACACGTACAGGGTTAAATGAGCATATGGCAACGATACATCAACCGCGTGAAAAAGATCAAGTGAAATGTGAAGAATGTGGAAAATGGTGAATTATTAATAAATAAATAAATTAATTAAAATGATTATTTATTAAATTCAATTGCAGGCTAATGAATAATCGGTGTTTAAAATCTCATTTGATTTTACATAGTACGGTCACATATAATTGTTATTTATGTGATTACAAAACAAAGAAGCGTATGCTGTTGAATCGTCATTCCTTAACGCAGCATAGTAATAATAAACCATTTATATGTAATATATGTGATAAGGCATTTAAATTAAAACGAGCGCTAACGGTACACATTGCCCAGCATAATAATACAAAAAGCTATAAATGTACATTTTGTGATCGTGTGTTTGCCAGTTCAACAAATTTTTATACTCATCGTAAGAATATGCATCCCCGTGAATTACAAGAAATGAAAAATAAAGAGTTGGAAGAACAGAGGTAATAAACAAAAAATAAAATCTGTTGAATAATTTGTAAATTTCTATAAATTTCGCTTAATTATAGACAAAAACGTATAAAAGCTGGTGTTGAAGTAAAAAAAATGGATGAGGATTATATCAATAATTCGTTAGATGATGAGGATGATAAAGAGGATGAAATGCAACAGGAATGTGAAGATGGTAATAATCAAATCAGCATAACATTGCAAACAAACGATATCGATTCTTGTAATGAAATCCCAATGCCATTAAATGTACGAACACAACAACAGCAAACAAATAATGAGCAAAGATTAATTAATTTTCAATTGCAACAACATGATCAGCCTGGTACAATTATTCGAAGTGATCAAATAATTGGTACGTTCCTACCTGGTACCAGATTATTAACAATTAATAGTAATGGTGTTGTTATATCGACGACCACCGATGAATTATCATCACCAATGACTGTCGAAACACATTTACCAGCATTAAGAGGAACTAGTGAATTAATTAATACAAATGAACAATCAATTATTGTTAATGTTAATAGTGTACAAACGTTACAGCATGCATTACAACAATCACATTTATCTTATCAAAATGATAACAATAATAGTACATAAATTTAATTTTTTTTTAAATTATAATTAATGTGTTTTGCTGTGTGTATGTTTTGTCATTTGTTCCTTAATTATTATTTTATTATTAATTTCTAATTGTATAGCATAAAATGTTTTTTCTTTTTTATTGGTTTTAATTATTTTTTTAAGATTATTAACTAACTTACTAAAAAACCCAAATAATGTCAACGATTTTTTTACATTAGATTTATATTTTATTATTATTAATTCTCAAGGGATTTAGATTTTAATGCAAATTAAATTGTCTGCTTACATCAATTATAAACTTAAGCAATGGATTTTTTTTCGTTTTTGTTTGTAAAATACTCAAAATAATTTTAATGTGTAATAACTACAAAACCCATTAATGTTATTTATTTATAATATAAAAATAATTAATAATAATAAATGTTTTGAGAATTATTTGTTGTAAAATTGATTGATCAAAATAAAAAAAAATTACATACAGGCAGGCATAAAATATGAATTTTTCATTTTTTCTATTTTGTTTATTAATTAATTAATTAATAAAATAATGAAAACAACATTTACGGTTTATACTTTATTATTTATTTTATTGAATAAAAATGTTTTTTTTTCTTCATTGACAATGATTTATAATAAAGAAAAATAAATTTATTTAGACTAGAATTATTCTTCTAAATTAAAGATATTTTATAAGGCAAGGAACATTCTGATTGATTAAACTCTGAGAATTCCTACAAATTTTTTTTTTTTTAATTTAAATATATTGTATTTATAATAAAGTAATTTAAAAAAAAATTAAACCCCCAATTAAATTTGCTAATATTTGGTTTCCATTGAAATAACAATTATTAAATTTATATAAACTTTAATAATGAATATTAATAATAAATGTGACCAGCCTAGCTAAGAAAAATGGATATAAATTACTTTTGAATGTAATGCAAAAAAAAAAAAACTAAACTAAACTAAACTTAAAATTACAAATAAGTTTTTTTGGTTTATTAAGAAATTAAAATTTATTATTATTATCATTATAATTATATAAAATTAACTTATAAATCTAACTTCGGTGTTTTAATCTTTAGTTTTTTCTTTTCTCTCTTTTTCTCCACTCTATCAATTAACGTACGGTACGGTATAAAAATGTATTAAATTATTTGTATGGCATAATTTAATTATATACGATCGATATATTTTTAACATTGCAGTTTTTTGTTATTATTCATGTTCGTTAAAGCAATTTTAATTACATTTTAGGAACTTTATATATTTTCTTATTAACCATGCAAATGATAAATTTTAATATTCATATGCTATCGCTGTAAAATATGTTCATTAATTTGTAATATTGATTTAACAGAATCAGTTGTTTTTGATGATAAACTTTTATCATCGATATTCTGTTTTAATAATGTTCCAATAATTATCCCTAAAAATAATATTAATCCAACCTGATGATTAGATATGAATTTTTTCGCACAATCTTGTGGATTATCTATATTCAATGTGTATATCTGAAATAAAAAGATGTGTTCAAACTTATTCCATTATTACTTATTTATTTAAGCATCAATACCTGTTGAATTAAGTGACCTGCAACTATTGTAACAGTTGTATAGTATGGCCAGGTTTGATCACAATATATACCAGAAGTTGTTAGGCCAGCTATCATTGCAGTCGAAAACCCTGTAAGCCAAATTTTTGTATTTTTCCCAAAATGAATTGCTGTCGATTTCAATCCAAGCAAAACATCATCTACTTTGTCCTTATGATAAAAAATTAATAAAAATCAAATTCAAACAAATATAATTATTAATATTACTTGATGTGCATAAATTGTATCATAAATAATAGTCCAACAAACGCCAGCCATATATAATGGTAAACATGCTGACCACAATATACTGCCATTTATCGCACTCCAACCCAGCAAAGCACCCCAATTAAATGTCATTCCAAGTACTAATTGTGGCCAATGTGTTATTCGTTTCATAAGTGGATAGACAAAAACAAGTCCTAGACAAAGAAAACAAATAATTAAAATAAATAATTTATTTTTAATGCATTTACAAAAAAATACCTAATGAACTAGCGCCTAAGATAATTGAATACCAGTTTAATTGTAGTAATATAAAGCAACCGATACCCATTTGTGCTG
This sequence comes from Ptychoptera albimana, assembly GCA_961205885.1. Lineage (NCBI taxonomy): Eukaryota > Metazoa > Arthropoda > Insecta > Diptera > Ptychopteridae > Ptychoptera > Ptychoptera albimana. The sequence goes on from OY540805.1 coordinate 12,083,046, forward strand.
CTAAAAAGACAATTGCATCACCAGTGCTTATCTCTCCACTAACTAATGGTCTTGTTTTGGTTCTTTCAACTTTGGCATCAATATCTTTATCCCATAAATCATTTATCGTACATCCAGCACCACGCATTATAAACGCTCCAGCACCAAATAACGATAATACACCTAAATCAGGTATGCTTCCTGCGGTAGCACATAATCCTATACTCCATGCACATGGCCAGAATAGTAACCATGAACCTGATTAAAATTATTGAAATTTAGCATGATTAATCACAAATCACAAACAAAATAGTTATTTCAAGGCCAACAACTTAAAAATTCATATAACTGACAGGCTTTTAGAATTTTATTAGCTTCTTATTTAGTTCAAATTACGTTTAAAGAAAAATAATAATTATTACCAATTGGTCTATCCATTCTCATTAATCTTGCATAAGGACCAGTATTGTGCTTTAATTTTTCCAATATTTTATAATCATTAATATCACTGTTATCCTTTTTACATAATAAATTATTATTATTATTATCGTCTATTTTTGTTTTATTAAAAGTACTTCTACAACAACATTTATTATTTATATTATATAATAAATTATATGTTTTTATATTATTTAGAGCATTATAATGTCTAGTTGTTGTATTATAATTGATTGTCATTAATTGTATATTATTATTTAATGTCGTTGTTGCACTTTTATTTTTACATCCTAATCTTAGCACACGTACAAAATTCATTATTATTGTTTTTTTTAATTATTTAGATTTTTATAAAATAAATAGAAAATAATAATAAATTTATTTTGAAGAATATTTAATGGCAAGAATGTCTCATATTTATTATATATTTTTTTTCTTTTACTATAATTATTTATTTAACCTTCACTTTGTTTCATAAAATTTTGTTTTATTACTTTTTCTAAAATAAAGATAATTAAAAAAAAAGGTTATTTTAGCTTTTTGTTAAGCTTGTTTTATATGTATTTTGCGGCGTTTTTTTTTCCAATAAAAAATAATTACACCTTTTCCTTCTAATTGGCAATTTAACATATGGTTAAGCAAAACACAGAAACACTGAAGTTTTATTGTTATTATTTTTCTTTAAATTATGATAACATTATTAATTTAATAAAACGCAACTTAATTTTATTTATTGAAATTAACTATTTTTATTATTTAATAATCTTTTAATATTTTTTAGGTTAAAACAACCGCGATCCGTCATTCTTATAAGAAATATAAAAGAAAAATACTTACATAACTTTCTTACTTTTGACAGAACAAAAAAACACAAATCGATAAGTTTTTTTTTTTTTTTGTAATCTAGTGAAGTTCGTACAATAATAAAGCATAAAAACGATCACTTTAAATAGAATACATTTAGGAAAATTTAATTTAAGAAAAAAAAACCATTTGTTTTTTTATTTTATTTATTTTGCATTTATTTTTTTCTTTGATTTTTTCGATATAAAACATTTTTTTTTTTTCATATAATAATTTTTTATTTATACTAATTAAATTCTTTCATTTAATTGAAAATACAGCTTAATTAATTACTATTTATTTTTACAATGTTTTAAAACTTTTTTTATTATCATGTAAAATAAAATTAAAAATTTGAATAATGCTCAGCCGATTATTATTTTAATTAAAAAAAGATTTCTTTTTTTTGTTTTTTTAAGATAAACAAAACAAAATATTATCCTCCTTCGGTGGAATTATAAAGGGATAAGAAAAATTAAAAATTATTTTAAAAATAAAAATATTTTATATTAAATATAATAAAAAATAAAATAATTAAATTACAAACTAGTGTAATACTTGCTCTAAGTACAATTATTAATTAAAGTTTTTTTTTTTTTTTTATATAAATTTTCTTTACATTTATTAATTATTCTGCAAATTTTAATTATTATTATTATAATTATTACAAATGTATAAAAAGAATACAATTTGTCGCTTAAATTACTTTATTAAGATTTTTATTATTACTATTATTATTATGAATTAATATTAATATTATAATTATTGTTATTATAATTGAATCAATTTATAAAAGAAATCCTATAAACAATTATAAAATGTACAACTAAGAAATAGAATTATGTGTTTTAAGCAAAATACTTTGATTTTTTTTCTTTCATTTTATCTATTTTAGTTACTTGAATCTATGTTTATTAAACTATTATTAAAAATCATTAGAAAATAAAAATTAAAAATAAAATAAAAAAAAGAGAAAAGTATATAAACTACAAAGGCTTTCCTTTAATTAATTAATTAATTAACTAATTAATTATATATTATAAAAAAATATATATTTTTATACTATTGTATAAGAGTTTTTAAGTTTAACGTTTTTCTTTCTTTTTTTTTTTATATACTAAAGCTTCTTTCATCTCAGGCAAGTAAACTTTTTTCTGTATCATGCTCCTCTAATTCATTGTCAATTATTAATTGTTCTTGTTTTAATTGTTCCGCTAATAATTTCGCTTTTTTACGACGATTTATAATTGGTAAAAATCCCCATAATGAGGAACCGCTTAATAATATAAAACCAAGTGTTGTAAATAATGGTACATATGTACCTGAACGTTCATACCATACACCGCATATTGGTGGTCCAATTAATTGTAATATACCATTTACAAATAAACTAATACCATATGTTGAGGTTAAACGTTCCGTACCCAACATATCAGCCATTATAACGGCTGTTATACCAACATAAATACCAGATGCTAAACCAAAGAAGGCACAACAAACACTTAACATTGTATAAGTTTTTGCTAATGGTAAAATTGATAATGATAAACCAGAGACAGCTAAGCCACCGAAGAAATACCATGTTTTTGGTATTAAACCGGTATCAGATAATGCGGAGCCTCCAATGCGACCAATTAAATCTAATAATGATACTATTGATAATAAATATGCAGCTAAACTTTTATCAAAACCCAACATTATAGCGTATGCTGGCAGTAATATTATAAAATTTGTATATCCAATTGCATTTGTACAGTTTGATATTAAAATGACAAGGTATGTGGGATCCTTGAGTAGAGTTAAATCAAAGAATTTATTTCTTTCCTTCTCCTTTTGACCTTCCTCAATATCATCGTCGCTACCTTTTTTATTTTTAGAACATGAAGAGACTGGATTCAATGTACTTGTTATTGATTTTAATGATAAATGTGATGCAAATTCAGATGGTTGAAATGTTGATAAAGCACTACCGTGGTATGGTGTACTTATATATTGAAAACTTGATGTTGACGGTGAACGTTTTGGTGTACGCGTACCCGTTGCTCCACGACTATTTAAACGTTGGCTTAAGCGTATATTTGAACTGCGACCCTCCGGTACAGCATATAACGAAGGTGTTGAACTTAATTGATGGGAAAATGTCTGATTACGATTTTCTTCACGTATTGGTACACTAATTTTACGTTGACGATGTGATCCTGTTTCATAATTTTGAACAACAGCGGCCGATGCACTCCTTACAAAACCATTACCATTCTTTGGTAAATTAAATATATCTGTTGATTTATGATTTAACTTTGGCGTCGATGATGGTGTATCATCTGATGTTATCATAAACTTTGGTTTTGGCTTTTTATTTGTTTCATTCTCCGTATCATCATCATCATCATTATCAAGTTCTAATATAATTCCCATATCTTCTTCATTCGTTAACTGTGTATCGCCATTTTCTGTTATATTCTTTGGTACACGTTTCATATGTTTTTCAACAGGTTCATAAAATATAGCTGCTACCCATACATTTAATGTAACACCACCCATTATTAAAATGGCACCTCTAAAATAAACATATTTTATTAATATCGTTAATATTTTTTTTATTTCATTTTTATTATATACCTGTAACCAAATGTTTCTAGTAAATAACGTAGAACCGGTGGTAATATAATTGAACCCAATGCACTACCAGAAATGCATAATCCATTGGCAAGGCCTCTAAGACGTACAAAATATGAAGTCACTATATATACTGTTGGTGGAAAGGCAAGACCAGCACCAGTGCCTACCATGACACCATAGCTAATTATAAAATAAAAATCAATGTTAATAACATAATTTCGATCAACAAGAAACGGAAAACAGGTAATAAATAAACATAAAGAGCAAATGATTACAAATCGATCAATATCGGATTACATATTTAAAATGAATTTCCAGTATAAAACCAGTTATCAAACTTCTTAGTTAGTTCAAGAATAATTTATTAAAAAAAAATTAATCAGTCATAACTGGTTACAAAATTGTTTAACGTAAAAAAATTGTTTATTATCTTACCTGATATAAAGATAAGAAACTGAAGTCGCCCAAAATGTTACCATCATACCAACAGCAGCAAATGTACCACCAATTATTGTCACTGTTCTATATGAATATTTAACAGATAGAATACTAGAGAGTGGACCTAGAAATAAAGTAGAAATTGTTGGTTTTCGATTGGTTTTTCTTTCTTTTTTTTTTTTTTTTATTTATATTGTTTTTGTTGATTAATATGGATTTTAATTGAGGTTGATGATCTAATACACACATATAGGACATGTCGTATAATCAATCCATTTAAACTTTATTTACTTTATATCATTGTAATAGTTGTACCACCATAGAGTTTTATTTACTTTTTACTTTTTAATAAATAATTTTTTTAATTATTTTTTTATTTATTATTTTTTAATATTATAATTTGCAATACACAACTCATCTCATTTATAGGTTTACCTAAATGGTGATATTAAATACAAATATTGATAAGAGAGAGATATTTTATTTTAATTTCATTTTGTATTGGTTTATGGTTTTTGATAAAAAAAATAAAATAAAAAACAAAACAAAATAATAATAATAATAATTAAAATAAATATTTTAATTATGTTTATATAAATAATAATAATACAAAAAAAAAATAAATAAATAAAAATTAAGCGATAAAATAAAATATACATTCAACAGGGTGGGTGTGTTGTTAATTTAAATTATTTATCTAATGTGACAACATTATTTCCTTTTAATTATTATTATTATATAATAATTAAGCATATGTTTATTTTTAAATATAATATTATTAAATAGACATCGTTTAAAACCATATGCTTTTTATAGAATTCTTAAATAAAAATTATAAATAATGTTTTACTTATAAGTGGGTGGCCAAAGGTTAGCCTAAGTTATATTTTATAAAAGTTTCTGGCACGATTTGTACACAATCATATTTATTATTTGAAATAGAAATGACTGAAAAGGAAGAAAGCAAAAAAATCAATACAATTTTTTTTTTCCTTATTTTTTATTTTTGCCTATTAAATCAATAAACTAGGAAACATGTTTGTATTAATTAAAATTTATATTTTATTAATAAAACCATAATGGTTAAACTTATTCTAGGTAAAAATAAATTTTGGTTTTTTATTTACCATTTATATTGGTAATTTGATATACTTTTATAATCAACAATAATTAAAATAAATTTTTAAGTTTATTAATTGTTGAATAAACAGAATTTTAGAAATTATTATTGAGTAATGGACACGATAGAAATACAACAACAAAAAAAAAAATAAAACAAATCAAAGATAATTTAATTAAATAATGAATTTGATATGTAGCCAATATGCATTTTATATTAAAATAACCACCCTGTTTTATTAAATAAGCACAAAAAAAAATAAAAATTAATAAAAAAAAGGAATAAATTTATAAATGGAAGATTATATTACCTAAAGAACTATATAAAAAATAACACAAGGCTGGAATCCAGGCAGCAGTTGCTGATGAAGCATTAAATGCTTCAATAAATTCAACAAACAGTACACCAAAACTTTTTATTGTTCCTGGTATTAATATATTAACTAACATTGAACCACCTAATACAAGCCAACCCCAACCACCATCTGGTGGTACCATCTCCCAATTATCATCTTCTGTTGCTTGTTCTGATAAGTTTTTCTTATTTTTCTTTTTATTCATTATTTTCTCATCATTTTTTGTCGTTGTTGCTATTTTTACTGAAAATACACAAAATAATAAAATATTTTTTAATTCATAATTTTATATTTAATTTTATACATGCAAAATAAAAAATAAATAAAAACATATGAAAACAAAGCTGATTATAAACTTATTGTAAACAAAACGAAAAAAATTTTATATAAAATTTATAAAATAAACCATGACCCTGACAATGTCTTATTTTACGAGAGATAGAGATAATATTGAATCATTAAAATTCATTTAATTTATATTTTTATACAGCAATATTATATGATATTATGTCTGAGTCAACTTGTAGTCAGTTTTTGTGTTGTGCTTCTAGATTAATTTACCTTTAAACGATATCACAATGATAGACAATTTCACGACAACACAACAATAAAGCTATTCAATCAACAGGTTTATTTAGCTTTGTAACATTATAATTATTTATATCCTAGACAGGCTCTAACCACCGTACACAATCAGTAAGATCATTTATTTTTTTTAATCTTTTCTTAGTTTACCACAAGGATAAACCGTTTATATTTGTTTACTTCCTAAAAGTTTATTCATACTAAAAATGCTTTACTATTACGGATAAGTCTATAAAGTATTCTTGTTAAAAATTAATTAGGTTACTTCTTGAGAAGATAAATATATCATCTTGTTAGTTTGTTCAAACATTATTCTTGTTTCTAAATTAATAAGAAATTATAATTAACATTGTTAACTTGTTAATTTTCTGCTATTACCATGAACTAATTAAAAAAAAAATTTTTTGTTTTACTCAATAAAATTTCTTCAATTTTTTAAAGAAAATTAAATCGTTTATACAGCATACAAAAAATTAGTATAATTTGTAAATATTACATTAATAAATAGCAAAGTATCGGCGGATATAAAACAATTTTTATGTGTTTTGTTATAAAAAAATTAAAATTAATTATTATTAATAAAACGTATAATAAAGAGATCAGAGCATCTGAAAAAGTGAGTAATCTATTTACGTTTCAATTTTATTTTATTTATTTAATTAATTAACACAATTAAAAAGAGTACACACAAAGACGGTGAATTCTTTTTTTACTTTTTTGTTCTTCATAAACTAAATGTTGACAATAGAAATTACCAAATATTAGCATAAGGTAAAAAAAAAAAAAAGAAAACATTTTTTTCTACATACAATATTGCAAAAAATAAATAAATAATATAAAAATTTATTTATTATGTCTAATCATTTTTATTTACATTTTTTTAATTATTTAAATATTTAATTATTATTTTCCAGCTAATACCAGAACGTGACCTGATTATAAAGAGAATAAAAAAAATAAAAAAAAAAAAAAAAAAACATAATCACATTGTATCACTGTTAGATAAGAAATGTTCGTAATTTTATCAATTTTATTCATATTATTAAATTATTATTAAAAAAAACAACTAAAAATTAAAACTATTCTGAGGATAATATAAAAAAAATTAAATAAATATATACTTTGATACAAATTATATTAATTTTCTTTGCATTTTGTTAGCATTTGGCGCGTTTCAAATTAACAAATAAAATTTTCATAGAGATAAAACCAATTAATATTAACAAAAGTTTAATTAAATCCCCATACTTTTATTTATATCCAAGATTTTCAACAAGTTTATTTCGCTATTATAATGCAGCAATTCCAAAAAGGTGCTCTTTGTGAAGCAATAATGTGTCGCGAACAAGTTCTATTTATGTCACAAAATTGAATTTTAAATTAGTTCAAGCACAATTGACGTAAGAATAACTTAAGAAATGTCACTTTAAAGCTTTTTCTATCATTATTATTATTTTAAATAAACGTGCTATACAACGATTATAATTATGTAGTACAAGGCATATGATTTAAAGTTTTATCTGAAAAGCTTTTAGTCTCAATTTAGGATCAAACCCTAGACTTTGTGATTTCAGTCCAAAACGTGGCATACCGTACATATTAATTATAATATATTTATCAACATTACACGTAAATTTGTTAGGAATCCCGTTAAAAGTGATATTTATTAATTTATTTTCCATAAGTTCTGCTTCAATATTTATATTATCACAATAAATAGAAATTAAATGTGAAATATTAAATAGAAAAATTAATTTTGAAGTTCCCCACAATTTAATGAGTTGTAAAATTCGCGAAACAAATAGATTGGGCAAAAAAAAAAAGAAACTTTATGCAACGAAAGATAATATAATAAAAACTATTTCATTAATAATTTATTAATAGCATCAACTTTAAATTACCCATGCATGTAAATAAATTATTTCATTACCAATTAAACTGACCTGGTGGCCATTATTTACTACAAAAAATAAAAAATAAAAATATTATTTCATTAAAATATAAACCTGAATAAATAATTAAATAATTAATTTCTATAAAATATTCATTGATAGATATGATAATAATACATTTTTATTATTATTATAAATTTATAGAATTGTTGCCTTTTTATTATACAGTAAACAAATAATAAAAAAAACTTGTTTTGCCGAGTTTCAATTAGTCTGTTTAACTATTAATTATCTAAACTTTAAAAGCTAATTTTATCGTTATTTAATTAAAATGTAAAAAAAATACTATTTTAAATTCAACGTACAAACCAACATAAAAAAAATTTAATCACAAATCTATAAGAAAAAGAAAAAACCAAAGCCATTTAATTCGTATTTTAATGATCACAACACAACACATAATAAATAATTATAATTTTAAACATAAAAGACATTTTGTAAAGTAAAACAAACAGAAATAATAATAATAATAAAAAATAAATAAATAAATTATTGATTTGAAAATTTAAAACAAACAATATTAATAGTCGTTCAAAGAATTATATAATTAATAAATAAATAAAGAAAAGAAAAGTCAAACAGCAGTAATAATAAAAAAAAAAATAAATAACAAGTTTTTTACCTTTAATTTTTATTTTTATCACATAATTTTTTAATTAATAAAAATAAAATAAATTAAAAAAAAAAAAAAAAATGCTAATGAGTGATGTAATAACATTGACGGAAAAACTAACTGATTTTCATTAATTATTAATTTTATATATCATTTTCAGGGTTATTATATTAACAATTCCAGTTTATAAAACAATATCAGTACAATAACAGTGAAAATATGAAAAACCAAGAAATCAATTTCTGATGATAAAGGCAAAAAACAAAAAAAAATTAAAATTATAAATAAATATTGATTAGCTTCAAGTAGGTAAATATATATACAAATATTTATATAATACGATTCATTGAAGCAGGTACAGTGATTGTGCGATAAAGTGAACTAATATAAAAGTCCAATTCGATGATCATACATGGTATTACTCTGCTTCTAATGACATTTTTACCAATAAATGTATTATTATTTAAGACATCAATTATCAATTAATTAAGAAAAATAACAAATTAATAAACGGTTTTAAGATGTTTTATGACTAAAGCCCGATCTTACAATTAATGATGATACCTATCTAACATAAAAAGTGGCTGATAGAAAAAATTTCACAAATAAATAGTAATCAAATCTCTATCTGGCACATTTGTGTGGCAAAATTTCGTCAGTTAAATTACAAATGATTTTAATCAAAATTGAATCATTAACTCTTATACTTCTAACGTAACAGTGAGATGGTATCAATGAAAACAAAATTGTTTATCTAGCAACTTTAATACTCACCAATGAATAACTAATTTAAAAAAATTGTAAGAATGGGCCTAAGTGGAATATAAAAGGTTGCCGAGGTAAACGAGGTTTACGACAATTTTCAATTAATTTTCCAACATAAATTCAAGTTTTATGCATTCAAATAATTAAATGTTTCGATAGAGTTAATATTTATTTACATCTTAAGGAATGTTTACAGTACTTGAAATTTATAGTACACAGTGCAAACAATATTTTGGTGATACTGTATTTTTTAAACAAGTACAAATTATTGATTAAAATATCTCATCAAACAATTATTATTTAAATTAAATTTTACTTAAATGGCATCCAAGTGTTTTTCCACATTTTATAAAGAAAAAAAATTCTAATTAAAATTTAATTTAACATTATTTAATAAAATTTTAAAGGCAAAATATTGTTCTGCTTGTTTAATTAGCATTTCATTAAAAATATAAAAAAATAAAAATAAAAAAACACATTCGTGCTTATTTATTTGTTTGTTATATTTGTATTTATTAGCCTTTATTTCTTAATTTGAATAGAAATAGAAATTAATGATAGAAAACAAGTTTTATGAGGTTAAAGATAAATTTATTATACACTAAAAGTACGTTATGTGGCAGCTAAAGAAAATTCCAACAAATTTTTTACTAAACACAAAAAAAAAATCTATTTACTATACAGCATTAGTCTATAATAATGAAAAAAATAATATTAGTACTCTAATGGTTTAAGGTTAGAAATTCAGCTAATTAACTATTTTATAAGGAACTGAATGTCTATACAACGAATCACCTTAATTTAATTATTGATTTGTAAATACATTGATACCATAAGCTATTTGATTGACAACATTTTAATGACAACAAAAAACAAACTGGTTTACCTAATATCAAAATAAATATTATTTTATAAGTCATTCATAATTCTAAGTAAGTATAAATATTGATAAAAGCTTATATCGTTCATCACAACCAAAAAAAAAAAAAAAAAAAAACTAACAAATAAATAATTTCGCCAAATTGTATGCAAATATAATAAGCAACGAAAACAAATATTAACTTAGCATAAAGATATGCAGAAATCAAAAGAAATAAAAATTTAGTGCATTGGAAAATATCTGAGTCATTAAAATTAAATTATAAAAATCTTATAAAAGCAATAAAGATTAAAAAAAAAATTATTAATAATAATAATAATAATAAAAAACCTTCCTGCTCAACAAATTCATAAACAAATAAATAACAGAAAAAGAAAAGAAAAAAAAATAACAGAAATGACTGTGTGACACCTTTTACTGCTGCTGCTGCTGTTTATTATTTATTATTTTTTTTATTATGATTTTGTACATTGAATATAAAATATAAAACTGTTATACAGGGATATACAGTAAAAGACAAAGCGTATGCCAAATTGTTAACTGGCGTAATTAGTTACTCATTTTATTCATTAATAGAATATATATAAAAAAAAAAAAGGAAAATAAATTTGGTCGCTTTGGTTTCTTTTTAGAAAAATAAAATGACACAAATAAATCTTTTATATTGAAAATAACCTTTTCACAACATGCTTTTGCTTTTTTTTCTCTCTTTTCACATATTTATTTAGCACATAAAAATTCGTACTGACGAAATGGAAAATTTATTATTTTTTTTTTATCTTTTGCGTGTATGAAAATTACTATGCAGCTATGTTAACTGTCGTAAATATTCATGTTATACATCGTACCAAAAGAAAAAAAATCATTTTTTTTTGTACATTTATTTATTTATTTATTGAATAAAGTGTTGTTTTGCAGTTATAAACAACAGATTCATTTGCAAATGAAACCGACAGTTTACAAGTCTTTTGAAATTTCGTTTATTCATGTGGTAGAATTCCAACTCTTTTTAATATGTTTGCCTCGAAATATAGGTGTCCAACCTTTCAAACACTTCAGGCCGCATTTCCAAAAATATCACACAATCCAAAGCTATCAAGAGACCGCAGATACAATTAAATATAAGCTTTGTAAGCGTTATACAAAACGAAGCGGTGCTCAAATTGTTTCAATTATAGCATTGTAACATAAAAATTGAAAAAATGGCTAGAAATTTGAATGCTGCAGATTTTTTAGTGGAATTTGTGAAACAAATATTATAAAAAAAATGTAATATTAATATTACGAAATCTATTAAGGGCTGCATGAAAAAAATTGGCGGGCCGCGGGTTGGACATGCTTGCCTTAGAATAGCTGCCTACCTAAAGGTAGAGTGTTTGTTGGTTAGAATTGAATTGGAATTAGTTAAAATTATGGTCAACAGACGTGCTCTTCTGAGTATTCTTTGCAATGTCTATCCAATGACTTCTCGATTTTTTGTACTCGTTAAAAAACTTTTGACCAACTGTAATTAACTACGATAAAATGTATTAACGAAAAATATTGTTTTTATTGTTATTCCATAAAAGGTGAAATTTAAAAGAAAAATAATTAACTGTTAATTTTGAAAGATGTTCATTAACAGACAAAGCAAATAAATCAGCGACTTAAAAAAAAACCCTAACATTATTATTACATTATTGAGTAATTTTCATTTTAAATCACTTCTCAAATACCACATAATGTAAAATAATTTATTTTAAACTGAGCATCAACCAAACAAACCGTAATATCAATCAACGATTATCACAGAAAGGATTAATTTATTAATTTTAAAATCTGATTACAATATAAAAATAAAAAAACATTCATAAGAGAAGATCTTCAACTGAAAATGTAATCGCTAGAGATCGGTTTTATTAGTTTTATAGATTTATAATTATAAAATAACTACATAATGAAAAACAATTTATTAAAACAAAAATAACTAAAGTAAAGTAAAGTAGCTTTAATTAAAGCTTAAACAGAAAACTTGATATATATATATATATATATATATATATATATATATATATATTTTGTACATAGTTAATAAAATACTTTTTTATTTAATTAAAACAAAACTAATTACCAAAGCAGCAAAAAAAAAAAAAAAGTATAAATTAATAATGCGAATGTTATTTTTTACTAAATAGAATATATAAATAAATTCATTGAATTGAAAAATTTGCTTTAATTAGAACAAATGTTTTCAATTTTATGTTTTATTCAATTCTTTGATGTTTATAAAATATGCTACATACATACAGCAAGTGCAGTATAATTACTTTGCATGTTAACTGTGTCAAAGACACAAAAACATTATCCGCTTGTTATCTATAAAGAATATTTAATAAAATCATAAATAATTCTTAAACGACGTTTACTTTCAAGCTCAAATTTTTAATTAAAAATTAAAATCACATTTGAATGATTAACCATAATTGACTGTTCAAATATAAATAATTGGTGATAAGAATGATTCATTTTTATATTTTTACTTTTAAATTGTAGTAAATTAAATAAGTAAATAAATTTTTTTTTATATAATATTCGTAATAGATATTTCTACTTAATAAATGATACGGAAATAACAGAAATGTTAAATTCGGTGAAGACCGATGCGATGTGGCGGATCTTACTTAAAGGGGATCAGCTCAAACCATGTTCCGAAAAATTATACTTTCGCGATAGAGGGTGGAATGCCTGTACACAGCTAGTCTCTGTCGATTGATTTCTTTTTTTCTAATCGATTTTATTATTATTATTATTTTTTTTTTTTTTGTTGTTTCAATTAGTTTGTTTTAAAAGAAAGATATCTAAATGTTTCTCTTGTGTTGCGTAAATTACATCTTAAACAAAAAAAAAAAAAAAAAAATCGAAAGTATATATAGAAAGTGTTTTTTGATACACATAATACATTTCTCCTTCTATTTATTTTGATCTTTATAAGAATTCAGTTTCAACATAAACAAAATATCTGTTCTCGGTTGTTTTTCAGTTTTTTATTTTTTCTTCTTTTTATTGTGTGTCGATTTATATGGCTTTAATTTATTTTTAGTCTTTTACAACTCAATTTCCGTCTTATCACAATGACGCCATCATATACTAATTAATTTTAATTTTTTCTTTTAACCAATTTATTTCGTTTTGTTTTTTTTTTTTTTTTTATTTTTATCACAATAGAACTCTTTATTATTATTTACTTTATCATAATAATTTTATATTATTAAATCTTTAATTGTTTGTTTAAAAAAAAACAATCATATTTTCAATTAAAATGTAATTAAAATACAATTACATTGTAATTGTAAACATATCTATTAAAATAATCATGGTATATAAAATGTAAACCAACATGCTTGATGATGCATAACTAATTTATCTAACTAAAACTTATTTAAATAAAGAAAATAAAAATTTAATAAAGATTTCCACTGTTTGAAAAAAAAAAAAACTTGCATTAAAATAATAAATTTATTAATTAAAATTAACTCAGTAATTTTTTTTTTTTTTTTTTGCAATTAATTCAAATTGATTTACATATTCTGTTATTTTCATATATTCATAATTAATTAAATTTTTTTTGAAATCATTTCTTAAATCATACGTAGGTTGACCTATATTACGTAAAATTAACTGAGTCATACAAATTTTGCATGTTTGCTGCTTTCCCTGTATTATTGTTTTCGTGAAAATAATTTTATTGTAGAAATATTCTCTAATGTATTAATATAAAATTATTTTTCATATTACAGTATATTTATATATTATCAATGCAAACTTTTTTTTAATGATTATATCATTTCACCGATAAATGTTTTTAAAAAGCGAGTAAGGTTGAAAAATCACAAAATGCTTCCAAAACGGCACACCATTATTAAAAAAAAAAAAAAAACACGACGAGTTGAAAATCCTATTAAACCATTTCTTACTTCTATAGAATTCACCATAAAGTAATTTTATTTCAAGTTTAAAATAAAGATTTTTCTTTAATGACATGCACACAAAACGTAATGGAATATAAGAAATAAATATTTATATATATTTCCATCTTTACACATTAAGTTTATTTTTCTTTATAAAAACATATTGGCAGAGTGCCATTGATAAACATTTTTTCTTTCTCTTTTAAATAAAAATAAAAATAAATTAATAAAAATTCTTAAAATCAAAAACTTAAAAATTTTAAATTGAATGACCCTCAAGTATTAATTCATGATCAGTGTAAATATTATCTTATATATTGGCTATTACCCTGTAATTAATATTTAAAGTGTTATAACAAAAATTAATGCAATTTCAAACATGTTAAACAGACATTAAATCAAAGTAATTTATCACTTAAATTATATAATTAAGGAAACGTGAATATAAATTTAAAATTAATCGTCACTTTGTAACATAAATTTTAAAATAATAACCACAATGACTATAATTTATTTATTTTTTCTTACATTTATTTGGTGCAATTTCATTTCGATTCATTTAACAAACATCCACTATTATTAAATAGGTCAAGAAATAATAATAGGTCAAATGACATGCAAATATTGTAATTAGTAAAATTAGCAAAGTCTTTATTCAGTTCTAAATCCATAAATAATTTAATTTAAAAAAAAAATAATTCTAATTATATGGATTCGTATCATCAAATATTCACAATAAAAAATGTTACATTATATGCTTCGTAATAAAGAAAATAAAATATTAACTAATAATAATAAATAAAATGTTTATTTGTTAAATAATAATAAAGTAATATTTGTAGAGTAAGTAATCAAGCATAATTACTACACACATAATCAATGACGAAATAAACCGTCAATATGAACGCAGTCAATGACAACCAGAAAAACAATTTAATTTATTTTCAGAAATAAAATTATTTATTTCAACGAAACTATTTTCTATTTTTCTGCGGTTTTTTCTTTTTTTAATTAAAATTAATTTTTATTTTTGTAGTAACACAACAGAAACAACAACGACGCTATATTTATGTGTAGAAAATATGATGAGTAAAAGTAGAAGAAATGAAAAAAAAAAAAATATATAAACAAAGAATTTTCATGAATGATATGCGGGGTGATACTAAATTAATTTCAGTTAAAATAAAAATGCAGGCATCACAATTTAATTAATTGTTTTATGAATTATTATGCGTACGCTTTCTTAATAACAGAGTTTCTTATTATTACTTTCAAAAGAGGTCTTAGTATTAGGCACTGCATTACTTATATAAGCGTAAACCATTTATTAATTAAATGAATGACAAAGAAGTTATTCCAGAAACTTCAAGTTACATTTTTTGATTAGTTAAAGCACATAAAGTCCTTAATTATCGACGTACTATCTCCACTGATAACGAAAAACCGAATACACAAAATAAATTAAAACGATAAGAAATGTTTAAAAGAAAAAGTGACCAAGTAGATTTGCTTCGTAAAGAAAAGATTTCTATGTACTCCTGTTAAAATATATCACAAAGAAATTTCCTTTTCAAAACTCTTTTTTAAATTCAATAAATCATTTTTATAGAAATTAATTTTCTTTAATTATTTCACTTAATGAATTAAAATTTTTTTTCTCATTTTTTTATATTTCACACACGTGTTGGTATTTTTTTATTTTATTTTTTTTATTATCCTTATTTCGTCTTTGCGAAAAAGTATGTAGAGACGAAAATTTATAGAAAATGTTTTTTTTTCACAATATTAATAATATTCTAAGCCTAAATATGTATGTATATAGGAAAAATTAAAAATAGATTTTTTTATTTTTTTATTTATTTGTTGTTCACAGTAAGTCATCATTTGTTTTACTTAATTGTATTTAAGTAATAAATGTTTATTGTAACGTAATTAATTTTCTATGTATTGCTTGCTACACGAAATAAGGTCGCTGTACTTATTTTAACGTTTAGAATTTATTCATTGTAATATTATCGTAATAATCAAACAAATTTCTTAATATTTCTATAAGAACACTTAATATTTCTATAATTAATTTATTATTTTTTGTTATACTATAGAAAACATACCACATTTTCCATTTTCCTGTTTTTTCCCATTATGCACAACAAGCTGTGATGATTCATTATCTATTGATACAATATTCTCTTTATGTTGTTTTCTCACATCATCTACATCAATATCATTATTAACGACAATAACAGCAGCAGCATCATCGTCATCATCATCATCATTATTATGTTGTCCGATCTTATTGTTCTCCTTAACATTAACCGTCTCCATGTTTATAGTTCAACGGATTCTCTCAATATCTGTAATATTAAAAATAAATAAAATAAAAATTAATGTACAGCAAATTTATTTAATTATATATTTAAAATAAAGAATATAAAAAATGAAAAAACGTGCACTTTCACTTTAACAATGCATTTCCTGTAAATAAAACGTAATTTAATATTTTCAAATGACTTTGTTGCCTTATTTTATACGCATTATGCAAAAATATTATTATTATTGTTATTACAAATTTTTTTAAGCATATCATTTAAATTAATTAAATTGTAATAAAAAATAATAAAACTTCTTTATGATTGACGGATACAAATTTAAATATTAAGCAAATTTCAAGTTCAACTTTGTTTTTTTTTATTACCAGAATATTAACAATTTTTTGTTTTTTTTTTTTTTTTTTTAATTTATTATTAGAAAATTTACCTGAATGCATTAATTTTGAAATTAAATTTACATAATTAAATAAAGTTTATTTAACTAGGAAAAGCACATGATAAAAATGCCAAGAAAGAAAGAAAAAAAAAAGAAAGAAAAAAAAAAGAAAGAAAAACAAAATGCGAAAAAACTTTTGCTTGTGGTTTTTCTTCTTTTTTAATTATGGTTGTGGCTTTATACCCAAAAATACCAAAAAAGTTTATTTACATTAAAGGTAAAGATAATATTTAACAAGAATTCATGAATTTTATTTCAATTCTTGATTACGTAATTCTTGTATTTCAAGAAGTTTGGCAAAACATAACGTGATAGCTACATGAGAACATGGATGTACTAAAAATACTTTTTTATTTGGACTATTACAGACATATTAGCTATAAAAGGGTTTATAATTGCAGGCTAAGAATATATTTTAATTTACAAAAAAATTTACTCTTCCATGGGATTGTAGATTAAGGAGAAATCTATTTATCAGACCAAAAAATTCCTTCATTACTTCAAATTCTTTACGTTTTTCAGGAATACTAGGAATCCAATAATTGAATAAATGTTTTATAAAGATAAATATAAAGTGTTGAGACTTCAATTATCTTGAATATAGGTGCTTTTAGTTTGGAAAGTTTGCCCAAAATTTAGATGATTGATATAGCTAAGAAAGAAGCCCGCCAAAAAGCATATCCTAGCTAAACTATAACCAGATTTATGAAGTTGGAACCATGCTAAAAGAGTAAAATAACATAAATAAAACAACTTAAGCCGTATTAATATAACAAAAATAAAAAAAAAATAAAAACATTCATCTCCCAATTTATACAATAAAAACTAAAATTTAATTTAAGGTAAAGAAACTTTCATTTCGTTTCATCAACACATAAATAAATAAATAAAATAAATAAAATTCGCAATACTAAATAACACGTGTGCATATAACTATTAATCATTAAAAAAAAAAAAAAAAAAACGAAAAGAAATTAAATTCAGGTCAACAAATCACCAAAAAAAAAAGTGTGTGTTGATTTTTGTTAATTTTAATTTCTTACTTGTTTTGCTTTTATTAGAAAAAAAAAAACTTTTATTCGTGATTTTTGTTAAATTTCCAAATTAAAAAGAAAGGAAAAAATTAAATTAAATTAAATAAAATAAAACCGCAACATAAACGATGGAAATATAATAATAAAAAAACCTTGATTTATTATAATTTATAATATGATTATTAATTTAACATTGTGCTAGTTTTTTTTTTAATTAATTATTTATTAAAAATAGAAAGAGGAGAGAATTCTTTAAAAATAAAAAAAAGTAAAAGTTTTTTTAATTAAAAGTCTTAAAAGAATTTTTCTTGATCTAAAAAATCAATAAACTATAAGGAATCCACCACCAGAACACAACGCTAAGCTTTATAGTTAAGTAATAATTAAATAATGAGAAAGATTTATAAATAATATCAACAACAGAAAGAGTATTACGTTTAAAAATAAGATTTTATATAATAATAATAATAATAATAATAATAATAATCAAAATGTAAACAACTAAGTTAACTTTAAATAATAATATATGTATATACATATATTAAAAACCAGTACAATAAAAAAAAAACGACTGTACGTCATACTTGAAAATTATTATTTTCAATTTAATTATTATGTTTTATTATGATATACGCTTATGTATACATGCAAAACATACAAGTTAATATCGTGTTAATTATTTAAAATTAATGTAATCCAGGGTTCGTAAATTTAAAACTGTTTTTTTTTTCTAAACACATAAAAATTAGCAGAACAAATTTATAAACGCAAAAGACATAAATCTTTGACAGAACATGTAGGTTCAATTGATTGGGAATTATAAACAATTTTTTAATTAAAGTTTAAACAAAGTCTAAAATATAAAGATTGTAAAATTAATAAGAACACGTAAGTGTTTTCATAATTTAATGCATAAAAGTAGTTTCTATGCCAATCCATTTAGTGTCTTGAGAAAAAAAAAACACAGAAATAATTTCTCGATTTAAATTTATTTTGTTTTAATTTCTTAGTGTAAGAAATTTTTTTTAAATAAAATAAGAAATATTTCTCTTGTAACAAGAATCATGTAAAATTTTCTTGGTTTCCTATATAAAAAAAAAATATAGTTTAAAACATTAAAAACATGTTTTATTACCAACCCTGTATGTAGCATAATGAAATTTTAATTAATTTTATTCCAAAACTAAAAAAAAAAAAAAATCCCCAACAACAATAATAATAATCACACACGTGATATTGTGCAGTAATAAAAGCAAAAAAAACAACAACAGCAACAGTAAGAAAAAAAAATAATTAAATCAAAATTCTACAAGACAATACACAAAATTTTAACTTGACAACAAGCATTTTATGTTTTATTAAAGAAATTTCATGTTTTTTTTTTTTTATTTGTTTTGCTTCATAAATGAGTCATAGTATGGAATAATTAATCATTTTTTATTTTTAAATAATTCTAAGTCATTCGTTTTTTTTTTTTTTTTTTTTTTTTTTTTTTTTTGGAACTAATAAATAACTTTTGTATCATTTGTATATAACATTATCATTATTAAAAATCTGCAATATAGATAATTTTTTTTTTACTTATTAAATACCAGCTGATATTCAGCTTATAATCAGTTTTTATCTACTTTGCTTATTCATTTATAATAATAATAATAATAATACATTGAAGCCTTTTTTATACCATTTCCATACAGTATTAAAAATTAATTAATTTCAATATCCAACACATAAAAAGTTAATTTTTAAAGCAAAACCATTTTAACGAATAATAAGAAAATTTTATAAATAAATTCGTGTACATAGCGAAAATAAAAAAATAAAAAATTGCCTAAAATTCTCGCTAAAGCAGCATGAAAAAATATAATTAATTTAGCCAATGTTAAAGGCAACAACCAAACCAGGCAGCTTTATTTATATAATTTTCATTAAAATAAAACAACAAATTTTTGGTGTGCAAAATATATAATATTTTATGTTTCTTTAGTTCGATGCTCTATAATTGAATTAAAAATAATAAAAAAGAAAAATTTTTAAACTAAACTCACATAAATAATCTATTTAAAAATATTTATTATTACAGTAAAAAAAAAAAAAACAGGATAAATCAGAGTTTTTTTCGCCTGCAAAAAAAAAAAAAAAAACAGTTTATAAATAAATTTTCTTTATAAGTAACAAAAAGTTAATCTGAGAAAAAAAAATAGAAACGAAGAAAATATGTTTCAAAACCAACAAAACATGAATGACCTTAACTTTCAATTAACACATTTAATAAATAAATACGATTTTTATCACTTAGATAACATGGTTAACATGGTAAAGAATATGGCTATAACACAAAATTAAGAAGTTGAACTAAAATATTTAATAACATTTTGTTGCTGCAACCGTGTTCTGAGATGCTAATTAAAATAAATTTGATTAAGAAAATAAAAAAAAAAAAAACAACAACAACGAATATTTTATATGAATAAGAGAAATGATTACAAGTCTGCCATAAAGAAAATAATTAAATAATTCTACTCACAAAATAATTATCTAAATTTAAAGTAAAAGCAAATTTAAACAAAACATCAAACAGAAGGTTTTAAACCAAATAACACAGCTTTTACAAGCGTATTATTACCACACATTAAAATATTTAATGTAATTAAAAAAGAAAAAAAAAAAAAAAGAACAAAATCAGCATGAATTATTTTATTCTAATCTAAATCACGTAAATGAACTAACACAAAATAAATGTTCTGTGAATTTTAATTATCATTTAATTAACCAAAAAAAAAAAAAAACACAAAGTCAGAGTCATTTTTTTTTCTTCTCCTTTATCACATACAAAATTATAATTACTCGTAATTTGTATTTAAATTTGTAATTTTTTTTTTTTTATTTTTCTGTTGAATTATCATTTTTCTTGTTAATGTAAATTAATCGTTATCGTTATCATTGAAAATATTAGTTTTGCTTCATTAATGTTTTTAAAAAGAAAAAGAAAAAAAACAAAAAACTGACGCATATGCGTTGACAGAGAGCACATGTTGTTTGTGGTGCTTTCTATACCCAATTTCACATGATTGAGTAATCATTAGAAAATTTTCTATTAATTATGTTCCCTTTTATAGATAAAACAAATACATTTTATATATAAATAGTACACGTGTAATCCAATATTAACTATCTACAGACAACAAAAGAAAGAAATTCATAATATTTAATGAAAACACATTAAGCACTCTAATTTCATATGAAAAAACTTTTGTTACAAACAAAATGAGTGCAAAAATTGTTGTTTTTTTGTTTTTAAATGACACATTTTTATCCGGTCAAGGTTATTTTATCAAATTTATTATTACAATTTTTTATTTTATTTTATTTTATTTTATTTTTTGTTGAATTTAAAATAATAATAATAATAAAATAAAAAAACACAAAAATACTTCAATCAAAACAGTGAAATAAAGTATAAAAAAAAAGCTTTAAATTACACATGATGATGATGATGCTGCCTGTTTTTTTCCACATTATTAATTTATTTTAATATTTTCTGAATATTATTTTACAAATTTTTTTTTTTTTTTTTATTTATTTATTTCATTTCATTTCTTTCTTTGATTTATTTATTTTTACATCACAAACATGTTTTTAATAGAATGGAAAATGATATTTTTCTTTGTTACAAATAAGCATTAAAAAAAAAAAAAAAAAAAAAAAAAAACTATTAAATCAGAAGTTTTTCTTTTTTATGTTTGGTGGGTAATTCAAACAAAAAAAATTGATTTTTTTTTTCTTTTATTTAATTCATTCTCGGAAATAACCAATATTTATTTCTAAACGTAACAAAGAAGTCCAGTGTGTTTAGAAACATAAAATTTACGTTTAAATAAAATAATAACATAAATAAATAAAAAAAAATTATTGTTTTTATAATTAAAATACAAAACTAAGCACAAAATGTCAGGGGAAAAAAAAGATTTTAAATTTCGTCTGCAAAAGTTACAGTAAAATAATTTAAGCGCACAGTTATTTTTTAAACATAAGCAACAAAGTTGAAGAAATAATTAAATCAGAGTTAAGTATGGAAAGACAACTTTTTTTTTTTGTTTTACTTAGCAAAAATTCTTTTTTTTTTTTTTATTCAACTGGTAATAAACAAAATTGATTAATTTTTGCATTCATAGAATGAAACGAAAATTTCTGTATTGATTTGTCTGCTTAAGTAAAGTATTTACATAATTGATGAAACAAATTTTTTGAAACATTAACTAACTATTCTCACTTAAAAACTAATTTAATTAAATTTAATTAATTAATAAAAAAAAACAATTATTTACCACAAAATAAAAAAGATGAATTAAAAAACCAAATAAATTAAAAAAAAAAAAAGAAAAAAAAAACAAAAGAATCACTAAAACACAATTATTTCATTAAAAACAAATTTAATTAACTAAGAATTCACAATTTTTTCAAATTTCATCAAGTTAAATTACACAAAAGGAAAAATAATTTAAAAACTTTGGCCAATATAACATGACTTGGCTCATTTTATATAATTTTTTTAATTTTCACTCAACACACTAAATTATTATTAACTTTAAAACAGAAAAAAAAAAATTAATTATAATTTTTTTTTTTTTTTTGATGATTTTTTGACAGGAAGAGAAAAATAGTCGCACAACCAGCAAGCAGCCAGCGCGATTCCTTTTTGTTTGATTTATAAAGAAATTTTTTTTATATCGCTAGTAAACGCAAACGCAACACAAATGACAATGACAGATGTGTTTTTTTTTTTTATATATATATATATATATATTATTTTATGAATGTTTGTAAACGACAGGCGCACGCTGAATAACAGCTCAGCTGATCGCTGAATTTATTATTGTTTTATTTGTTTTAATGAAAGAAAACATAACTTTAACATGTGATAAAAGGAGTTAGTTATATGTAAGTTTTGAAAAATGTTGAAAAAGTGAAAAACTATAAGTTTGTTAGTTGTTTAGATTATTATGAAAGTAAGTAGATACGTTATATTAAACAATGTTTTTTCCTTTGTTTTTATTCTTTGTTTGACAGATGCCTTGGGTTTACATTACTAAGTAATTTTTAATCATTATTCAATAATAATAAAAAAAAATATGTTATCAAGAAAATTAAAATCTTACAACATATGTTACTTAATTGTTTCCAAGGTTAATTAATATAAGCATTAATTAATCATAATGTATACACATTATTACTGTATCAACTGTTTTTTCTTTCTTTTCTTTTTTAATTAATTAAGTAAAGTAATCTTAATTTTACTTTTTTCCTCTTCCATTTCCAGCGATTTAGGATATTTTGTTCAGAAACTTTGTTGCTGGGCTAATTTATCTTTCTTCACATTTTTGTTTTTTTTTTTTTCTTTTCTTTTATGTTTGATAATTTTTTTATTTTTATTTTTATTTTTATATAGAAATCATTCATAATTTACAACCAATAATTACATATTGACATTTATATATTTTAATTTATTGTTTAATTATACGTTATACTGTCTAAAAATGATTTAAAATTTAATCTAAATTAGACATAAGTGATTCTTATCATTTTTATTTACCTTAATTAAAGTTTTTCTTTTTCTTACGTTTGTTTTTATTATTATTATTATTATCAAAACCAGTATTAATATAATTTTTGGTTAATTTTTTGTTATTTTTTCTTTTAATTATATAATTAAAGTCGTAAAGTTTTATTTTAAGTAATAAATAATAAAGTTTAAACAAAAGAATTAAATAATTTTTTGTAACCATCAAATGGCGCCTTTAATATGAGACGAGTTGTCTTCTATATTTCGGTCCTACATTTCAAGTTTTTTTTTTCACTTTTACATAAATTTATTTGCACATTTCAAGTGTTTTTTTTTTTTTTTCCTTCTTCTACTTCTATTTTTTAACCTTTTTTCCATGTATTTTCCCTCATTTTATTTTTGTTTAAAACCAAAGCAATAAATTGTTTATTCCAATTATGTTCAACTGAATAACATATTGTGCAATTGTTTATGTTTAGATCAGCTGATCATATAACGTTTCATTTTATGTTTAACCTTTATGATATTCTCTATGTTTATATGTTTGTCCGGTTTAAACAAATTTTAACTAGTTTTACATCACATTTTCAGGGTAAACCAGTAAAAACACTAGAGTCTACGTATTTTTATATATATATAAAAAAAAAAAATCTGTCTAACTACTAAACGGATAATTAATCGTATAATAAAATAAAAATCACTTGATTTTGAACCATTATATGAGCCAATATAGATAATAAAACCAATATAGAAAAATTAATTATAAAATTGATTGGATCATTGCAAATATTTAATAGATTTATTGAATACATATTGTCATTATCCATAATGATTGATGAAAATTTATTACACAGTTAAGTTGTAAATTAATAGGAATAAAAATTTCTTATATAAATAAATTTGATATTGTATATATAAAAAAAAAAAAAAGAATTTTCATTGATTAAAATGTCAATGATAAGAAAACACTTTTAAATTTTTTGTTGTTAAAAAGAAGAATGAATGATTATAATTTTATGAATTATTTATATACAGGTAAATTAGTGAAATAATTTAAACGTTTTTAATTACTATATACCCAAAAAAGAAAGAAGTTAATTCTTCCATTTAAGTTATTTTGTGGTAATCCTTAACACGTTAATCCATTTTTATTACTTAATTCGTGCTAATTTTATTTATTTTTTACTAGTGATTTATAATTTTAATTTTTTTTTATTATTTTATTGAACTCTGTTTCAGCTTGTGGATTAAACTGAGTTAAGTATACAAAAAAGTTTTTCTAATCAATTATAATAAAAAAATTCACTTAATCATTTAATTTTTTTTAATTATAAAAACACCAATAATGATCATTGTCTGTAAAAATAAAAAAAAAAAATGTAATAAATAATTAATATTGATATTAATCATTCTTTTAATTAATTTTTTTAATTTTTTTTTACGTTTAATTTCAAAACAATTGGAATTTTTATTAATGCCTTATCTAAGTTTTGATCACGCATCACAAATGTGCGTTTAAATCCGTTTAAAATTTAATTTGTATTATGATTGATCCTCTTTTTTTCTTTTTTCTGCTCAATTATTATTAAACACAATTGTTAAATATTAATTAATTTTATTTTCTTTATTTTTCAATAATAATAATATTAATAATTTCAATAATAATCTAAATAGATAAAGAAATTTTTTTTTTTTAATTTAATTTAATAAAAGTGTTTACAAATGGCACATGAATAATAATAATAATAATTTAACAATGAATATTAATTAGTTAATTAATAAAAATATAAGAATTTTTCCTTCCTTCGTATAATAATATTCAAAACAAGTAAATGACAAGTTATTTATGATAGTTCTTAAGAGAAGAATCATATTACGTCGTCATGACTTTTGACATGTTTGACATTTTCTATTCTTTTACCATAAGAGTATTAGACAGTTTATGTGTCTTTCGATGGGTTTTTTTTTTGTTTAAATAAATAAAGAAAACATCCTAAATAATAATAATAATATTATATCCATATTTGTTAAGGGCATAAAGGATCATATTGTTTTATATTTACAAAGAATTTTACCAATGTTATAACTGCGAAATGTCCTTTGTTTAAAAACTTAAAAAAAAAAATATTAACAACACAACATATGCAAATACATCCGTACAATCATTATATTCTTATCATATATCCATAATTTAATTAATAATTTATTAAAAAAAAAATTCAATCAAAAACTTTAAACTTTTCCTGCATTATTATCATTATGTGTAAATGTGATTGTATACATTTCGGCGTTATTAACTTAAACCGCATTAAAAACGAATCCGGTTATAAACTGTATAGAAAAATAACAATAAAAATTGAAATATAATTAAATTTATCAACAATTTTTATATAATATAAACAGCATGTCCCACGGGAACCAAAAGACAAAAAAAAAAAACATTAATTTATTACAACCACTTACCATTTTACTAATTTTTAAACAAGTGTCGCCTTTTAATTGTTTTTTTTTCTTTTCATTTTTCTTCTTCTTATTACTTTAGCGCCGCCACTTGAAAGCAAAATTCTATTTTTTTTTTAATAATTTTATTTAACGTTATCAGTAGTAACAAGATTTAAATCGAAGATAATTTATTAAAAAAAAATTAAATTAAAATATTTGTTTTGTTTTATTAATAAATTTTTATATATTTATGTATATGTTAACGCCTTCTAGCCAATCAACATGTTTCATTTGTATATGGAAGGCGGAACTTCATTGTTGCCTAGCACCAAACAGGAATTTTATTTTTATCTTTTTATTTAATTTATTTTTTTTTTGCGATTATTTTATTCCAGATGTTTTTTTTTTTTTATTTATTTGCTTTTAGTTTTATTATTCTGAATTTAATTCATTAATTATACAGGATGATTAGTAAAAATATATTTTTTTTTTTAATATCTTTATGTGTGGTTAGAAAATTATTGATTCCGGAAATAACATAATTATTCTATAAGTAGCTTAAGAGATAATCCACTATTTTTATAACCAAATAAATAATTGTTGAACCACCCAGTTAAATAAAACACAAATAACTGAAGCATCTTCCATTTTATTGTATTTATACCAAACATTGATCTCGTCATGGTACATCAATAATAAATTAGTGTACGTAAAGTACTTGAGCTACTGTTACTACGTACATTTATAATATTTTTGTTTTTATTTTATCTATATAAATCCCACCCACAATCCGGATAATGTAATACCGAATATTATTAGTACTTAAACAAATATGCATTCATCCAACCACAAAACATCATTCAATGGATAATTAACATTTTTCCTAGTTTTATAATATTTCCCTCTTTTAAATGTATCTCAAAATTCTATTTTTCTCGGTTGTACAAAGATTTTAAAATGAATTTTCCTCAGTAGACTCCTTGACTTTGATGTATTAACACGTGTTTAAAGAAAATTTAAACTTTTTTTTTTTTTTTTTGAAGCTTTCGCTTTAAAATAATTTAGATAAAAAATAAAATATATTTTTTTTATGTTTTGTTTTGTGTATGTGCATACTAATTTCCCAAATGTTTTACTGAAAACTTTTTTTTTTTTGTTTTGTGATTTTTTTTTTATTTCTTTGTTTCAAACCTGTGATAACAAAAAAACGTGAAATTTTATTTTCTTTTAATTAAATAAAAAAAAAAAATTTTTTTTTGAAGTTTTTCGGTTTTTTTTTTTTAATTGTTAATTTATAATATAAAATGGCAGCATTTGATGTTGTCTCGTCGGAATCCGATTTATGTCAGCCGGTGTGTAGTGAACCGTCAGTTTTTTATGAACCGACAGGATATTATACAACACTTTATCCAGCCGATTCACAACAATCTGATAGTAAGTTTGGTTTTCTCCTCTTTTTGTTTTAAAGATTGCAATTAAAATACGAAACGAATTGTGAATAAAATGGCCAGTAGCAACCATTTTATATTAAAAGTAGAGAAATAAACGTGGAATAACAATTATTTGTCCCATAAATAATGTTTTATCATTAGTTATTTTTATTTTCAAAATTATTTCAGTTCCTGCACTGAAGGGAACCTTCACCTCCTGGTTCACCTTCAATGTAATTCAAGTAATTTGTTTATTCTTTCCTTAAAATATTACATCCGATAATTAAAAACAAAAAACTGTTTTTTTTCTTCATGTCTTTTCACTTTACTTAAACCCTACAAAGATCAAATCATCTTATTCCATAATTTTTTTCAATTTTATTTTTACTTAATTTTAAACAAATAAACAAACAAGCAGCAGGTTAATATCGCACCATACACAGTACATAAAATGTTCATTAAATTTTCTAAACTGATTTCTTTTTTTCTTTCTTTCTTATGTGATATAAGAAGGAGATGATGAAGAAGAAAATATTGTTACTTTATAAACAAACACTAAATTCTAATTTATACACATCACATGAGTTATGTTAATGTTTGTATATAGAAGAAGATTTTTATGTACAAAAATATATAAAAAAAAAAAAAACATTTTCGTTTAGTTTCATTTAATTTAGATACACACAGTGCAACTGAAAAACTATAAAATCTTCTTAAATAAATAAACAAATTGCGCATTAAACGTATAATAATAATAATACATATCTAGGAAATAATTTTTTTTTTTACGTTTCGTTTTTTAAATGATTTTTTACTGTCTATAAAATTTTTGAAAAATTCATTTAAATGGTGAAAAATGAATAACAACGAAAAGGATAATTTGGAGAAAAAAATTATTTAATTTTCCTAAAATCCTTTAATTTAGGTCCTTCCTAAAATAAGTACCAAAAAAATTTGAACAATATAAAGAAAAAGTTGTTAGATCTAAGCATAAAATTCCTGGTTTGGCGCAGTAAAAAAGCCAGCAGTAATTGAAAAACCAGCGGATTGGTTGTAACATTAAATTATTAAAAGAGAATCAATTTTTATCCATAATTCAGATCAAATCTATAAATTTTCGGAGATTTTATTTCACTTAAAATTGTAGAAAAGAAAGACTCATTGCTTCGTTAAAACACAAAATTTTTAAAGGGTTCAACCGACGTACATTCACAGGACGCTCTATAAAATGTAGATAATGAAAATTGGTATCATTTAGAAGGTATTAAAAAACCGTAGAGCATTTAGTAGCTTTGTACAATCAAATTTCTTTACTTTTCCATCAATTTCCATAATAAATCACAAATTAAGTTAATAATGAACAAAAAACAATTTTTAATTATAAAAAAGATAAAATAATTATTAAATTGCGATTAAAAGATTCTATCTAGAATCTATGCTTCAAAAATAAATCAAACTGTTTTACTTACCTATAACCCTTCTAGAACATTCTGGGAGTAGATTTAGCCAACAAAACCAAACGAAAAATATTTTATCAGGAAAATTAGGAATAATAACTTTTTGTGGTCTCTTAGAAACAAGTATTCAGTGTACTAAATCCTTGTGGTTTTGTTTTATTAATTTATCATTAGCTCAGTATTTTTTTAATCTTTAATTTAAATATTATTTCCAATGATTGTTCCAAACAAATAAGTCTTTTTTTAGACTGTTTTCAAGCAGCTTTAGAAGGTAAATAATTGAAAATAAATTTATTTTCACGTTCATTTTTCGTTACAAATCTTTTGAGTATACGTTATTAACTTCCCTTCGTCACCTTATTGTCGATAATTGCCTTAATTATGACTTTATTTAAATGAATTATTAATAATAAACCATCGCTGTGAATGTATAACGAGGATTAAGAGCACAGTTTAGAACATCATAATGCAAATCAAGATTTTCAAATAGTTCATTAAACTGCAGATCTTCCACAATATATCTATAAATAAATAAGATAATTCAACTAAAGTAAAGGATCTTAAAGTTTCTCTGTGAACTCCTGAAAAACTTATAATCCTACTCCAAAGAATTCTTCTATACTACTATCACAGAAGCGGTGCAATATTTTATTTATAAAGCAAAATATTACCAAGCATCCGTTGGAATATCATGAAACTACTTACCCATTACCGTCTACACTTTGAAATTCAATTTATTTTTCCTCACCAAGAATGATTCTTTATTAAATTTTTTATAGTGAAAGGTGGAAACTATAAAAAAAAATAAATAATAAAAAAGAAAATGAAAAAAAAATATTTTATGTAAACAAAACGCAAAGTATTAATATGTTTTGTATCCGTGCGTTATGTTTAATCGTTTATAGGCGAGAATAGTTTACTTTTTAATTTGTTTAGATTTTCATAATGAAAGCTTTTTAACACAACTTAATAGTATAACATTCAAATAAATACCCGGTTTCAGAATACTAAATAGTAAATATTCGTGTGCTGATGATTGACTTGTTGATAATTTTTGTTTAACGGATCTCTTTCGTATTTTTTTTTTCAATTCAAGTACATTCTGTTTATGAGTTACGACATTATTTACGTAATTTACTTGTATTTAAGTTCCTAAATCCTTGACTGATTGTATATAGTCTCTATTTGCATCAATTAGTCATTAAAACTAAACAATTTAAACTTCTCGGGTTAGCTGTTACGTCAGTTTTGCATACATTAAAATTAATTGAAATTATGTTACAAGGAATAAAGGATCATCTATCGCTAAAATAAAAATTATTAAAAGTCGTTTAATTGACATATTAGTTCTTAATAAATTTTTGCTAGTAGATGAATTGTTTTTCCTTTCTCGGAAGCTGATAATAAAATTGAACAAAACTATTCATGCAAATTGAATCCGCTTTGGATTTAGAAAGTGAATACGAACATAGAACACTTGGAACAATAGCTAAAGAACTGTGTGTTCGATTGCGAAAAAAAGGGAAATCAACAGTAATAAACAAAGAGAAACTCTTTGCTCCTTATCAGAAAGACCCTAGGATTATAAAGAACAAACATTTGAATGAATTAATAAAAAATCTAAACACTTGAAAAAAGTCGATATTTAAAATGAAATTAATTAACTAAAACAATAATTTGTCTGTGTTTTTGTAATCAAATACCATAGCGTACGCCCTCATAATTACCATATTAATTATGCTAAATAGTTTTTAAAAAAATAATCAACCAAAAAACTTAAACCACTGTAACACCAAAAAAATAACAAAACTAAAAAAAAAAAATTGAAACAAAACTCCGGAAGTTGATGATTTTTAACAAGTTTTTCAATGTAAACAAATTAATAAACAATTTAAAGGTTTAGCGAAAATGGTGAAAAGAATTGAGATAAAGCAAAACAACATGAGAAAAGAAAGAAATGAAACGAAAAGCAAAAGCAAAAGGAACCTTAAAAGAT
Organism: Ptychoptera albimana; assembly: GCA_961205885.1. Classification (NCBI taxonomy): domain Eukaryota; kingdom Metazoa; phylum Arthropoda; class Insecta; order Diptera; family Ptychopteridae; genus Ptychoptera; species Ptychoptera albimana. Next base: position 12,114,268 of record OY540805.1, read on the forward strand.
ATAATTAAGTAAAAATTGGGTTAAACGTTGTGTTCTCATAATTTATGTGATTTTCTTTCGTAAACAATTTTCTCTTTAAATTTTTGTTTTTTATTTATTTATTTATTTTTTATTATTATTCCCATTTTGTTTTCTAAAAAAGGCGAATAAGAAAAACAATTATCGTGTAAACACAAACATAGCGTAATAATTTATTTATTCTGTTCATAGATAGAAATCATTTGATAACAGAGAGTAGATATTGGGAATCACCATGCAGTTCAGATTCACCAACTAATATGGGTTTAAGAGCATCGTCACCATATCAATATGCCCAGATGTATTATCCACCACAATATGAGAAAAATGGTAAAAAAATTTTGAATCAGTTAATTAAAATAAAAGTAAATAAAAAAAAATGTTTAATTCTTTTTTTTTTTTTTTGTTATAGCATTTAATGATGAAACTTATCCAGCATCGGCACCAGAAATATCATCAACGCCAAAAAGGAAAAACGCAAACAAAAAAGAAAGACGACGAACACTTAGTATTAACTCAGCATTCACAAATTTACGTGATAAAATACCAAATGTACCATCTGATACAAAACTATCAAAGGTGATGGAAAGAAATTATTTTTTTACTTTTTTTTTTTTTTTAATTTTAATTAAATTAAATTATTCCCTTTTTTTATTATATTTTTAATTATCTATAGATAAAAACATTACGTTTAGCAATATCATATATAAATTATTTAAATAAAGTATTAGATGGGGGTCAGGATCCATCATCTGGTTTTAAAGCTGAATTAATACCATCACGTAGAATTAATGCTGAACGAAGGGCGAATATGAAAAATGAGGTGAAAACATATATTTATTTTTTATTTAATTACTTTTTTCTATTATTAAAATTAATTAATTTGATTTAATTATAATTATAAAAGTGGGCGTCTGTTTTTTTTTTCTTTCTGTTATTTCACTTAATTATTGAAAACATTATCCAAACCCAGTATACAACGCCCTAAGTAATTTTTTTTTATTTATTTAAATACATTTTTTTATTTATTTATTTAATTAATTAGTTTAAGCACAAGTAAAATCGTAACCGTAACGTAATTTATTAGTTTCTTTTTTTTTGTTTTTTTAATTTAAAATTAAAAATAATTTTCTGGTTTTTCTTTAACCAAAAGTGCTAAAATTACGATTGGGATTTTTTTTTTTGGAAAACTAAAACGATTAACAGAAAAACATTCGTTTATGGATAGAGTAAATAAAATTATAAATCATTAGATAATTTAATTCACTTAACTAACTATTAAGTTTATTTGTTTATTATAATAAAATTATTCTAACCCTTGGATGAGAGAGGGTAGAATTTTGGTTGCGATATAATAATTGTATGGGAAATGTTTTCAGTGTTGAAAAAGTGACATAACTAAGCTATTAACGTAATGACAAGTGCAAGTGTTCATTACAATTGTAACAATGGAATTTACCACAAATCTAAATAATAAAAATTTCGTATAATCGTTCCCCTAAATCGTATGACGTTTATTAGGGTTTAATCTAATTATAAAGGCGTGGCTAGAGCACTTTACGTAATGTGGTGAAATAATTTTATTGAATTATAACAGTAATAACATCATTTGGACCAGAGATAAGAATTTTAATTGTCTGATCCTTTTATTCATATTAGATTATTATTCTTTATTTATTTATTTGTATCACTTAGCGGTTTTTTGTTTTATTATTATAAAAAATTCAAGTTGAAAACGCTACTTCCTGTTATAAAATTGAATTTTTTTTTTTTTTTAATTATTTAATATGAAAACGAAGGATTAAGATTTGATATAAATTAACTAAAGTCGTATTTTATTTAATTTAATTCTTTAATGCAAAATAATTAAAAAAAAAAAAAAATTTAAGATAATTTCCCCTTTCATGGTTTTATGTCAGTGCGGTAGACTTTGATACATTTTCTATATCTTTCTTTTTAATTTTCTTTTCCTTTTAATAAAGTAATTTTATCCCTTTAAGTGGTTTTGTGAGATAAGTACTTGTAAGTACTGTACATTGACTACTAATTGTTTTAACTTTATTTAAGTAAGAAATTTATTTCACATCCTTAGTTTTGAGCAGTTTTATTTGAATTTCATTACAGAATTCATCAGCATTTAACTTGTACTCATGTCGTGAATAAAGTAGTTTTCACTGTAAATTACTTTTTCATTTATGTATTTTCTTATCAGATATTTTATCAGAAAATATGCAACGAGAATAGCTAGAATTATTACGTTAATGATGAAAATTACACGACGGAAAAATTATCGCGATTATTGCTAATATGATGGAGTTAGAAAATTTAGATTGCATTGGGAATTACTTGTTCCAATATCCCCATTTATACCTTTCCTTTATGACCATACATTTGAATTAATTTTAGTTAATAAAAAATTTACTAAAAACATATTTTAATTTCCTTAATAGGCAATAACAACGATAATAACACAAGAAGAAACTGGCGTACGAAAAAATAAAGGACGAACTGGATGGCCAGAAGATGTTTGGGTCTTAGGAATAAAACATGAACAGTAGAGTAGTGATACAAAAAAAAAAAAAAAAAAGAAAATAAATATACATATATTTCTCATTTCTAAATTATTTAAATTTATAACCAAAGAATAAAAATAAATTAATTGATAAAAAAAAAAAAAGTAAAAAATTTCCAAAATTAAAATTGTAAATATTTTTTAATTTATAATCAAAAATAAAAATTATTAAAATAAAATAAAAAAAAAAAACGGAAAATAGAAAATAAATTCTTTCATTTTATTTATTTACATATTTGGAGGTTAAGAATGGTTAAAGATGATTAATTGACATAGATTAATAGACATTAAGATTAATTTACTTTGTTAATTACAGACAAAAAGGAAAGCATTAAGCATAAAGTGTGTTACCTATTACTTTACTTTACTTTACTTTGCTCTTCAATACAAATTTTCTTTATTTTTCATCTACTCTGTGGCTTATGTCTTATTTTTATAAATTAAGAAAAATAAGAGATATAAAAAACGAAAACGTTGAATTTACCAGATGGCTTTATTGTGTTTTTAGTTAAAGTAAAGTTTTGTAAGTAAAATATTAAAATTAAGTTAACTCATGGCTATATAATATTTATTATCTTATAACGTTAATGTTATAAATTGTTATAAAAAAATAAAAATTATTATTATTAATAAAACAATATATACAGGGTGTATTAATGAAATTTGGTTTCGTGTATTTCTATGAAAAACCGTGAAAGTGTTTTATCACACTTGGAAAATTCTATCAACCATTAAAGATGAAAACCATTTACCGAAAAAATTCCTTCTTAAGTACACAACGCCATCTAGGTAAATTTTAGAAATTATATTTATTAGACACAATACGGTATATCGATATAACTACAGTTTTGTTTGTGCTTTATTGGTGTAACAATTTTGTACGATTTTAATATAAACATATAAAGAAGAGAGTTTTATACACAATACCTGTTTTTATCTATATAACTGTAATTTTTTATTTTTTACTTTTAATTTCCCCAACATAATTATATTTTAAATTTGAGCATATAAGTTTTCTTATAAGAGTAAAACGTTCAAAACATATTATTTCTCCCAAAAAAATTTAAAAAGATTAAACTGATGTGTGACTGTGTTAGTTAGTTATGGATAGGCTATAATATTTTTGATGTTTCAAATAAAAAAAAAAAAAAATTCACCATATAGATTCACAGTTGTTTGACTTGTCACTCCTTTAAAAAAATATAACTTTAGTGGTCGACACAGTTTTTCTTTTCTTTTTTTTTTTAATTTTATAATTATTATTTATTATTTTTGTTTAATAATAATTTGTAATTTACATTAATACAATTAAACTGCAGTATTATTACAAGAATATTTTTATTCTAATATTCGTTTATGTCAAATTGGTTTTTTATTTTACACATAATCCGGATAAAACAGTTTTATTTAAAATTAAAATAAATAAATAAATAAGAAAAATGATTAATACAGGGTGAGATTAATTTTATTTTTTGTGTATATTTTGTGAATTTAAGAAATTTTTATTAGTTTTGAATTATATAAAACGGTCAATGATCTTAATACCAAAAAATGTTTATGATTTTTATGTTAAAATTCAATTAATAAAACATAAAATAAAAAATAATAATCTAATATCTATCTAATAATTAACGTTACATAGAAAAGAAAAGATTATAATTAACATTATAGATTACTGTAAGAGTTAACAATCTCAAGATAATTAAAGGTATTAAGTTGAATTATGACGTACAAATAATTAATGTAAATATAATAAACACAAGAATACCTCCTATTTTATAAAAAATTAAAAGTACAAGGTACAAAGTTATAACAAATTATTAAATTAATAAAAAAAAAAATTTTGTAAACAAAAAATTAAAATATGATATGATAATATTTATAAGAACTAAGTACAAATAAATTTTTAATCAGTCATTGATAGCATTCAAAATGGCTTTTGTTGAAACAAAGTCCAGGTTTAAATAATTTATATTTCCTCTTCATACTAATATTTATTATTAATAATTAATTAATATTGATTCAATATTTTTTTTTGTGTTTTAGAAAATTAGCCGGTCGCACCTTGTTTATAACGGGAGCTTCAAGAGGTATTGGAAAAGCAATTGCATTAAAAGCAGCTAGAGATGGTGCAAATATTGTAATTGCAGCTAAAACAGCCGATCCACATCCTAAATTACCAGGAACCATTTATACAGCAGCAAAAGAAAGTATGTTATACGAATAAATAAAAGCTGAACTAAATACATATGTATATAGTAATACGCAAAAATAAAAATTATTTTTTTTAGTTGAAGAAGCTGGTGGAAAAGCTTTACCATGTATTGTTGATGTTCGTGATGAGCAACAAGTTCGAGCAGCTGTTAAATCCGCATTAGATAAGGTTAAACATTATAGTGGATGTTATGAGATAGTTAATAATCAATAAAAATTCTACTTTTTAGTTTGGTGGTATTGATATCTTAATAAATAATGCCAGTGCAATATCTTTGACGCCAACTGAAACAACGGATATGAAACGTTATGATTTAATGCATAATATTAATACACGTGGCACATTTTTAGTGTTTGTTTAAAAAAATAAAACTACAGTTTGCGAATATTTAAATTATTCATATGGAATATTTTTTATTTTAGGTCTAAGGAATGCTTGCCATTTTTAAAAAAAAGTGACCATGCACACATATTAAATATTTCACCACCATTGAACATGAATCCGTTCTGGTTTGGGCCTCATGTTGCATATACAATGGCTAAATATGGTATGTCAATGTGCGTCCTAGGTATGGCCAGAGAATTTAAGGAATTAAATATCGGTGTAAACGCATTGTGGCCAAAAACAGCTGTTTACACAGCAGCTATGGAAATGCTAAGTGGTAAAGAGAGTGGTACATTTTCACGAAAACCTGATATCATGGCAGATGCTGCTTATGAAATAATTTGTAGAAATCCTAAAACAACAACAGGCAATTTCTACGTAGATGAGGATGTATTAAAAAGTGTTGGTGTTACCGATATGAAACAATATGCATGCTATCCTGAAAATGCAGACAATTTATTGCCCGACTTCTTTTTGGATGAGTTCTTGAAAGCTGCCGAAGTAAGCCAAGATGGAAATAGTTACTCAATAAAAAGTTTTACTGATGCAAAGAAAGAGGCAGCAGAGACTCCAAATGATGGACAAGTCGAACAATTGTTCACAAAAATCGAGGGTTATGTCAATGAAGATTTAGTTAAGAAAGTGAATGCTGTGTATCAATTTAATGTAAAAGGAAAAGAACCAGGAACATGGTATTTGGATCTTAAAAATGGTACTGGTAAATGTGGACGTGGCGAACCACCAATAAAAGCTGACGCAACCTTAACAATGGATTCAAAGAATTTCTTTGATATGTTCTCAGGTAATATTTCTCAACTAATTAAATCTAAAAAAATATTTTTCACTATTCAAACTCATTGTTTACAGGTAAACTGAAGGCCTCTTCTGCATTTATGTCCGGCAAACTAAAAATAACTGGCGATTTACAAAAAGCAATGAAATTGGAAAAATTAATGAGCAGCCTAAAATCAAAATTATAAATATTAATTTATTATTATGTTTTAATTATAATTGTTATTTGTAAGAGAATGGTTAATTGTTTTGTAAATTTTTGTACAATTAAAAATGTTATTAAATATTTTTTTTTATAAACAATAAATGAAAAAATAGTTTTTATATTATAACATTAAAAGTTACTAATAGATGGCACGATTGAAACTGTTTTTCCACTGCAACGCCATCATCATCATTGCGCAAATTCAAAATTTTACAGGAAATGCTGAAAATTTCAACTTAATCATACACGCGGTTTTAATTAATGCACTAATATTTTTTTAAATACTATATAACTAATTAATTCGTTTGGTTATTTTATTATAATAAAGTAAATTATTAAATTGCATAATTTTATTAAAACGTTATTTTTATTTTAAATTATTTATTTGGACAGAATAAACAGTATTATGGAAAACTTTACAATGTCTCCCGTAAGTTATCATGCTTTATATTTTATAATAAATTTATAATTGTTCGACTTTCATAGAGCATTAAAAAGAAAAAAACTAGAAAAATGAATAATGTCCATTACGAAACATCTAAAGAGAAAAAACAATGTTTGGATAGTTCAAATAAGGCACATCCAAATAGTTTAGATAAAGTCGATATGATGAGAGATTCGATAAATATTGTTGAGTTTACTGAAAAACTTAATTTATATAAAAATACTGTAGAGGAAAATGATAATATTATAAAATCATTAAGCGAAAATAAAACAAAACTTCTAACGCAAAATAGTTTATTTTACGAAAAAGTTAAGGATGAAGAAAATAATCGCAATTGTACCAAATTAATGTAAATCATGGCCGATTTATCTATTAAATATTTTTTCTGAGTATTTTCTTTTTTTTTAGAATCAACGAATTACAAAATGGCATTTGCCAAGTACATGCACATCAAAATATATTGGTGGATAAACTGAATATATTAGAAGAAAGACGTGTCGGATTTGAAAATACACAGCAAAAAGTATTTTCAAAATTAAATAATTTAAGGAATATTGGTGATAGTATTATTACTGAAAGTACGTTTTTTGATATGATTTTCTTTTTATTATTAAAAATAATGAGAATAATATTATTTTTGTAGAAAATAAACAACATGAACAGTTTTTAAATATTTACAATACGTTGGAATTAAAACACAAAAAACAATCTATTGAATTGGAGAAGTTAAATGAAAAATGTTTAACTCTTAATGAATTTTCTCATACAAATCATAAATTAAACGATGAATTGAAAAAAGTAAAAAAATTTGTCTAAAAATATTTGTGAAAATCACTTGTAATCTATCTATACATATCTTATTACAGCTTAAAAATGAAATTCATAATAAAGAAATTGAATATGAATTATTTGTGGAGAATCAAAAAAGGCTTAATGAAGATTATATAAAAAGTTTAAATGAAATTGAAATAATGAAGGCAAATAATACTGAACTAATGCAGATTAATAATATATTGGAAGAGACAATAGTAAATAAATATTTAAATCGATTTGTTTTTACTCTAGAAATTATTATTATTTTAGAAACAAAGTAATGAGAAAATGCATCAGTTGGAAACACAAAACATGATTGATAAGAATTCAATAAGAAATGATTTAGATGGAAAAAATGCTAACCTTGATTTACTTAAAAAGAAAACTGAGGTATTTTAGTGAAAACAATGTTTTTTGTATTAATAATTGAATAAATTTTATATTTGTTAAAGATGATGCACCAAGCTAATGATAATTTAAATCAATTGTTGGAACGAAGTCTAAATGAATATGAAAATCTAAAAATGCAATTACAGGTATATACTAAACAACGATTTAAATAATTTTATTAATTAAGTTAAAATTATAGGAACTTAAAACTAACTATGAAAAGGAAATTAATTGTGCCAACAATGAATTGCATGAATTGAAAAATGCAAATAAAGAAGGGGCTGAACAAATTGTAAAGATGAATAGCTATTGTAGTAGTTTGCATACAAAAATTGAAGTTTTGGAAGCTGCTAATAAGTCTTCATTTGAAATTATAGAAAACGTATTACCTATAAAATGATTTTCAAATTAAATTGTTTTAAACTAGTTTTTATAATTGATCTTTTTTAGTTAAAAGCGGATAATCAGACATTGATGCAGGATATAAAAAAGAAGAACTGCGATATTTACTCATTGTCACTAGAAATAGAGAAGATTAATAATAAAAAAGATAAAAATGATTATTCTAAATCGATTAGTCAATTTATAAATAAAAGTAGTTTGTCATCCATTGGCAGTATCAGTAGCTGTATGCTTCAAACCGATTCAATTACAAAACAAGACCCAGTGATTGTAAGTTGTTGTTATCACGTACATTAAACATTTTCTTTTTCTTTAATGATCTCCCTTTAATTGCAAGCAAACTTTACAACGTCAAGTAGCGAGTAACGTGTCAAATTTTAACTGTGATAGCGACAGCAGTATGGAAAACAAACATAAAAAAGCAAATTATATACCTGTAAGAGTTTAAAAATTTTAATTGCTTCTAGAAATTTGATTTAAATTGTTTTCTAATTTTCCAGCAAAATGTTTTGCAGAAGAAATTTTTTAATAACGCAGGCAGATTTGGACAACAGAATACACAAATATCAATAATTGATAGGATTCGTTTTAGTCAACAAGTAGTTTATTTAATTTTTTTTAACTGTTCTTTTAGAATAATAATTTATATTAATTTCCTTTGATTTAAAAGAATAATGCTGCGGCTGCTGCTATGAAAGATAATGATAAAATAATATTATCGCAGTCAAAACGAAATAAGGAATAGAAGCTAAAGAATTAATTGAACAACAATGTGTACAATTTTTACCATTTCGGTTTTTTTTATTAAACTTATATGAAATTTAATTTTCAATAAATATGAATTAGAAGTAAAATTAATTGTTGGTTGAATGAATAATTCGTATTCGGAATAGTATTCATTTTCAGTATTAAATCGAACAAATTGTTTTCCTCACAACTGCATCAATTTTATCTGAATTGGTGAAACAAATTACCCAAATAAAATAATTAATCTTATTTCTTGTACAAATATTAATTTTATTACTTCCTAAATTGTATAAATTAATGTGTTTTAATTTAATAAAGAAACCAGTGCAGATTCGATATCACCACGATGTTCTCGTAGTACTTTTTCAGAAAGCGATCTAGAAATTAGAAATCCATTCATCTGAAACAAAAGGAAGTAGCATAAGTATATATGTAATTCATTATATGTATTTATATTTTTTTAATCATACAATTAACTCCACATCCTCTTTTTTAATATGAACTTTTTGTAATTCTCTTTCTTTTGCTAATCTCTCTTCTGTTTCCTTATTTCTTTTGTCACCAAACATATTTATAGCCTATAAAAGAAAGCAATTTACGTCATTTTATATAGTTTGTGTATTATTTTAATAAATATAAACATACATTTGACATATCAGCTGAAGATATTTCCTTTTCTTCTGCATAATCGGTAACACGTTCCAAATCAGCAACACCCCCATCGTGTTTTGCTATTTTCTTTTGTTTTTTATCTTGCACTTCGTCAGCTCCATTTACTTCTTCGTGGTCACCCATTTTTATTTATTTAAGTTATATAATTATAACAGACTTTTATTAAATTATAAAAAAAAGTAAGTCCAGATTTATTTTTCTTTACAACATAAATATTGCAAAATAAGCATGAGGATAGATCTGTCTATACATATTTTAATATTGTTTATATCTAGATCATGAAGTTAGTAATGTTAGAAATAAATACACGCCATCTTTTTATTATATCACCGTTTGTATTTTATTTTTATATAATTTGTTGATGTGGTGAATAAAGAAACGACAGATAAACTGTCAGAATTAAGAATAGTAGAAGTAAAGAATTTTTCAAAATAGAAATTTAAAATAATTAAATAAAATGTCTTTTCGATTACAAAGTAAAAAATATTCTCAAAATGATTTACGTCGTTTAATGCAGGATAAAAAGACAAAAACCCCAACAACAACAGCAATTAGTAAAAAAATTGATTCACCTTTAGCAAAATATCCTTTTTAAATATAAATTTTGCATGATTTTTAGGTTATTAATTATTATTCATTTGTTGTATTTCTTTAGTTTTATTTTTAATAATTACCTTAACAGTTATTTTATTATTGGAATTATACGTATAACGATATAGGACAATTGATGTGTATATTGTGTAAGTCAATTGTACGTTCGGATGATGTTTGGAAAGTTCACATAAATGCAAAACAACATAAGGAGAATATTGCTTTGGCAAAACAATTGAAAGAAAAAACGCAAAATTTTACAACAGCTGTAAAGCGTCCGGCAACATTTACAGAGCCTGTAGTACCTGAAAAGAAAATTAAAGGAATTTTAAAGAATTCAAGTGTCACAACCAATGTGCAAAATAAGACAGTAAATGAGAAAACAAAATTAACAGAAGAAAATCCATTACCAAATGATTTCTTTGATTCAAATAAGCCAAGTAGTTTCTTTGATGCAACCATCAATCGTACGAGTATTAAAACTGATTTGATAAACATAAATTTGGAAAAGAAGCTTGGCAATGGTGGAGACGAATCTATGGATGTTGATGTTAATGGTGGTAATGATATTGTGTTTAATCCTATGGTAGACGAATCATTGCCAGAAGGTTTCTTTGATGATCCGATAAAAGATGCAAAAGCCAGAAATCTTGAGTATAAAGATCCAACAGAGGAAGAATGGGATCGATTTCAAAAAGAAATAAAAGAGGCGGCAAATCAATCAAACGCAATTATTGCTGAGGAACAAGAAGAAGCAACCACTGATCGTCAAATTGATGAAATTGATGAACAAATGCGAAATTGGAATCGGTAATTACTTTTCTTCTTAAAATTTTTAATTTTTAATTGAAAAAAAAAACTGTTTTTTTTTTTAGTGTATTGAATTTAGAAAAGAAAAAGGAAGCTGCAAAAATCGATACAGTCATTATTAAATCGAAAAAGGTGAATGTTAACGATGATGCAAGTAGTGATGATGAAGCAAATGATGATGAATTTGATGAGTTTCTAGATTGGAGAGCGAAAAAATCCCATAGATAATATATAATGATTATAATATATTATTAGGTTCTATTTCTTATTAAAATTAAATTCTTTATAAAAACATATTTAAATTTTCTTTTCTTTTTTTTTTTTGCGTTTTTAATACCCTTGTCTCTTCCCTATTCCATAACCAGTCAGTTTTCTTGTTACATAATATTTAAAACTGAAAAAAAAATTAAAAAATAAAACACATTCAAAATTAGTATGTAAAGTAAATATTTTATTAAAAGTTCAAGTACAATGTAAAGTGATATAATAATAGTAAAGGTTTTTAAATTTAATTATTTCTTTTTTTTTTTAATATCATTATTAAACTTAATTATTAATTAGCTCCAATAGTAGTAGATTTTTATATATTTTCAATTAATTCTAAAATTATGTTTATTTTATTCTTTTTTAATTAAAAATAAGCATTGTGTAGAGATAGATATTAATTAAATTAATTATTAAGAATTATACAAAATTAATATTTTTTTTTTTTTTTTTTTTTTATGCTTTTTGTATATTTAATTATAAACAATACAATAATAACAATAAGAAATATATTTAATATTCTTCCCCAAATATTAAAATAATTAAATTGTTATAATTGTATTGTTAATTAATTAACTTTATTGATCTTCTTATATGACATAAAATATTAATTTAAACCATTTTTCATATTTTTTATTTCTATTAAAAGCGATAATAGATGATACTTTAATAATATAAATATTTATATAAAAAAACAACACGATTTATAATAAAGAATAATTAAATATAAGTAAATTAAAAAAAAAATTGTTATTTAAGCTACAATTAATAATTAAGCAAAAAAAAAAAAAAAAAAAATTAATATTTATTTATTTCGCTTTTTAAGTCTAAAAGTATTTTTTTTTTTTTTGTTTTTTTTTGGTTTTTTGTTTTAGTTTTCACAGTTTTAGCTTTTTTTAAATTAGATTATATAAATTAAAAAATTAGTTTTTAAAAAGGATAATTCATTTCTAGAATATATATTATTATAATTATAAAGAGTTTTACTTTTTTTTTTTTAATTTCATTATTTTCTATATATTTAATTTTAATTTTATATTTATATTTAAATTTATTATTATATTAAGGGGTGTTGCATTAAATTCTGTTATATTATTTATTATTAATTAATTTGTTTACATGATTATAAATAGTGTAATTCTTATGATAGAAACAATATTTATTTAAAATGAAATCTTCCCCTATTTCATTTAAATAAATATTGTTTTATACATGAAAAGAAAGACAAAGAACAGAAAGTAAGAAAAGAATAGAATTATATTAAAATTACTTAATTTTACTATAGATAAATCTTCTCTTATATATTTAAAATTTAAGAATTATTTAAAAGGCTTAAGAAGAGTTTTTCTTATTCATTTATTTATTTATTAATTTATATAAATTATTTGTTTATAATGTAATAATTAAGCTTAAATTGTTTAAAATTAAATTTGTTGAAGTTTTGTAATTGTATTGGTTCAATATTTTATTTGTACCAAACATTTTTTGTATTATAATTATAATAATTTTTTTTTTTTTTGTTAAAGACATGCACAGCATAGCTAAATGCTGTTTTATATTAAAAAGCAACTAATTAACTAGAATTAGTTGAGATTTCAATTATTTTCTCTTCTCGTTTTATTTAATTTCATTTCATGTGATGTTTTTTTTGTTTGTTTGTTTTTTTTTTAATTAAATGATTAAACAACAACCACAATTATTTTTTGTGTTTATGTTTTAAAGGGATATATATATAGCAGATACGTGTGTGTATACATTACTGTTTACCTTGACTTAGGTAAAAAAAATCGCCAAATTATTCTCTCACTAAATACTAAACACAATTACTATTAATTAATTTATACTAAACAATCAATTATTGGATTGTAATTAAATTAATTAATTCTTAAAAACTATTGATTAAATGTTTTGTTTTAAAACTACTTTTTATTTATTTGATTTTATGATTTTAATTACTAGAAATATATGTTGAAATGCTTAACAGACAATCGCTGCAGCATTTAAAAATGAAAAAAAAAATATTTTTATTTTTTAATTTTAATTAGCATATATATTTTTTCTTAATTATTATTTATTTATTAATTAATTAATTTATTTATTTATTATAACTTAATAACTTGACTAAAAATATTTTTATTTTATTTAAAGAATTCAGAAATTTTTGTTTATTTATTTATTAATAATTGTGCTAGAAGTTTGTATTTTTTATTATTATTATTATTATTAATTAATTAATTAATTAAAATTAAAAACTAATTACTTTTTACTACTTTAATAAAAATTAATCGTGCTTTTGATGAAGATTTTATTTAAAGTTTTATTCTGCTGATTTGCTTATACATATGATAAACTTTTCTTTTTTCATATTTTTTTAATTAATTAATTAATTTATTTATTTTTTTTTTTTTGTTTTAATTTTAAACTGGACGAATCTATTTTATTTTATTATTTATTTCCATTATTTTTTAGTTTAATAAAATGTTTCAATAAATTAATTAATTAATTTTTTTTTGTTTTTTTTTTTTTGAAAAGCTTAATTATTAATTATTTTAATTCGTATTATTAGAAGAAAATTAAATTTTTGTTTTGTTTTTTTTTTTGTTAAGAAAAGAGCACATTGTGATGAATTAAATTCAAAATGAAAAAAAGAGGAGAAAAAAAAAACCTTTGTTACTAAAATCTAAGAAAAATCTATTATAAAACTATTTTTTTAATTTTTTTTTTTTAATTAATTAATTAATTAAACTAATTTTTTCTTTTTGTGCCTTTTTTTTTTTTTTTTTGTTTAATGCAAATATCACGCGTTTATTTATTATTATTATTATTATTATTTATTTATTAATTAATTAAAGATTATGTTTATTATAGCAATTAGACTGTAAGCATCGTCTTTACATCAAAAGAAAATAAAAATATTAAAATAAATTAAATAAAAAATGGTCAAGGTATTTTTATTTAATAATAAAATTTAATATAATTTAATAGAATTACAAGTAGCACTGATTGATTGTTAAGCATTTTTTTTATATATATATATGTATATATATATATTTATTGAATGTTTATGCCCTTATTATATAGTATTTAATTTAAAATTTTATTATATTAAAGCTTTTATTTATTTTTTTGTGTTTTCTTTTCTTTTTTTTTTTTTAATTCGTTTAATTAAAACTAAAAATAGAAGACAAAAAAAAAAAAAAAAACAGAAAAATTATAATTTTATTTCCCTCAAACATATTATACCAATTTTTTTATTATTTAATTTTCCACTATTTGATAATAGATGGCACGCATGTTTGTGCTTTTTTTTTCTTTTTTCTTTTTTGCTTTACCTTTCCGTTTAATTAAAATCAAACTTTTTTTTTTTTTCTTCTGTTGATTTTTTATGGTTTTTCCTTTAAATTTTTAATTAATAAATTTTTTTTATGTCTTTTGTTTGTTATTTTTTAATTTTAATTTATTTTTTTTTTCATTTTGAAATCATGGTCCCTATAAAGTTGCGGTTCTTCATTTCTCTTCTTTTGTTTAAATTAAATTAATTTTTTAAACAATAATTAGATTTTTTGTAATGATTAATAAATTTTTTTTTTTTTTAGGCAATCTCTCCTCATCATAATTATTGATTAATTTTTTTATTTTTTTTTATTGATTATTTGCATTGACAACGCTTAAAAGGCAAATTTAATAAAAATTGTTGAATAATTTTTTTTTTTTATGTTTTTATTTTGAATATTTTCTCTAATATTTAATTATAGAATAAAATTGATGGAAATTAATTAATTAATTAATAATAATAATAAAAAAGAATTATTTTTGGGCGTTTTTATTTATTTAGTTTTTTTATTTATTTTTTAATACGCATTAAATTAAATTCTCAGCAATAAATAATTAATTATTTTTATTATTTTTTTTTTTTTTGAATATTATTTATGTGAAACTTCATATATTCAGGCTTTCGGTTCGACAATCTCAACAGTAACACTCTCAACACCTGGTACATTTGTAATATGAGCATGAACTTGACGTGGATCCTGTAATGGTTGTTGCTGCTCCTTTTGCTGTTGATTATTACCACCCTGTACACTACGATTTGATTTTGTTGATGTTGCCGATGCATTGCTGCTACCGCGTGAACCACGACGTGATCCTTTATTATTATTTTTTATTTTTTTTTTTAATTATTACGTAAAAAAACAATGGAGGGAACAAAGAAAATTTATAAAAATTAATCGTTATTATGTTATTTTCACAAATATTACAACAATATTTATATTCAAGATTATTTCATTAGACAGACTTACATTAATCGCGGTTAATCGCGGTTTTAATAAAACAAAACAATAAATTAACACGTAAAAGAAAATATAGAAAACTAAAAAAAAAAAAAAACAAAAATTGGAAAAACTCATGCAAATTGTATTTTCCATGAAAATCATAACTTCTGAAAGGAAATTGTGCAATTTATAATTAATTTTCTTGTTTTGTAATCTAAAAATTGTTTGGACGCACTTTTATTAGATGCTCTAATAGAGGACAGATTCATTTAACATGCTTATCTTCACCAAAAATACTTTATTCAATTCTAATTTAATTAAACAAAAACAAATTTCAATTACTACAGAGAGTACATGTTAAATCAAAATTATTTGTATTTAGTAGTGAAATGTTTTGTCAATCTTTTTTATTAATTGAAAAAAAAAACAAATTACAGTCGTTACCGTCCTGATCGCAATTTGTAACATAAAATAATTGATTGGATACAAAGAAAGTAGAAAAATTGTAAAACCGTAAATGACTCGCTACTGATATGTGTATCAGCTGTTATTATATACAGAAAACAATACTGGTTATGTTGTTTAATTAAAACAATTCCATATTAATTATTCAGATATTGATTTTATAATAATACTGTATGAATAATAAAATAATTATGCAGTATTGTGCTATATTGATATGCAGCTTTTATGTTTATTCCACTTTATATCGTCTATTGTGACGATTATTCTAGGGGATTTTTTTTTAATTTTTTAAAAAGAAATTTACATACGGGAAGAACTAACAAAAAAAAAAAAGGAAAATAATGAAGAGCACACTCACTATAAACAGAATACAAACAAGATTACAAAACAAAACAAAACAATACAAAAAGAAAAATAATAAGAAAACAATAGGAAAGAAATTTTTCAATTTTTTTTTTTTTTTTTTAATTAAATTAACGATTAATTATAAGAAAATAATAGAAATGGAAAACATAAAAATATATGTGCTCATCGCTTTTTGTTTTCGCTTTAATTAATACAAACCTCTCTTACCTAACGAAGGATTCGGTGAATGTGGTCTTAATGATGCCATACTCGGTTGACGGGATGGTACACGCACCGACATCCTTGAGCCTCTACGTTCTTGCCCATGTAATAATTTACTATCGCGTAATAATGAGACATTCATTAAACGGGGATTCGGTGTATTAAAAATTGTACGATTCTCACGCCAACGTGCACTAAAATTTATACAAAAAAAAAACAAAAAAAAATAATAATAATAATAATAACAACATATGATGAAATAATTCTTATTACATAATATTAATTAATTTATTTAAATTCATTGCCTTCGTTACAATTACAATGTAAATACGTAAATCAAGTTATAAATTTACTCTCATTTTTGACATGCTTCTGATTATGATATTTTTGTTTATTTAATTTGAATACAAAAGAAAAATATACAGAAATGTTTGTACACAAATTCATAAATATAGTTTAACTGGGTGGGTCAAATTAATTAACTTTATTATTATTATTATTAATATTAATCATTCATTGTAAATAATTAATTAATAAATAGTTTTACATCTTTCTAGAAGATTTTACTCTTATATACTTAAAAGTAATTCACACCAACAAACGAGCGAATAATTCGTTTCCGATATGATTTAGCTTCAACCACACACAAACCCACCTTTATCTCAATTGTAAACACAATCAAACGATAGTCAGCTAATAAAAAGTATTAACAAAGTCAAAAAATTTATTTATTATGTTTGTGGAAATTAAGTAGTTGAAAAACAATGGATTTGTTCGATAATTTACACAAATTTTTATTCCTAATCCAGGATCCTAAGTTTTTCGGGAAAGATTCCAATGAACTCACATAAATCCATTGACGGTGTTAACAAAAAAACATTAATTAACAGAGTCGTTGAGAAATTCAATGATTATAAAACGATCGCTTATCATTGTGAAGTGTTTTAAATTTGATAATACCTTGATTCACGACCTTCAAGTGATTGGTTATCGAAAGAACAAATTCATCGTGTGCTCATTATCTTTGAAATGACGCCAATATGAATACACGGTGTCTGCTTACAAGCTAATCGTTATAGGTCGCTCTATAAACTCAAATTTTTACACCGTGAATCAAAATAAAAAAAAATTTCCCGAATCATCGTATATCGAGTATAATCGAGGCTGTCTATCGATTGCTCAGAATATCATTTTGGTACTAGCATTTTTAACATCGCTGATATTATATTTATATTATTGAATTGAATTAATTAAAATATAATTTAACAACAAAATGGCGAATCATTTAAAATTTCCCAATAAAGCTCGGTGAAATAATTTCAATTTGCATAAATAATAAATTAAAAAAGAAAAAATTTATCGAAAATAAAACAAAGCTTAAGCTTATATGATAATTACTCGGTATTAAATTTATTTTGATTATTTATATCAAAATTATTTCACTTTTTTTCTTTTCTTTTTTTTTTACCATATTTCTCTGATAAGCAAATAATTCGGCTTAATAATCAAATAAGCTATTAAAAGTTAAAACAAATTATTTTTAATTTCATTATTCTATGCCTTAATTCATTAAAATAGAAGGAAAAAAAAAAACATAAACATAAACATAAATAATTAATACCAAATATTATTTTTATATTTTCATTTTTGATAAAATTTTTTTTTTTTTTTATCTGGTTTAAGTCATATGAATTTATTTTATTACTGTATTAGTTTGTGAACTGAAATCAATTTTATTATTATTATTATTATTAGATTAATTTGTTAAAATGTGTTAAAAAATAAAGTTAATTAAGTAAAAAAAAAAAAAAAAAAAAACGTTTGTTTAGGATTAGTCAGACTTTAAAAGTTTGCTGGGGTTGAAGTGATTTTATTTTCGGTTTTTCTTCTATTGTGGAGAAAGAAAAAAAAATGTGAACAGTGAGAATAATGCGGTAAAAACTATATAAGACCGCAATCAATAACAACATAACGGACCTACATCGCACGTTTTATTGACGTCATAAATACTGGTTAAAAGCGGCTGGTTTAAAAAAAAAATTAAAACGGAAATTTATAATGCGAATAACATTTTGATTAACCCTGTATATTGCATATCTCAAGTAATTAATGTATTATCTTTTGTAGATAAATAAAAATTAAGTGAGCTTTAAAACTGTAAATAATAGGCCCAGGGCGGTGTCATTATGTTACCAACGCAGCGATCTTCTGAATTTATAGACATGCGCATATACATATATATATATAAACATTCTTTTAACCGTTTTTCCATTCATATATATAGAATTATTTTTTCTTTCTTTCTGTTTTTACGTCAACGTGCTGATTCATGCCACCCTTTTTGTCCTTTCTCCATAAATTCCTTAATAATGTTCAACACGATATTGTTACGCATTGATTAGTTTTTCCGCATAGAAAACTATATTTTGAGTAGAGAAAAAGTACGACGCCCGTTTTGCGGCATATCTTTATAAAAGAAAAATTGGATACAAGTTCTTTTATACGCATGCATGTGCTTTAATACATAAGTAAGTATACATGTGTGCTAACGATAAAAACAGCATGGCATTCATAATAATAAAACTGCGAGAAACGCAAATCGCGTAAACAACAAAAAGTTGTAAATACGAGAGTAACGCAAGTGTAAGCGAATTGAGTAAATTTTTGTGTCTTCAATAAATGTTTACAAAAGAGCATATAGAAACTGTAATTGTTGTTCCACGTGTATTTTATAAATCGAAAGCAAATCCATTCGATATGGTTGTGTATAAAAACTTTTCTGGCGCTTGGAGCAGTTACAGACAGTTGTTTTTGAATAAAAACATTTTTGACGTTTCAGTATACTTCTTTGTTTGTCGTCAAGCGGTGTTTTTTTTTTTTTTTTTTTTTTTATTAATTTTCTTGTTTATAATATAAAAAAACAATAATTTACGTAAAAGTGTGTGTAATTAATAGTAATCATTTATCGCACAAATACTATCCCACTTATAGTAAAAACATTCAATATACAAAACAGCTGAGCATATAGTTTACAACACAATCAACAAAATTCAACACATTCATATAAAAAAAAAAAAAAAAAATTAAACAAAAAAAAAAAAAAAAATGTTGTTCAAATAAAAGAAAGCTAATTTTGCTCAGTATTTTGCTAGCTGGCTTTATTCATTTTTTTTTTTGTTTTTATTATTGTTTTTTATGTGAGATTGTCATATTTTTATAATATTATTTTTAGTAAGATTTTAGTCGTGCAAGTAACAAAATCGTTAAACCAGTAAGGAAATTATTTTATTAAAATTTATTTTTTTATTTTTGCTAAATAATTTCACAATTCGATTTAATAATTCTTCAGTTTTTCGTTTGTTTGTTTGTTATTTTTTTTGGTTTGTCAAATGTTTTTTTTTTAAAGGTGCGCACGTGTCATTTTATTTACGTTACTTAATTTAAATTTAAATTAATTAATTAATATGTGATAATAGTTTATGTTTAATAAATAATTGTGTACATGATTAATTAGAATATTCTTGTTTATAATATAATTAAAAATAATAATAATAAAAATGCTAGTATTTTCAAATGCTTGTTTGTTGCTATAACCAACGAATTTATTTGTTTTTTTTTAATGAATTCTATTTTTGACATAGAATTAAAAATATATATATATATATATATATATTAAAAAGGAAGGTGTGTTAATAGTAATTGTAAATATTTGTTAAAAAAAAATAAAATAAAAAGAATTAACAACAACAACAACAACAAGCATTTTAATGCGGCAGTTTTTTTGTTGTTGTTAAATTAAAATTTAAATCAAATTTCATTGAAACTTTTGTTGAATTATGATTTTTTTTTTTCTACCTGTGATTGAAGTTATTTAATTTAATTTTTTTTTTTTGTTATTTCCTTCGGTTTTTTTTCTTCTTCTTTCTATTGTTATTACATTTGATTGTACCTTGATTGTCTTTTTTTTTTCGTTTTTCGTTATTTATTCAGCACGATTTACAGTGCGCTGTTTATAATGATTAATGAATGGGATGTGCGGTGATTTTTTTTTGTTTTGTTGTTTATAAAATATTTGTCTGTGATTTTTTTTTTTTTTTTTTTATACTCCACAATCTAGCCTCTTAGGAATAAAAATACATTGCATAAAACAATAAATTTTGTTAATAAATGTATAAATTTGTATTAAAACAAAAAAAAAAAGTACCCAAAAAGATAATTAAATATAATTAATTAGTTGAGTGGCTTCTCGAGTGTACAGTGTGTATTAATTTAACATTTAAATGTTTGTGTTGTGTTATTGACATCGTTTTGAAAAAAATGTTTTTTTTTTTTTTTTGTTACAAAACAAAACAAAACAGCAGACAAATTCGCAAGTTTTATTTTTTTTTTCTTTATTTATTTTTATTTTTTTTTTTTATATTTTAATAACAAAGACAAGTGAGAATTATTTATTTAAAATAATTTATAATTTTTAACAACTGTGTATAGATATAATTATTTATCTAAGAATTATTTATGGATTATTATTTTATTTTAATTATTTTTCTTTATTCTTTTGTTATTATTTATTTAGTTCATATATGATATTATTGCAATTATAATGTAGTAGAAATTGATGCTTTATAATTGCTGTATACCCAGTTAATTCAGTTCATTTTATTTTATTTTATTCGATATTATAAAAACTTTTTTTAATTTGTCAAATTAAAATTAATTGAATTTGAAATTAATTATTTAATTATAAGATTTAAAATTATACAATATCCGGTTAGTGTTTGTATATTAAAAATAAAAATAAAAAAAAAAAACTTATTTTATTATCATTTTTCGTACAGAAATGAAACATTTATTTACAATAATAATAATAGAAAAGAAACAAAAATCAACCGATAGTACAAATACGTAAAGAATATATTTCGTTTTGGTACTATCCTGCTTTTTAAAACTTTACAATTACAACAACAGCAACAAAATTCTTCATTTGTTCCTCTCTTCAAATGAGATAAAACGTCAAAAAAAAAATAAAAAATTGGCACACGTTGTGATTTTTATTTATTTTACCTTTACTATCTAATGATTTGCTTCTTTTTTTTTTTTTTTTTTTTTGTAATTGATTTAATGTGACTAAGTTTTCGTATTCGGGGTTTTTTTTTTTCTTTTTAAATACAATTTAAATTAAATTTTAATTTCATTACATTAAAATGTTTTATTTATTTTTTAATTTTATAAACATTTCGTTGTGTAGAGTTGAGTAATTAATAAGTCAAAAAATATTAATTAATCAACATTTTAACATTGAAATTACAAGGATGTGACAGGGATAAATTTTTTGATTAACAACATTTTTAACTGTATAAAAAATAAATAATAATTATTAAATCAAAAATGTGTTTAAATGTGAATAAAAAACAGTTATTGTGTATTTGTGTGATTAAAATGAAAAATATTTTAATTAAATGAAATACAGTAGAGCTACGAGAAATTGTGGGAAATGAATTTTAGATGAGATTCCTAATAGTTTTAAGAGGAATTTCCTGGTTAAATTAGATTAACGTATGATTCCACAATTAGCATAAAGAACATTTTAATTTGCTTAGTTCTAATTAAGTATTTTCCGTAAAAGTTCTGTTTCTATTCAACATTTATCTATCGAAACAGGAGAAATTTCAGTATTTCCAAAACATACACAACGTTTTCTAATTATTAAATTTAATTATTATTTCCACAATAAGATATTTATTCACTGAATACACGAAACAACTGTAATTATTCAATAGAAAATTTAAACATCTGGCATAAAATCAATTACCAATAAATTTTTCAAATAAATAAATCAAAAATAAAATTTTTTACAATAAATTTGATAATAAAAAATAAAAAAAAAAACATTTGATAATGAAATTTTTATTTATCAATTAATTGTAAAAATAAATTTTAATATTTCTAGAATAATAAATTTTGTCTCGAACAAGTAAAAAAAAAAAAAAAAAGGAAAAACATCTCATCGTTATATAGAAATTTTTGTAATATTATTGACAAATTGCTAATTAGTTTTGTTATTATGTCGAAATCACACACGAAATGTTATATTTCGAGTTAATTTGTGTTTTGTTAATGTTCTTGTTGACTAAATTTACTATTAAGCCGGTAGACCATTGAATGGGTTTTCACATAATTTTTATATACATAAAATGTTGTATCCAAGACGGACGGAACAAGAACACACGGATAATTATTATAATTATGATTTTGTTTATTATTAAACATATTTTTATTTATTTATTATTTTTTTTTTTGTTTTTGTTTGAAGGTTAAATGATATTAAAAAAAAAAAAAAAAAAACTCATTAAATGCTTAATTAAATTTTTATTTTTGCCATTTTTAATCAACACAACAGTAAAAACACATTTTAGCCTTTTGATATTCATGAATTGATCAGAATAAAAAAGAGAAAAATAAAAAAAAAAAATCATTTGCCACTTCCCTGACTAGCGTGTAGTATTTTTATTTCTCTATGCTAAATATTTGATTAATCTCCTTGTTTACATTTTTCATTGTTTTATTTACTTATTATAAATCATTTTCTGCTGATTTTTAACTATTTTTGTTTTTTTTCTGTTGCGTTTGTTGTATCTAATAAACTGATAACAGCGCTTATCAAGAAAAAAAAAAAAAAAAATTATTTTATATGATGACAAATCAATTTTATTTGGTGTATTATCATCGTTTTTTTACTAGGTTAAATAATTTTTGAACAAACAAAAATAATAAATCAATAAATTAAAATTAATTTTTTTTCTCTCTTATTTTTTTTATTAATTATTTTAATTTTTGACTAATTTAATATAAATTAAAATCAGAAAATGTAAACAAAAAAAAAAAAAAAAAAAAAAAACGCAAAATAGATAAACAAACAAATTGGCAAAGTAAAAAAACAAAGAAAATTAATTAATTAATTAATTATCAATAATTACGTAATTTTAATTCTTTATATTCTTCTCTTTTAATTTTTTAAAATTATTTTCCTTGTTACTTAATTCCATTTAATCATTTTAGTTTGTTATTATTATTGTTGTTGTTGTATCAGGAAATACATTTTTTGTTTTGTACATGAATCAAAAATCATAAAAAACAATAGTTAAATGTAAATTACATTTGCATACATTAATTGAATGCCTTAAAATGGTAATGCCAATGATACAAAACAAAAATGACAAATAAAATTCCTGTACGAATAAATTGATTAGAATTTAATGTTTTTTCAATTAACAAAAGTTAAAAAAAAAAAATCAGCTCTTTAATATTTCTCATATAATTAGCATATTGTTATAATAATTATAGATTCGTAAAAATAATAAAAATAAAAAAATATATATTAATAATTTTTTTAATCATAGAACTAATCAATAATTATAAATTTTCTGTGTAAACTAATTGTGTGCTAATTTAATTTTGTTATTTGAACAAAACAAAAATTTTCACATTATTATTTTTTTTTTTTATGAATGTTTCTGAAAACACAGAGATTACTTATACTAAGAAAATTTCTAAAGATTATGTGAGTAATGTTCCAATGTTGTGCCGTTAATTAAAATTATAAATAAAAAATAAATTGACTTTCTAATTAATCGATGTTTGCTTTTTTTTTTTTTTTTGTTTTTTTTTTATTCATTCATTTATTTTGCATAATTCATTAGAGATTTATTTCGAATTTATGTTTTAGTGAACGGTAACAAGTTAAACCAACCATTCTCCTTAGGTGAAAATAATAAAAAAAAAAAATTTCTCACTGTTCTTGTTGTAAGCGAAAATAAGAGTTTTTGCAGTTGGCTGTGCTTAAAAACCCCGATAATGATTTTGACATTTAAATAATTTTTCATTGAATTCAAACCAATCGGATATTATAAAAACATTAAAAAACTAGTGAAAGTTTTTTTTTTTATTCAATGTTACAAAAAATTTTAATTTGAAAATTAAAATTAAAATTAAATTCGCTTTGGTTTTTGTGTTTCTCTAAATAAAAGTTTATTTGGTGGTGTTTTTCGTTCAGTGTTCAGAACATAATTATTTTTGTTATCAATTACATAAAATTGCGCAACATTGTAATAATTTTATGTTATTATATTACTATTTAATTATTTATAAAATAATCTCAACAATAACACCTGGAATCATAATCATAATTACTGAAATTACAGAACCGAATATTGTGTATTTTGTTTTGTTTATCAAATAAAATAATCTATACAACCCAATGTAACCATAGCAACAATAAATAAACATAAAAATGTGGTGAAATTAAAAATATAAATGATTGGTGCACATAGCAAACAAATTTGTGCCTACTGTCATTTTGAATTTTTTTTTTTTTTTGTTTATTTATTTTTATTTTTTGATTAATAAAAAAATTATTTTCGTTCGTTTATTATTTTTTTTTTTTTTGTTTTTGACATATGTATTAAATAATTTCTCGTTTTTTATATATATAAAAATGAAAAAAGGCAACAAAATATTTATTAAAATATAAATAAATGAATAAAATATGGTTATTTCACAATAATATTTATTTAATTAAAATTAATGAGAAGAAGAGAAAAAAATATCTTTATTTGCAGACATTTTAATTCTCGGTAAATATTTTTTTTTTTCTTTTATTATCATTTAAAATTAAATAAAAGAAAGAATCCACACAGACGGTTAACGTAAAACATTAAATTTTTTGTTAGTCATGCTAATTATAAAGAATTAATTAAAACTGTGTTAATTTGTTAATTAAGAAAAAGTATAGACAATAAAAATATGAGACTACTAATAATAAGACGACGACATATTAATAATTATTGTGTTTTATAATTTTCAGTTGGAAATAATAAATAAGAAAATAAAAACAAAAACATTATTTAAATAATACCAAAGTGATTTATAATTAAAAGAACAATAAAATTACGTGAAAAAAAGAAAAAAGAAAGAAAAAAAAAAAAACAAATAAAAAATGAATCGAAGTGAAAAAGTGGGGAAACCAATGAAAAAAAATCCAGTTGTAACAGCATCATTCTTATCTCGAATGTCATTTATGTAAGTTTTTTTTATTTATTAAAAATATAATTTTTAAAATTTTTGCAAAACCATATCACGATCATTTGTTCTTAATCCTAAATTTATTTAATCTAATTAAAGTTCAAATAAATTTTGTTATCTATTTAATTTTCTTATTCTTCTTTACAACAAAGATGGTTAAAAGATTTATTTCGGATTGGTATGCGACGGCCCATTGAAGAAAATGATATTTATCAAACATTGAGTGAACATGAGACCAGTTTTTTATCAAATAAATTTAGTAAACTTTGGGATGATGAGAGTAAAAAAAAAAATCCTAGCTTATTAAGATGTTTTATACGTGGATATGGTATGCCAATTATTGGTTGGGGCTTAGTATTCTCATTTGTTGAAACAATAACTAGGTAATATTGTCTACTGATTTAAAGAATAATTTGTTAAATAAATTGATTATATCTAAATATTACAAACAGAGTAGGACAGCCATTATGTCTAGGTGGCTTAGTTTCATATTTTGCGCCCAATCAAAAAACAATAAGCAAAGATGAAGCTTACTTATATGCCTTAGGAATAATATTATGTTCACTGATACCTGTACTAACATTTCATCCCTTTATTTTATATATATTTCAAATTGGAATGAAAATGCGATTAGGTTGCTGTTCACTTATGTATAAAAAAGTAAGTAATCCATCACTTTAATCAATCATTGTTGATGACCATGTTATTTATATGCAAATATGTTTTCTAAAATTTCTTTTAGGCATTGAAATTATCCAAGTCTTCCGCATTTGATGGCTTAAATGGTCAAGTGATAAATTTAATGTCAAACGATGTGGGAAAATTTGACATTGCATTGTGCTTTATTCATGACTTGTGGAAAGGACCCATTGAGTCATTATTATTAGGTTTTTTTATTTATCGTGAAATTGGTATATCGGCTGTTATTGGTATGGCTTTTATGCTTAGCTTTATTCCATTGCAAGCGTGGATAGGCAAAAAGGCTGCCTATTATCGTCTTAAAACTGCAAAACGTACAGACATACGTGTTCGTTTTATGAATGAAATAATTCATGGTATACAAGTTATTAAAATGTATACGTGGGAGAAATCATTTGCAAATATGGTTGATAAAGTTCGACGAAAAGAAATAAATGCAATTAAAGGTTCCGCATACGTAAGAGCTACTCTATTGTCATTTAATATCATTACACGCTTATCAATATTTCTTAGTATTGTATCGTATATATACTTTGGTAACGTTATAACGGCACGTAAAGTATTTATTGTTGCATCATTTTATAATATTTTGAATCTGTCAATGGTGCATTTCTGGCCATTAGCAATTACATCATGTGCAGAGGGTTATATATCCACGAAAAGAATTCAAGAATTTTTATTAACGAGTGAGAAAAAACCACAAAATGTTTTATGTGAAAAGCATTCAAATATAACTAATCCAAGGGATTTAAATAATGTTAATGATAATGGCAATTTAAATGTGAACATAAATGATGTAGATTATGTTGGAAGTACTAAAGTGAAATATGTTAATGGCGATATTAATAAAGATGATGTTGATGAGATTAGTGAACTTTTGCCAAGTAGAATTATAGATGAGGATACAGAAGCAAAAAGTGTTGTCTTAAAAAATGCGACTGCAAAATGGTCTTTAAGGGATGATGATACAAATAGTGGAATTATTTCAGTTG
Source organism: Ptychoptera albimana (assembly GCA_961205885.1). Lineage (NCBI taxonomy): Eukaryota > Metazoa > Arthropoda > Insecta > Diptera > Ptychopteridae > Ptychoptera > Ptychoptera albimana. The sequence goes on from OY540805.1 coordinate 12,141,663, forward strand.
ATTTAAATGTTACGCCACGAAATTTATGTGCAATAATTGGTCCAGTTGGTTCTGGCAAATCAACATTACTTCAAGTTATTATTAATGAATTAGACTTAGATGAAGGTGCAATTAAAATAAATGGACGTCTCAGTTATGCATCACAAGATCCTTGGCTATTTGAAGGCAGTATACGAAATAATATTGTATTTATTGAAGAATTTGATGATACAAGGTTGGTGATCTATTTCTATTTTTATTTTTGTATAATTTATTAAATAATTTCTATATTAAATAGGTATCACGATGTTATACGAGTATGTGCTTTAGAGCGTGACTTTGAGTTGCTACCTCATGCTGATGCTACTATAGTAGGAGAACGAGGTGTCAGTCTAAGTGGTGGGCAACGGGCAAGAGTCAATTTAGCAAGAGCTATTTATAAGAAAGCTGATATTTATCTACTAGATGATCCGCTGTCTGCCGTTGACACTCATGTGGGGAAGCATATTTTCGAAAAGTGCATCAAAGAATATCTAAAAGTAATGCAATACTTAGTGTATTAGATGCAATGAAATTAATTTCTATTCATGTTTTTAGGATAAAATTTGTATCCTAGTCACACATCAGTTGCAGTATTTAAAAGACGTTGAGCATATAGTTTTAATGAATGGGGGTCGTATCGAAGCTCAGGGTAGTTATAGACAATTAAAAAGTATTAAATTTGATTCTATATTATCTACGACAGCAGAGGATAATTCCAATGATCCGTTACTTAAGGAAGATAAAGAAGTATTTTATAGAAAATACTTTAAAATGTTAGATATTCGTTAAAAAACAATTTTTTAGTTTCAGAAAATTACAGCGCCGACAAACCATGAATATATTGAACAAGAAGAAGAGAAAGAAACACAAGCGGTTGGATCTGTTAATTTTAATGTTTATAAAGCATATTTTAAATCAGTTGAAAATTGCCTATTAATTGCTTTTGTATTTTTATTGTTTATTTTGGCACAAACAGCAATGAGTGGAACCGATTATTTTGTGTCACAATGGTAATTATTCAGAGTATTAAATTTATTGTTGTCTTTATGCTTTATACAAAAATTTATTTTTATACAAATTAGGGTTAATTGGGAAGAAACGCTTATTAAATCTGAACAAGCAGTACCTATGGCCATGAATTTAACAAATATTGATATTGATGATGGAACAACAACAATCACAGCAACAACATTAGCAGTCACAGTAGAACCAAATGACGTCAATTTAACCGAATTAATACCATTAAATAAAACTGGACAATCAAATTTAACGTCAATATTAAACGATGATGATAATGTAGTATCATTAGCACGTGAAGAATACATAATAAAATATACAATATTAATGGGTATTGTAATTTACATATATTTACAACGAACATTTTCATTTTTTAAGTTATGTTTGCGTGCCTCAACACAATTACATGATCGCTTATTTCGTGGTATAACCAGAGCGACAATGTATTTTTTTAATAATAATCCATCTGGAAGAATATTGAATCGTTTTTCAAAAGATATTGGCTCTGTCGATACAATATTACCAATGGCATTAATTGATTGCATATCGGTTAGTATAAATCTAGTTAATTTATTTATTTACATTTTAATTATAATTAATTCGTTTTATTCTGATTTTATTTAGTTTTTCATTGAGCTAATTGCAATATTAACCGTAGTTGCAGTAGTAAATTATTGGTTCTTACTACCAACACTTATTATGTCAATATTATTTTATATAATAAGAATTATCTATATTAGTACAGCTAGGAGTATAAAGCGTATTGAATCTTTAAGTAATTTTTTGATTTTTTTTATCATTTTTTTATAAAAATAAATTTAATATTCACATAATTTTCTTACAGCGCGTAGCCCGATATTTTCGCATACAAACGCAACATTACAGGGTTTATCAACTATACGTGCGTTTAAAGCGGAAAGTGTATTGGAAAAAGAGTTCAATGCTCATCAAGATTTAAATACATCTGCTTGGTACATGTACATCACAACAATAAGGGCATTTGCATTTTGGTTAGATATTGTTTGTGTTTTATATATTGCAGCCGTCACGATGAGTTTCTTATTATTAGGAAATGGTAAGAAAATATACTTTGATGATAACTGACACTACTGATAATAATTATTTACACAATTCTAATAGATATATTGGGTGGAAATGTTGGTTTCGCTATTACACAAGTCGTAAATTTAATAGGAATGTGTCAGTGGGGTATGCGACAAACTGCGGAGTTAGAAAATCAAATGACATCGGTTGAGCGTGTTTTAGAGTATTCCGAATTAAAATCGGAACCAGCACTTGAATCATTACCAAAATATCGTCCTCCAAAGGGATGGCCAGAAAATGGTTCTATATCATTCAATAATTTAAGTCTGCATTATTCAGATGATTCTGATTTTGTTCTGAAGGAATTAAATTTCCGTATTGAACCAAAAGAAAAAATTGGAATAGTTGGAAGAACTGGTGCTGGTAAATCGTCAATTATACAAGCGCTTTTCCGTTTGGCACCAATCGAAGGAACAATTGAAATTGATAAAATTGATACTAAAACATTAGGATTACATGATTTAAGAAGTAAAATATCAATTATTCCACAAGATCCTATACTATTTTCGGGAACATTGAGGAATAATTTGGATCCGTTCCAAGAAAAGAAAGATGAGGATTTATGGAATGCTTTAGCTCAGGTATGTTTTCCTTACTTTCAGTCATTAGAATAAATATAAAATTAATAGTTTAATGTTTTATCAGGTGGAATTAAAATCGGTTGTATCAACGTTTGCAGGTGGTTTGGATTGTAAAATGTCGGACGGTGGTGCTAATTTCAGTATGGGCCAACGACAATTAGTTTGCTTGGCACGCGCTATTTTACGTAATAATAATATTTTAATATTGGATGAGGCAACAGCAAATGTTGATCCAGAGTAAGATAAAAGCTTTCCATTTGAGATTACAATTTTTATTCCTAATATTGTTTCAATTTTGTAGGACGGATAAATTAATTCAAACCACAATACGTACGAAATTCAGTGAATTCACAGTGTTAACAATTGCACATCGATTACATACGGTGATGGATAGTAATCGTGTTTTAGTCGTAGACGCAGGACGTGTAGTTGAATTTGCCCATCCGTTTGAATTACTACAAAGGCCAGGTGGTCATTTAAAGAAATTAGTGGACGAAACTGGTGTATCAACGGCAGTACTATTAATGCAATTAGCTGAAGAAAGTTATAAAAAATTTAATAAACAAAAATGATTTAATCGATTATTAAATAATTTTTTTTCTCGTTTTTTAATTTTTGTTTTTTTTTTTTTGTTTTTTAACGCATTGTTGAAATCTTCTCAAATAATTTTTACTTAATTATATAACAATTAACGCGCGCATATACATATATATTTATTTACAAAATATATATAAAAGTATTAATGAAAATATTTTTATTATTCAATAAAATTTAATTAATTTTATTTTTTTTATTATATATATATATATATTTTATTTTTTTTTTATTGCCAATTTGCCTATTTAATACAATTTATTTGTACACGTGTGATTGGATTATATTTTTTAATTATTATAATTTCCCTCATTTTATGTGTGAGATGATGTGTTGTTGATAATGATGATGATTATGAAACAAGATGATGATAGAATGGATTTTTTTTTATTAAATAAATAAATAAATATATAAAATAGAATTTAAGACACAAAATATAAATAAATAGAATACGAATTATGTACATTAAATAATTTTGGAATTATCTCAGAGAACTATATAAAAAAAAAAAACTTACTGCCATTATGAAGAAAAATTAATACAAAAGAAATAAAAAAAAAAGGAGCAAACAGTTTATTGCTAAATTAAATAAAAATATATTTTATTTTATAGCTAATTATTTAAAAAAAAGAAACAATTTTTCACTTTCTATACTAATTTATTAATAACTTGAATCAATTTATTTTTAATCTAAATAATAATAAAAAAAAAAAAAAAAAAAACATGTTAAAGGAATAGCGCAATAGTATTAAACTTTTTTTTTTTATTATTATCACTGTTGTTGCTACTGCATTAATAAAAAAATTGCTAAAAATGATAAAGATAATAATTTTAAGCTTAATGAATTTTATTTTTGTTTTATTATTATTATAACTTAAGTTATGTACTTAAAAGAAAAAAAAAACAACAAACAAACAAACAAACTGAATACAGAGAATTAATAAAAAAAAATAATTATTTTTTTTATATTTATCAGCTATTTTGTAAACATTTTATTTATCAGTATTATTATTCTTTTAAAACCTTAATTTGTTTATGGAATTATTCAATTATAATTTGTTTTTATGAAATACACACAAAAAAAAATAAATTCTAAAATAAATTTTCAGCGTCTTTATGTCTGTTAAATGAATTTTTTTTTTTTTTTTGATTACGTAAAATAAATGTCATAGCCTCGTAGCGCATAAGGGTTTAACATGTGATATTTCTGAACGACTGTGTGTAGCAATATGTCTGAATATCTGCAGCAGACATTAGATTTTAATTTAGTGGCTTAAAATTATAGTAAATTCACGTGTTTCTGCCATACTTTTAACATAAACTATGCAAAAAAAAAAAATATTTATATATTCACGTGACGTAATGTTACACAAACCAAACGCAGCAACTAAGCATTTCTTTATTATACTTGACCTTGTCATATATATATAAAAATCAGGATCAATCAAAATAATTTGCATAAATATTTAAAAAACAGCTGATTAGCAAATTAGCAAATAAACAAAAATTTTTATTTAAACTGAACTGAATTATTTTCGGCTTTTGTTAGCTTAACAGTGATTATGCAAATTATCACAAATTATTATAAATAAAGCATTAAATTATAAACAAGCAGAATAAAAACAAAAATATATCTGGGATAATTTTTAAATAAATAAATAAAATCACAAACACACATGACAACGTGATCGCAATAAAAGAATTCAAACTCAGCCTGCTGAGTGATTTAAATGTTAAATAAAAAACAAAAAATTTAATCTTTACGTCATCACTAAAAAAAAATATTGCGGAAACGTCACACCACACCAATAACGCAAAAAAAAAAAAAATAAATAAATAAAACCAGACGATATGATAACTCACAGATATGGGAATAAATTTACAATTTCAATTCCATATGACTTTTTTTTTGTTAACTAATTAGTTATTTATTTTATTACTTAAAAAAAGACTTAAGTTTATTTATTTTATATTTAAAATACAAATTTTGTATTTGTCGTTGTGCCACGCGTTATCAAACTAACATAGAAAAGATTTAAATGGCCAAAAACTTTTTTTTTTTTTTTTTGTTTTTAATAATTTTGTTTGTTGACATTAAAAAACAAAATAATAATGAACAAACGAATAAATGTTATAATTTTGTTCATTGTTGTTGTTGTTTTAAAAAGAAATCGACGTCATCATTTTTAAATTCAATTAAAATATTTTTTGAATTCGAATTAAAAATTGTTTTTTTTTTTTTGTTTTTGATTTTAATCGTACAAAAATTATTGTGTTGAATTTTTCATAAGAGAAAAACAGCAATGAGACATTTTTAATTAAATACTTGATCACAGTTTGAATTTGTTTCAGTTTGATTTTGGTTCTTCTTGATTAATTTGTTTTATTAATATAATTTTTTCATCTTCTTCTTCTTCTTCTTCTTCCTCTTTTTGTTGTTTTTTTTTTTTTTTGTTCAGTTTGGCTTTTTAATTGTTTTTCGTGCGAATTATTGCCATTTTGTTTCTTCTGTTTACACTTTAAGTGATTATTTGTGTTTCCTCATTAATTAATCTATATTTTTTTTCTTCTCGTGTGTAAATTAATTCATTTATTGCATAAATAATAATAATAAAAAAGAATTAATTCTGTGTGTTAATAAAAAACGTGTGGAAAAACTAAAACAAAATTTTCATCAAAAATTTTACTTTAAAAAGAAAAACAAAGAAAAATTTATATTTTCAACACGTGGGTGATTTTTTATTTTTTTTTTTACAAATAAATTTATTCGTTAATTAGGTAATTAACGTTGAAAAATACGCTAATAATAATTTTTTTTGTTTTTATTTTTATTTTATCAATGTCCGTGATTGTATTTTTAACATTTAATTATATTTTGTTTGAAAAAGATTAAAAATGTTTTTGTACAGCAAAAAAAAAAATATCGTATGTTGTTATTGTGTTTAATTGCGGTATAAATTCGGGATTAAAATTTATTTATGTTTTATTATTATTATTAAAGGATATTTAAACAGACCGTTGCGAGGAATATTCATCGGTTTTATGAGTGAAAATGTTAATTTTATGTATTTATTGGAGAGTAAAGTTTGCGTTATTAAATTTTTTTTTTGGGTAAAAACTTATTTGGATTAAGTTTTTTTTGGTTCAGTGTTGACACAGTTTATGCAAAGATGAAATTTAAATAAATAAAAGTCGCATTATGTATGAAATTAATTATTCAAGTGTACACCACCCCGGTTTTTCCATAATGTGAATATTTAAGCGATGAATCACCAGTTATTTAAAAATTATAATCTAAGTAGCATAGACATACTTCTCGTGTTATACAAGGGCGGGCTACCTGCATATTTTAATCATTTCTAATTACTGAATCGTGATGACTTTATTTCACTTTTGTGATAATAGAAAATCAATAAAACAAAACAAAAATATGTATGTCACACACTGTAATAAAGTTTTAATATGGGTTAAGAAAAAAAAAAATTATCAGGAAAAAGAAATAAATTAAAAAGAAACAAAACAACAATTAAAAAAAAAAAAAAAATCAGTCAAACAACTTGAAATTGAAAAAAAAAAAATAATAAATTTATTTTATTTTGTTTTTGGAAGCTGCTCGCTATGTGTGTGCGCGTTTTTAATTATTTATTTTTTTTTTTTTTTTTTTTTTTTAATATTAGATAATATTGATAAAGCTTCATAAATAATTTTTGTTTTTTATCGCTTATCTATGTGACCACGAATATATTACATTTAAATTTTTTTTTAATTATTTATTTATTTAATTTTTGTTTTTCCTCCTAAATTTTAATTTTAGAATTTGGTTTTTTTGTTTAAAAAAAAAAATATATATATATATATATATTTGAGTGCCTTCATAACAGTGAGAATAAGTTTTTTGCATAAATTAATAACAAGTAATTAATAAAAAAAAAAAACATTTAAAATTGTGTAATGAATAATAATAATAGTGGAAAGAATCTAAGAAATGAGAATCCTGTAGCAAAAGCTCTATTTTTCTCACGATGTACATTTTGGTGGTTGAAAAGCTTATTTACATTAGGATTAAATCGTGTTATTGAGGAGGATGATATTTATGAGACCCTTGATGGTCATAAAAGTTCAAAATTGTCAGTGGAATTTTCACGTTTATGGCATGAAGAATGTGCAAAAGCTGAAAAAGGACGAGGCAGTTTATTTCGTGTTATAAGACGGATATATGGTACGAAAATTGTTTGCTGGGGTATGTTGTACACAATTATTGATACAACAACGAGAATGTTTCAGCCATTATGCCTGGGTGGTTTAGTGTCATATTTTGCACCAAATCAAAAGAATATTTCTAAAGAGGATGCGTACTGGTATGCATTTGGAATTATTATTAGTTCATTGATACCGGTGATAGTTTTCCATCCGTATATATTCTATGCGTTTCAAATTGGCATGAAAATTCGTTTATCGTGCTGTAGTTTAATTTATGAAAAATCATTAAAATTAAGTAAATCTGCTTGCACTGAGGGATTAGGTGCCCAAGTGATTAATCTCATGTCAAATGATGTATCACGATTTGACACAACTGCAGGTTTTATCCAAGATTTATGGAAAGGACCAATGGAATTAATTATCTTGGGATATTTAGTTTACAAGGAAATTGATTGGTACGGCTTAATTGGAATTGGTTTCTTATTAAGCTTTATTCCATTGCAAGGTTTGCCATATATAAATCTAGTTTTTCCTGCAATCAATTTATTTCTTTTTTTTTTTTTTAATTTTTTTTGTAGCATGGGGAAGTAGAAAAGCAGCCTCTTTTCGTTTGAAAACAGCGAAAAAAACTGATTTACGAGTTCGATTTATGAATGAAATAATTCAGGGAATTCAAGTGATAAAAATGTATACATGGGAAAAGTCGTTTGCCGATGTTGTATCTCGTGTTCGACGTCATGAACTCTCGTCAATTCGCGGTACCCTTTTTATACGTGGTACACTTATGTCGTTCAGTATTGTTTCGCGTTTTTCCATTTTTCTCAGCTTAATTGCTTACGTTTACTTCGGAAATTTTTTTACGGCCCGCAAAGTATTTACGGTTACATCGTATTTCAATTTTCTATACAGTTCTATGCTTCACTTTTTTCCATTGTCAATGGCAATGGTGGCGGAAAGTTTTATTGCCATTAGAAGAATAGAAAAATTTTTAATGCGCCCCGAAGGAAAAACGTGGCCTGGACAAAAACAAAAAGGTGATGAAATAGTCGAAGAAGAGGAGAAACTGCTGAACATTCAATTTAAAGGGAATTCGATATTAGCCAATGGTAAACGATTTGGTGACGAATCACCTCAAATTGAAGCAGATATTGACTTTGAAAGGAGCATAATCAATAGAAATGGGGTTTTTCTGCATGGAGTGACTGCTTTATGGTCGGAACGTGTGCATGATTCATCATCAGGCATTGTGGGTGTAGATTTAACCGTTGAACAAAATGAATTGTGTGCCGTTGTCGGATCTGTGGGCTCGGGAAAAACAACGTTGCTACAAGTGATATTAAATGAATTAGCAACAGATTGCGGAACAGTACGAGTAAATGGTACAGTGAGTTATTCCGCCCAAGAGCCGTGGTTGTTTGAAGGCAGTGTTCGAAACAATATAATATTTATAGAAGAATTCGATGCCAAAAGGTTTGTTTAGCCTTTTTAGTACAATGAAATTTTATTTGCAAAAGAGTGATAAATTTTTGCTTTTTCAGGTATCGGGAAATAATCAGAGTGTGCGCTTTAGAACGTGATTTAGAATTGTTTCCACACGGAGATGCAACGATTGTCGGTGAACGAGGTGTAAGTTTGAGTGGCGGACAACGTGCCAGAGTTAATTTAGCAAGAGCAATTTACAAGAAAGCTGATATTTATCTACTAGATGATCCGCTGTCTGCCGTAGATACTCATGTGGGGAAGCATATTTTCGAGAAATGCATCAAAGAATATCTAAAAGTAATGCAATGCTTAGTGTATTAGGTGGAATTAAATTATTTTTTTAAATTTTAGGATAAAATTTGCATCCTCGTTACTCATCAGTTGCAGTATTTAAAGGACGTTGAGCATATAGTGCTCTTTGATAGTGGTCGAATCAGTGCTTATGGAACGTTACAGCATCTGAAAACAACAAAAAGTTATTCCCTATTATCATTAAGCGAGTCAGAATGCAAAGAGGAAGCATTCGATGATACGATAAATGCTGCAAAGAACCCGATTCGAAATACAATTATGTCTAGCACTGATAAACCACATGAAAATAAAGAAACACAAGCAGCTGGATCTGTTGGATTTTCTGTTTACAGGAAATATTTAAAATCGGTACAGAGTTGTTTTCTGTTCCTAATCTGTGTTGTTCTTTTTATTGGCACCCAAACGTCAATGAGCGGCGTGGATTATTTTGTATCAGAATGGTGATTTGAATTTATATACATTTTTAAAATTTTATTTAATTACTGATTATTTCTAATAATTTTAAAGGGTCAATTGGGAGGAAGCTCATGCTACAAACACAACCGCTAAACCAATTTATCGAATTGCAAATAATAATCGAACAGTTCTCAGTATGAATGGTTCAGATACACGAACGTATGATTCTGTGGAGGCAGATCGAATACAATTTATTTATATATATGCCGGTACCATGGTTGCGGTGCTTTGTTTGACTTTAAACCGTTCCTATGCATTTTTCCACATGTGCCTGAGAGCGTCCATGCGTCTGCATGATAAACTGTTTCATGGTGTGACACGTGCATGTATTATATTTTTTAATAGTAATCCATCCGGCAGGATTTTAAATAGATTCTCACGTGATATTGGCTGTATTGACACGCAACTTCCTGCAGCGTTGATGGATTGCATTATTGTTAGTAGAATCAATCCCTTCTTGTCGAAAGCCTAATAAAAATTCTTGATTTCTTTTTCGTCTTTCTTACAGTTTTTTTTGGAATTGATTGCAATCATAACATTGGTAGCTATTGCTAACTATTGGCTGCTCGTGCCAACTGTTATCATGTCGATATTATTTTATGCATTGCGACACATTTATGTGAATACCGCACGCAGCATTAAGCGATTGGAAGCAATGAGTAAAGATAATTTTATTTCTTTTTAAATTTTTTTCTAAATCAATATTTTGTAAAATAGCACGAAGTCCTATTTACTCTCATACAAATGCCACACTACAAGGATTGTCTACCATACGTGCTTCTAAAGCACAACAAGTCATGATTAATGAATTTAATTATCATCTTGATTTGAATACATCTTCGTGGTACCTATTTTTAGCAACAACGAGAGCATTTGCATTGTGGTTAGAAATGGTTTGCGTTTTATACATAACTGCGGTCACAATGAGTTTCCTTGTCTTAGACAGTGGTAAGTACATAGATTAATATTTTTTATTTTTGGTGTGGTTGATTGATTTAAATTTAAATAGATGCTCTTGGTGGACGAGTGGGTTTGGCTATCACCCAAGTTTTTAATTTGATTTTCATGTGCCAATGGGGTATGCGACAAACTGCAGAGCTTGAGAATCAAATGACATCTGTAGAAAGGGTGCTAGAGTACACATATTTACCATCTGAACCGCCATTAAAAACTCCAGAAAAATTGCTTCCTCCATCAGATTGGCCACAACTGGGGGAAATTCGTTTTGTTCAATTATCGCTGCGATACTCTGAAGATTCAGACGTTGTACTTAAGAATTTAAACTTTTGTATTGATCCCAAAGAGAAAATTGGAATCGTTGGACGTACTGGAGCTGGTAAATCATCGATTATTCAGGCGTTATTCCGTTTGGCCATAAACGAAGGAACCATTTTAATCGATGGAATAGATATAAACACATTAGGCTTGCACGATTTACGTAGTAAAATTTCAATTATACCCCAAGATCCAGTACTATTTTCAGGTACTCTTCGCATAAATTTAGATCCATTTGAAAATAAAAAGGATGATGAAATTTGGAGTGCCTTATCACAAGTGGAATTAAAACAAGCCGTACTAAATTTACCAGAAGGTCTTGATTCAAAAATGGCTGATGGCGGTTCTAATTTCAGTATGGGTCAACGACAATTGGTTTGCTTGGCACGCGCTATTTTACGTAATAATAAAATTTTGATATTGGATGAGGCAACAGCAAACGTTGATCCAGAGTAAGATAAAAGCTTTCCTTTGGAGCTTTCATTTATAATTCTTAATATTGTTTCAAATTTTTAGGACGGATAAATTAATTCAAACCACAATACGTACGAAATTCAGTGAATTCACAGTGTTAACAATTGCACATCGATTGCATACGGTGATGGATAGTAATCGTGTTTTAGTCGTAGACGCAGGAAAAGTAGTTGAATTTGCTCATCCCTATGAATTACTTTCACGTCCCAATAGCTATCTACGTGCTTTAGTTAATCAAACTGGTGTATCAACCGCCGGACAATTAATAAGAATGGCTGAACAAAATTATCTCGAAACACAGAAACGTCAACAAAATCTATAATTAACTTTACATTTTGTATAAAAATTTCATTATGATTAAGATGATGAAGAGATTAACATTCCGTTCCAATGTTTATTAAATTGTTTTTTTTTTTTATATAAAAATCATATGAATCTTAATGAAATTTCCATCGTTATGATATTATTTAAATTATTGTTATAAGCATCCAAATAAAATAAATAATTAAAAATCTATTATTAAGTCACGAAATGTTTTTTTTTTATTTATTATCATTATTATTATTATTAATTAAAAAAAATGAATGAAAGTAAGGAAAAGAAATTAATTTAATTATATTTTTTCATTCAATCAAAACGTTTTGCTTTATTTCCTTAATATTTTTCACCCATTCATATATAATTTTGTTTTTGTTTTTCCTATCTTTTATTTACTCATAACTTATTTATGTTATCATTTAAGTCAATGAATTAAGTGACTCTGTTTCAATTTCTCTATGTGTAAAGAAAAGAAAAACAATTTCTAAGACTTTTTAATAAATGATTATCATAATCTATTGATTGTTTATTTACTTAATAATTAATTTGTCATTAAACAATTTTTTTGTTTCATTATTAAAGCTTATAGGAAATTTGTTTTTATGTAAGTATTTAAGCTAGTGACAATTATTTGTTTTTTTTTTTTTTTGCTTTACGATTGATTGTGTGCGATTTATTTATATTGCACAATTTGTTATTTATTTGCACACGAGATCGACACTTGATAAATACGTGCTTACCGGTCAAAATCCTTGTCTTATCAATTAACAATGCTTTTTTCGCATTGTTTAGATTTTTATTTGAATTTAATGGCATATGGAACTTTTGAGAAATTTCATAGAATGTAATGTGAAAGTCAGAGATTATTGAAAGTAAGTTTTCGACAAAGTTTTTAAACGCCAAATATTAAATCAATCTTAATAATTTTTTTATTACATTGCGTTTGCATAAATTAACGTAATGTTACCAGAAGATGACCAACAAAAGTTTATAATTTGATTAAAAACTCTTGAACTTAATTCTTTCCTTCTAATAATTTTTTGACAGTTTTCATAAGTCAAAACATAAAAGCAACGCATCCTATGTTGTATTTAAAAAGAAAGTTTAAATTTTTCGTTGAATGTATCACCGATACGTTCGATGTAGTCACACGGTAAGATTTTTTGTGGATTTTAAATTTTATTAACAAAAAAACACATTTAAAACACAATTACATTATAAATTAAATGTTTTTTTTGGCTGCTTTTAACCGTTTTTCCTTTAACACCATTATTAATTCACCATTATAAATCAAATAAAAATAAATTTCACAAGAATAATTAATTATAAACAATAGGAAATAAAAAAAAAAAAAACTATATCAGAAAGGTCATTAGCACATTAGATGACTGTAAAGTAAATATCCTTATTTGACCAAGTCACTTTCTTACACAATAAAACGATAGAGTCTAGGTGTAAGTTGCTTAACAGAATAAACAATTCACAACACAATAATCAATCTTATCAAAAACTAAGTAGAAAATAAATGCAAAAATAGAAAAAAAACGCAGAGTAGTAGCTAAATTAAGAAAATAAATAAAAAAATTTAATCTTCTTTAAAGGCTTCCCCAAAAACTAACCAAATACACACAGGTGAGAAGTTGGAATGAAATTATTCTTTCGGGTGACAAAGTGTTACATCAGAAAAAATAAAATTTATTATTTGTTTTTATCTAATTGATGATAAATTAAACTTTATAGTGCACACGATTAATGAAATACACAAAAAAAAATTGTTAACAGGTTGCTATTAGTTGCACACGTTTTTCAATTATTATTTTATTTTTTTTTTTTTTACTAGGAATTTGTAAGCCCAAATAATTAACACTCCGCACTAATAATAAAACCAAAACAAACGTTTTCTATAATAAATTAACTTTTCGATTGATTTATTATTAATGTTTCTTTTCTTTTCATTATTTTTTTTTGTGTGCCCTAATATATAATATAAATAATTGGTACACGTTTTATAAATTTACACACAAAAAAAAAAAATTGATTATTAATTTCTATATAAAACGTAGCTTCGTTAAAATACAAGACTCATTCACCATTATAAAGTGTATTGCCTTGCGCGCCAGATTTTACACTTTTATAATTCTTCAATAATTTTTGTTGAAGAAACAATTAAACTTCGTTCGCGTGCTGATTTATTGCTATGTGTGGTTAAACAACTCAAAAAATTCGGCAAAAAAAAAAAAAGAAAAAATTAATAAGCATAGATAAAAAAAAAAAATTTTTTTTTTGCACACTGACCTACACAATACAAAAATTAACATTTATTTTGGATTTTTATTTTTATCTAGTCAGTGTTAAATTATTCGGCCAGGTGATTTAAAGTTATTTTTTTTTTATTTTTTTTTTGTTGTAAAAAATGTATCAAAGTGATTTAAGTGCAGTTAAAAAACGGCCAACAAATCCATTTGAAAGGGCCTCATTTTTTTCAAAATACTTTTATTGGTGTGGTGGAGTTTTTTTTTTTTTTTGTGATGAAATTTGGAAAAATTATTCATAAAAAAAAAATTAAAATTTTATTTTTTTCTAGGTGGTTAAAGGATGTTTTAAAAATGGGATTACGGCGTCCAATAAATGAGGATGATATTTATGAAACAGTGAACAGTCATAAAAGTGGTAAAATAACTGATAATTTTGAGAGATTGTGGGAGGAGGAAGTGTTTAATAAAACAAATAGTAAAACAAAAAAGAAGCAACAACCAAAATTATTGAATGTAATGTTCCGCGCCTACGGATGGCCAGTTATACTTTTTGGTTTATTTCATTCAATTGTGGAATCAGCAGCACGGTAAATCAATATCAATTTTAAAAATCACGAAAAAATCAGTGAATTAATTTTAATTTTATTTGATTTTAGTATCGGCCAGCCATTATGTTTGGGCGGTTTAATAACATATTTTGCGGTCGGTCAAACAGAAATCAGTGAACGTGATGCTTATTTATATGCGACCGGTATTATTCTGGGATCTGCTGTTCCTTTGTTAATTTTTCACCCTTTTATGTTTTACATATTTCAAGTAGCAATGAAAATACGTTGTGCCTGTTGCTCAATGATTTACAGAAAGGTAATCAATAGAAAAATTTAATTAATTATGTCACAAATGAAATGAAAATGTCTCAGACGGTCTTATCATTTATATAATTAAAAATTAAATTTTAATCAATTGCGTTTTTGCATTACTGATAAGATAAACAAAAAAAAAAAAAAAAAAATATAAATAATAATAATCGTAGACTTTGTAAATCGTCATAGGTACTCGGCATGTCTAAATCTAATACAAAAAATGGTATCGCTGGTCAAGTAATAAATTTAATGTCAAACGATGTTAGTAAATTTGATTGGGCGATATCATTTATTCAGGATTTATGGAAAGGACCCTTTGAAACGATTTTAATTGGATATTTTATCTACAGAGAAATGGGTTATGCCGGTCTTGTCGGTTTAGCCTTTTTACTCGCTTTCATACCACTACAAGGTAGTACACAGCTTAATTAATGTTATTTTGTTAAAAAAATATATTTAAATTTCTTTTTTACCCACATTTTTTTTTTTTTTTTTTTTTTTTTAATAAAGCTTGGTTTGGTAAAGTCAGCGCAACGATTCGGTATGAAACCGCCGAAAGAACCGACACACGTGTACGGTTTATGAACGAAATTATTCAAGGTATTCAAACAATTAAGATGTATGCTTGGCAGAAATCATTTGCAGAACTTGTGAATAAAGTTAGAAGGTGAGCAAATTTATTGATTTAAATATTTTTTATCGGAATGTGGTTATTATGTCGTAAATATTATTTCTTTATAGGGCCGAACTGAAAGTGATACGTAAAAGTGCATACATAAGTTCCGCATTATTATCGTTTAGTATCATTTCTCGTATCTCAATTTATTTGAGTTTAGTCACGTTTGTTATCTGGGGAAATGTTATAACAGCTAGAAAAGTTTTCATTTTAATATCGTTTTTTAATATTTTGAGTATCTCAATGGTACAATTTTGGCCATTGGCTATAACCTCAGTTGCGGGCGGTTTGGTATCAGTAAGGCGTGTTGAAGAATTTTTATTATCATTTGTTGCTACACCAAAAAAGGGTAAAACTGGTATTAATGGCAATAATGAGCATTTACAGAACACCACGGCCGGATCAATTCAATTTGAAAATGTTAATGCATTATGGGATCTTGAGCAAGAGGAGACTATATTTGGTAAGTAGTTAGTAAGAAAGGAATAAAGTAAAAAAACAATTTTATTAATTTTTTATATTTTGTTTAGGACTGTCGGAAATTAATATGAAAATAAAGCCAGGTGAATTATGTGCCGTTATTGGTCAAGTGGGCTCAGGAAAGACAACATTACTTAACGCAATTTTAGGCGAGTTGGAGATTCATAGTGGAATTGTAAAAGTAGGCGGTGTTGTCAGCTACGCGTCACAGGAGACATGGCTGTTTGAAGGAACAATCCGCAGTAACATTATTTTTATTGAAGAGTTTAATGAGAAACGTTATCAAGAAGTGATTAGTGTATGTTCTTTAGAACGTGACCTGGAATTATTTCCAAATGGTGATAAAACAGTTGTTGGTGAACGAGGTGTTAGTTTAAGTGGTGGTCAAAAAGCTCGTGTAAATCTCGCCAGAGCAATTTATAAGCAAGCTGATATTTATCTACTAGATGACCCATTGTCGGCGGTCGATGCTCATGTAGCGAAGCACATTTTCATAAAATGCATTGAAGGTTTCCTTATGGATAAAACCTGTATTTTGATAACGCATCAATTACAATTCTTGCATAACATTGAACACGTCATTGTTATGGAAAAAGGACGCATTGCAACAAAAGGTTCATTCAAAAGTTTAAAAAGTTCCAATGAACCAATTCTTCACTTTTGGGAGGATACCGACGATGAAACGGCAGAGACAATAAAAGAAGAGACAATTGTAAAGAAAAAGAAAACAAAAACGGAGGAATGTGAAGGCGCCACTATACAAAAGGAAGGCCAAGAAACTGGATCAGTTGGAATGAAAATATATGGAAAATACTTAAACGCAGTTAATAATATTTTTTATGTAATCGTAACTTTGGCTTTGTTTCTGTTGGCACAGGCTGTAAAGAGTGGAATTGATTTCTTCGTTTCTATTTGGTAATCATTTTAACTTTTGTTTACAACATTGAATGGAAGAATCATATAATTTATTTTGATTGATTATAGGGTGAACTGGGAGGAGGCACAAACAAGTCCAATTGTCACCACATCTATTGACATATTTAAACTAATAAAAGCAACGATCGACAATGATGAATTTTGGACACGTCACATGCATTTATACTTTTATTCAGGCGGCATCGTTTTATTAATCTATTTAACATTACATCGATCGTTTGCATTTTTTGAAATGTGTTTGCGTGCATCAATGCACTTGCATGACAAATTATTCCGCGGTGTAACAGAAACATTTATGAACTTTTTCCATAAGAACTCATCAGGACGAATATTAAATCGTTTCTCTAGAGACATTGGACTAATTGATACAAATTTACCAATGGCATTGGTCGATACAATTATTGTAAGTGAAAATTCCGTTTTTTTTTTTTTTTTTTTTTAAATAATTTTCAATTGTTGATAAACTTTGTACAGTTTTTCTTAGAATTTCTCGGTATTATAATTGTTGTATCAATTGTCAACTTTTGGTTATTAATTCCCACCACATTTATGATTATATTTTTCTATGCGCTACAGCATATTTTCCTGAAAACGGCACGAAACGTGAAAAGAGTTGAAGCGATAAGTATGCAAATATATTCAAATGACAAAAAATAAAAAAATAATAATTTTTTGCTGAGTAATTTCTTTTTCATTAATTTCAGCACGCAGTCCAATTTATAGTCATACAAATGCAACATTACAAGGCTTGACAACAATTCGTGCATTTAATGCTGAGAAAATGGTTGAACATGAATTTGATAATCATCAAGATTTAAATACATCGGCGTCATTTTTATTCCTGGCAACAACACGCGGCTTCGCCTTTTGGCTGGATTTAGTTTGTATTTTTTACATTGCTGTGGTGACAATGGCATTTTTTATATTGGGAAATGGTAATAATTACGCAAAAACCCATTTTTATATACTATTGTTGAATGCAAAAATTGTTTTTCAGAGGTGATGGGTGGCAACGTTGGCTTGTCGATAACCCAAGTAATTAGTTTAATTGGAATGTGTAATTGGGGCCTTCGTCAATCAGCAGAATTAGAGAACCAAATGACATCTGTTGAACGTGTGATAGAATATACTCAGTTGTCACCTGAACCATTGCTTGAATTTGGAAAACAATTGTCTACGACATGGCCTCACAAAGGTGTCATCGTTTTCAGCAATTTGCATTTACGTTATGGTGAACATAGTGAAACGGTATTAAAAGGGTTAAACTTTAAAATAGAATCGGAGGAGAAAATCGGTATAGTAGGAAGAACTGGCTCAGGCAAATCATCTATTATTCAAGCTCTATTTCGTCTAACAAATATTGAAGGGAATATTCTAATCGATAATGTCGACACAGCGACACTTTGTCTACAGGAATTACGGTCACGAATCTCAATCATACCACAGGATCCAGTTTTGTTTTCCCAAAGTTTACGTTCAAACTTGGATCCATTTTGTCAGAAAAAAGATGATGAAATTTGGCATGTTCTAGAACTTGTGGAATTAAAAGAATATGTCTTACAATTCGCTGGTGGTATAGACACAAGAATTTCCGATGGTGGTGGTAACTTAAGCATGGGACAACGACAATTGGTTTGTTTAGCACGCGCAATATTGCGTAATAATCGTATTTTAATACTTGACGAGGCAACAGCTAATGTTGACAAAGAGTAAATTTAATTTAGTAACATTTTTTGTAAGACTTTTAATTAAATATTAATGAATTTTTTGTGTTTCAGGACAGACCATTTAATACAGCAGACAATACGAACTCATTTTAAAAATTGTACTGTATTAACGATAGCACATCGTTTAGACTCAATAATGGACAGTGATCGTGTCATGGTAATGGACGCTGGTCAAATCGTAGAATTTGATAAACCAGAAAATCTTTTGGAAAATGAAGATGGCTATTTCCACCGATTAGTTCATGAGGCTAAATAAAAATTACCTATCAATACTTTAATGCTTTATGTAACTAAGTCATTAATAACACAAATGTGATTTTACTATAATTTTTAATTATATAATTAAAGAAAAGAAAAAAAAAAAATGAAATGTAATGAAACAGACGATAAAAATATAAATAAATGTTTTAATAATAATGAAGTTGATTTTTTTTTTTAATATAAATATATTCTGGTCCCGCCTTAATTAAATTCCGCTACCTCAAGGGTATACACTTGAGTTTTTATTTAATTACGCAAAAAAAAAAAAAATGAAAATAAAAAAAAAAATGAAAAGCAAACCGATTACAATAGAAGAGAAATACTAACAACAAATTTATAATAGAAATAACAAAATTATACCACCTGGGTGGAGTAAACGAAACTTATTCATTAATTTACCTTTTAATTATTTTAATTACTATATTTTTGAATTGTTGCCTTTTTGTTAATATTTCACCCTATTTTACGTTGAATTCATATAAATTTTACATTTTATTGTTGGCGACAAACAATATAAAAATTTGTAGTTAGGGTGGGTTTTTATTTTGCCTAATTAATTTTGGTAATTTTATTTTTTTTTTTTTTCAAACAATTAATGCAATTGTATTAAAATTTATTGTATAATCATATAAATTGTATTAATTAATTAAATCTTGACTTACCGGCTAAACAAACGTAAAACAACACAGATGATAACAAACATTAACGCCATACCAACGAGAACACCAATCATAGCTGGATCAACATAACGTATCGGTGCTATCGGTTCATTTTTCGCTAAATTTATAAAAAAAATGTATTAAAAAATAATTCAAATATAAAATTCATTTAAGAATAGTAACCTTTGCATTCCATAGTACCATCTTTGTTTATAATTGGTGACATCTCAAAACGACAAATGCATCGATTATCACGGCATTCTGTTTGAAAATGGAACGATTCACATTGCTCATTAAAGAAACACGTTTCATTAATGGCCGCCGCTAATTATTAAAATTAAAAGAAGTAAAGAAAATTAAAACCCATTAGAAATTGTATAATTAAAATGAAAAAATTAAATTCATGTAAATAAATTAATTATAAAACATGTGTTTTCCAGCGCACCGGTATTATTTAAACAATTAATTTAAAGAAAAAACAAAAAAAAAAAAAACAAAACAATATTTACTACTTAACTCTCTAACATGCGTGTAGTTTTTTCTATTCGTTCACAGTTTATTTATTGATTAATTTTCCTTCTTTTCTTTTTTTTTTTTTTTTTTTTTAATATTTTATTTCACAAACACAAAGCGTTTATTTGCGCAAAAAAAAAAAAAACCAAACGGAAAATTAATTTAATTAAAATAATACTAATAATAAAATATATTTAAGTAATTTAATGAATTTATTTAATTTTTATTTATTAAAGTACAATAAAAGTAAATTATTTTATTTATTTTATTTTTTTTGTTGTTGTAAAATGTAATTAAAATAGATTATTTTTTTTTTTTAATTACATTTCGTTATTCATTAATTTAGTTAACTAAAATAATAATAAAAAAACGAGAAAACAATAACGAACGTAAAAACTAATGAATGAAGCTTTAAATGTAATTATATATGAATAAATTTTTTATTAAAAATCAGCAAAAAAAGTCCTCTGATATGATGTGTTTATGCAGTTTTTATAATAGGTGATAAAAAATTCTATATATAAAAAAGCTTTAAAAGTTTAAATAAAATAATATTTCTGCAGCGTAATTAAGTAAAAGTTTTATTAGATGCAGGATTACTGGCCAGCAATTAAATTATATAGTAAAAATAAATGCCTAAAGCTTTAAAGTTAGAATAAAATGATTCAATTATTGATTATCGTCTGTGCAAAGTAAAAAAGTAAAAACAAAAACAAAAACAAAAAAAAGTTTTCTTTTACATTCAACGTTAATTGTTTGTGTATAAAAGCACTATGTGTGGCTCCTTTGTGGCGGTTGTTTTATGCTTTATTTCGCTTTACATGAATTTAAACATTGAATCAGCTATTCTAAAACTATGGGTGTAATATTTTATTCGCGTATTAAAATAAAATAAAATAAAATAAATAAATAAATTCTTTTCATTTATTCATTAGGAGAAAAGTTTAAAAAAAAAAAAGAAAAGAAAAACAATTATTTTTGCTAATAAGTATTTAATTTATAATAGAAATTATTAATATGTAAAAATAATGTATATTAACCACACGGTACAAGTTCTATGAGTCATTTTATGTAAAATTAATATTAAAATTAAAAAAGGAAACAAAACCCCATGTTTAATAAATTAAATTATTGTTTAGAAATAATAACTTATTTATTATTTAAAAATATAATTACAATGTAACGCGTTAAGTAATTATTAAAATACATAAACAGTTTATTAATTAAAGAGAAACTTATGTTTAGAATACAAGATTAGAGTTTGTTGTACCTTTGATAATTAATTAATTAATTAATTAATTAATTAATACCATGTTTAGATGTTTTAAAATCGATGCTGATTTATAATGTTAAACAAATATTATATACAACAAAAAAAGATTAAGAAACACTGGTTATAATCCACAGAGGCCCTAAAGATGACATCATTGTATTTTATTATAACATTTTTAGCATTATTATTATTATTATTATTATATAAATGCACAAGTAATACAGAATGAAATTTTTTTTTACACGCATCTACATGGGTATAACATTAAAAATAAAACAAAAAAAAAAAAAAAGCATATTACAACTGCAAAATAACTTTAATGAAAATAGTTGAGAGCTTTTTCACTGTATATTTTGCTACTTTGTTATTATTTATTTTCTTTTGTTTTCGGTAATAATGGCGTCGTCTCAATAAATTGATATAAAAATAGGGAAAAATACTTGCATGTCATTTTACTATTTATTTTATTACTAACTAGTGAATGTGTACATGTAATTTCAGTATAAACGTGATGTGGTGTGTTTGTGATATGTTAAATTGGCTTTATTCAAGTTTTCTTTTTTTTTTTTTTTTTTTTACTATTTTATTGTTAGAAAATGTTTAATAATTTGAAAGAAAAATGATAATGTTGAGCGAAAATTAAATAAATGGAGACAAAGAGACAAGAATATTTTATTTGTTAATCTAATGTGTTTACATTAACATTAACATTACTTTACTTTAGAAAATTCTCATTGATTATAATTTATTTATTTATTTATTATTTATAACTAAATGTATTTAATAAAAAACAAAAACTTATTTTATAACTAATCAGTATAAAAGCTCAATACAGTGATATACAGTGAATACCCATTTTAAATACCCGCAATTCATTGTTTTCTCGTTATAGGCATGCAATTTTCCCGTTTCCATTTTAGTTCCATTAAGTACTCACTTTAACGTTTATTTCCGGCATTTTACGTCTAAAATACTTAAAATAAAATTTTATAAGATAGACGCTTGGGATTTTTTTTTTTTTAATCTTCACCTCGTTCTAATTTTGATAGTAATTTCTGTACCACATTTTTGTGGTAATAATGCTTAAAAGCATGGATTATTCCAAGTTTGAAGGATTAGAAAATAAAAGTACTAGCTTTGAAGAAGACATACAAGAAGAAATTTTCCAATTGATTTATAACATCGAAAGCGCATTATGTAAACAATTCAAATTGTTTAATCTAAGACCTAATCTAAGTTTTCGATCTAATTCCTTTTGTATTCCAGTCTCTTGAGAATTGTAAAAACTGGGATTCCCTGTAATCGAATGACACGTTATTAACCAAAATTCCCACTAATTTTATACAAAATTTTTAAGCGAAATAACAAAGATTCAACAACCATAAAAACCTTTAAAAAATAAAATTTTATTCATGAATAATAAATATTTTTACCACAGAGTTAATCGAACTATACACAAAAAAAAAAAACTAAAGTTTTGTTCATTTTCCATTCCTATCTTTTTACTAGAAATACAATTATCAGAAAAGTCAAATAAAAATAAAAATAAAAATCAAATAAATCAATATAATAAATGGGAAAATATATAAAAACAAAATTATTTTACATGTTTTAACCACAAAAATATTAGTTTTATGAACATAAAATCAATGAATATTAACCGATTAACAAACTATATAATCATATAAATGGAACATAAAAATTGTTGTAATAATAATGAAAAGTAGAAAAAATATTTTTATTCCATATATAAATTTTGTAATAAATAATGGGATATTCATAAATTCACGGTAATAATCTTATGTGTGAATTCTTAAGAGATTTTGTAATCTTTTGTTAAATTGCAAAAATTAAAGAGAAAAAAAAACCCTGGGTAAAACATGATTTACTTCAAAATCATGGTATATTACAGGGAAAATAATTGATTAAAAAACAGATATCTCTATGCCTGGACTGAGGATTTCAAAACTAACTTACAAAAATCATCGCACAATATAAAAATAAAAAAAAAAAAACGAAATTTTAATGCCAGAAGCGATCCAGTAATTTTTGTCGCATTATTAATTATCCTGTTAAATGAGAAATCTATTAAACTGGTGTAAATTCTACAATTAGTACTGGAAGTATTCCAAAAAAAAAAAAAAATAAAAAAAATACCACAAGATATCGTGAAATAATAATAAAATAATAATTTGTTGACAACAAAACAATAAATTGTAGAAGCGTTTAACTTGGCCAAAAAAAAAAAAAAAGAAGAAAAATAAAGTCTTAAACACGCAATTCTTGTCCCCAAAACCACATTACAATAAACGTGTAACAATAAATTTTATATTGTTTTCTATTAATTTTGTTCTTGAAAATTAATTATCAACCGAAATGAACACAAAATTATGTTATAAACTTCAAAAAATCATCAATAAATTTGATTTAAGACTTCAAACACAAATTTTGTGTTTTTAGGAGAGGGAAGACTATTTTTTTTTTCCTTTCTTCTTCTTCTTCTTCTTCTAGGTTTTCTTACATAATCTTCGTTTCCTTTATATTTTTGTGGTTGTATATTCACTACACGAAGATATTGAATATTTATAGCAAACCTCTATTAAAATTCACTACGTGTTTGTTACGTTTCTTTGCAACAAATGTTGGCAGGTATAAATTGCAAGGACTTCGGTCCATTTAGCCGTAATCGTTAATCGTCTTTTGGGAAATTCAAAAAGAAAGAAAAGTCTAGAAACTCCTAGTTTTTTTTTTTTTTTTTTTATAATCTTACAGCATCGATAGCATTTCAAGGAATGGTAATATCTAGTGGTTGTGGTTGTTTTCTAACTCTTAAGAATATATAACAACTAGTATGTAAAGTTTGAAAGATATTTTTGAGGTAATACTATCGAGTTTTAATCTATTTCTATTCCTTTACTACGTGTATGCATTATTCTATTTTTTTCTAGCCAGTATTATTATAACAAAAAATAAAATAATTATAATAAATTTGCATACGCTTGTTTGCACTTATGAGGCAGTTTCAATAAGCTTCTAAATTTATTCTATACTATGTTTTGCTATTAATACAAAATGAAGGTGGCATATATTATGCTATTTAACTAAGTGCCTTGTATACGAACTTTAATTCTAATTGCTTATTGAGCTAATTCTATCAATATTTTAACAAAGCTTTAGAGTTTTTCCATTTCGCAGTTGATAAAGTTAACATGAGTTTTGTGTGTTTCATTTAATGTGAAGAATAAGAAAATGAAAAAGAATATTACCATTTTATACCAAGGTGTTATAATTGAAAAATACAAAACTTTAATGCGATTAAACTCTTAAAAACACTCACATAGACGTAGATTATTTTTCAAAGATTTCTTGACAATTTCTTTTCGATCAAACAAACACAAAATAAAATTGTCACCTTGTACCAAATATTAAATAAAAACACAAATAAAAATGAAAACATGCAACAATATTGACCTGATTACAAAAATATGAGAAATTTTTTTTTAGCTAGAAATTCTCTTTGTTTGATTTGATTTTAATCATTTCGTTTTTTTCTTTTCCCTTTTTCTTTATTTGTCTTTTAAGCGACATTTAAATAAAATATTTAATAGTCGCACAAATTTTACCCCACTTTAGATACATTTAATAACTTCTTTAATGAATTCGTTTTTAAAATTTTTTTTTGATTATAATTATAATTTTTATGTCCCTTTTTGTGGGTGTATTTCCTACATACTTTTCACATCAGAAATTTCTTATAATTTTTATTATAATTGAAACAACAAGGGGTAAGATAAAAAATAACAATATTTATGCAAAACATAATATTAACAATAAGAACAACAACAAAAATAAAATAGAAAAAAAAAAAAAAACAAGATAAGAGCTTTAAGACATTTAATTTAAAATAAATTTTGATCAATGTTTTTTAACGCCCTCATTCATAACTTTTGTGCTTTCTTTATATAGAAAAAGAAAGAGAGAGAGAAAAAAAAAATTATTTTTAAATTTGACATAATTTCTTCTTCATATTTTATATATATTTTTTTTATTATTTTCGGTGACAAGACAACTGCTAAATGTCGTATACATTATCAGGAATTTAATACAGGAAATTTGCTTATCAAACCACATCGCCCTAGTAGAAGTATTAAGTATTATATAAGCTAAGCTAACTGATAACCGTTTTTATTATAATTTCATTTCTATTTTCTTTTTTCTTTTTTGGTGGATAAATATAGAAAAGTTCTACAGAATTAGACCGTGTCAATGATATCAAAAGGAAGAAAATAAATAAAAAAAAAAAAAAAAAATTGTTAAATTAAAAGCGCTTTTAAAAATGGACGCTAACTAAACTATTTTACCCTTTTTGTCGTATATTCTTTGTTATTCTCTTCAATATTATGATGATCATTTATACAAACTAATAATACATTAAAAGCACTAAAAACAAATGATTTAAGATAAGCAACTATTTTTGACAAAATACCTAATCTAAGCTCATTTACGACAATCTATGTTATGTTTTGCTTTGTTCGCTTTGTTTCGTTCGTTTTTTTTTTTACTTTTTAAGGTGTTTGGATTTTCCAAGCTAATATTTAAGTTTCTATAAAATATTCTGTAAATTCTACGACTTAACATCTATTTTATGTCATGAACCCATTTCACATTAAATGTTTTATTGTAATGAAGTTAAATTTACCGTTTTTCAACCCTAGAAAAATGTGGCATTTTTTTTTCTATTAATTTATAAGATGTGTTGTTAAATAAACGGATAATGTTGTTACATCGTTCCTAATAATTTTGATAATATGATGTGTCAAAAAAAGATGACACTTACAGAAGCTGCTGCTACATGAAGATTTTTCCTGCTATAAATCTCATTCCTGCGTCTTTTAATTTTTTTTTGGCTAAATATATTATTTTATCAAACACTACGAGCTTAATTAAAAAAAAGGAAATGTGGAAACTTCTGTAAAGTAAATTAATGTATTTCAAGAAGTAATGAATAATTTTCCTCGTTATTTTGATTTCGTACGATATGTCAATATAAATCTTATTCAAAACAAAAACAAAAAAATCTAATCTAATTCTTTATCACTAATAACTACTTATTAAAGCAAGAAACCAAAAAAAAAACAAAACAAAGAAAATAAAAAATCAATCTTATTAACACAAGACGAAAACACAAATTGCGTGACAAAAATACTAAAAAAAAAAAATAGAAAAGTAAAGAAAATATTGACTTACTTTTTCCGCACTTATCAATATGATTTGTAACTTCATAGCCAGAATCACATTGGCAATGTTTTAACTTTGGATCACATACGGAACCAGCAAAACTACATTCAATTGTTGACTCACATTTATCACCAAATTTTTTATTACCACGGCTTGCATAATCTGAAAGAAAAAAAATGAAATAAATTATTAATTTATGTAAATCAAATTTTAATTAAATAAATAAACATTGAATTTGATAAAGTTTAAATAATTCAACGAACATTTAGTTATGGATTATGGAAGGTTTAAATTAAAGCAGTTTAATATTCCATTGGGGTTAATAATTATACGAATATTGCATATAGAACATTCGATAACTTATTTAACAGAATACATACATACATATATTTATAACAATAGAGAACATAGCTTCACCTGAAAACTTTACATTTTACATGCCTAATTAATGGATTTTAATTATAAAAACAAAACAACTAAAAAACAAAAACAGAAACAAAAAAACGCAAAACACATTGATTATCCTGTCACAATATATTTAGCAATAAAAATGATCAACAATAAATATCAAAAAAAAAAAAAAAAAAAAACTTTTTTAATAAATAAATCTTTAAAATGTTGACATTGCTAGAATTATTAATCGTTCGTAAGTTTTTTTTTTTTTTTTTTTTATGATTCAGAATAACTTTTTTAAAACTTTATCGCATGCTTTTAATTTTATTTAACGTTTGCTTGTGCCACCAGAAAATATTTATGTATTTCGTGTGGCACGAAGAAACCCTAAAAAACCTTTAATTTTGAAAATAAAATCCTTTAGCTTAAGAGAATTCGGGTGATCGCTTGTAACACCGCTTGTGAATAAAATAGTTTAATGGAACCATCCTGAATTTGTATGGAGTATAAAATATAATAAGGAAATAATAACAATGTTAATTTTTATTGGTATAAACACATCTGGTAAGACTGGATTATTATTAACTTTCTACGTTTACTATGTGAACTAAGGTAAATAAAAAAAGTGATTTTACGCTAACGCTAAAATACATTTCGCAATAATGACTATTTTGTTGCGGATAGTACAAACAATAGTTAAGCAATTTTTATTTCCTAAGTGACTGTTTTACGAATACAAATAAAGGTTTTCCCTTGGAGTAAATTGATTTGTATGGATTTGATTGTCTGGAATTTTCTTTTTATTTACCTGTAAACAATTTAAATGTATTATTTACTACTGTTAACAGAAATGGATTTTCCTGCAAGTTTTCCCAAAAAAAAAAAGAAAGAAACCGTGACACAGTGTAAATTACGTTCCTACTCTCATTTTCGGTGAAATGAATTTAAATTTTATTCATTTATCATAATTATTAAAAATAAATATGACAGGTTTATATAAATTTTTATTGTATTCAAAATTTTGAGTTTATTCCTTTTGTACGTTAGCAAATATATATTTTTTTATTGTTCGTTAATTATATTTGTTTGGTATGCATTGTTTTCCCACATATGTGGCCATTTGATAAATTAATCAAATGATAAATTGTACATTGGAAAATTAATTGTAATGAATTATATTGTAAACTTTTCCAGATAAAAAATAATGTTAGTTCAACAGAGTTCAAAAATATATTATATTCTAATTTTATATATTACATAGATTTAGATCTGGCCAATCAACTACGATTGATTGTTGAAATTTGATTACGGCGAAAAGTTTTCACCATTCGATTGTTTTGTATTTTTTAATATAAAATTTTATTTATTTATTTACTCCAAAATTGAATATAAAACCAATTTATGTTTACTTTTCACATACGTTCTTGTTATGCAATCAATACAAATAAATTTATAACGAAACTTTAACGAAGTTAACAACGAACAAATAAATCACCTGAATGTTACTTGAAAAAAAAAAAAATTACTTTGCTCGTTAAGGATGAACAACCTTAAGCTCTGAGCCGATGTTGAATTTTAAGCGCAATACATCAAAGCTTTTGTCGTTTGATGTGGTTTTTACAAACGGAAGACAACAAGAACAAAAAAAAAAAAGAAAGACTCTGTTACAGATTTACTTGTAAAATATTATGATGTGAATGTTGATGAATTGTAAAAGATTAATTTTCGCTTTTTCATATACACATTACACATCGTTGCACTTAAGTCGTTGCACAACGAAGCTGAAACATGAAGCGTCAAACTGCAAATCATAAATAAAAAAAAAAAAAACAGAAACTTGACTAAAGTCATAATTAATTATTTTCTTATTTTATAAAATACGTTTCTGTAGCAAAAAAAATAGAGGAAAATTTACTGCAAAATACTTTAAACATTAAAGTTAAATGAAAATTATTACGACAAATCATTTACTCGTTTAAGCATTGTTATTGTAGTTCAAGTCGAATTTTTATTTTCCTAGTTTATTGCAATGAAATTATTTGTTGTGAATTAATTTGAAGTGACTGGACATTGTGACAAAAACACGTTTACACATTTGAATATTGACCTGCTACTAGAAAAATTCAGAAACAGTAGATTTTTCATTGAAATAACATCACTGTACTGGTTGACAAACACTTTAATAAATAAATAAATTTCAAGTAAATTAAGTACCAATGTGTTTAAGTAGAACAAAAACTTATTTGGTTTAGTAATAACGTGGGTGATAACTGCAAAAGTTATTTATATCGATTTGGGTCAAACGAAAACTTTCATAAAATTTTCGTAAAAATTATTGAGAAATAATTTTTACTATTCCGTGTCAATAGTAACGAAATAGTTTTCCAAATTTTGAACGGATTTTTATTTTAGCAACATGATATGTTTGTATTTCTTTGGCTTTTAATTGCTCTTTGGGAAAATCTACGTGAAAAATCAGAGCAAATAAACAAATAATAAAATTGGATTGGATTGGAAAATCTAAAGCTTTATGTTAACGTCAATTGTTTTTATTTATTTTTATCCTGAAATGAGTTAAGAAATTTATTTATTGACAAAAAACAAAAAAAAAAACAATGAAGATCAGTTAAATATAGAAATACAAAGTAGTAAATCCTCTCACAAGATAATTCGTAACCTTTCAACAAAATAAATTTATCTAGGACATAATAATGGAAAGTTTTTTCTTTTTCTTTTTTTTTTAATTTATACGAAAAAAAAACTTATTTATATTTTCTAAATTATAATTTAATGCATCATTTTTAATATTTTCCTATCATAACATAGGAAAAAAAAAGAAAGAAGAAGCACCAAAAACTCCAGTATAAATGGCAAACATTATAGATATTTATTCAAGGATATATTAACATGCAAACTTATTTGTTTACTCCTTGTTTATTAAAACAAAATATATATCAGAAAATGTCAAAACATAAAGATTTTAAAGTAAATGTTCGGTTAAAAAATTATTTATAAATAAAAAAATAATAAACGGAATAAAGTGCACCCAAGTGAATCTTCTGGAAAATAGTAATAAAAACCCCGTGTTTAACGCGGTGTATATATATTTGTTGCTTTATAAAATCGTATTAAATTCTTAGCCGAATTACCCGGGCAAAAAAAAAAAAAAAGCCACATAGTTAAAAGCACCCGAATGTGGATTTTTGTTGTAAATTAAAAATGTATTAACCACGCTGTATAAGCAATTTTGTCAGGATAAAAAAGGGTTTAATGTAGAAATTTTGTATTTTTTGTATATATTTTTTTTTTTTTCAAACTTCCGGTATAATGTGTTTATTAAAGAATATTATTATCCCAGGGTTTTTTTTTTTTTAATATATAAAAAAAACCCGTCACAGTGCTTTCTGTTAGAAGAAACAAAAATGTCGATGACCAGCCACATCCTGAAAACAAAAATATTATATTTAAAACTAAATAATTAATAAATTTGGTCTTTTGAAAAATAATTAGTTTCTAAACGTCACTTATACGCTTGAGATCTTTTCTCACCAGAAAGCACCAGAAACTTTTTTACACCATAAACCGACATCATTTTTTTTTTTTTTCGTTATTTACTAATTCATGTTAACACATGTGCTGAAATATTAAATAAAAAAAAAAACGTTAAACATAAAACCGCCAACTGGCAAAGGTTAAAGTAAAATGTAAAAAAAGCTCTATTGCGATTTAAGACTTTTATCATGTTTCATTCATCTATTTAAGCTTATTTCAAAAATAGAGAACCAAAAACGAAAAAAAAAAAAAACTGTGGCTATGAGCTGCTTTTTTTTCTTTCTGTACATTCAAATTTTATTATCTGAAAAATAAAAATAAAAACAAAAAAAAAATTAACAAGTGTATTACATAAAAATCCCTAGGGATGTGTAAGGACAAACCCGGAGTTAAAAATATAAAACAGAAAAAAAAAATGTTAAAAGTCAACAAATTTGGTCAATATTTAAACTAACAAAAACAACAAACAAGGATAAAATTTCGTATAAAACCGGAGCTTAATATTAACATAATAATTTTATATACATACATATATTTTTTTTTAACCACCCCCACAATTTTTTTTATTTTATTTTTTTAATGTTCTTTTTTGTTAACATTAAAGTTTCTGATAAAGTAAATAATACAGGAGAATTCTGTTCTACAATAGTAATAATAATATTAATAATAATAATAATAATAATAATAATAATAATAATAATAATAATAATAATAATAATAATAATAATAATAATAAAATTAGTACTATTTATGTATATGTTATCATTGTGCCGCTTTTTTAATTATTAATAATAATAATAATAATAAATAAATTATCATTTTCTACGTCTTCCTCGCTGGTTAAAATGTGTAAATATTTAACCGTAATACACATGCATAGTTTATTATTATTTAACATATGTTTGACCAAAATTACATTCCCTGTTAGTATTACATTAGTTGATTAAAATTTAAAAGAATTTTTTTTTTTATATGTGTGTAAACGAATAGACTAGAATTTCACGTTTTTGCGGTAATTATAAATAATAATTTTGATTTGTTATACCTGTGAATGATGAATTGTTTAAATTTTGGAAATTAATTATGCTAGGAATTTATAATGGTGAGATATAAATTATTACTTTTATACCATACTATACAGTTCGTTACAGTTTTAGATAAATAAATAAATAAAAAAAAAATACAATTTTACCCGACTCAATTCTGTCAATGTAATAGCTGCATAGTTTATTGCTTTAGGGCACTTCTAACCGGAAAATCGAACTGAGCTGCATTTTAATTTTCTACTCTACAAAAAACTTGAGAGGCTATCGACCTTATTTATTTATGCAACTTAAGAACTTATAGAAAATATAAATCTAGAGCTTATAATAGGCACTGAGACTAGTAGTTTAGTACCTTCAGGCTTTTCAGACTTTTCAGGCAATATCCAATATAAAACATTTAATAGGAAAATATTTACAATACAAAAAAATAACAAAATCATCGAAAAATTATTTTTCTTTTAGTTATCTAAACAAAAAAATAATTAATTTCTTTGCATTGTACAAAAAATTTCCATAATTTCTTATAAAATGTTTTGATAAACAAAATAAATGTATCCAAACAAAGGATGTATTAAATGAAAGAGTACAGGGATTAGATGAACGAATTAGTCCATCTAATGGTGAAAACAGGTCATAGGTTACGTTTTTTATTATAAATAATATTTACCTTACTTGAACACGTTCATTATATAATTTTATGTTTATTAATTAATTAATTACATAAAAGGTAAAGACAGAGTGTATCCATATTTTAAGTTAGAAAAAAAAAAAAAAAAAAACGAATGAATTTAATAATAAACTCATCTCAGGATATTTCCTTGTTATTTAAAATGTATAAAATAAATTAGAACTGCATAAATAATTAAAGCTACAGAATATTTCGTTTGTATTTTTCAGGTATGAAAAAAAAAATCGCATCAAAAGTCTTTTTTCCTTTACTTAAAACATGCTTTCAAGACAGCATGTGTTTTTTATCTGTTAAAAATCGCTAGCTTTACTTATTTCCACAAATCTTCTATATATTCAAAAAAAAAACCCCCCTTAACACATCAACCAATCCAATGTAAAATATTTAAAATTAACACTAAACCATTGCGTCATCAGTTTTATTATTATTTTCACATTTTTACTAATTAGCCACAAAATGGAATATAAATAAATTATTTTTATTCCTACATTTGTTTTTTCTATGTGTACTTCGATTAACAATTTAAACGCATTTCAAAAACCAAAACCAAAAACAAAGGAGAAAAATATTTTATTCATTAATGTACGAAAAACCTGAAAAAAAAAAAAATAAAAATAAAATGCCTTCATTTACGTTAGAAAATATTTATTATAAATTATAATTAAAGTAACGACAGAGAACAAAAAAATAAAAATATTAAAACCATAAATTTGAGGGAAAATTAAGGTAACAAAAAAAAAAAAAAAAAAACTGAGGGGGTGAAAACAGTTTATGACGCATTAATATAAAAATTAAATAATTTTTACCATTTTTATAACAAAATATTATATTTTCATATATACATACATACCTCTGACAACGACAATGAGTCGTTACCATTGTATTATATACGTACATACATATGTACCGGTAGTCTAGTTAAATTTTCATCTTGTTTTAAATTTTATATAACAAATTTATATACCTCATCTGATAAATATAATACAAAAATTATTTTTATTTAGAAGCTAAATATAAAAAACAAAAAAAAAAATCAACAACAATGAGATATTGAAGAGCTTGCATAACAGTAGCAACATTTTATGAATAAAAAAATAAAAAGAAAATATTAATATTTTAGCAATAAGTTTAATTAAATAACAAAACAAGGTATGCAAAAGGATTGTTTAGATACTTTTGTAAATAGTCTTTTTCGTTTTTCATTTTCTTTTTTTGTATATACACAGCTAATGTAAACAAGGCAAAATGTTTGTACAGTCAAAACTCTATAGAGTAGTTTATGGTAAATTTGTTTTTTACACTAACTCCTCAACTTTAGATGCTGTTCCTTTAAAATTTGACCATAAATCATAATAATAACATTTTTACTACCAATCCCCATATGCAATTTAACACCTCATACCATAGGATTTTTATTTTATTATTGATGATTTCGAATTGGAAAATATTCCCATCAATCATCGGATTTTAGTAGAAGAACTTATCATACTAATGATATAATTTAATATAAAGTAATACTCCTGAATGAGCGCTTTTAGTCTCTTCCAGCAAAAGTAAGAGATATATATGACCATAAATAATTAAATAAATAGAAGAGATTATATTACTCCATGGAAGAATACAGTGCGAAGCATTAAATAAAACTGGAACAAAATTTAATAAATACTATCGTGTAATACTGAAACTGCATTAAACGAGGCGTTACTGTAATAAAGATGAAGTTGTTCGTAGAAGAAATTAAGCTTGCCAAAACTTATTATAGTGCTTTCACTGTAGTTTTAAAAAGAAAATAAAAAAATTTTTAAATTAAGCAGACAGAAACAAGATGAGCTCATACAAATTATGATTACTTTTGTACCAACACTGTACTTAGTATAAAAAATTAATATCTTAACTTAAAGAATAAATTAATGATGGCACAAAACCATGTTAATTAAATTTAATTATTCAAGCAGAAGAAAATATTGAATTTTTTTTTTTTCTAAATGATTTTAATTAGATTAATTATAATTAATTGTATACGAAAAATTAAATGAAGCAAATTGTGAAGCTAGATAGAAAATATTGAAAAAACAAAGTTTTTAATTTTTTTTGTAACGAAAACCTTTAAAATAGAGACTTGAAAATTAATAAAAAAAAAAACATTTATTTTCCTTGTTTATCTAGGCAAAAATGATGAGCTGCTGCCAAGTTAAAAGGTAAAAAAAAAAAAATGTTTTCCATTTATTTTCTCAAAAATTGATGAATTTCAAAAAGCTTTTTAATTCATCGCTAGATATGTTTATACAGCTGTAACGTGTTTTTCTATTTAAACATAAAACCGAAGGATAGGAAAACTTTAAAACAAACAGAAAAAATATTCGCCGCAAGAGATAGATAAAACAAAAATCAAAAACAATTTATTTTTTTTTTTATATCAATGACTTTAATGATGATACAAAAACACAAATTTTTTCATTCTATTTTATTCAATATTATTCTATTTAATTTTGGTTATTCTTAGGGTGAAAAAAAAATAATTTTTTTTTTTTTATTTTTAGGTTGTAAAAATATTACCAAATAGACCATTTGTACAGTTTTTGTATAGAAAAGAAAAAGGAAGAATATAATTACAAAAAGGGATGAAATATCCAAAAAAAAAAAAAAAAAAAGAAAATAATAACAAAGATGCTGAAGTGTATGTAATAGATTTACAAATTGGCTATAGATTTGTTATGGTTTATAAAGAAAAGAAAGGAAAAGAAAACAAAACAAAACCATATCATGTGTTAGCTTTCGTATTGCTTAAATTATTATTGTGATAAGAAAAATATATAACAAAAGGCAACATAAATAGGATAACAAAAAAAACCCCCCGAATACAATAATTTCCCTTTTTTTACATCAATAATAGACGTTTGAATGTTGTGCTAACATAAAACAAAAAAACCCGAAAAGAAAAACAATGACAGCATAGCTCTCCTAGGAGACTAGACTTGATTCTCAGCAGAACCTACAAATATATTATTATTATTCTAAAACATGATGAAATACTTATTAGATAAGATTTAATTTTTACATTTCTTTTACTTCGTCGTATTACATTCAATTAAGTATTGAGTATGAATCAGTCAGCCAAACACAAAATTGATTTTCATTAATCTAATAATAAAATAAATTGATGCATATTCTTTCGATAACTCTTTCTTTCTTTACAGCAAGTAAACACCCACGATAAATAAATCAACGTGTGATTTATTATCCACACCAGGATTAATAATACAAAAAAAAAATGTTCATTTTTTTTATCCTTAATTCGTTGACATGATTATCAATTAAAGATCTTTTTTTTTTACTACTTATTTTCCCT
The DNA here is from genome assembly GCA_961205885.1 of Ptychoptera albimana. Classification (NCBI taxonomy): domain Eukaryota; kingdom Metazoa; phylum Arthropoda; class Insecta; order Diptera; family Ptychopteridae; genus Ptychoptera; species Ptychoptera albimana. Next base: position 12,177,406 of record OY540805.1, read on the forward strand.
AATTGAATATTTATTTTACTAATGAAATAATTTTTTTTTTTGTTTTTTTTGTTTATTTAATTTCCTTGACTTGATTGTTTTTCTTTCTGGTTTGTCTATAAAATATTTTTTCAAGACAACATGAACAGGAAAGGATATATTTCCGGTAAAGTTTTTTTTTTTTTTTTCTCATGTTGAATTACTGAATTAATTTGTTTAAAAGAATAAACAACTGACAGTAATCAAAGGTAAAAAAAAATTAAAATAAAGTTGATAAAGAATAATGAAATGCAGAATAAAAATTCCCAAATGTCTCGTTAGGATAGTTAACTGGTTGTTCTGTAAATAATGATCTTTGCTGTACTTTCGTTTCGTTTATTGGTTTTTTATTATTTTTATAATTTTTTTTTTCATTATTGGAATTTTTTCTAAGCGTAATAATAATTTTTTATGGTTGAATTTATGTGCGTACATTACTAATGTATATGAAATTAGGAAAATAATTTATGTGGATTGTTGGCAGTAATGTACTTAGGTGATGTGTGAAAAAGAAAAATGACAATTTAGAGACTGATTTCGCTGGTGACCATTCAAATCAATCAATTTGGATTTAAAACTATGTCCTATGAGACCCTAATTAGATTTTCAAACTCATGATAATCAAGTTAAATACCTATCGATATCATTAATATTCCAATGGGTTGTGATCATCTAAAAGAGAAATCCAAAATAGAAATTTCAATATCTAAAATCACTTTTGAACACCGTTAAAAATTATAAGGGACGAATTTTTTTGTATCTTCCCAACTATAACCCAGATGTGTTCATTTCACTGTGATTTTTTTTTTATTCTGTAAATCGTTAATTATTAAAACGTTGGGATGATTAAAACCAAACGAAAAACACAAAAAAAAAAAAAAAAAAATATTTTTAACTTTCTATTTCTAGCACAACGTCGTACTTTTAGGAAAGTTTTTTTCTGGCTTTATAAGAAAGAAAGAAAGAAAGAAAAAAAAAAGAAATTTTTTGATGAAACTAAATTGAATCAAAGATAAAAATTCAATCAAGAAAATTTGATTTTTTTTTAACAGAGCAACAACAACAAAAAATATATGAGTGCCGGTTGAACTAGTTCAGTAAAATATACAATAATTCCACTATGTGAGTCATCATGAGAATAAATAAATAAAAAGAAAAAAGTAAATAGCAGTTGGTATCTGATGTTTAATAAATTATGAAAATTTACACACTCGTCAAAAATATAAAAAAAAAAAAAAAGCTCACAGGAATGATAAGCAGCCACAGGAGCAGCAGTACCAGCAGTAACAACACCTAAAATAAGTTTAAAAATTCACAAAACGTAAACACATAAAAAGTATTGTAACGTTGATGGCAATAACAACAACGATAACACAACAAGTAACAGATAAAAAGCCACAACAACAGAAGAGGAAAAAAATAAATAAATAAATAAAAAAAAGCTATAAAAACCAACTGTCACCATACCAGAGTTGAGTGCGGATAAACTTTCGTTGAATTGAGTAGAGTCTATCTATATACGGTTAACGAATCGAATCTGGGCGGTTTTTTTTCTTTTTTTTTTTATTATATTTATTTTAGCTTTTTATACAAATTTTTAACTATGCAGATTGGACAACAAAATTGATAAAGAATGACACGATATCTATGGAATTTTTTTGCGGTTTTTTTTTTTTCAAATTTATTTTTAACTCTACTGTTGCTTCTAAATTTTTGTTTATTCTAAAACATCATAACATGCCAAATTGGTAGGTGAGTTTATATACAATTGGCTTTCACTAGAAATTCAGTATACCAATTATTTTGTTATTATAAAATATAAAATAAACAGCTCAAAAATATAATCACTTGTTATTTGATGTGTTGATTATGCATTGTTTCTTTTTTTTTTATATATATATATATAATAAATTCAACGCCTGCTTTAATATAAAATTTAAAAAATCATTATTTTTTGATAACAAGTTGCTTTGACAATGTTATTTTCAATCTGTATATTCCTTAACCATGTATAAGTACTAAGAAGTGTCACATTTTATTAAAAATCTTAATATAAAAAACAAAAAAAAAAAAAAAGTTTTCATCGCTGAAAAATGTATTTGTATTCTTTTGAGACAAGTAAATTGTTTTTACTACTTTGTCAGCCATATGTTCGTTGACTGATTAAACCTTATCCTTTATGTTAAAACAAAATAATGGTGCAAAAATCTATTAAAAACTCCTGTAAATTGTTATCTCTTTGTAATGTACATAATTATTTTTAAAAGTCATTTTATATGTAGAAATGCATTAATTAAATAATAAAATGAAAACAGGGGCAATAATGCAAAAGTTACGAACTATATTAATGCATCACGTACATACAACATAAATAAAAAGGAATTTTATTCCGAAAGTTAGAGAGCGAGGTAAATAATTTATTTCAAAGTTCTGTTTTTATAAAATATTTTACAAAATCAACTACAAACAACTTTACTGCTATTTATTAATAAAAAAAAAAAATTAAATTTTTTCAAACTTACCAAATTCAGTTGTTGTTATTTCTGGTCCCAAACTGAATCCATTATTTCCGTTGTTTTCATCACTTTTCACAGCACACGGCATTAAGCATATAAATAATAATGTGCACACAATAATATGATGAATAATCTGATTATTTCGTTGTTTTTTCTTATATGCCATTTTGGTGTTGTTATTAACTACATTCCCATTAATCAATTGATTACCCATATAAAAACGTTTCGATCGGCCAACATAGAAATTATTTTTTGTGTCTACCAATTTTGTTTTTATTTTGGTCGCCTCAATTGGTAAACATATATTTGATGCGGCTCTAGCAAAGGTGCTGACAATATTAGTTGATTTTGGTGTGGTAATTATAGCAGCAACCGTTCCTAGGCCGGTTGATAGGGGCATAATAGCCCCCTTACTTTTCATCGCAACACGTCTAATTCCTCATCCATGCTGTTGCCCATCCACCTGATACTTTATATGAAATGAAATGAAAAGAAACAACAACAACAACAAAAAAAAAAACCATTAAAATCATTTTTCTTTTTGTTAATAAATTATAATATTCGAAAAGCATTTAATGGGGGGATGAAAAATTGTATGTATACAAAGCACGCAATATTTTTTGCCAAAAAAAAAAATGAAACAAATTTCCATATAATGAACAAAGGAGAGAAAAAAAAATCAAAAATACGCTTCATGAACAATTTCCATGATTTTTATACCATTTAGATCAAAAGTATAACAAAGTACCATTAGAGTAGATTTCCGATATTACACTAAATGAATTCACTTCTTTTAATCAAAACACGCTAAATTTTATTAAATATTCTTTTTTTTTTTTTTATATAAAGAATAAATAAATTTTCTCACTCATCCCTCAGTGTTGATAATAATAATTTTCGGTTAAAACTTAAAAACCTTTACATACATTTCCAAGAGAGGAGTAAACAAAGAATAAATATAACAAACCGCACAATATAAGAATAACAACTAAAACGCGATTTTTCTTTTTTTTTTTTTTTTAATATTAAAAATTGATGTTTATCAATATTTGCATAAAGTGTATCATGAAATGGATAATAATTCTGCCCACGTTTCTTTTTTTATTTTTTTTTTCTGTAACAATGGGTTCGTTATTATATATATATATATATCATACTGATTTCATAATTGATTTTAAATTAAATGTAAAATAGCATAACAATATCAACAATAAAAATGAATATTTATCGATAATAATTTAAAAATTACACATAATCACGTCATGGACATTATTATTAATATATATAAATTTCTATTGTGATTCATTTTTAATGTTATTTAAATGACATGAATTATAAATTAACGCTTTATTATAATTATTAAAGTTTTTTTTATCATTTTTTTTCATATATTTTTCGTTGTAATAATAATAATAATAATAATAATAATAATAATAATAATAATAAATAAAAAAAAAATATTAAGTAACCCAACGGATCATGAAAATTATGTCAAATTATGTGTGATATCATATTCACAATGAGATTATGGGATAAAAATCAATAAAGAAAATTTAATATATTAATAGGATTTATTTCTTGTTATGTTTGCATTATATTTGCGTATTATTATTATTGGGTAATCTCTGGAAAATAAACTTTACTTTACTTTACTTTACCAAAATCTTCTATAATAACATGATAAAAGGTTTTTATTTTAATACCGATGAAATTGACATAAAATCATACAAACTATGAGGATTTTTTCAACAATAAAAAAAAAAAAAAATTATTTATAAACAAAAAATAAAAAAAAAGCATAATTAGGTTTATTAATGTAATGCAATGGGAAATCAAAACAAATAATGTTACGTCATAAACAAATTTATTAATTAACCAACAAAATAAAAATAAATAAATATTATTATCCTAAATGTCATACATTATTAAATAAATACCAGGCGTTACTGTTAACTGATAAAAGTTAAATGAATGTCAGAAATTTTGTTATTTTCATTAAGATTAAAACCAAGAATCTCTTGTGGTTTTTAATACAGTACATTAAATATTACAAAACATTATCATTAACATTAACCATATAAATTTTAATTTTATTTTTAAAAATGTGTACACATATTTACGGTAAACATAATTAAGTCTTCTATCAATTATCATGTCATGTTTATGGAGCTTTGATAGTATTTCGCTACAAATTGTTTACAAATTTTATTATATTTTATTACATTTGTTTTTGCAGTGTTGTTACAAGATGACAAAAAAAAAAATTAATACAACATTTATTACCGTAAATTACAAAAACTATTTTCATTGCATAAATTATTTATGTGATGGAGGCGCCTGGTGTTTTTAATTTTTTTTTATTATTTTTTTTTTTTTCTAATAATCATTTTTAACACTAAACCAAGACCACAGACATTGGAAATATATTTATAAATTTTTTATTAATTGTTTTCCTTTTATATTTTTTTTTTTATTTCAACGACTATTATTAATTTTTTTGTTTGCCTATGTGTAATTATACTAGATTTTCACCATTGCAACAAATGTATAATAAATTCAAGTGTTTTATTAATATTTTATTAAATCAAAATAAATAAATGAATTCAAAAAAAAAAAAAACACTATAATTTTCTTCATTCTATTTGATAATTAAAAATTTAAATGCACAAATTATTTACTCACACTATTAATTATTATTATCATAATACGGATAACATGTAATTTATATTTACATTTTATTTTCCTACATATAGTTCCTACAGATTCATTTAATTATTCATTGTTTTATAGAAAATTTATTATTTATTTTCCCTTATTATTATATTTATGTACAATAAAAAAAAAAAATATATATACGTTTAATATTTCTGCACACATATCAATATTAAATGTAATAAAAAATAAAGAAAATTTATAAGAAATAAATAAATAAAAATTCACTCAACGAATATTGTGTTATAATGAATAATACAGCATAAAACAGAATGTAAAGTAAAGTAAAGTAAAAAAAAAAAAAAAGAAAGGAAAAACTAAAATAAAATCAAGGATAATTTTTATAACAAATATTTTGTTGCAGAATATTTCTAATCAAATTTTAAATCAACATAATTCTTATTACTATAAACACAGGAAAAATTTGATATCAAAGTATTAAGCGTTAGCACCTAGCGTGCGCATTAATGATTTAACCACAGACAATTAAAGGTACTAATTGAAGAAACAATGAAAAAAAAAAAAAATATCCAATTATAATAAGAAATAATTTGCTGTTGTTGTTTTATTAATTAAATCACGACAAAATATTAGGGTAGTAAAAAAAAAAAAAAAACTGTTTACTACTTTAAATATTCTTATTGATCAACACTTTTTTAATTAAGTTGCAATGACTTGGCAAAAGCTTAACCAAAAATTTTGACCAACTACATTAGAATATTTTGTTTGTTGGTTGTTTTCTATTAAAACCATTTTACAGACCATCAATTTAACTAAATGTTTGTCATTAAATAATACAAATTTTATTTATTTATATATATATATATATATATATATATATGTGTTCAACCAGCTAATAAAATGGTAAACCATCAAACAAATAGCTTAATCGTGTTAAAACAATTTTCTACCACCATCAATAACTCGTGTATTTAATTTAAGTAGATGCAATAAAAATAATAAATAAATAATAAAAACCAATAGCGAAGAGAAATTTATTTCATTTCTTTTATTATTCCAAAATCAATAAAATAAAAATGTTTTTTTTTTTTGTTACATCTAGCTTCTATGGTAATTTTGAGTTTAGAATTATTTTGATTTAGATTGACCTAAATTTGTGAGTTTCTAAGACAAACATTTTGTGAAGATTATTAAAAAAAAAGTTAAAATTTTCTAAGAACTATACTGTAAAAAGCTTTAAATAATTTTAAATGATTTCACATAAACGGTTTATGTTTACTTAATTAATTTAATAATACTTAAAACTAGCAACGATAAGGTTTTCAATAGCATTTCACTGTGTAACAATGAAAAGTTTAATTTAAAATATTTACTTTACTTTACTTTACTTTACTTTACTTTACTTTACTTAACTTAACTTATGAGAAAGGACAAAAGATATTTTTATTTTTATTTTAATTTAAGTTAAATTTATTATAGAAATCTAATTATAAAGTTAAACAATGTAATCGATAATTATTATCGAAAGATTGTAACAATTTATGTGATAAAAATCTTGGCTTTACTTGAAATCTGTAATCTTGTGGTGTTTTTAGTTTTTTTTGTTTTTTTTTTGGTTTCGGTTCGTTTTAATCTTATTTATTTTATATAATCTTCATTAATATTCATTTTTCTCATTGCCATTAATATTAAATTATACATTTAAGGGTCATAAAATAACAATTTATTATAATTAAACGTCTTTTCTGTTTTCTTCTTTTTTTTTTTTTTTTAATCATTCTTTGGCACATAAATGGTTCTCGATTGTTGTTCACAATTTTTTTTTAATTTTTAAGTCATGCTTCTTTTGCAAAATTATTTTTTATAATGTCCTTACGGAAAATATAGCACAAATCAGTGTTAATTATAATGTTTGCCTACTTTTTACATGTCTCTTGCTATTTACGACGTTATTTTTTTAAGACGAAAGACAAGAATCTTATGTGTTTTTTTTTTTTTTTGTTTTTTTTCATGGAATTATAATGAAACAACAAAAATGTATTCAAAGAGTCTGAATAACACTCACACGGTATTACATTTGATATACGAGATAGCCAAAGAATGTGTGCCGAAACAAACACGGAAACCTTTTACCAATGCATTACAATCATTTCCCATTTAATAACCCTTTCAATTCTTTTAATTTCATGTTCAATAACATTCAAAACAACAAAATAATTTTTATTGGTTATTTAACTCACTGAAACTACATAACAAAGTAATAACAAAATAATGAAAATCGAATAACAGCACACATCAAAAGACAATTATTAAAAAACAACAACAACAACGAATAATTGGCTACAACGATTAAAAAAAAATACAACCGATATGAAAATTAATTAATTGATCCATCCAATGGTTATGTCGTGGATACATTTTTATTCTGTTATGTACATAAATATTGAAAAAAGATTATTTTACGCTTCGATAACATTTTTAATCAGTTTTATATAATTTTCAATGAAGGGGAACAAAACAAAAAAAAAAAAAAATAAATAAAAACATTATCGACAAAAAATCTGAATTTATTTTGATTGTTTAAAACTCAAAATATTTATTAATTTCTATTAACTATCAAAAACAGTGAAAATTAAAATTAAAATTAAAATCCATCAATAGATTTATAGATTTTGCATTTTTCTTTTTCTGTATTATATTGTCGAACAAATTTATATTTTTTATTCATATTTATGATATTCATATTATTTATTAAGCAATTTATGTTTATTTTTATTACATAAATAAATAAATAAATATTGCGTTTTTTTTTTTTTTTTACCCCGTTTTTACTGATTAAAATCTTAATTGTTTACAACAGCCAAACGTTATTTTAATTCATTTTAACTTTGTCGTCGTCGTTGTCGTTTTTTTATTTATTTATTTTGTTTAAAAAATAATGAGATATCGTAATGATGTGTGACAATTATTTTTTTTTTTTTTATATATATTTTTGGTTTTCATTATTAAAATAGAAAAAAAAAAAACAAATTGATTGTATCAGAGAAATCATTTGAATAAGGATGTGAAACTATTGCAACTATTGACTTCAATCATATTTTCCACCAACAGCCTATTGTTTTGACTTTTTCTATTATTATAAAAAAAAAAAAAATAAAATAAACAACACAACCCAAGTTTGAAACACATTTGACTATACAAGCTTTTTATATATTTAACATAAACAAAGTTCGCTTTAAACATAAATTATTTCACTGTGTATGGAAATAGATTTTTTTTTTTTTTTAACACAATAAATGCCGTGACTCTATAAATATTAAAATAAATTATTATTAATTTTGTTGTTGTTGCTGTTGTTATTATTTCTTTAAATAATAAAAGCGTCATCAAGAAATCCTTAAAAAAAAAAATCAATTATTGGCAGTTCTACCTTTCATTTTAATTTTCGTTATAATTTTTCAACAACAGCAAAGTAGTTTTATGTTTTATGTTTTTATTTTTTCTTTTACACAGTGTGTGTGTGTGACATTTAAATATTTTATTATGCGTCGATATTATTATTTCTAAAGTAAAACTGATAATAATGTCGCTAAATTACCTGTCAACTATTCCTGAAATTTTAAAATTTTTCCTTCTTTTTTTTTTGTGCTACAAGAAATTATTTAATAAACTGATTTAAACGACATTTTGTGCGTGTTTTTAATTTATAAAACAATTGTAAAATATCGAAAAAAAAAAAAAAAAAAACTATCAAAAGCAGCAAAAAAATATTTCTATAATGAATTATTAATAAAAAAATAAAAAATTTTTTTTTTTTACTTGATTTACGCTAGGCAATAGAATATTTATTTCCCACTGTGTGTGCCATATATTAATAAAAAATAAAGGATTTTTTTTTTATTTGCTTTTTCACCAGCAAAATAATATAAAGGAAAGAAAAAAACAACAACAACCACCCCATTTAAAAACTTGCAGCAAAATAATATTCCTTTGCAGCCTAAATATAAAAACTTTAAAAACGATATCTTTTATAATAATGCGTCAAATGAATATCTTTGTATGTTATATCTTTGGTTTGTGATGATACAAAATGAAAGAAAAATATTTTTTATTTTTTTTTTATATAAAACTTCGCTATAATAATAATAAAAAAAAAAAAGCTCAAAAAATTCGCCTGTTGGCTTCAGACTACAGCTGGTAAAAATAAAAGGGAACAAAAAAAAAAAGGAAGCATTCACCGTATATATAGAAATATTTTCCGTCTATTTATGTTGCCTTTATTTATCCTTAAATATTACAGTGATATTGGTCGACTGTATGGCGCCGCAAAGAATATTTCATGAGAAATAAATAAAAACCGAAAGAAAGACAATCGTTGAATCGTTAAAAAAAAAAAAATAATAACCGGTAAAGTGTCAAAATTAAATAAAAATGAAATATTTAAACAGAAGAAAAAATAAAGAAAATCAATTTTATCAATCTCGATAGGTAAAAATAAAACAAGAAAATAGGAAACGGAACCAAAAAAAAAAGATTACCTGTCGCAATAAGATTATATTTGCAAGACAATTTTTAAAGGTGTCAATATGCTGAATAAATAAATAAAAAAAAAATTAAATTCTTCTCGTTTGTCGATTAAATATAATTGAATTGGAAATTTTGCCACGTACCAATAAACAAAAAAAAAGAAATGTTTTTACCTTAAGAATCGTAATTCTTATCGGCATCGGTATGTAATATCTATTTCGGTTGAATATTAACGAGAAATCGTTGATATTTAATAAAAAAAAAAAAAAACAATTTCTAGAAAGCTAAAAATATCTGCATTTCTATATAAATTGCAACTAGTTCTATCAGCCACTGTTCAACTAGTGAATTATACGAATCTTTGACATGGTTTTTATCGCCTGAATTAACAGCAAAATGTCTCTTATAGTTATTTATTATTGGTTCAGCTACAAGCAAAATTACTACAACTTCATATAACCTGGCCTCTAGGCTAAGTTTTTTGTGAAAAAAAGTCAAGAGACGTACAAAGCTATTAAATATTAGACTCTGAACAAATTATTTAAGGCTAATTTTTTAGTATTTAAATAAAACACAATTTATGCCGGTTGACTATAAGTTAATCTTCAATAAAGTATTATTCAGAGTTAATCCATCTATTTAAAAACATAAATTATCTGTAATAATGAAGCAAAAAGCCTATGTCTACCCTATTCTATGATTAGATTGTCATGTCAAGCAGATCAATTATTTCTCCTATACAGAAAACAACGAAACCTCTATAAACAACGAAATAATTATTTAGTTCACGTTTATGAAAAGTTTAATAACACTGATTTACTTGTGTACCGTGGTATTTAATAACTTTTCTCAAAGCAACAATAAAAATAATAAAATTGTAACAAAACTGAGGGTAAATTTATTTTATTTTATTTTAATTTTTTGGTCACGATGCGTATGGACTTACCAAATATTTTAATAGTTTTACACAAAAAAGCCACGTTTTATCATTACCGCGGCTACAGTAAATGAATGAATTTTTTTTATAACATAGAATTAATGAATAAACAGGAAATATGAAAATCATAATTAAATATTTCTTATGCTCATTTTTATTATTGTTTATGTTTTATGTTTTTTTTTTTTTAATTATTTAATAATGAAACCGTAGAATTATGTATTATGGATAAAAGAAATTATTTTGATTAAATAAAAGTTTAAATATGATTTAAGCTAGAATAAAGGATAATCAGCAGAAAAGTTTATTTCTATTTAATAATGATAATAATGAAAATGAACAGACGATGATTAATTTGTTTTAAAACAAAACAACAAAACAACAAACCAACAAAACATTAACACAGCATCAATAAAAATAGGGAAAATACTAATAAAAAGTTTCTTTAATTATGATGAAAATATTTTTCATTATTATTTATTTTATTACTTATTTTTTACAAATATTATGTAATTGTGCATTACATCGCTCGTTTTATTAGATAAATGATCTTTTTGACGGTGATAAGACGAAGATAAATAATTGTTTAATCGAATATAAGTAATTCTTGTAATTTAATAACAAGAATAAGTAAAATATCACGATAAGTTTATGAACTGTAAAAAGTTTAGCGAAACGATGACGTCATTACAGCATATATTGCGTTTTTATCACGTGTGAGCTTTTTGTTTCGGGAATATTATTTCACCTGTTCTAATCGAATTTTCTTTTATAGACTAAAGATTTACAATAAAAACTTTCAAGACTTTCAATGATACACAAAAAACAACAACAGCAACAATAGAAAAACCAGGAATAATTTATTGGATTTTCTAACAGTGCGAAGCTTTTTTTTTTTTTTTTAATTTCGTATTTTATCTATTGTAATAAAACTCTTGTTGATTTGCTTTAATAAGAACTAAAACAATGGCTTTGGTAAAAAAAAAACCAAAGTATTTTTATAAGAAAAATGCAATGAAAAACCAACCCGGTGAATCAATACAGAATTATACAGAAAAATAGAAAATTAGGTCAAATGTGATAGTAGGCTTAACCAAACAATAGTTGAATAAAGAAAAAACTTATGAGCTTTTTCGTGCTATAAAAATACAATTTAAAATCCATAAAACATAGAAAGCATAAATAGCTGAAGTGAAATCAACAAACTAGAATTTTCTATTGCAAATTAAAGTATTTTTAATTTAATTTAATAAAGTGAAATTAAATAATGAGCGAGATAAGGAGAACAAAACAATACAAAATAAAAACCGGAAAAAAATTAAAAAAAAAAACAATAATTTGTTTATGGTTACACCCACCATGTAACACAAAAGAAAAAAATTAAATAAATTAAATAAATTATATTAAAAAAAAATAATTTATCGTTAAAGAATAATAAAACGAAAAAAAAATAAATTTTTTTTTTTTTTATTTAAATTAATTTAATTAATTATTTACACTAATTCTCATTACTTTTTTTTTTTTTTATTGGTAATTTTGTGTGGTAAAGTGAGCTTTTTTTTTTTTTTTATTTGTATGAAAAAAAAAAAACTAGAAATTTAAGTCCCTCGGCATATACAGTTTTGTTTGTTATTTATTTATTTTTCTTTTTTTTTTTCTATGAAACTAGAAAATAAACAAAGTCGAAAGCACACACACACACACATACACACACTGAACAAATTAAATAAAATTATAATAATAAAAATAAACTAAATAAGAATGAAATTATTTAATCAATATTGAAATAAAATAAAAAAAAAAAAAAAAAATAGCAAGCATTACATTATAATTATAATTATAATTATGTATAATAATATAATGTAGAGAAATTAATTAATTTTTTTTATTTAAACGTGTTGAAAATACTGAAAAAAAATTATTTTTTTCTCTTTCCCCATCCGCATTGTGTTATATTCGGATATTTACTAAACCAAACTAAGCCAAACTAAATGACTAAAAAAATAAAAAATTCCTGATATCCAAAACAAAGTATAAAATTAAAAAAAAAAAAAAAAAAAACAGAAACTTTTACTTAACGCTAACGAAAACAAAGCATAAAACGTTAAGCTTTAAACACTTTTGGTTATGAGGTGAAATTTTCCATTTTTAATTTCGTGTTACGGTTAGCATAATATTAGGTGAAACGTAAAAAAAAAAAAAAAAAAAAAAAATATATAATTAAAAACATTTTTTTTTCTGTTATTAGGGTAGAAAATAATTATTATTTGTAAATAAAATTGCAGAGCAGCATATTTATAGCAAATTTTTTTTTTTTTTTTTTTATATAAGGGAATAACACTGGACGTAAAATATAAAAAAAAAAAAAAATTACTTTAAATGACATTTTGTGCTCTGTGCTTTTTTTTTTTTTTTTTTTTTTTATTAAAACAAACAAACTTTATACACGGGATTTGTTTAAGCTTTATAACAATTTGTTTGTTTTTTAATATTTATTTCACAATATATTCAGCACGACAGTGAAATTACTGAAAAACTTCTTCTACTTTTTTTTTTTAATTTAATTTAAAACCACAACAACAATAAAAAAAAATGGGAATAGAAAATAATTTAATTCTTTTAATTATTTAAATTATTTGATTACACAGATTCACGGCATTGATATAATTATTTATTTTGAATATAAAAATTTTAATGTCGCATTATCGCAAATGGTTTAATTTAAAATTTCTCTACACTTAATTATTTATTAAATAAATAATTAATGAGGAAATGGTTTATTATGAAAACTTTTAACTTTATGAAAAACTATTTAATGTTTCACAGAACAAATAATTTACGCTATAAAAATTAATTAACTTTGAAATTATTTAAATGATTAAAATCTGATTATGATTACAGAATCCCGACAATGCCGGCTTATTAATCACTAATAAAATTAATAAAATAAATGGAATTTTTACCTCTATCGTTCGTTTTTCGTTTAACGCACCTAATCCATCACGGACTAATATAATTTCCATGCAGTTGTTTCTTTTCTTTTTACTTTAATTAATTTAATTTAATAAAAAAAAATCAAATTTAATCAAAGAAAGAAAAATTAAGAATTCAGGAACAAAACAAAAAAAATTCACTAAACTAAAATTCACCAAACAAAGAAAAAAAAAAAAAAATTCAAAAGAAGCAAAATTGTCTGTTGTTACAAAGCTCCGAAAGCTTTCTAATTAAAATTATTATTTAATTTAAAACTGAACATTCAAAAAAACGGAAAAAAAAAATTAAACTAAAACGAAAAAAAAAAAAAAAAATATTTTTTTTTTAAATAAAAAAAGAAAATTAGTAAAAGTTTATTGACACAAAATACGAAAAAAAAAGCACAAATCACGCGCGAGTTTTTAGTTTTTAGTTTTTTTTTTTTTTTTTTAATAATTAATAAAATTATTAACAAAAAAAAAAAGAAGAAAAACGAAAAAATAATATTTTGTCGTCGAGTGTTACAATTTTTTGTGTGTGAATGCGCGTTGTGTCGTCTTAACACTGTGGTCTTCAACTATTAAGCTAGCGATTGAAATCGCGTCTCTAATATAACGAAAAAAAAAAAACAAAAAAAAAAAAAAACCTTTTGTGTTGATTTTGTTGCTGTTGTTGTTATTATTATTGTTGTTGTAGTCGTCCTGAATTTGATACAAAAAAAAAAAAAAAAAATACTCTAAGGGAAAATTTGTATTCCCATTTAAAGAGCGAAAACGTAAAAAAAAAAAATTAAAACAAACTTATAAATAAACTATAAAAATGTATATTAAAGAGAGGAAAACTCCTGTTTATAACGAAAAAAAAAGTAACAGTTAGCTTTCGGGTTGGAAAAATGGAATTTTTCTTCTTTTTTATGCTTCAATTTTTTTTTTATTATTATTAGGGAAAAATACTGCAGTACTACAGAGAAATATTTTTGTTTTATTTTTTTTTTATTTATTTATTTTTTTTTTTTGTACTTTACTTGTCTGTGAAAATGAAAATACAAAGCGCATGCCTGATGAATAATATGTTGAATATACAAATTCTATGTATGGATTGCTTTGTTATGTTTATGAAATTCAAAAAAAAAAAAATAAAATAAAAATTAAACAACTCTGTGGTGAATATTTATTTATTAGAGAAAAATAAACATAAAATAAAAATTCAAATAAAACAAAAATTCTTTTCACGTTAATAATAAGCAGCAACGATATGATGGAAATAATATTATTAATAAAGCAAGGAATACTACGATAAAAGCTTTACTAAAAAAAAAAAAGAAGAAATATATTTCAAATTTAGGAGCAACGTACAAAGCTTATTTGCACAAACTTAAAGCCGAAAAATATGCTGATAAAAATAATATGAAAATCCTTAAAATAAGTCTGTTAGACTCTTCTCTCGCCGCTCAATTGCTCTTTTTTCATAAATTTTCCTCACTTTTTGGATTTGTATAGTTGTGAAGAGTAGTTTTTGATGACACATTTCGTTACTCCTGTTTACCATGCATATTATTCAAAGGATTTTTTTGGTGAATAAATTTGTTGAAACTACGTGCCTAAAGGTATGTATTTACTGTTTAAATATGCGATCAGGGACTACTCATTTATCGATCAAAAGTATTCTCATCGCTCTTTTGGAAATATTCTGTTTAAAGTTGCTTCTTTTAAAAATCTTTAGGTACATTTTCCGATTCTCTAAGGTAACTAAAAATAAAACCTACATTTATTGTAAAAAATTCTAGAAAGATAACGCTTAAAAGTTTAAATATCTTTCAAAGATTCCTTAATTATTTATCCGGTTGTCATATTTTATTATGAAAAAAATTTAAAAAAGAATTTTTTTAAGCAGAAACTTTGTATTTAGAACCCTTAAAAAAGTAATAAAAAATCATATTTTGGTACGAATATTTTCAAAAGTCTCTACCTAAAGGTTCAACTAGAAAACAAGTCAAAGAATATTATGTTATCCTTGCAACATTAAAATCATATACATATGTAAAAAAAAAATGTCTTTATTCATTTCTCGTTGAAATAACTTCCGTTTCGTTTAGATTTTTATTTTCTTTATTCCTATTCCATTTGGCTTGTGTGCCAATTTTTAGAAATATTTATTGTTTTTCACTAATATAATAAAATCTTAGAGCAGTTAATGTAAAATATTTCTTAATTTATATCGAAATCGTTTAATTAAATAATTTAAATTTTAGCTTTAACACAATATAAAATGAAACCAAGTGTCGCAAAAGAAAACGCTAAATACAACAAATATTTCTTAAGCTGTCACTTTGTCTTTCAATGATGGAACAAAAAGCCGGTAAATCTTAGATACGAATTGATTTTCAGAAATAAAATATTTATATAAACAATTTTGCTCGATTTTTATTGTTTTTTATAGTTTTTTAATAAAAATTCCATAAAACCACGATTCTTTAAAATAAACTCAAAATCCGTTTTGAATGGATTACAACTAGTAACATCTGCAAGCATATATATTCTAGTTAACCAAATGGAAAGTAAAATATGGAAATTCTTATCGCATGAAAGTTAATATTTTTCAACTTCAATTTGCATTTAAATAATATTGGATTGACTTCATTTTTTTTAATCAAACTCTACGAAGGAAAAAGAATAAATGGAAGTAAAGTAAACTGAAAAAATCATTCTTGGAATTATGATTTTTTTTTTTTGCCTTTTAAATCGTTTTTAAATGCTCAATGTTTATTTTCTTCTTTTCTTTCACTCTCAAGAGGAGAACGGAATTTTACATTTGCAGCTGGTGCTTTCATGTAGTTCAAATTGTGATGAATTATTCGAATCCAGGTGTTCTTCAGTCAGTAACGTTTTCTTATTCCCAAAGGAATCTATTCCAAAACTAGTCATGAATGTATTGGATATCGTGCTAGTTAAGTATTTGTTAACAAAGACTTGCATTAAGTACTCAAAATTAAAAAAAAATTGATTTTTAATGTTTGAGAGTAATGGAAGCTGAGTATTTAACTTGAAATAATAAAAATAAAAATTATTAATCAATTAATCTCATGATAATTTGTTAAGATAATAAAAAATATTTCCTTAATTAAAATAAAATAAATTGATATACCCATGATTTTAGTATCATGGTAGTAACCGGTGCTATTCGTATAAAGTCTTCATATGTTTGAGACTATATAGATGAAATATACGAAAAAAAGGCAATTAACATGCATCTGGCAAGAAATGATTATACTAATAAAATTTTAATACTTTCACAAACACTTAAATACTTAAAAATTTAAACTCACTTTACAATAACGTTGAACAATTCAATATAAAACTGCAATTCGTTTTAATTGCTATTAATTTTGCTAATCAAACAAAAGTTTTACATAAAGTCAAGCAAAAAAAAAAAAAATATATTATTTATCAATCGTTTTCTATCAATAGTTTAACTTTAATTAACGACACAAAACACTTAAACAAAGAACAAACAATCAATGAAGTGTTTTATATTATCGCTTTTTTTATTTAATTGATTAATTGCAAATATTTTAATAATTTCATTACAAACGGAAATAGCTATGTTGATTTTAAAGTTCATGCAAAATAGTCGTGTTAATCATAAATTCAGTTAGATAACCTTCTAATGAAAATGTTTAATTATTAAACAAAATGCAACTTTTAGAGGTAAACGATTTGATTAAAGAAAACAAATTGTGTTGTTGAAATTATCTTAGGGTTAGTTAAGCTTAACTAAAATGTATTCTGGGTCAAGAAGGGTCTTTTTAATAATTTATTAAACGAATAAATGTAATCGTTAACGTTTAACGTAAGCTTTGTATAATAGTCGTAACGATCTTATTAATCCATGTTTATCCTTAATTTACTTGAGCTTTCATTAAATAGAAGGTAACAAAGTAAACAAGTTGTTTTAAACACTAAATTATAAAATCACACCGAATATTTAATACAAATGGCTAATTTAACGAGATTTTAATGTTTTTTTTTTTCTTTTGATTTTCAAACAAATCAAATAATTTTTAATAAACTTATTGATCAAAAGCACGTAATGACATTTGGCGAGTGGCCAATTAATTGCCTTCAAAACTATTGTCTTGATATCCGTGACTCTTCACAATAACAATAGTTTTTTGTGATTGCAATTCAATAAAAAACTCTACAAAGCATAATGTCAAAAAAAAAAAAAATGTTTTCAAACAAAAATAAATTTTATATAAAAGCTAAAACCAAAACAGTTGATTTTTCGACTATTGTAAAGGTAAATCAACAAACAGATTTTATTCGTGAATAATTGTGATTTTTCCTTCCGAATTTCATTCAAATTGCTTTTATGGTGCTTCATTATTTCAAAATATATGCCGGCATTATTGTTATTTATTTCTTTTCACCATTTATACTCATCAGGACTGAATAACACGATGTGCAACCAAAAATTGGAATTTTATATATAAACTATACTGTGAGCAGTACGGTATTAATCCTATTTACATAAAAATGGAGAATGTTAGTTAGTTAGTTATGTCCCCAATAAATCTCTACACAAATTATTTATTCAATTTGATTATATTTTATTATACAAATCATAAATTGCATGCATTTACATAGTTTTAGAATATAAATCAGAATATTAGTTATATTGAGCAATAACTGGTGACCAATAGATTTTCCATCTTTGAACAATTATACCCCTAAAAGTATACGAATTTTTTTTTTTTTATTATCAAATCTCTAAAAAAAAAAAAATTTAATAATTAATTAGAAAATAATAAAATACTTGAAATAAACGGATCCGGTTTTATCGGAGGGAGCCTGCCACTGTAATACAACTTTGTCTTTATCACTTGGTTCAGAATGTGCAATACCAGAGCACAAATCATAAGTGATTGTATAGGCTTGAGGTAAGAAATTTCCAATCGGGTTATTTGTGGCCGAATCATATGCTTTAAAGAAGAATCCACGGAAATTATTTCCCTCTATTTTCACTAAAACGTAGCAAATAAACCGAATAAAAAAATTGTTTACAATCAATATTTATACCTGAAATTACATTCAATTATATCGCCAGGATTAAAATTTCTAGAAGATGCAGATATTATGTATGGTAATGCGTTCATTGGTTGTGATGTTGTATTATGAATATTTTCCATATTATCACAAATAGAAAATGGTGGTCCTGTTGGATAACCAACAACTGAAAATACCAATATGGTAAACAATACAAATCCACGTAAAGACATTTTTAATTGTCTATTTAACAAACAATTTATGAAGTGTGATCACTTTACAATTCAAACGTTTACACAGAACTTCTTACATCATAGGGATCTTACTTTCTTTATATATAGAATATTAATAACAGTAGAGGCTCATAAAATAGAGCGTACTAAGTCATAATCATGATATTTCTTACTACTTAACACGTTATGCATTTTATGCTTTTGTAACGATTATTCAATTTTCTTATTATTTATCATTTAAAGTCACCAAAAGTTTTCCCTTTATTTATATAAACGTATATGGTAAGATTACTTTCTTTCGACTGTCAACCAAATTTTATTTAATTTAATTAAAAAAAGTAAAAATCATAAACAATTTCCACTATACAATAATCCAATTAAATTAATTTATAATAAATAAGCAAATATGTTTTTAAACTAAAGTGTTTCTTTATTTATTTATTTTTATATTTTCATTTCTAATTTAATATTATAATTAGCAGCTGTTTAAGCACTAGAAATAAAAAATAAAGAAATTTATTGCATGTTTAACAAGACTGTACTGTTTAAAAATTAATAATTAAATGCAAAAAAATTGATAACAAAGATAATACTAGTATGACCACTACGATTTTATTTTTATTTAATTATAAACAAAATTTCTATGAAACCTGGAGATTCCCATAAATGTTTTTACAGAAAATTCTAAAATAGAATATATGGAAAAAATATCCGGGATTCGATTGTAATAAAAGTATCGCTTCTTCGGTTTTTACACAATCCATTATTTGATTTACTTACTAATAGACAGTAAGCTCGTTGGCTTCAGTAATTTTCTCAGCTTATTGAAATATTTAGCTAAAAATTGTAATTTTAGGCTTAATAAGGCCTATAGAAAAATCAACCCATACTTAAGTTTCGATAATTAAACAGATGGTGATGGTCGGTGATTTAACCCAAGCACTAACTCCTATTCACATCAGTCATTATTTTTGCGATAGTTTTAAGATTTTAATAATAAAAACAAAAGTAATTCAAAAAATGTTTCTTTATTTTATTTTCATCATTTATTTACAATTAATATTGTTAAAAAAAAAAAAAAACAAACACAATAAAAAAAATTATATTTAAGGTAAAGGTGATAAAACTTTATAAATTATTCTAACTGTGTTTATTGTGCAACTTTGGCAATTATTTGTGACCAAAATGTTCCATAATCCTTAACGATTGTTCCTCTGAAATGAGAATAAAAAAATATTAATAATAATAATTTAGTTGGTTTTGGCTTTTTATAGTGATTTTGTTGTCTAGTCAGATTCAGCTTCATATAATTTAAAAAAAAAAATGGCTACATATTCCTATATAACGAATTAACGAAAATGACATTTCATTTGAATTTTCTTTTGTTTTATCACATGTTTTTTTAATTTCTCATGGCCATCTCCATAACAAAAAAGGCATTTTTTCTTTTATTATTATCTAATAAATAAATACTTTTGGTAATTATAAAGATTTATTTAAGATTTCCAATTATGATTTGAGGTTTTTTTTTTTTTTTTGAGTATGCTTGTTTGTGCAATTGAAAAATAATTACAGCAAAAAAAAAAATTAAAAAAGTGACAGAGAAATTATTAAGATAATTTATTAGTTGATTAATAATTATTATATAAAAGTGAAAGGTTTTCTTGATATTTTCTTATTATTATTATTATTATTTTTTTTTTAATACAAAAATAAAAAGATCAAAAAACTTTATTTAATACATGATCCGTTCATCATACGTATATGAATGTTTTTTCTGTGTTTTTGATTATTAATATTATTTGTAACATATAACATTCACGACATAAACATATAATTATAAATGTACAATACAACTTTCTTATGTAATTAAACGGGAAAAATAAAGCAAAAATAGTTGAACGTCAACGATAAAGGTAAAGTGAGAAATATATGCATGAGTTAAGTATTCATATTTATGTGTAAAACGTTCGATAATAAGTTGGTGTCTGGATCTGAACAGCCACTCATAAACTGGTTTTTATTTTATGTAATATTACATAATTTTTCTATTTTTTGTTTTTTTTTTTTTTTTTTGTTACACGTCAATTGTATATTTTAAGTGAAATTAATAAATTGAAATTAAATTGTTATGTAAACAGCAGATTGGAGAATACATTATGAAACAAATAGAGGAGCAAAGAAAAAAAAAAAGTTCAAATTAGGTAATACTCACGTAAAATAAACTTGTCCATGTTTGTTGGCTGGTGCCTGCCATATAAATGTAGCTGAAGTTTTATCCTTGGGATCGGCATGTGTTATTGAAGAACATTCAGGAATTGATTTTGTATTTGGACTTTGTTGCCAGTTACCGATCCATTCATCTGTTTGTGCGTCGCGTGCTTGAAAGAAGAATCCACGAAAAACATCCTGTCCACTTATTGACACTGAATAAAATATAAAACAATTTAGTAAATTTATTCCCATTCTAATTACAAGATTTACTTACATTGAATAACAGCACCTGGACCATACTCTTGCCCTGATGCTACAACTTGATATGGTAACGAATGCAGAGCCTGAGTTCGGGCGGATCCATGATTCGGTTCGTTGTAACGTGATTTAACACATGTATCGGCTGGAGCACCATCCGGAAAACCATACACTGTCGAAGCAACTGATAATCCAAATATAACTAGCACAGTTACAGAAAACATTTTTCAAACAAAAAATTTTAACCAAAACACTTTACACGGTTAACGTAAAACAAATTTTCTGAGTAACAACTTCGAAACACTTCTTCACTATTGGAAATTTATCTAATAAACTTCGAAGGACAACTGCTAAACGAATTGTGTTCTCACGGAACACTCGCGTACACTTTTTTAAGACATTTCCCACTCTTCGAACTATTAATCTTTCACCATTTATAGTTTGATTTGTTTTTTTTTTTGCTTATAATTTCAATTAGGTGCAATAGTGGGATTATTTAATTACTTCTAATACGGCATTTACTATTAATGATGATTGAAATGTTTAAAATAATAATTATTGCTTGATCAGACAAAAAAAAAAAAAAATAATTGGCAGCTGCTTAGTTAATTGATAAAGTTTAATCATTTGATCTAGACAAACATAGATGGCTCCAATATAATGAAGGGTGTATACTTTGTGAATAGAAAATTATTTCATTTCTTCGCCTTTCTAAACGCCTTACTTCTTAATTATGTCTTTAAACTTGTAATTAATTAATATTATATTTATTACTCCCTGTTACAATCATCTATTAATAACGAATAATTATAAAAATAATTTTTAATTTTATAAATTACTTACAATGGACAACGATTTTTTAAACAGGTAATAAAAAGCACATGCTACAGGTTACATAATTCATGTATGTGGTGAAGAAAGTGATAAATGAATAAATTATTATTTTAAAAAAATTAAATCAACTAGTTTTCTATATAGTTTTTCGCAGTTATTTCTATACAATTCATATTAGAAAATTAATATATCATTAAATAGTTATTGGAATAATTTTCCTGTTGAATTGTGCCACCACGGATTATTATTTCTGAAGTTCGAAGAATAAATAAGTGTGGAGTATAAATGAAATACCCTACGCTAAATAACTTAATTTTTGTTTACTGTATTCATGATTTTAATTAGACGCGAATTGACCAGTATCAATTTACAGTAGAAAAATCGTCTACATTAAATTCCTATAATAATAAATAATCAAAACAAGTTTACTGTATGTAACTCCTGTCGTCTTGATGTTCATTCAAATAATTAAAAACAGGTTTAAAGCTGAAATAAAAACAATAAATTCGCAAGATTAACGCAAAACTAATTAAAAAATATTTAAGAAAATAATAAAAATAAAAAAAAAAAGAAATTTCATAAAACAAATACGCGATTAGATTACAAAAGTGTTTACGAAGTCGTTCACATAGTTATTCAAATTATTCACTCGATAACGAATTATAAACAACAGAGCAGCAGCAACAACAGTAAATAACAAAATCGCAATACAAGTATAAAAAAAAAAAACAAAAAAAAAATCAAATTATTTTTGTATTGGGGTTGGAACAAATTTTTAATAAATAATTAAAAATACAAAACTAATCGTGTTTTGTTATTAATTTATTGACAAACGATTTGTTTTTTTTATAGATAACTGATAACCTTTCTGTACGTAATATATGTAATGCATAATGTTTTTCCATCATTAATATGATTTAATTTAATTCATTTATTGTACTTGTAATTTGAATTTTAATATAAAATCAGTGTGGTATTAGTGGGAAGAATATTTTTAAATAATTTTTTTTTTTTTAATTTTATATTAAACTTGTTTTACTGTTCATTCGCCGCACGATTACAAAGCGCTACGCTTACTTAAATTTATGTTGCAAAAAAAACTGCAGCAAATACTTTTCAATTGTTTAAGTCGCTTTATACATTTGTTTGTTTGTATTTAAATGTAAATGCAACACAAAAAAAAAACGCATAATAAACGTCTGTCGTCTGATTAAAGTGCGTTCAAAAGCCGAGCTAATTGTGTTTTCAAGTAGGACAGTGAATCCAGTTTAGAAAAAAAAGAAAAAATTGCACATTTTCTCCTGAGATTTTAAATTTAATTTGTGATAACAAAATGGTGATAAATTTTGGTGCTGGACCCGCAAAATTACCAGAGGATGTCTTAATCGAAGTGCAACGTGACTTAATTAAACATGGAAAAACTGAAATGAGTGTCATGGAATTATCGCATCGTGGTGGTGCTTATAAAATAATTCACGAGAATACAATTAAATTAATAAAAGATTTATTGCAAGTTGATTAAAACCAAAATTTTTATAATTTCTGTATAAAATCAATTAATATTTTCTTCTTCTTCTCCTTTGTCTTCTATCCAGAAATGTTCCGGATAATTATAAAATATTATTAATGCAAGGTGGTGGTACGGGAATGTTTGCCGCTATTTGTATGAATTTAATGGGTAAAACTGGATCAGCTGATTACTTTGTAACCGGTACCTGGTCTGCAAAAGCAGCAAAAGAAGCTGAAAAATATGGTAAAGTGAATCTGGTTCTACCAAAAACCAATAAGTACACTTGTATTCCGGACAAAACAATGTGGAAGTTAAATAATGACGCGTCATTTGTTTATTATTGTGACAATGAAACGGTGCATGGTGTTGAATTTGCCGATATACCGGATGTGAACGGGGTTCCATTAGTTGTTGATATGTCGTCAAATATTATGTCACGTTCATTTGATGTGCGACGTTTCGGGTTGATTTTTGGTGGTGCTCAGAAAAACATTGGTACAGCTGGTATCACTGTAGCGATTATACGAGAAGATTTAATTGGGCATGCGATGAAAATTACACCATCGATTCTAGATTTTGCTGTAAACTACAAAGAGAATTCGATCTACAATACCCCACCAACTTTCATGTAAGTTTCTCAATCTTGAATCTAATTGCATTACTAAATGAAAAACTTTTCTAGAATTTATGTAATGGGTTGTGTTTTTGAGTGGATTAAAAAAATGGGTGGTGTGGAGGCTATGAACAAGGCAGCAGCTATAAAATCACAGAAAATCTATAAAGTAATTGCAAACTCGGGTGGATTTTATTACTGTCCAATAGACACTGGATGTCGTAGCCGAATGAACATACCATTTCGTATTGGTGGCATTGGCGGAGATGAGAATCTCGAAAAAGAGTTTCTTACAGGTGCCGAATCCAAGGGTATGGTTCAGTTGAAGGGCCACCGATCTGTCGGTGGAATCAGAGCGTCGCTGTACAATGCAATTACAGTGGAGGAAACACAAATATTAGCTGATTACATGGAGGAGTTTTATAAAAATAATAAATAAATAAAATCATCACGTTTAATCGAGTTCATATTTAAATGCTAAATTAATTTGTGTTTTATTTTTAAATAAATAAATAAATAGAAATAGAATTCATGGTGATTAAAAGAGTCCTTGTGCTTTGAATATAATGTCGAGGGCATCTTCTAATTGCTTATTCGTGCCCCTTAAATTATCTACAACTTTCTTTGACCAATGAAAATATTCAATACAACGCTCCTCTGACCAGTCTTTAGGCGGTGATCTTTGTAAATCACGGAGATTATAAATTTTATCACCTAGTTTAACTAATTTCGCTTTAAAACTTGTGGTTTTGGCATGATCTATTTGTGCCTGTTTTCGTTCAGCTTTTGATAAATTTTTATCATCAGATACTTCTTCGACTAACTTCCGTACTTCTACTCCAAAGTGTTCCTCAATTTCATCGAATGATGTATCTGTATCCTCTACCGTATCATGCAGAATCGCTGCCTCTAATGTTGCCAAATCAGTGACATTACCTTCAGCGGAAAGGATCTGTGCAACACCTAAAAAATAATTTAATTTAATTTAATTTAAAATAAATTTTAATTTAATAATTTACAATGAACCGACCAATTGGATGATTAATGTATGGAGTAGCTGCTGCATCATATCTTCGTTGATCTTTATGTTTGATCGCAGCAAAATTAATGCATTTCGTGTAAATAGTTAGAACCTCACCAATATTAATCATTTTTGTAACACGACTATATATCAAAGACACAAAACAAATTGAAAAAATATAATAAAGATGGCACAAGGTATATGTGCAACTATAGTTTTAATTTTTCTCTTTCTTTTCCACACAACTTTGCTAATTGTCAAAAAATATTATTTCTCTTTGTCGGCTTTTTAAAATTTTGTAAATTATACACAAAAAAAAAGAAAGAAAAACTTAATTATTCTCTAATTGGTTAAATTGATTATTGTTATTAATGTGTTTTACACACATTTAATAGCTAAATACACAGAAACAATACGATTAATATATAATTTTAATTCAAACTTATCACATAAAATACACAATAGCAACTAACTCTTCTATACGTTTTTTATAACATTTAATCCTACCATCTTTGATAAGATAACCAAACTAAGTAAAATAATTTTTATTATGACACAGTGACGTCACTCGTCTTGCGTATTTTTTCAAACTTTATAAATTTTCCATTGTCGTGATGTGCTCTTGCGCCCCCCCTCAGCACGTCTTATTTTATAAGTTACCCTCTTTCTCCAGCCAAAAAGTATAGTCTCTACTTTATATAACAGGTGATTCGTAATAAACAAAAATAATTGATCTATCATCAAAATGATTGTTAGTAAAAGAATAAATATTTTACACAAATGTTGTAAAAATTAGTTGAAGAAAATTTTGGTGCACACTGTAACCACTCAGCAATTCATTCAAAAAGAAGGAGTTATAATTCCCTCTTTATTTACTACTTATTTTGGTGTTAAATAGAATATGGGGGAATTTAAATGGGCCCTCTCTTTCCAGCATTTAACAAAATCGTACACACTATATACCCAGCAAGTGAGTTAGCACGATGGCAACAATGCCCCCACTTTAAGTAATAATTCCAAAATTTTTATCAACAAAACGCCGTATTTGTATGAATATAAAAGGAAAATTAGGGGGAATTGATTAAAAATGTGATTCAGCAACCAACTTGAGCTCTATTATTTCCTATCAAACGTATATAGTCGTAAAAAAAAACAAACTCCACACTCATTCGCGAAATTTCAATTCAACTTAAAAGTCTCAAAAAGAAAGAAAAAAAAACCTTTTTTTTCGTTCTAAATATAGTGCTGTGAGTTTTTTTTTTTTTTTTGTTTATTAAACAGTTTTCCGTGTGTTCACATTTTTATTGTTGGATTATTAATCCATTTTCATTCATAAATTTTAAAGGTAAGGGAATTAAAGATATTTATTTATACGATAAAACAAATTATTAAATTAAATTTGAAATTACTGTTTATATATTTCATAAAACATTTGAAATGCATGAAATGTTTGAGAGAATAAAACAAATGAAACGGTAAAGGTTAAGTTAAAGTCATCAGTAATAGCGACGCAAATAATAACGCAAAAATGCTGGAAAAATAAAAATAAAAATTAAAATTTTTTTAAATAAATAAAAATATTGTATAAGGCGCGGTTTTTAATAATTTTCTTTTAATTTACTAATTATTTTCGGTATTTTTTTTAAACAAAATGTATGCTTAGCCTCGTTTTTAGCTGATTTTCTTAGCATGAGCTATATAGATTTGCATGAGTTTTTCCTTTCTTTTCTGCAACATTTTTATTAATCAAATTTTTTTTTTCTTTCTTTTGATTAAATATTTTATTTAATCATTTTTGTGTTTTATTATTTAACATAATAAGTATTATATATATGATTAGATTATTAATGTTTTTTTTTTTGTACAAGTAAATAAAAATGACACGAGTGATTTGACATTCGTTGACCTTTAAAATTATTATGTTACCATTTTGATGTTACTTGAAATTAAATTAAATTAAATAATTTTTGTTTTGTTTTCATGTCAATTTGATTAACTTTTCCTCTTTTTTTTATCATTCTTTATTTTATTAGAATTAATTGATTATATCGGAAAAGAAAATATTTTTAAATTAAAAGGAAACGAAAAACATTTCACAATGAAATTTGGTATACTTTCCGTTTTTTTTTTTTTTTTTTTTTTTATTATTCCTAGATGTTCTTTTGTTTTTTTTTTTTTTAACTAAATTTTCAGCTTGCATAAAATTTCTGTTTCACTTTTTTATTGCAAAGGAAATTCATTTTCCCAATATATTACGTCATTGTGTGCAATGCATTAAGAAAAAAATAAAATAAGCGACGTGTACATTTTAACGTGGTGGTTTTCGTAGACAAATAACCTTTGTTTGTATTTTATTTTATAAAAAAAAAAAAAAAAAATTTTTTTCCTCTTTAATTCACGTGAAAGTAACAATTGAAATAATGACGTCAGTGATTAAAATTTAAAAGTGATGAATTTCACATGAATTTCGTTTAAAATATTTAATGTGAAAATTACAAGAAAAAATATTTTTTTTTTTAATCACAACCGGCATTTTAAGTTATCAGCTGTTTACGTTTTATCTTTCTCTCTAAATATATTTTGTTTATTTATTTAATGAAATGTTTATAATTATGAAGTCTCTCAACTTACTTTGTTACTAAATAAAAATGGCAGAAAACGTGATTTTAATAACAATGGCCGTGTAAATTCTAATTACATTTTATACAAAATTTATTGGAATAAATGTAATATTAAACTGATATTAAATTATAATTTTTATAAATAAATTTGGTATTGTCTTTAACTTGGATTGTTGTGGCTTAATTTTCAGATATTATTGTTAATCTTTATAATTTTTCCACTCACCTTATCAAGAACGTAATAAATGATGAAACAACAACGCCCGTCTGCTTTGTTATATTTTTGCAGCGCGCACGGCTTACTTATAAAATATTCTGATTTCTCTAAAATCGATGATTAAATCAATTTCAATGATAAATTTTTAATCACTTTATATATTAAATCCTGATTTTAAGTATATAAAATTGATTAGAAAAACCTAATAAAAGTAATCAAGTAATCGAATAACATCGTTTTTTGAAGTAAAAAATAAATTAAAAAGATAATAAAACTTCAAAATAAATGCAAAAAAAAAAAAAAAAAGCGAAATTATTACGTCAAATATAGAGAAAACGATTGCTATTAACCGAACTGCACTTAAGTATGATAAAAAAAAAGATGGGGAAAAAAGTGGGAAATTTCTATTTAAACTAACTATAAATCATGCATAAATGGTGTGATAATATTTTTATTTTTTTTTGTTTTGTTTATTATGATTTATCAGCACATTAATGTTGTTTATAAAAAAAAAAAAATTATTAATAATCATATATTTACAATTAAATTATTATATATAACAAAAAAAAATAAAAATAAAACAATAATTATTGTAAATTGTATAATTTATATTTTAATATACATAGATAAGAGTGTTATTTTTTTTTTCTGTTTTTATCTTTTTATTGTTTTTATTTATTTATTTTTTTTATATGTATTTAGATAGATAGTCAGACATATGTTTTAACGAATTTTTGTTGTTGTTGTTGTTGTTGTTATGGTTATAGGTTAAAATAATTAGCGTAAGGTGATTTGATTTAAAAACAAAAGAAAAAGTCTTTGATAATATGATTCATTCGATTTTTTTTTTTTTTTTTTGTGTGATTTATTTGTTTTTCAATTTATATTTTAGAATAAAAAAAAAAAAAAAATCTGTCAAAAAAATAATAAATAAATTTCTGTTTCAAGTATACTAGTTTGTTTGCTCTTTATAATAAATTGAACATCGATTAGTTATTATTAGAAGAGTAAATAATTGTTTTAAGAGTTTTTTTTCTTCGTTTTTTCGTTTTATTTCTTCTTCTTGTATTATTATTATTATTATTATTATTTGATTATAATTTTTTTTTTACCTATTTATCTAAAGAAATACTTGTCAAATAATAATAATATTACTTTTGATTTTTACGTTTGTTTTTTTAAAAATATATTTATCATTAATGACATCACATCCACATGACTTTACTATAGATGTTAAAACACAACAACTACAATTTTTATTAAAGCGTAATTAAAGTTTTTTATACTGAAAAGTAGTATTTAATAAAAATAAAAAGAAAATATATATTTAAAAGTGTAGGTGCATAACGCATGCGCCTGGTAATAGTTAGAAAAATTGAAAATTTATACAAGGAAATTTGTTTTTTTTTTTTTTTTTTCGTTATGTAAAAAGTTATTTATTTTTTCTTTAAATGTATTAAAAAGTAATAATAAAGAAATTCTTAATTAATTTAATTTTTACATAATATTGACTTTATTTTTTTATTTATAAACAATACAATGAAGTAAAGATATAAACGGGTGATTCTAAGAAAACCTTTAAGTTGAAAAAACATGTGGAATTTTCATTGGTTGGCGACTTTGTCATGTAATTGCAATTTTGTTGGCACATTTTTCACAATTTATCCTTAAATACAAATTTAACTATTTTTAGTATATAAGAACCATGTATATGCAATTATTATATAGGAAATGCATTTTGAAAATTACAATTTTTCTATTTTCATTTTGGTCAAAATTTTACGTCAAAATATCACTGATAATTGTTGTATAATAATAATTAGAATTATAATAATAATAATGTGTTATATTAACATTCGGTGTCCCTCAATTAATAAAATTAATATTTTATTAATTAATAATTATAAGAATATAAATAATAAAAATGCATTAAATGCTGCTATTGCGGAACCGTAAGTCAAAATGTTGAATAAAAAGTAAATCGGTTTTTCTATTTCTTATCGAGATTAAATAATTCTTAATAATAAATTGTGATTTCTAATAATTTAATTAAATAAAAAAAAAAAAATTTATTATAATTGTTGAAAAAATGATTAAAGAAAAATTACCATTACGGCGCTTGCGTTATAATTTATATGTAACAAAAAATTTCTATATCTCACCACATACACATGCATACAAAGAAATAAATAAAAAAATATATATTTTTTCCCAGCATAACAATATTGTGTGCGACTTGTGTCTGACGTTAAACATTTTACTTTACTTTACTTTACTTTACTGTACTTTACAAGTTGTGCAAATATAACTCAGTACATAGTTAACTACATTGACGTTGGTTAGTTCTTAAACGTTAACGGTAGCGTTAACGTTAGCATAACGTTTTATATATACTGTGTAAAAACAAAAAAAAAAGTTAATTCACCTACACAACGTTATAGGAAAAGAAAAATAATTTTCACTAAATAATATTTTTCTTCCTTTTCTTTTTTTATAAACATTTTTTTTCTTTTTTTTTTTTTTTAACTAAATTTTGAATAGAAAATTTATCATTCGATCATATAACATTGGTCGATCATCATCAACAAGCGCTAGAACAACATCAACAACAACAACAAGAAAAACAAATTATTTATTTGTTTCATTGATTAATAAAAAATTGTGCAAAAATTTAATTAATTTAAATAAAAAATTAATATCTAGTTCAATAAATAATAAAATGGTTTGGTTATCTGAATTTGATACCCCTGAAAAGCAGGTATAAATAATTAATAAAAAAAAAAAAAAAAACAAAAAATTTAATTTATTTTTGTTTGGTTTTATAATTTACTTACTAATTATTATTTTTTTTTTTTGTGTATATTTATTGTGCTTTTAATTAGTTTAATTAATTTTAAATATTAGTAAAAAAAAAAAAAAATTAAAATGAAAATACGAATATAGAAAAAATAATTTTCAATGGAAAAGTAAAGTTTTTTTTTTTTTATTCTTTTTGTTATCATAAATTAAGAAAAATTTTACTATTTAATTTTTTTTTTTTATTTTTGTTATAAAAGGTGACCTCTAATTTGTATTAATTTAAATTTAAAAAAAAAAAAAAAAAAAACAAATTTTGTGTGGTTATATATTAGCGATATTTACACATAACCCGCGATTTATTTAAAAAAAATTAATAATTTTATGTGATTTTTTGATGGTTTTTTTTTTCTCTGTTTCTGTTCAAATTTATTTATTCTAGAAAATTTTAGATAAATGTTGTTATCAATTTTTAGTTTATTATTTATTAATTAATTAATTCATTTTCTTAATTGTTTTCATTTAAATTTTTTTTTCCACTGTTTTTTGCACATTTTAATTAATTTTTTTTAAACTACATATTAAGTCACTTTACAACGCTTAAACGTTTTTAATTACATTTTATGCATTTTAATTGTTTTCTATTAATTATAATTAACATTATATGTAAATCAGCTAAAAACATAATAAATTTCGATTGCTGCTTGACAATACAAAAAAAAAAAAAAAATTTTTATTTTTTTACTTCCGAAGCACATTAATTTCTCTGAATTTGATCGTTATAATTAAATATTTATGAAATAAATAAATAAGATATTGTATATAAATCAAATCAGAAAGAAAAGGTGAAAAAAAAAATATGTTTAAATATTATTTCAATTAAAAATTCATTTATTCAGTGTGATGTGTTGTAATCGATAAAAATTAATTAAAAAAAAAAAAATCTTTGTTGCGTCTCCTCCTTACCTTAAATTTTTTTTTTATATTAATTTTTTCTCTTCTTCTAATATTTATTGATTTTCGTTATAAATTAATTGAAATTTTCTTACTTTCTTCTTTTTCTTTTTTTTTTTTTAAATAACTTTATTATGCCCTTGATCAAGGACAATTATTTGTATTTTCGTTTCTGTTTCGTTTCTGTTTCTGTTTCTGTTTCACTCCACAAAATGGTGCAACAATATGGCAATTTGACGATGATTTGATTTTTCTATTTTTTTCTCTTCACATTTTCAACAAATATTTGTATTTTATTTTTAGGATTTTCTTGTTGTGTAGTGCTTTATTTATTGCGATTATAATTAATTAATTTTGTTTTTTATTTTCTTAAATAATGAGATATGCAAATCATTTATAATAAATCGATTTTAGTTTATTAAAATAAAATGACTGATTATTGTGTAAGCAAAAAAAAAAAAATTATCTCTGTGTTAATTTTCATATCAAATGATGAATTGTGTTGGAAATTATTGCTCTGTCGGTTTTTATGTGTGTTTTGAAACTTTAAAACGAATTAAGTAATTTCAGGTGAAACATTTGCTTTTGAAATAAACGTTTTTAGCTTCGCTGCTTTGCTGCCTTTTTTTTTAACACTGAAGGCAATTTAATTTAATTTAATTTTTTTGTTTATTATAAAAATTATTGTTTTCATGGGTTTTTTGCTGTTTGTTTTTTTTTTTTTTTTTTGAAACACAATCATAATTATTTAATAATTTTTTACGTACATTTATTATATTTTACTGAAAAAATGAAAAAAAAAAAAATTAAAAATTTGACAAAATTTATGTTGACCTCTATATGACATTTAACTAAAATAAAAAGTAATTAATTTGTTTGTTTGTTTTATTGGGTTGTTATTATATTGTTTCAATGAAAATCATCTAGCGAAAACATTTTATTTTTATAAATTTAGGGAATTTTCTGTTTTCTGTCTGTCCTGTCCTGTCCTTAACGTTTTTATACAAAAAGAATTTTTTTTTGTGTTTTGCCTTGACTTAAGTTAAAATTTTTATTTTTGCCGGTGTTAATAGGAAATTATTTTTCTAAGAAATCTCTATATTTAATTAAATATTTTTTATATCGTTGTTGTTAATTTTGTTCATTATCATTCAGAATTTTGTCATAAAATAGATGAGATATCCTCTAGCTAGAGGAAATGGTTAAATAAATTTAAAAAAAAAAAAAATCTTTTTTGATTAGGCGCTGATAAGTTAAAATGGAATCGATTTGTGGTTGATGAAGTTTAATTTTTGTTTTTTTTTTTTGTTTTTGTAGTAACCAAAAATCAGCCACGATAAACGCGTTTATAATAACTAATCACTCACTCAATTGGTATTTTATTTGATTTGAATAAATATTTTATTGGTTTTTTTTCCCCTTATCATCTGATAGGAACTAGATTTTTTTTTTCTTTTTCTTTTTCTTTATTCTAACAAAAAAAAATTTATTTATCAAAAAATTCTAATTAATTGTGGTTTCAATATTGATTTTTTTTTAATTAATTTATTTTAAATTTCTTTTGTTTTGTGTATTTTAATTTTTTATTGATTTGATTTTGTCTGATTTATCATATTGTGTAGTGTAGTGATGTGAATCGATAATTAGTTATGCGTTAAAGAACGCTGCGGCAAATGCATTTGTAATTTTGTTTTTGATGAAAAGAAATTTTTTTTCTATTTGTATTTATTTATTTATTAATATAATATTATGTTATGTCTAAACACCATATCGTGATTAAAAATTATCAAAAACAATTTTATCCGTTTATTTTTTTTTTGCTTAAAGATTAATAAATTTGCTGTTGCATCGCAACGTGAATCATAATAAAAAAGTTATGCAAAGGAAAATTATTATTTGATAACTATGTTGTTGTATAGCACAACAGCTATTACTAGCTGCTTCTGCTGCTGTTGCTACGAAAGAATGAAAATTGATTT
This sequence comes from Ptychoptera albimana, assembly GCA_961205885.1. NCBI lineage: Eukaryota > Metazoa > Arthropoda > Insecta > Diptera > Ptychopteridae > Ptychoptera > Ptychoptera albimana. The sequence goes on from OY540805.1 coordinate 12,211,345, forward strand.
TGTTTTCAATTGAATTTCTTTCTTTAATTATTATTATTATTATTATTTTTTTTTTTGATATAGAAAATATTTAACGAAAAATGAATGACATAATATGAAACGAATTTTTGTTTGGTTTCATTTTAATTTTATTTATTTTTTTTGTTTTATTAATTAAAATATCTTTTCTTTTTCTTTTTTTCAATTCAATTAAAGAAATAAATGTTGAATCAGCACTTTTATACATGATAATCATTTTTTTTTTTAGGTTTCTTTTGTAGTTAGTTGTTTAGCACTTTTTTTTTTTTTTATTGTGGTTACATAATTATTTGCCTGTTTTCTTCTTTTTCGGTTAAAAATTTTATGTGTAAAAACGCCGGCGAAATTTGTTTTATTTTATTTGTGTCTAATTTGGCTTAATGTCAATAACCAGAAACTTTTTTTGTTTTATTTAGCCTTTTTAAAGGTTAAATACATGTTGCTGGCCTCATCTCTGCACAGTTTTTTTTTTTTTTTAATTTTTTTCTTAACTTCTTCTTTTTTAATTTCATTTATTTTTCGTTTTTATTAATCGTAATTAATTTAAATATTTATTTTTATTCTTTTAAATAAAGAATTCCTTCCTTCTGTATTCTTTTTATAATAATTTTTCTATTTTTCTTCTTTTTTTAATTAATTTTAAAGGTAATAAGTGGCGTACCACCATCCCAAATGAAGGCTGCCTCAGCAAAAACCCATTTAGAGCATATCTGCAAATTGGATATTGACTCCGAAGCACCACATATTCGTTTATCTGGTATTATTTGTACTATTGGGCCGGCATCCAATAGTCCTGAAACACTTGAGAAAATGATGGCAACCGGCATGAATATTGCCCGTTTGAATTTCTCTCATGGATCCCACGAATATCATGAAAATACAATTAAGAATATTCGTATTGCTGTTAAGAGTTATTCAGAAAAATTGGGCATGCACTATCCATTGGCAATTGCTTTGGATACCAAAGGACCTGAAATTCGTACCGGATTATTAGAAGGTAGTGGCACAGCTGAAGTTGAATTGAAACGCGGTGCCACCATCAGATTAACAACAAACAAAGACTTTGCCGATAAAGGCAATGGTGACATTGTTTTCGTTGATTATGAAAACATTGTCAATGTTGTTAAAGTTGATAACCGTATCTTTGTTGATGACGGTTTGATCTCATTGGTTGTTAAGGAAATAACTGGTGATTGTCTTGTATGCACCATTGAAAATGGAGGTACTTTGGGATCACGCAAGGGTGTTAACTTACCTGGTGTCCCTGTTGATTTACCAGCTGTATCAGAAAAGGATAAATCTGATTTAACATTCGGTGTCGAACAAGAAGTTGACATTGTTTTTGCTTCATTTATTCGTAATGCAGCTGCTCTATCTGAAATTCGTTCAGTCCTTGGTGAAGCTGGTAAAAAAATTCAAATTATTTCCAAAATTGAAAATCATCAAGGTATGGTGAATTTGGATGAAATTATTGAGGCATCCAATGGTATTATGGTTGCCCGTGGTGATTTGGGTATTGAAATTCCACCAGAGAAAGTATTCCTTGCTCAGAAAGCAATCATCGCCAAGTGTAATGCGGTGGGTAGATTATTATTATTTAATTTTCTTTTTTTTTTATTTTATTGTAATTTATTTATAAAGCTGAAAAACACTCGTGATTATAATAATCAAAATCAGAATCAAAATACGAAAAAACAAAATTATGTAACGAACCTCATGAGAAAAGCATAAAAATTGTTTTTATCATCAACAATTATAAATAATTCTAAAAATATTGCTATGGTCGCCTCGGAGGCATGTGCCAAATAAAAAATTTTCTAAAAATATTTTTTTTTTTTTATTAACATTTAAGAGATTAACAAATTTTAATTTTTTTTTTTTTTTCAATTAATTTTATTTTAAACTGATTCGATAATTTCATGCAAATTTTTTAATTTTAATAATGATTAGGCTGGAAAACCAGTTATTTGCGCAACACAAATGCTTGAATCTATGATTAAGAAGCCACGTGCAACACGTGCTGAAATTTCTGATGTTGCAAATGCAGTTTTGGATGGTGCTGATTGCGTCATGTTGTCTGGTGAAACAGCCAAGGGTGAATATCCCCTTGAATGCGTCTTGACAATGGCTAAGACATGTAAAGAAGCTGAAGCAGCTATCTGGCACGGAAATCTATTCAGAGATCTTGTATCAATCATTGAAACACCTATTGATGCTGGTCACGCTGTTGCCATGTCTGCTGCTGAAGCAAGTGGCAAATGCAAGGCATCCGCAATTGTTGTCATTACAACATCTGGTCGTTCAGCACATTTAATCTCCAAATATCGTCCAACATGCCCAATTATTGCTGTGACAAGATTTTCACAAACCGCCAGACAATGCCACTTGTATCGTGGCATCTTACCACTTGTTTATGAAGGTAAATAAATAATTAATACAATTATTATTTATGAATTTAATGAATTTTTTGTTCTTTTGATTATTGTAGAAGCACCATTGGCTGATTGGCTTAAGGATGTTGATGCACGTGTACAATGTGGTGTTAACTTTGGCAAGAAACAAAACTTTATTAAAGCTGGTGATCCAGTTGTTATTGTAACTGGCTGGAAGCAAGGATCTGGTTTCACAAATACAGTTCGCATTATGTATGTAGCTGATCCAAAATCTATAGCCCTATCCTTTATTTATAATTAATGAATTATTAACAAATGAAAAATGAATGAATGAATGAATGAATGTTGTGTGTTAATATGAATGGAAGGTTATGATCATTTTATCCTCGTCGATTATAATCGATTTTGTATTTTACAAATTTTATTTTTTTATTTACAGAAACTGTGATTAAACATATTGAAGTAATTACAAAAAATAAAAAACCAAAAATAATATATGCTGTTGCTGTTAAATGCTACTAAATTACTACACACAAATTAATTAAATTAATTAAATTATTTATAAACAAAAAAAAAAAAAAAAAAAAAATGGATGGACAGCATCAAATATTAAAAACATATAAAAAAACTAAGCAAATATTATAATTTGTAATAATAAAATTACAGAAAACTCTATTTGTTTTTTTTTTCTTATTTAATTAATTTATTTTGTTTTGTGTTTTTTATTATTATTATTTTTTTTTTTTTTTAATCTTTTGTTATTATTTCTCATTAAAAATAATTAATATTTTGTTATGGTATTATCACATTATAAGCAAACATTCTGTGTGTAATATATTGAAATGAATCCTTTTTGTGTTAACCTGAAAAAGTTCTATATAATTGCAAAAAGGAAAGCGAACCATCTAAAAAAAGGATACAACAAATCTTATGTTAAACCATTTTTATTATTTTTTTACTCTATTATTTATTACTCTCTCGTACTGATTCATTTTTAATTATTTTAATTAAATTATTTCGATTAATTAACATTAATAAATATTTTTTAATAATTAGTATTTAGAAGAGAAAACATTAAATTAAAAAACAAATAAATAAATAAAAAGAAAAATTTGTTTTTAAAAAAAAAATTAAATTAAATTAAATTGAATATTAAAAGTTAATTTTTTTTTCTTTGTGTTGAATGTTAATTAATTGTTAAACAAAAAAATAAAAAAATTAATTAAATAAATGTGAATTATTTCAATTTTATCCAATTATTTTTTTTTTTTCTTCATTTGTGAATATGATTTAATTACAGGTGTCAGTAATAGTAATAGTAAAATAATTAATTTGTATTTCCTTGCTAAGATTCGTCCTCTGTCAAATAAATTATACAAATCTTGTAGATTTACTTATAACGGTTAACAGGTAAGCTAATAATTTTTTTAATAAAATTGATTAGCCTTTATAGTACCAGAGAATTGTCTTGAATTTTCTAAAGTAACTGATACTCTGTTATAATTTTAAAAAAATCATCGTATTGGCCATGATTTATTATTTTGTTTTCACGTGTCCAGCATTTAGTTTGCAGTCTTACATTGCAGAATGTTATTTATAAACAGAAAGGCGGTGATTAAAAGTTAATTAACTGATTCTTAAAACATTAAAGTCTGTTTTTCAAAACTTCCTTGTTTTCTACAAAAATTATGAAGCGAACAATTTTAAGTTACTTGATTAATTAAACTTGTGGTTAAAAAACACTTCCTTAAGTAAAATATAAATATAAATTAAAATATATTTATTATTTAAATATCGTTATCATAAGTGTAAAGAAAATATATCAAAAAATTAAAAAGTTTTAGGATTAAATTATTCAAAATTTAACCACTTTGACAGCCCCATCTGACATATTTTATTCAATTTTTTTTTTGTCTACATTATGTCAAATATATAAACACACGCAGTAAAGTCAAAACGGCATTAAAAAAATAAAATGCAGCAACAACAATTATACACAAATAAAATAAAAATGAAACGTCAGTGTTAAAATAATTGTTAAATTTAAAATTAATTAAGTATTATAAATTACATTAATTATATATAAAATTATTTATTTTACTGAGTAAAATTAGTTTAAATATTATTTATAAAAAATTTATTTTTTAATTTGTATAATTGTTATTAAAATTAACAATGAGGACTGAAAGTTCATACAATTTAGAATGGAAAAAGGTGAAATGCATACATAAAATACAAATTAATTTATATATAATTTATAATATTTCTTTTAATATTGTTAATAGATTGGAAAAAAGTGTTTTCTTTATCAAATTGAAATAAAAACAAAAATGTTATTAGTTCATGGTGAGTTAGTATCCACAAGTAAATGGTTGACCACTGATAATTGGTATGAGATTAATAATACTTTACGTAAACATACCGATCAGTATTTTAAAGATAATAGGCACATGAACAAAATAAATAATATAGATGAATTATGTAAAGAAATAGTTAATGAGAATATTTTAATAAAACTTAAATTTACAAAAATGAACCAATATTTGAAGCGTTATTTTAAAATTCGTGATAAGTTTTATGAGGAATGTATGCATGTGGAAATATCAGATAGTTCCATAATTGTAAAAGAAGTAAATATTGTTAATAGGAAATCCACAAAAAAATATACAGATAATTATATACCAGAATGTTTAACAAATAATAAAAGTAATAAAAATGAATCATGTAATTATACTCCCAGTAAAAAAGGGAAAGAGTTGTTGCATTTGAAGAGTGAAAGTTACGAGCCAGAAAGTATGATACAGCATGTTGATAAAAGTATTAATGAAAAGGTCGTGTATAAACCTAGTTCTGCAAAACACGATAAAGTAAATGATTGTGATGCAGATAGATATTCCCCAAAACCAATAAGTAATGAAAGCATTGTTTTACCAAATAAAGTCTATACGCCAACTAAAATTGATAATATTTCATCTGCAACGCCGTCACCAACAGAACCACAAACACCATCCACCTCATCAAACGGAATAACAAGTAATCTTGAATCACAAACTGCAAAAAAGACTCCTTTGCGAAAATGTAAATCTATTAAAGTAGATTACAATGAGGAACCAGAAATACCCAAAAAAATTAGGAAAAAAGAAAAATCGACAAAGGAAAAGAGTAGCAATGATAACAAAAAAGATTGTAAACGATTAATTAATGATTTATTCAGCGCAGATGAGAGTGAATATGTCGAAAGTAGAATAGCTAAAAAAATAAAGAATAAAGGCGATGGGAATAATAATGATAATAATGATACAGAAAGGAATAGAAAATCTGCAAAAGCGAAAAAGAATCTAGATACAATTAAAGAGGAAAGATATATAAAGAATAAATATAAAATAAAGAAATTTAAGGATAGTGAAACATTTTATGCTAATAAAAGGTAATATTATCTTTTACTTTCACTACCATCTTATATATTTTTTTATTATTATTATTTTATTTTATTTTTTTATTTAAGATTTTGTGACCATTTAACTGCGGAAACAATTATGAGCACATTTAATGATTTTTTACCGATTTTATTGGAAGAATATAATACTTATTGTAAAAACGCATCTGTATATTAAATTATTCATTTCTTAATTTATTAATAATCAATAATAGATGTAATAATTTTTGTTAATAATTAATTTGTTATTTTAGCATTATCTTATGGAGCACAAAAGGGCCGATACAAATATTAGTTTAGAAATATATAAAATATTTGAGAGTTCTAAAGTACTAGACATGATACAATATATAAAGAAAAATTTTCTAAATATAAACAAAGATGTTGATGTAATTAATAATTATAATTTAATTATAATTTATTTACCAATCAAACCGCACCATGTAAATTAATTTTTATTCTTTTTTAGCATGATGAATTTATATTTAATGGTGCAATACCGGAATGGTGCCTTTTTATAATGATGAAAGAATTAAAATTAAATAGAATTGATGCAATCAATAAATTAAAAGAATAAAATAATTATAAATGAGTTAAATATTCAAATAATATATATAGTTATATTCTTTTTTTTTTTTACAAATATATTTTTATTAAAATTAAATTATGAAATTTAAAATAAATTTTAAAAAGAATTATTTCCCGCTTTTCTTCAAAAAATGAATTACCAAACGCACCCTAAATACCAATGTGTCATAATTTTTTTGACATATAACAATTGTGAAATTCTGTTGTAAAAAATTAATTTAATCAAATTCCCCTACATTTCTATATATAATTAGTGCCGTATTGTTCGGTTTTTTAAAATAAAAAATGAATAAAATAATAGAAATTAAAAACAATTCGGGAAAAATTATAGTATCAACAAATAATAATGAATTAATAATCGGTAGAGATTGTTTTGTTAACGTAAGTAGATTATTGTTTTGGTTTCAAAAAATTGCAATGCTGCGTAATTTTTTTTTTTTTTTTTACTATAAATATTTTTTTTTTCTTTTTAGTGTCAAGATAAACGAATATCGCGGGAACATGCATGCATTAAATATGTTGATGGAACGTATTTTATAGTTTCTGTAAGTGTTCTATTACATTGCATTTACAATGAGTACATGGAATTATAATTATGTTTCTTTATATTATTATTATTATCAGTTACATTCAAATCCATTATTTTATAAAGCGAAAAACACTGATAACATTGTTATAATAGCTAAAGATGTTGAAAGAGAAGTAAATAATGAAGATAAAATATCACTGATACCAAATCATGATTGTGATGATAATTGGTTGAATATAAATATTGTGGATGGTGAAACAAGTAGTAATGTGAATAAGAGAAAATTGCCATCATGGTTAGGCAATGATATTGTAAATAAAAAAACAAAAAATACTGCTAATGGTGATGAAATTGATAAAAATTGCAATATCAGTACTAGTTCGTTACATACAGTTAGAACACAAAGTAAACAAAATGTTGAAGCAATTGATATAGATAATCCAACAGATGCAGAAAGTAAGATTTTAATTGGTGTCATTAAGCAGGAACCGATTGATGATGTACAAAGTTCTTCAAATACAAATGATAATCCAGTTCCGAGTTCTTCAAATACAAATGATAATCCTGTACCGAGTTCTTCAAATACAAATGATAATCCTGTACCGAGTTCTGCAAATACAAGGGATAATCCTGTACCTAGTTCTTCTAATGCAAATATTGGATCATCTGCAAATGAAGAACCACTTCGAGTTCCTAAAATTGAATTAAACAATGAAAGTGTACAAAGTTCAACTGTTGATCAACCAAGCTTAAGTAATAGACATAGTCCTGTCGATGTAAAGAATGTAAAAAAAGAAGAACCAGACTCTAGTTCCTCAAACCTAAGAGATTCTTGTTCATATGGTGTAAATTGTTACAGGTAATTAAGCTGGAAATTTAATTATGTACATATTTTCTAATTGTTATATTATCATCAATAGGAGTAATCCACTTCATCGTACAGAAATGGCACATCCTGGTGACGATGATTATAGAAGACCATATTTTCCTGATCCTGCACCAAATGCACCAGATTGTCCGTTTGGCGCACGATGCTATCGTAGAAATCCAGTACATTTCCAACAATTCAAGCATCCATCTTCAACATGTTAGTAAGTCATAAATTATTGTTTATCGATTATTTTTACAATGTATAATATTGGTTGTTTTAGCCTCAAATAATAATTCAAATGTAAGAAAGCGACGTAGAAATATTATCTCATATAATGAAGATGGAAGTGAAAATGATTCCGAAGACCTATTTATAAATGATGACAGCTCCGATGATTATGTTCCTAGTGATACTGACGAAGATAATAACTCGGAACACGAAATAAGTCAAATTGAAATTTAATCTTTTATTTTCGTTATAATACACAGAATGTTTAGTAAAATTGAGTCTTTGTTATTTTTCTCTATATTAATTATAGAATCCTTCATCATCCTCTATAATCCCTCCTGTATTAGTGTTGTCAGTTGAGCCCCATTTTGCTGCTTCTCCTCCACGTACTTTTACATTATAGCAAACATTTTCCGTTTTAATCACACTTTGATACATTGTGTACTTCTTACGTAAGAATTCTCTATGGCCAGCATAATTGATTCCGACAAATCTTCAAAAACACACACACATTTTATGTAATTTTATTAATGAATAAACATTTTATAACATTTACCCGCTATAAAGATGTTGTAAAAATTGGCAAGACTTGAAACATGTTTCCAAATCACTGGCGCCTAAAGAATTAATGCATTGTCGCATTATTTCACCACTCAAATCGGCCAGACCTAATATAAATTCAGTTGGTTGAATAAAACATATTAGATTATTATCTAAATTCTCAGGATTAGATACTTCTTTTTCGGTGATTAACTCATCAGAAGTTTCTGGATCATTTGTTGAAATTTTGTATGACAAGTTTTCCTGTATTTTATTCCAATCAGACATTTCACTGTTCGATAAATACTCATAAAATGTATATGCTTCGATAAATTCTTGAAGACCAGCTGAAAATGCTTTTGCAAATTGATACTGATCGGTACCCTGCAATTCTTTTGCAATAAGATAAAAATTTGTTTTGCATAATTCATCTAAACGTAACTTTGCTTCGGCAAGAATTTTTTTATTGTCTTTCCTAAAAGAGTGTTAAGGATTTATTTAAAATTAATTTTTATATAAATAAATCAAATAATTACCTTATATCAACCGTATGAAGTAAAAATATAATTCTTTTGCTTTCAATTGTTACATCACGACTATATTTAATTATTTTTTCGTACTTATCATGTTTATAATCAAGCTCGGATGCATACTGTTTGAATGCCATTATTACAGGATTTGATACATCAATACTTTCGGTTGTTTTAACATCAGACTTTCCACCATTGTTTTCTTTTTTGTAATAATTATTACGCTTATTTTTATTATAAGACATTTTAATAATAACAATTTTCTTTTTTATTTATTAATATAAATAAATTTTATTTTTACGTATGCGGTTTATTATTGACAATTCACCGTATTGTAATGTTTTTGTTTATTTTCTTGATCCAGTAGCGGCGTTGTTAAAGTAAGTTGATTAAGCCGCAATTGTATATACGTTATTACAAAAACTTTATTCATATCAATTCACCCTAATTTTAGTAATTCAAAATAATTTGTTTTGTGGTTATGTCAATTGTCATATTATTTATAAAAACATTGTTTTAGTTTTAAATATTATGCTTTAAATAATAATTATTTAATAAAATGTTTTTAAATAATATTATAATTAAATCGCAACTAGTAAATCGTTGTGCAACACGATATACTCAATTTTTTAAACATAAAAGCACAGTACCTAAAACTGATAAAACTTTAAATGATAATATAAAAGTTCTTAAAAAACCGCGAAAGGAACGTGCCAAAAAGAAATTAACAAAAGATATACATCAATATTATGATACGATAGAGAAAAAGAAAATTTTATCCTTATATCCTGAGAAGTTACTAAAAAAGAAAATAAAAGCACCAGACATATATTATGTTACAGAGCCGAGCACCGCAAAAGTTATATCAAATATTTTATTAAGAACTTTAAACAATACTACATTGGTTGAAATGAATCCTGGTCCAGGAATTCTAACAAAGGAAATAATGAAAAATAAAATTACAAATAATCTTATATTGTATGAAAGTAATGAGGAAGCATTTTCACCAGAATTGACAGTAATTTGATCATTGATGTTTTTTATTTTAATTAAATCAAATTTGTATTAATTAAGTATTGTTTATAATTCAGAAAATGCATGAAAAGTATCCAAAACAAATAAATGTAAATTATGGTGATCTTATTGGTATGTGGAAGCTTGCTTTTCAAGATAAAATCGATCAGGGAAGTCGTATATCGGAATTATTGTACGGCATTCCACATTTGCCACATAATGAAGGTATTTTTGCATAAAAACTATTTACATTTTTTTTCGTTATTTTTTTATTTTCTTTTCTATATAGGCTATAATGCAAGATTCTTTGGATGCGTCAGTTCTATTAATTTTATTAAACATTTAATTAATTCAATTATTTTCCAAACGGGAATCACAACATTTGGAAGATATGAAATGTTTTTAGTAATGCCACCACCATTATATATTGTAATTATAAATTGTATTATAAATGGATTTATATATTTATAACGATTAAATGTTTTTAGCATTTAACATGTTCTAGAGACATTGGTTATCTATTGTATCGAGCATCAACAATTTTATTCCAAATATTATTTGAATATGAATTTATAACAAAATTACCTAGAGAAAGTTTCCTACCATGGCAATACGACTATGATTTATCACCAAATAATAAATTAACAAGAGTTAATTGTGTCAATCCAGAGTATTTATATCTTGTTAGATTAACACCTAGGGAAAATATATATAATTTAATTGTGCCAGAACATTTACCAGCGTTATGGTATTTTGTAAAACAACATTTTATTAGCAGAAAAAATCGTATCATACCAACACTAGAGTTAGTTTTAAAAATTTGCCTTTTTTTAACCGTTTATCATAAAATAAATATGCTTCTAATTTTTATCTTCTTCAGAAAATGGATACCTGGATGTGGTCCCCGTTTAATTTTAAATTCAACAGACTCCATGTCAGTTACAGATTTAGAACCAATTTATTCAACAGAAATTTTACCACAATATTCAATCAAGTCAACAACAATGTCATTACGTGATTTCTATAAAAAAATAAATATATTTACGGAATTTGGTGATTTAACACCATCACAAATCTTGACGTTATTTGATCAATTTCGTAAATGGCCAGAATATAAGCAATGTCCATTTTTACCATCGATGGAGAGTAATTTACTAAAAATGGAAACGTCTGCTGATATCGATAGCATTGAAATACATGAAGAGGATGATCAATTAATAGATGAATCAATAAAAGATGGGAAACAACTACCTAGTATTAGTTAGTTTTTGTTGTAATTTAATTTAATTAAAAGGAAACGAAAATGAATTTTTAGTAAAATTTATTAAAAATTAAAGTTAAACAAAAAAATATTTTGTAAATATTGTCTCTCGAAACGATAAATATTAATTACAATTTCAATTATAGATTCTTTTAATTAATCTAATTTAGTTTTTAATTAATGTAAAAATTGTCTATGGGCATTTCTTTTCAATGGCTCTTCTGCTGCCAATCAAACAAACTGGCCTCTCGTCGGGTAATTGGTAACTAAATTCATCATCACTAAATCTACTTGCGATTACATTTATAACGCCTAATTTACGGCAACCAATTTGTAATGTTTTTACATCAACGGCAACAACATATGATAATTCGGGTAATACACATGGCCCCTTTGAACCTAATGCATAACATTTACCCCTATATCTAACATCACCATCCTTATTACATGGATTACGTTCACATTTTGGAACAAACTCATTTTTTAATAATATTAAAAATTCACCATCTGCACAGGGTCCTTGTTTATAAACTTCATAGCATTTGTCAGTTTCAGGATGGTAAAGATATCCTGGAAACAAAAAAAAAAAAGAGTTATTTTTTTTTATTGATAATTTTTTATTTTTTTTCAACTATTTCTTAACAAACCTGGTGCACAGTCACAAACAACATCATCTTCTTGATCACCTGGATACAGTAATTGATTTTGTGGACATCTTCCCGGTATATAAACGGGTTGACGATCCTATTTTTAATTTAATTTATTTTTTTTTTGTTTCAAAATAGAAAATATCTTTTATTAGGAAATTTGTTTTTGCGTAATAATTTTTTTTTATGTTTTATTTAAATAAATTAATGATAATTAAAAATGATTTTTGTGAATTTTATTATCACGTTGTAACTGACCCACTGTAACCTAAACTTTGCTACATCTTTTCGGTTATTCGTGTAGTTGTGATTCTTCCCATTAAATGTAATGAGATGAGCAAAATAATAATTAAAAAAAAAAAAAAAAACGTTTATATTAAAAAACTTACGGTTGAACTTTGCTTTATTTCACCCTCAACATGTGCAGGAAAACCAAATCCAAAATCTTGTGCAGAAATATTTTGATTAAAGAAAACACAGAATAATAAAATAACGCAACTACTAATAAATGATTGTTGCATTTTTATATATATTATATTTATTAATTTATTAATTCACCAATTAATTAATTAAATAATTATTCACAATGATGTTTATTTGTTAACTACAAAATCACAACTAAAAATAAAACAATAATAACAATAAACACTCAACACTTGTGTTGTGTTTTAATATTAAAAAAAAAAAAATAAATAAAATAATAAACTCAAAGCGTAGACAACATATTACTTGCACCAAGTGAGAGACTAATTTTTTAAAAAGCTTTTTAGCTTAGCATTTAAACGTGATTGTAATGGGGAAATTGATTTAAAAACCTTCATTTGCGTATTTGCTTTTATTTTTTTTTTTTTTTTAAGAATTATAACTGGTTTTACGATGTCATCAATTTATTTATTTTTCCAAATGATAATTAAAAGAGTTTTTTTTTTTTTTTTAATTTTTTTATTTACTATAAACTAATTAAATAATTTTATTTTAATTGGTTTTTCTTTTTATTTTATTTAATGTTTTAAAACACATAAAAAAAAAACGTAACAAAGGAATTTTTCGCTGGTTTTAGCTTAAGAAACAACTTTTGAAGACGAAAAAATAAAAATTAATAGCAAGCAAATATGGATGGACAACTGTATAACAAAGCAAATAAAAGTTAATTAACAAAAAGTATTTATATCACCTGTGGATTACAGTTATTTTGAAATACTAATTTATTTTGTATTTAATCGCATGCAAAATATCGTACTACAATGAAATGGCTAAAAAAAGATATGCATGCGCACCATCTAGTATATTTTCTTATAACATCAAGTAGCTGTCATTATGTATTAAACAAAAAAAAATGTTAATTCATCATTTAAAAATCATGAGTAATTCTGATTGGTTACACAAATGCATTTATAAATGACAGAAAAAACCGCTGAGCAAATTTGTTATGATTTGTTGATACTGTCATAAAAGAAATAAAAATAAAAAAATTCTAAACACGTGAAATTAAATAAATAATTAAGTGAAATAAATTATTTTTTTATTTAAAAATGGATACAACAATTGAAGAAATGGGTGATGTGCGAATTAATTTTCCAGAAAATGAAGCTTTTATTGATGTTGACCATTATAGGAAATTAGTTCGAACATACATGGATTTGGTAATTATTATTTGGATTTGTAAAGCAATAAATAGCAAAAAAAATTAAAAATTATTGTATTGCAATATTAGAGACGTTATCGGACTGCATTGTTTTGGGCTGAAAAAGTTGTTGTAATGACAAAAGGTGACCCAAAAGATGTATATTGGCAAGCTCAATGTATGTTTTTATTAGGTGAATACCACCGGGCAGCTTATATTATACGAGTCCGCGATTTAGAAAAGGTAATAAATGATATTTTAATTATGATTTATAATAATTTTATTTTTTATTTATATTTAGAAACATATTTTGTGTCATTACTTAACTGTTGAAAGTTTGTTAAAAGCTAAAGAGTATCAGGAAGCATTAAATATTCTCACATCTGTAACAATTGAGGATTTATCATTAAATATCACAAATGATAAATCTGCTTGTGACGAATTGGGATTAGATGAATTTTCAAAAAATGTATTAAAATCATTTAATTTTTATTTATATTTTGTATTTACAAATAAATTATTCTTTTTATAAAGGAGATCATAGCGTCAATATATTATTTAAAAGGAAAAGTATTTGAAGCTATGGATAATCGTAATTTAGCAATGGATTGCTATGTTGAAGCATTACAAAAATCTGTTTATTGTACAGAGGCTTTAGATGCGTTAGTAGAGCATGAAATGCTTTTAGCTTGGGAAGGTAATTTAAAAAAAAATATATATAATAATTTTCTGATCATTTATTTTATAGAGAAGGAATTAATGCAACATTTACCAATTTCACAACAATGTACTGATGCTGAAGCAAAGATATTGAAACGTTTATATGAGACTAAATTGAAGAAATATTACCACACAGTGGAACCAGTAAATACAGAAATAATAATTATTATTAGCGTTATTTGAAAAGTAATAAAATTAATTTTTATTTAGACAAACAATCCAGAACAAACACCTATAAATATATCAAATTTAAAATCAATAAAGGAGCTTAGTGATAAATTAAAATTCCAAAACACCAGTGATGTTAAAAGTGGTAGAAATTCATCAAAATTCTTAACACCGCATAATATTATGTCACCAGCAAATAAGTAAAAATAATTTAAAAAATAATAAAGAAAAATTTTCTAAAACTAATTTAATAATTTTTCGTTTTTTAGAATTCTTAATGATCTGAAAAATACTCCATCATATTCAATACAATCATCATTGTCAAGAATTTCAATGCTTAATGAAAGTAATAAAAATATTGATTCGTCGAAAAGGTATAAACAATCACGGAATAATTGTTCAACACTGCTTAATATAACAACAAGCTTTGAACGATTACAAAACAGTATTGATATCCTGATATCAAAGTCGGAAAAATATTTTCATAATTGTGATTATAAGAAATGTTTAAAAATATTAGACGAGTATGATTCTTGTGTTTGTTTCTACATAAATGTTTAGATTAATTATTGATTTTTCTTTTTTTTTGTATTTATAGAGTTTGGGCAATGGACCCATATCATACAGGTGGTTTAACCATACAAATTGGATGTCTTGTTGAAATGAAAGATTATAATAGTATGTGTTATATAAACTAAAGTTAAAATTAATGTTTTTAATTGTTTTTCAATCAAATTACAGAATTATTTTATTTGGCACACAAACTTGTTGATTTATATTCTGATCAGGCAATCAGTTGGTATGCAGTTGGTTGTTATTATGATTTAATTGGAAAAAGTGATTTGGCACGACGTTACCTATCGAAAGCAACTACATTAGATCGTTTATATGGTCCAGCATGGTTAGCGTATGGACATTCTTTTGCTAAAGAAAAGGAACACGATCAGGTAAATTCGAAGGATGATTTAATAATATTAAAATTGACAATTTTGATTTTTTTTTTTATAATTTAAGGCAATGGCTGCATATTTTAAAGCAACACAATTGATGAGAGGATGTCATTTACCACTGTTATACATTGGTGTTGAATGTGGCTTAACAAAAAATCTAGAATTGGCTGAGAAATTTTTCTATCAAGCAATGTCAATTGCACCCTTAGACGTTTATGTATTACATGAATTGGGTGTAATTAAGTTTGAATACGAAGAGTGAATATATTTAAAATTTTTTTTTTGTTGATTATCTTTATAATATTTTCTCTTAATTTCAAGTTATGAGGGTGCCGAAGAAATATTGCGTACAACATTATTAATGGTAACGAAAATTTCGAAACAAAATGGTGAATCTATGTCAGCCAGATGGGAACCACTTTTAAATAATTTGGGACATTGTTGCAGAAAAAATAAAAAATACGAGGATGCATTACAATTTCATAGAAGAGTAAAACCGATTATAAAACTTCTTACCCCTAAAAAATGGTTAATTTCTTTTTGATATTGCAGGCATTGGTTTTAAAGCCACAAAGTTCTCATACATATACAGCGATTGGTTTTATTCAAGCAATTACTGGACAATTAGAAAGTGCTGTTGAATCGTTTCATAAAAGTTTATCATTAAAACGAGATAATATTGTGACAACAACAATATTAAAAAATGTAATTGAAGAATTAATGGGAGATTCCATTGTAACTGATTCTTTAGCAGGTAAATTATTTCCTATTATCATAAAGAAGCAAATTTTGAATTGATTAAAAATTTTTATTTTAGAATCAAGTGACGAAATGGATTTAACACCAACTAAAAATACACCAGATAGTCCAATTAAGAATACTGATATTGTCTGTACGAAATTAATATATGATGAATGTGATGCAAATCCATCACCAGGATCGGATAACACAAGTGTTAATATGAGTTTGGAATTATAATTACATAATTTTCACGTTTTTTTTAATTCTAATGAAAATAAAATTATTGAATTTCACACAATTGTTTTAATTTATAAAAAAAAAAATTCCATAACCCATGTGCTTTCCCAAAGTAAGCTGCAGAATTTCCTTATAAACAAAAAATTGGCAAAACTCCAAGAATTTCTTATGAGATAATTATCACTTCTCCAATCAGTATCTTAATTTGAATACAAGATAAAGGTATACAATCAGCATCAGCTGTAGTCGGTTTTTAAAAACTACCCCCTGATCATTCCCAATAGAAATGAAATTACTATGTGTGGGTAACGATTTTGCGTCATTCTCATGATTCATTAAAAATTGCAGCATGGTGCACATGTGGCTAATCATTTGTTTGATTAAAGTTTATGCAAGGTTAGTAAGATATTTGCAATTTTTTCCAAGGATTTTGAATTCTATTCCAATTCTAATTTCTAATTAGTAATTTTTTTTTAAAGAAAATCATAATTAATTTACATATTTTACAATACTGTGGTTATGTTCAGTTAAAAATTTGTTGCGCTTGCGACATAAATCCTGGGGAAATAGTAAAATGAGAGAGTGTTCTGGTAAAGAATATTCATTTTAGGGGAGAAAAGGCATAAATGTTAATTAAATTTGTTATTAAAATTTGAATTTGAATTGTAAAATAAAACGAAAAAGAACGGAAACATGAAAAATGATTGAATTCTTAGAGCATGGGTGAATAATGTAAGAACCGTAAATACCACCTGTGTCTTTAATTTTAATGATAATAATAACAACGAAAATATAAATCCATTGATGTAAAAGAAGGAAAGATAATCTAAAGAAGAAAATTATAATAAAAAAAAAAAAAAAGCACTTTACAGTTAATTTATCTCAATTTATCTATTTATGTTCATTTTGTATAATTTCTCCAATTCTAGAATTTAATCGAAAAGAGCATCCCCAAATGACGGCTAACTTTAACGTTAAGTAATTGAACAGTGTGTTTCGCCAACAAAAAAAAATAAATAAAAAAGAAGCGAATCTACTTGTGATCTACGTTAAAGTTAAAGTTTTTGCCTTTTGTTTTCTCAATACACTAGCAGAATAAGCATTTCTCAAATCTCAATATCCATATATGCTCCATTGCTCTAGCACTAGCTACCCAAAATCATCGAAGCAAAATATACAAAATAATCATATTCGTAACAAACACAAACAAATCTTTCTTTTTTTTTTTTTCTTACATTTTTTACAGTTCTATTCAATGTATAGACAATTTATTTTGAAAAATAATATAGAAAAAAAAAAAAAAGTTTATTTTGTTTTCTGTATATAAACTCAACTCACCAGTCACCTCTCCAATAAATAAAGAATTAAAAAAAAAAATTCACCAATTCACCAGCTTTTTCAGAATAAAATAAAATCAGTCAGTTGCATTTACTCTTCGCTCTTGTTTGGATGGCAAACATCGACATCGGCGAAGCGAACGGGTAAGAAATAATAATACAACAATACAAAAAATATTATTATTATTATTTAAAAAAAAAATTATAATTAAATTTTGTTTATAAAATAAAAGATTATTAAAAGTGAATTAAAAACAAAACAAAAAAAAAAAATGCTTAAATAAAAAAAAAAAAAAAACATTAATTTCACGTTCCACCAGTAAATAACAAAAAATTAAAAAAAGGGAACAAAATTCTAAATTTCCCTTTTCATTTTATTAATTTAATATATTTTGTTTTTCAAATTAATAATTAAATAATTTAACCATAATTAATAAATTATAAAAAAAAAATGTTGTATTATTTTTCAAATTGAAAATTAAAATAAAAAAAAAAAAAAAAACAGAAAAAGGCTATAATAAATAAAAAAATAAAAAGTGACTAAACAAAAAAAAAAAACTTTTGTATTTGTTTCAATTAATTTGCATAATTGTTTATTTAAATTTTTTATTATTTTTTTTTTTTTTGATATATATTATTTAAAGAAAATAATAAAAAGTGTTTATAACGTTAAAAAAAAAAAAAAAAAATATTTTTTAATAATAATAATAATAAATAAAAGCTTCTTGTAGTTTGATAAATAAACGAGACAACGTGGTTTTCACGCCTTTTCATCCACCGTAGTCATATATTAAAAAAAAAGTAGGATACGTATTACCGTTTAAGTACAATTACGTACATTTACGTAGCCTTGTTTAAGTACAACAATCATCATACTCAACTGTATTGCATTATTACTGCACACAAATACATTTACGATAATTATTTCTATTACTTATACACACATTCGAATTGGAATTGAAAATTTCAAAGAACAAAAAAGATTTTTTTTTTTTTTACAAAAATCTACAAAAAGTGGAGAATTGTAAAAAAAAAGGAAAGAAAAAGAAGAAGAACAAGAAGAGAATCAAAACACCAACGAGGAACTAAAAAATAAAAAAAACTACTTAGTAGAAGCTGCGGCACTGTGCTATACTATTTGAAAGCGAATAGTATAGGGAAAGAAGTGAATTCACCGCTAAAGAAAAAATAAATAAATAAATTTGTGACCGTTGATTTATTTATTTATTATAATTATTTATTTCTTTATTAAACTTTTATAAAGAAATAATTTTATTTACTTTCAATAAAAGAAAAGTATTTTATAACGAACAAAAAAAAACGGAAAAAAGTATAAGAAAACGGGAACGGACATTATGCCATCATTGCAACAGGTATTTATAATATATTTTTTTTTTTTTATTTAATTTTAAGTTTAAAGTTTTTAATCAATGGTGATTATTCGTTGTTTATATATATTTGCTATTTGAATATTTTTTTAATTAATTATATTATATTTCGTTTAACATTTATGAATAAATAATAATAATTATTAATAAGATAATTTGCAAGTGTTTTATGCAGTTTTTTTTTTTTGTTTTAAAAAGGTAAATTTAAGTATAACAGGCATGTGTAGATTAAATTTTTGTAATAACAATTCCTAATTACTCATAATACTCGTAGCAAGCCAGGTTTTTTTTTTTTTTTTAAGTAGTAGTCGTCGTGTTTGATTAGCAACGATCAATATTTAATCGAAACATTTAACGATTTAAACGCAACTCAATTAATGCAAATTTATGGAAAATAAAAAAAAAAATATAATTTTCTCCTCGCAGTAAATTATTTTTTTTTCTTATTTATTTTCGACAATTTCCTTATTTTCATTTGTTTTTTTTTTTTAATTTTTATATGGGCGACACGTTATACATTTTTTTTCTGCTTCTGTTTTGCTTGTTTCTGCTACTCTCATTGTAATTCGCAACACAACACACATGTTCGAATTGTGTGTGTGTGTTTTTTTTTCATCTTCTGAAAAATCTTTTGATAAGGAAGAAAAGAATATAAAAGCATTTTATTTAAGGGATTAGGAATTAGTAGTATATTTGGCATTTTTTCTTTATCTTTTTTTATTCATTATGTGTGTTATACATTTATTACTTTCTATTTGCAATTAAATATTTATGGATAGTTTTTTTGTTTATTTTGTTTGCTTGTTGGAGATACTTTTAACTTTTCTTCTATTATTAATTGATATAACGTGGTATTCACATGGGGTGGTAAATCAGCCTTTAAATAAAAACGCAATTGTGTCTGAAATTTTATTTTCTATTATCGAAACAACACACTGCTTGCATTTTTTTAAATATTTATTTTAGTTGAGTTAGGAGTAATTAAAATGAAATAAGAAACGTGGTTGTCGTGTCGTCTTGTGTTTTTAAATTATTCTTAGTTAAAAAGTTAAAAATTTACTCGGTATATTTTAAGCATAAGTTGCAACAAACCAGGTTAAAACAATACAAAAAATTCAATTGTATTTTTGCAAATGAAAAATAATTAATTTAATAATTGTAATTCTATCGTAAAGGTCGTTATCGTTAGGTATTAAAAAAAAAAAATTATTTTTAAGGTGAATTATTATTATTTTATTTTTCTTCTATTTGGAATGTATTTGTAGGCACTAATTAGTTTTATGTTGTGTATTGTGGATTCTGTTTTACTTGTGTGCAAGCAGGCAGGCAGGGCCTCCTCTATGCATTGACCTCTACAAATTTAGTTTTAATTAAAATAATTAATTATTTAATTATCATTTGGTGTGTGTGTTTTTGTTGGTTAGATTGGATGACTATTGTTTATGTTCTATAATAATTAATTTTTCAATCTATTTGCAAAAATCTGCATTTATTACAATTTTGTTTTTTTTTTTTTTGCTTTTCTGATGATTTGCTGTGAAATTTTAATATGTTTTTTTTTTTTTTTTTGTTTATGGCGAATAATAATTATTATTTGTGTGTTGCCACAATGTTTTCTTTATGCGGCTGTTGTTGCTGCTGCTGTTGTTGTTTACAAATACAAAATATTAATACAGTACGGAAAAAAAAAAAACGAAAAAAGATTTATTTTACAACAAACGGCTAATTACAATTTCTCTTATTTATAATTTTTTAGTTTTTTTAATTTTTTGTTACAATATATTAAACACATTTTTGTGTTTTATTATAAAGATTTTATTTTTTTTCTTTCTATTATTTTCTGTATTTAGTGCTATTTTTTTTTTTTTGACTATCAGTAATTCATTGGGTTTTCCTTTTTCTTTTTTTTTGTGTGAATATTTTATTTGTTGCTGAAAATAAAGTTGTCGTCAGACAGACAGACAGTCTTCAAAAATATCAGAAACAAACATAAACATAATCATAATCATAATAACAAATTTTCAAAATCCTAAAACTAACTAAATGTGAATACATGTGTGGTGTTTTTTCTGTGATACTACACACACACACGAACACACACAGTATATGGGGCTAACTATTCAAATATAAAAAAAAATTATATCACTATTGTCGTGTTTTCTATTTCTATATTACTTTTATTTTGATCCATTTATTTGTTATTTTGCCTAATATGTCGAAAAAACTTAGAAGAAAAAAAACTTTGCAAAGTCCCAGTAGAATTAAATAAATAAATAAATAAAAAAAAAATTTAATTAATAATGCTACAGTTTTTTTGAAATTTTAGTTTGATTTGATTTAAAATTAAAAAAAAAAAAAAATCTGAATGACCAAACAAATATTATTCCATTTTATAAAGTTTAATGTGTTTTTTCATGTATACCTGTTTAATATGTTTTCCAAATAGTAATAATAATAATAATTAATAATTGTTAATAATTGTTAATTATGCTATAGAAGTGAATGCAAAATGGGTTTTTTTAAATATTATACAGTCTGTTCTCTAGTAACAATAATGATCTACATCAAGCATGTCGAACCTGCGGCCCGGCAGTTCATTTCGTGCGGCCCTCAATAGATTACAAAGCTAATATTTAATTGTATCTGCATCTAAAGTTGATAGTTTTGGATTGTGTGATGTTTTTGGAAATGCGGCCCGAAGTGTTTAAAAGATTGGACACCTAAGACCAAAATGTTAGAATAAAATACCGTCGTATGTCTACACGGAGAGAATTTTGGTTTCCATGTTAATCCATAACGTTTCTTGAGCAAAAAAAAAAAAAAAACTGAAATAATTTCTCGATTTAAATTTGTTTTATTGGTTCTTAGCTTAAGAAATTTTTTTTAAGATTTCTCTTGTAACTAGAGTCATGCAAAAATTTCTTGATTCAATTCATAATTTCGATGGATTTTGAAAATAATTCTTTCCGTGTAGGACTTGACAGTCTTTTAAAATCGCTTACTCTACTTTGTGATTACGTAAAAATCAGAATTTTTAATTGAATTAATAACGAAATAATTAAATAAGTAGCAGGTGGTGGTCATGATTTAATTTACGGATTACTTTCCTTTTCTTTATTTTATTTATTTATTAATTAATTAATTAACAGTTTTACATTATTAAACGCATATAAGAGTTTATTAATGATATAATTAAATAGAACATTTATGATAACCAATTTAATTACCCGATAAAATTAAAATAAATTTTTATATTTTGCACAAGAAAACAATTTTTTTTTCCTTCTTCTTCTTCTTCTTCTTCTTATTTTATAAATCTATCTGTTATGTTTAAATTTATAATTATATTTATATATATACATTAATTGTTGAAAATTATAATACATAATTAAAAAATAAAAAAAAAACTATTTGGATAAGCTGTCTGCTCTTCAGATTAAATAACAATTGATAACTACGCTGCTAACAAGTGTTATTATGAATTTAAAAACAAAAATTTTTCAATGCATGTTACTTAGATTGAATCAAAGTGTAATTTGATGTTAGTAGTATCTATAGTAGTAGTAACTGTGCTGCTGCTGTTTAACCAGTCACTAGTTACTAGCAAAAAAAAAAAAAAAAAAAAAAAAAATTGTATTGAAACACAATGATAAAGTTTTTAGTTCAAACGCGAGAAAATTATATCATTTAATAAAAAGAAACGTTTATCGTAATGAAATGAAATTAAATTAAAATAATCTTCGTTGTTGTTTTTATTATTTGTTTTTAAATTTAATTCGTTTAAATTATTTTTTTTTTTAATTGTAATGCAATAAAACATCTAAAGATTTATTAAACAAGTTAATCTAAATTATTTAATGTTAATTCATAATTTAATGTTATTTATTACTCGTCATTGTTTATTAAAAAATAATTATTTTATTACGCAATTTTATGTATTTTGTTTTATTTTATTCTTTTTGCGTTTAATAATTATAAAAATTATTACATAATTCATAATATATATATATATTTTTTTTTGTTTAATGATTTTTAAAACAAAAATCGTTTAAATTATTATGCTGATGGGTGGTTTTTTTTTTTTTCTTCGCCTAATGTTGTTTTTTGTTTGTATTAAAATTATGAGGTGGGGTGTATCCAACTACCGGGGTTACGGTAGCAGGATAGCTAAAGTTTTATGGTTTCATCTGAAAATGTTTTTACTTTTTTGTGACAAACACGAACTATGGCCTTGTTACATATGCCATTTGTTGCCATTTTTTAAATCTTGTTGATCTTAATTATTTATAATAGTTTCTGTTAATTATAAAGCAGGGTTGGTAAGAAACTTTTTTTTTTTTAATTAAACAAAACAACGGTAACTGCGAATGCATGCTTTAAGGGTTAAATTAATTAATTTCTATCAAATCACGAAAATACATCAGAATTCATTTTCACTAATTTTACAAAGGATTATTTTTGAAAATATTATCAAATATAATATCAGCACAGTTTAGCTTGTCTTTAGTACATAAACATTTCATTCGTTACACACAAATCTTTCTAATTTTCCATTTTTGTTCAAAAATTAATTTCAAAATTGGAAGAAAAAAAGCGAGAAATGTAAAATATATTTTAAAACGGATTTTGTTGATGATTAAAATAAAACAATGCGTGTCCAACCCGTGGCCCGCCCGCCAGTTACTTTCATGCAGTCCTTAATAGATTTCGAATTGTTATCATATTTGCTTCACGAATTCTACTAAAAAATGTGCAGCATTCAAATTTCTAGCCAATATTTATGTTACAATGTTATAATTGATACACTTACAAAGCTAATATTTAATTATATCTGCGGCACTTGAGCTTAGCACTAGCTTTGGATTGTATGATAGCTTTGAAAATGCGGCCCGAAGTGTTTAAATGGTTGGACACCTATGGCCAGTCTATAATCCTTTAATTAATTAATATCAAACATCATACTTTAGACACATTATTTTACGTTAGAAAGACTTAATTTAATTTTCTAGTAAACCTTTTTAAACGGGAACCACCAACCACCTAATGTTTAATTGCAACGTAATTGTTTAAAGTTGTTTGCAAAAAATTAGAAACAAATTTAGTTTTGTTGATCATTTCGTTAAAACTCACAATCACTAATCAAGTGTAGTTGTTCGTTCATTCGAATACCTTAATTCATGTAATTTATAATATGTTTAAAATATAGTTATTAGTGTACGTGTTTATAATATGTTTCCAACATTGATTTAAAGCAAACTAATTTAAACTTACCAACCCTGTTAACGTTAACAAGTAAATAAATTCCTTGATTATTTTTATAAATTATTATTTTGCAACTAGCAGGTTCCAAATAAAATTCATTAAGTCGTCAGATAGATATGATTAATCATTAAAAAATTAATTGAATTTTATAATTATGGATTTTCTAGTTTTTTGTTCTTATTTATTAACATGTTTGTTGATTTCTAAATGATTTGGAAATTAATGTGTCATATGATGTAACACAACACAGAATATAAATTAATTAATAAAATAAATAGTTTTTAATTAAATAATATTTACTGGTTTTTTTAATTCTAACTAACAGTTTAAGTTTGTTCTGTGTTGTGTTTTGTGTAGTGTACACAGTACAGTAGAGAGTCGTGTCACTATAATTAATATTCGCTGCTTTTAATGTTTTTATCATTGTTTTATCGAAGGTGGCAAAATATCTATGCGTTAATGTGTTTAACACACATATATATATAGACAAATTTAATATTTTTATTTCCAAAAAATATAAATGTGGTGTGTGTGTACCACGATTAATAAAATTATTTTCTCTCATGTGTTTTGTTTCCACACAATTAATTTATAATATTGGAATACATACAACGCAACGACAACAGCTAAAAATGTTATTTAATCCAATTTTAACTATTTTCATCTGTTTATTAATAAAAAAAATAAAAAATATTAAAATTAAAAAAGGGAATTAAATAAAAAAAAAACAAAAAATTGATCTGAGTTTGATTGGGTGGCGTGTTATGCTATTATTGACCCAACACTGATGCCAATGTTTGAAGCGCAAAAAAAAAAGGTTTTTTTTAAATTTTATCTTTAATATAAAAAATCAATTAATTTCGGTTTTATTTTTATTTTTTTTTTTATTATTATTAAAGTTTAATAGTTTAAAAAAAAGAAATAAATTTTTTTTTCGTATAATTTAATTTTTTTTTTTATTCGACTCGATGGAGGGAATAATGATTAAAAAAGGGCAGAAAATTATTAATTTGATAATAAAAAAAAAAAAGAAAAAAAGAGAGATTATTTATAAAAGAAGAAAAAACAGAATTAAAACAAACCCAGATTGTGTTAATGATGCAATTTTCAAGTATTTTCAAGTAATCTTTTTTTTTTTTTTTTTTTAATTTCATTTTGTTTTGCTTCTAAAAGATTATTTAATTACAATTATAATTGTTGATTAATATTATTATTATTAATATTAAAATTATTATTATTATTATAATACAAAAAAAAAAAAAAAAAGAAATCAAGAAAAAGCAACAACCACACCACGACCACCACCTGCTGCAGTTTTAAGAATTTTTTTTTTTTTTTTTATTTCTACTTGTTTCCGGATAAATTTTTATTTTTATTTTTTTATTAATAAAATATAGAAAAACGAGAAATACACAAACTTAAAAAACTTTGTCATATTTTTTTACTTTTCTTGTTTTTATTTATGTTTTGGTACATTATGCTGTGTGATCCTACTATAACATAACGTCGTTTCTTACATAAAATAATTTTTTTTTTTAAGTACAGACAATTCTTCTTTTTTTTCCCGTAACAAGCACTACTAGTAAAATAAAATTTAAAAATATAAAAAAAAATTCTCATCTTGAAGATAAAG
The DNA here is from genome assembly GCA_961205885.1 of Ptychoptera albimana. Classification (NCBI taxonomy): domain Eukaryota; kingdom Metazoa; phylum Arthropoda; class Insecta; order Diptera; family Ptychopteridae; genus Ptychoptera; species Ptychoptera albimana. The sequence goes on from OY540805.1 coordinate 12,237,460, forward strand.
TTTTGAAAATAGAAGACAACAAAAAAAAAATTCACTAAAAACCACGACATATACCGTTTCGTGTCCATCAACATTATAAATAATACAGGAAAAGATGGGAGAGCGATTTTGAAACATTGTAAGAAAAAAGGCTAAGCGATTTTATATTAAAGATATGTTTAAGGTTGATAAGGATCAACAAAAAAAAAAAATGCTTGAGAATAAAAACGCAATCAGAATCATCATCCATCCATCTTAAACATTTGTGGAACAATTTCTCTATAATATATAAGAAATTGATTTAATTTTCTTGCTTCTTATCATTTGAAAGTTTTTTTATTTTTTATTATATATCGATATTATTAGTTATAGATAGTTTCACGACGAAAATGATGAAATTATTTCTCCCCCTTGATTTTTACTCTGCGATATGAGTTCACTATTCTCTTTATGCGCTTGATGATGATAATAATAATTGTTGAGGTTTTTATTTTTGATTGTTGTTAATTCTGTTGACATGAAAATTATTTACACAATAGATTGCTGTATATGGTGGGTGGATGATGGTGACGACATTGATGATTTTCAAAATAACTGCTTTTCGGTGGTATAACCATTTTTTTTTAATTTAAAATCACAATCCCAGTTTATCAAATTATTTAATCATTATTTTCCATCGACATATTTCTTAAAATAAATATTCTGCTGTTCCTGTTTTCGATTACATGGTATTTTTAAGTAACAGATTTTACTTCTTTTTCGTTATTTATATATATATATATATATATAAATTTGTTGGTGGTTGGTTACGTACGTACGTTTTGCTAGGTAAACATTAGTAGTTTGAGTTTTTTGAGAAAAGTTAAACACAAGTCATATTGTTATTGCGCTTACATTTATATTGTGGTTTCATATTACTTTTTTTTTTTCTTTCTCAATAACTTTTTCAAGGGTTTTACTGGAAGTTTTTGGATTTTTCGTATAAATGAAATGTTTTTTCGGTTATTATTATTATTTTTTTTTTTTTTGTTGTTTATATATACATTTATATTTATCGAATAGTAGTAGCAAGCAAGCAAAACTGTTAAGGAAAAAAGGCAAAAAACTATTATACCAACTTGTTCGCTTCGTCAATATTGTGTGAGTATGGTATGGGAAGGCTTCTAAGTTTGTTGGTTCGTTGGTTAGTGAGGTGGTTAATACCTTGTTTTTTTTTTTTTTTTAAATCCTTAAATAAAAGAAACAAAATAAGATTTTTTCGTATATAAATATAATCTTGTACACACGAATGCACTTTAATTTCTTGTAATTTGTTGTATCGAGTTTTCTGCTTTGTTTATAGTTTTTCAGTTTGTTTTTTTTTTTTTTTTTCATGAAATTATGCTTAACGTGTAACATTCATCCTCTATACGTTTTGTCTAATTATTTGCACATAAATAGGTTTTTATTATGTATTATTAGTTTTCTGTTTGCGCTTCTTTTATTTATCTATATAGAGTATTGGAAGATTTTTTTTTTTCGTTTTTTAAATAAGAAAATCAATTTTGTTTATTATTATCAGCAGAGTTAAATGTGAGGAAGACCAAAAAAATTTCTTTATACAACTTTTTATCATATTTGTATGTTAACAAAATATGTAGAAGAAGCTAGCTGACATTGTTGTCGTCATGTATAGAGAAATTCTCATTTACGTCACACGTCGTCGCTTAATTCAACGTCTCAAAAATTTCAATTTTTTTTTTTTCTCGTTCGATTTAAATGATGATGAAGATGGGAAGAAGGATAAATATTGCGATGTATATATGTATGGATGTATTATAAATATAATATAATATAATATAATAATACACAATGTGCGGTTTCTGTAGTATAGTACTCCCGTCTAGCCGCCTCCAACATCAATTCACCATATATAACACATCTTTAGCTAGCACGATGTTCTTTATAACTTTTTGTTGTAAATCCAAAGGAGAATAGGAAATCGAATGAATGGAGAAATGTGTACCGTGTTGTTGCCCAATATGTGTAAGAATTTTAATGGAATGAGGAAGATATGATTGTGATGACGCCGTGTTTGGTGTGTTTTGTTGAATTGGGCTATATTAATAGTATACAAATGCCTAGCTGGATTCTTTTTTATAGTTTTATATGGATTATTGTAGGCAGTAGTGGGTGGCGGCGGCAAGTAATACAGAAATTTTGTTATTGTGGTAATTGTATTGGTTGGTGTTGTGGCTTTTGCAGAATGAGTAAACATCGTTTATGGGTGGACGACATCGAAAACGACTACAACGGCGACAATATTGTTGTTCACAATGAAATGGAGCATTTTTCATTATTTTTTATTTTGCATATTACATACACACCAACTACCAGAAGAGTACTTGACTCTTTACTCTGGTGCACTGCACTTCGTTACATGAATTATTCTATATTTTATAAATCCTTACTGTTCCATGAAGGTATGTGTTGTAGGTGGGACAATAATTTATTGTTATTAGAAAATTTGTTTATAATTTTTGGATACTCTTTTTTGTCAGCAAATTTATACTTTCCAGTTATGCAGTCCAATAAACATTTTTTTATTTTTCTCACATCAATGATTTTCTTCAATTCTCCTTTTTTATTTTCGTTTACTTAACGTTATTAAATATTGTTATGATTTATTTACTTTAACAACATTACAAGCATACCTGGATTTTTCTATCATTGATTCAATTTCATAAAATCATGTGTTTAAGGTAAACAAACACGAAGAAATGGTTTAAATATTATAAATATGTCCACGTATCAACAGATAGTTGATGTATAAATGCTGCATCATATCCTGTATCCTGTTTATTGTTTTTATTCACGTTTTTTATTATATTTTTTGTTTATTTTATATTTCATTATCAATGTTCAGTTTTTTTTATACATGTAGATGTTATCATCATGTTACAACCATCACCACCACCACCACCCACTATCATTTTCTATTTAGTGTGACACGTGTGGTTTGTTCATACTATTTTTCATAAAATTTTGTATAAAATAAAAGCAGCGCATATTTCATAAAAATTTGCCTTAACAGCGTTAATTCTCCTGTGCATCTCTTTTTCATTTATTATTTATTTATACTCTGCTATAACATACCACACTCCCTCGCATTTGACATTTATGTAACATCATCCATTCATTTAATAATAAAATCAAACCATATGGATTGCTCAATTTCACACCTCGTCAAGCTTTTTCATATATTCAATAATGCAATGTTTGTATGCTTCGTATATTTATTGTATGCAACAATATGTATATATGCATATAAAATTACCGAAGTGATTGTTGCGCACACAGTGGTAAAACACCCTTGTAGCATACAAATTGCAATACCTTACCTACCACTAGTTAACAAACGTTGCACCACAACTTCCGCTAAGTTACTCATCCTTTATTAATAATTTGTACGTCCGACTTTATCAGTCTCGTTAACTAGTGGAACAGTTTTACCTGTTGAATGCAGCTTGTCAGTATAAAATTGTTAGAGGTAGACGATTTGTATTGATATCTATACATACGTTTATTCGTTATTTATTTTTTTTTTATTTTAACTATATAAATTGGGTGTGGGTGTTATTGTTTTTTTGCAATGTGTAAAAAGAAGAGGAAAATTAAATAAAAACTATTCCGACGGTGTCTTCCAATAGCATCACACAAGTTTTATGAAAAGTCTATGACTGAAATTCTTTGTTGTAGTTGGTTTTTGATGGTTGGTATGAGAAGGAATTATTTTGTGGAAACAGTTAAGTTTGGTGTCTCTACGTTCACAACGTTTGCTTTACAGACAGAAACTTCCTAGTTTCTTTCTTTCTTTTTTTTTTTTTTTTGTTATCTTATATTTTACTGTGTCGTTGCTTTCATATGCTCTGCAGCTAGATGATGGTGGGTACACACAGTGTATGGTAGCGATTTACAAGCACCGTATTTTTATTATTATTATTATTTATATGATTGTTCTTTGCTTGAACACATTTACACATTTATATAATAAAACCGAAAACCTGTGAAATTGTTGGTGATCTTAGTTTGGTCTTCGATGATGTTAAAAAAAAAAACGTTTTCGAGGGTTTGACTTGAGCAAAAGTAAAGGAAATGTAAAAAAAGAAAAAAAAAAAAAAAAAATATTTTTGGATGTTATAAGTAAAAAGTTTTTTTTTTATTAGAAGAAGATGACAATGATGATGACAACTACTATAGTAAAAAAAAAATATGTGGGTGGATAATGGGGGTAAAGTTTAGAAATTAAGAAAGATTAATTGTTGGACGATTTTCAACGTCTTCGACTTTTCTACTCTCATCGCCCCCTCTTTTAATTTTTTTTTTAGAATAATTTTATTTAACTTGCATTTTTTTTTTTTGCCCGTCTCTCTTAATGCTTTAAAAATGATTTTTATTATAATAATCATTATTATAATGGTTACATGATTTTTTTGATGTGACTTTTCCGTTTTTCCCGTTTATTTTTAATAATTTTTTTTTTTATCCAATAAATTTTCTCTGATTTATGGAGTTTTTTTTTTTTTTTTTGCTCTATAGCGTTTAAATAATGATTTATTTATTAATTAATTGCTTATCTCTTATAGTTTCTTTCACACAAAAATTTAATTATACGTTTTAAAATTGATTATAATACATATTTAAGAAGCATAGGGTGATATGGTGGTGGTGGTGGTGTGGTATTAATTATTAGAATTTATAAAGTTATAACTTATGATTAGCAAATTATTTCTTTGCATAAAAGTTTAAAATATTTGCTATACAAATTATGAATATAATAAGTATTAATAAAAGAGAAAAGTAAAAAAAAAAAAAAAAAATATATATATAAAAAAATAAAATGTTTGGTAGTAGTGGGTGGTTTTGGATATGGTATTATTTAAAAAGGAAAAGTTAAAAATCCAAGTGTGTCATTTTGTAAAGAAGTCATTATATGTAGTACGTACTACTTGCATATACATATGTATGTATATAGTCGTCTAGTATTCAAGTATAAAACTTAAAGTCTCCACTATTAAAAAAAAAAAAAATATATATGAAAAGAAAGCAAAACTACCTCTTGTACAAACTCATCCAGCATCCGTAAAACTCTGTTATGTATATAAATTGTTACAAGTCTTTTATGTCACATTGTAAATAAAAACAGAAAAGTAGCAGCATTATGTTTTCTTTTTTTTTTATTATTATTATTATTATTATTTTATTGTGTTATTTATAAAACATATACATATATATTGTATTTCGCAACATATAGATAAGAAATATGTTGATGTTAAACAATAACAACAAACCGCCACATCACTAGAACTATCAGTTAAAGACGGCAAATATAGACAACATGATGTAATCATTAACTATTCTTCAGCATCGTATACAATTTCTTTCTTTCTTTTACTTTTTTTTTTTTCACTTTGATATTTTATTTTTTATAGTTAAAAATAAAAAACGAGAATTAAATGGATAGAAAAACGTTTAAGGGATGATATGATGACATAGATTTATATTTTTCTTCTTTTTTTGTGTTGTTTTAAGTCGTTACTTTTGTGTAAAACAAGCAATTGCGAGATGAGTAAGAAATTGTAAGATAAAGGAAAAATTATTAATATGTTTAATATTGGTAGTAATTTTTGAATAATGGATTTGTTGTGATCCTGCATTTTCGCTCTATTTTGTTCTTTTTTCTTTTTCATAAAATATGTAATATTCAGGGAAATTTTTCTTAAATCTCTTAGTCATACATTTTTCCACATAAGCTTACTGTAATATGTGATAAGTTCGAGGTCGGAAAACGTTATAATGCTAACGATTAGAAAGCGAATAGAATTTGGGGGGATTGTTCTTCTTTATATATTCATATTTATTTCTATTTGTCTTTTTTTAAAAAAAAGCTTCATTTGGTTATAAAAAAAAAAAATATATATTAGCAAATTATTGTGAATCAAAGTGTTTTTTTTCCCAGTTTAAGTAGCAAAGATGATCGCATTTCACTGCACACACACAGATATAAGGAGAAAACTTTCCTTCTTATTTTTTTCACACCCCTATTTTCTTCTGTATTTATATTTTGATGAAAAAAAAAAAATTATTTTTATTTCATATATGACGAACAAATTAAATGATTTCCGAGAATACATAAAATAATGAAGATAAGAAAGCACAAAAAAATGAAAGAAATTTTTTCGTTGTTACATTAAAATTTTTTATTGATGAGAAAATTCTCTACTTATTCTTGTTGTGTGGGGTGTTATTCCATGTGCCTTGATATATTTATATATATATAAATATATTACCAAGCAAATTAACGTGATGAAATAGTGAAAAAGCCAAACAAGAGATGAAAAAAAAAAATCGCGTTTATTAGCAAGTCGTCCACAGTCAGTTTTTCTATATCATCTAAAGCAAACAGCAAAAATAAAAAAAAATAAAAATTGGATAAGAAAGATAAAATGAAAGTCCGCATAAAGGCCTATAAAGGACAAATAAAAAGCTTAAAGATAGTTATTTGGTCACCACATACACATACACATTTATGGATACACATGGATGATCCCTGGGCTGTCAACAGAATTTCTTTTTATATATGGAAATAATTTTTCTTTTTCGTTTTTTATGTTGATTCAACAATTTTATATATTCCGTTCAATGCTGTTTTGCTGCTGCTGATTTTTTTTATTTTTTTTTTATTTAATTTAAGGAACAGAAAACAAAAAAAAAAAAAAAATTATTCAAATTTATATAAATAATTTTTCGTTTGTAATTATTTTATATTGTATTTGTTGATAGTGGTGGCGCTATCAAAAAATTTGTATTTATTTATTATTATAAGCACATTTTACTTTAGTTTAATTAATTTTTTTTTACATTTTCCTCTATCGTTATGTTTCGGGGTGGGCAAATAAACGTTTAACATAAACTTTTAAGCAGCGGCGCGCACATAGAAATATATTAATAATAAATAATATAACCCCCCAAGTCGTTTTTTTTTTTTTTGGAATCTTTGCTTAGTTTACGAGTGGTTTGTGTCCAGTTTTTTTTTTTTTTTTTGTTTTTTATTATTATTTTGTAGCCGAAACAATAATACTCTTGAGTAATCTATAGCGAAGAATTTGCAAACAAATTTTGTGTCTTTATTTTCTCTTCTAGTTTTAGATGAATAAATATGAGAAAAAAAAAGAAGGTATATAGAAAAATGAGTATTTCATTATGACAGCATTATTATACAGAATTAAATTAAATTGCTATTATTAAGCTTAATTTTATTTTATTATACTATTTGTCATCAAAATAATAATAATAATAATAATAATAATAAGAATTATAATAACAACAACGGTTGAGAAACACTGAACACCTTACACCTAGTAAGTTAGAAAATATAAATTAAAAACAATTTATTATCTCTGTGTTGTGTGTTTGCATTATTTAAATAATTTTTCCTTTTCTCTCTACTTTCATTTACTTTAGTTTAATATAAATCTCACACGATTAAATAAATAAATAAATAAAATATTTATTTAATATATATCGAATCATTAAACATAAAATATAATTATGCTTTGCGCAACGAAAAAGAAAAAAAAAAATTCTGTTGACTTAATTTTAATTAAAGACGAAAAAAAATAAAAAATTAAATTAACAAAAACGGTAATAAATTTCTGTCGCCTTTTTTCTGCTTTTTTTTTTTTTTTTTGTTTTCTTTTTATATTTTTTTGGTCGATTTAAATAAAACAATTCAAAAATCAGCAAAAGTTTAATCGAGTTTTTTTTTTTTTGCAATGATTATTGTGCGCTTTTTTCTTTTTTTTATTTGTTTGTTTGTTATTTTTGTTATAAAGACAAAAAGTCAGTGACGTGTCTTTATTTTTATTTGAAGAAACAAGTAAAAGAAAAACTAAATTAAAATAATAAGTATATAGGAAAAAATAAAGTAAAAGAGGAAAAATTCGATTCGTTTTTGTGTGAGTATATTTTTGCTGTTCATATATAACAAATCCATCTAATTACGAGTTAGCATCCTTTTTTTTTTCTTATTTTTTTCATTTCATTTCTTTAGCTTGTTGTTTCTATGTTTTTTGTTCTTTCTTTTCTATGCCTGCCTGCCAATACATGAAATTTTTCTTTAGTTCGGAAATAATAAAATATGAGAAAAGATATAGAAGGAATTGTATGTACTGCTGCTGTTTTATAAGCAGAGAAAATTGTCTGTTGTGAAAGCTTTTTGTTCTTGTTGGTTACACAATTTAGCGTGCTTTTGCGTCGTCAATCTATCATTTCAAACTAGAAAAAAAAAAACACACACAATTAATTAAATGTTCTGTTTTTTCTTTCATTTCTATCAAAACGTTAGATTTATTATTTAAGAAGATCTTGAAAACAATTAATTAAAAATTATGGTTAAATTTTATTTTAATTGATTTTTATAATTTAATTAATGTTTAAATTGCATTGCCTGCCATTTACCATATTTTTAATTGTGCAATATATACAATATGTGTTAATGCTGTATTAATAACAGTTTATCGCCAGTTTCTACATAACGTAGATAAATTGTTAAAGGGTCCCGCAACCTTTCTACTTTAAAGGGCAAAATCAAGTTTTGATTTTTAATTTTTTTTTTTTTTTTTGTACCATTCTAATGCAACAGATTACGTGAATTTAAACAAACAAAAAAAAGCTTTTTTTTAATGGAAAGTTGTGCAAACATTTATTGATTATTATTCCCCACGTATAGTTTTATGAAATCGTCGTGTTAAAGCAGTTACTCTACAGACAATACTTATAATCCCGAGGTCTAGAGGTTTTATGTCCTAAAAAGGAGGTTGCTGTTAAAATTTGACTCTTTTTTTTTTTATTTATATTTTACTGCACTTTAATTTTTAATGAATATCTCGAATAATAAAGAACTTTGAATTGAGAACTTGTTTCGTCTCATTAAAATAAAGTTTTGGGATTTGTCTTTTCGTAAAACTTTGCGAATAAATGTTTGTTCGTTTTCTGTGTCTTTTTTTTTTTTCTTTCAAGTGTTGATAAGAAATCAAAATATTTCTCCTCACGATGCTCCTTTTCACTAACATATAGAGAATGTACTGTAGGGTTAATATGTAACATTGTTTAGGTGATCTTTGGGTTGTGTCTCACTGATTTAAATCATCAAATGGATTACATCACCATAAATTGTAGTTTGTGCAATTTTGTGTGTTTGCTGCTTTTTTTTTTATTTATATTTTAAATTAAAGTCGATTCTCTGTGTGTCAATGTGTTTTCCCAGTTATTTTATATTGTAATTTAGTTTGTCCATTTTTTTTTATATGTATGTATGTTGCTCTTAGTAGCTGCTGTTATTGTTGTTGTTGTTCAATTTAAATTAAATTTTCACCCCTCACTTTGATTTGTTTGTTTATTTATTTATTTATGTATATAAACGAAATTCAATTGAATCTAAAATTAATATGATTTATTGCTTACCATGAAATGTTAACAACAATGAATAACACAATTTGTATTATCTAATGGTTTTCCCTTTTGTTGTTATTATGATTATTGTGTTTAATGTGAATAACATGAAATTATAACAATTATAATAATGAGGATGATAAAAAGTTGTTTAAATAAAATCAATAGTAGAAATTTTAAGAAATTAAACTTGAAATTTATAATTTTCATTTTTTTTTTTTTTTTTTTTTTGGCATACAAACAAACGGTTTTAACTTTGTTTTATTTTTTTTTTTAGCCCATAGTAAATGAGAATATTGTCGTAAGAGAGAGAGAGAGAATGTGTTGAAAAGGTTGCAAAAAAATTTATTTACAAACATTTTTTTAATTTATTTTTAGATGAATTTAAATGACTGCCCTAGTCCAGATGTGGGTAGAACATTAACTGGATCAGATATACTACATAAACACTCAATTAATTCATTGTTGGAGCAACAGGATTTTATAAACAGAGGGGTTACGTCATCATCAGAAGGTAAACAATTTTAATTAATTATTTATATTTTCAATAATAAAAAGAAGGAAACAATCAATTTTTATTATTAAAAAAATGTTTGTTTAAAACCAAAAAAAAAAATTTATTTTTTTTTTCTTTTCTTTTGGTTGACGAAACTTTATTACTTACTGTTGGTTGTTTGTATCTATAGGGATTTTTGTTTTTTTTTTTTTTTATTGTAGAAAATATTCCATGAGGAAATTTAAAGATTCAAGACTAGATAGAAAATAATGTAATAAAATTAATCATATTTATTGCTTTAATAGCGTCTTACTTTCTATCTTTATCATCAGTATAAGATCAGAAAATAAAAAAAAAAAAATTTTAATATTCTATTGGTTCGGGTCTCGTAGCTCATGGGTTGATTTTATTTTATTTTATTTTATTAAAAAAACTAAAATATTAAATCGTTTCTTTGAATTTTTTTAGCGTTTCGTATAATTTTTTATTTATAATATTAATACTAATAAACAAAACATGTAATATACCAAAAGGCAAACCAGCATCAGATTCGCTCTCTTCTAAACTATTTTATATATAATATTGTATTGTGTCGTCCTCTGCAGTGAATTAAAATTTATTTTGTTTTTATTTACGCATTCAATACAAAAAAAAAGAAAAAACTGGTGAACATGTTAGAATTTCTAAAAAAAAAAGAAAAGAAAAAATCATGAAGCGCCCAGCAAAGAAAACTATTATTATATAGAATCAGTTACAAGCTATATAACCCCCCGTTGCATATTTTTCTTAAAAACAATTTTACATTTATTTTATACAATAATAAAGCGAAAAAAAAACATTTTTTTTTTCTACTCTATTTTTAACAATATGCATGGAAAATCCATTCACATTTATTATTACGCTGTGTGTTGTAATAATATATTGTATAAGGAAAATGGACAGCTTGTATTCGTTATAATAAGAAGAAAAAAGCTTATGATTGTTTTTCCTGTATTTGTTTTGTCGTCGTCGTCGTTGTCCCTTTTTTTTTTTATTTTTATTCTATTGCACCATTCAATAACCTTTCTTGTTCCAAATGTTGCCCTTTTCTCCGTATATTATATACATCTTCTCTTGATTATTTTATTTCTTAAAGAAACAAAGAAAGGCAAAAAAAAAAAAAAAAAAGTTCATCTTCTCCATAATTCTTTACATCTTCCTTATTACATTACTGTAGACTTTAATTTAACTAGGATAAACGAGAAAAAGAATTATTATTATTATTGAATATACACAGTAGTAAACACTGTACTCTGTTGACAACGACAAAACAGCATATGAACAAGAAAATAGAACATTAGAAATTTATATATATATGTATATATTGGGTTGAATGAATGAAGCTTTCGTCATATTATATAAATATGTAGAAAGCTAACTTTATGAGTAGAATGTAATGCATTTAAATCTTTTTTTTTTTTTTTTTACTTACTTACACACACATATTGGCTGGCAACGTTGGAATATTATTTTACGCTTATTTCCTCTTATCAAAAAATGAAAAAGAAAAAAAAAAATAATAATAATAAACTTTATTTGCAACATTATTACTGTTGTCATGTTTTTTTATTTAGCTTTAACATTATTATATTCATATTTTATGCTTTTTTCTTTTTTGCTCTAACTGCACACGCAATGCATAAAGATGCCGGTTAAAAGCAAAAAGCAAAAAGAGTCTAAATTATTAGACAATTTAAAAGTAAAAAATTGTTAACATATATACGGCTAACAATAAATAGATATATATATATGGAGATAAAAAGCTTCTATTTTGCCAAAAAAGCAATTTTTACTCGTTTTATATATTTTTCAGCAACATTTATTTAAAAAATAAAAAAATAATAAAAATACAGAAAATGTGAAAATTCAATTCTGTGGTCCATCATAAGTTAAATTAAATTTAATTTTTTCCCATTTTTTTTTTTGTGTGTGTTGTATTTCGTTTTAATTTGTTGCTTAATCTGCAGAATTTTTAGTTTTTGTTAATTATTTCTCCCAAGTCTCCCAAGTTCTTCACAACCGTGTGTTCCCCCCTGTACACTCTAGCTAATTGTATTGACAAGGTCAAAATGCATGCAATAAAGTGAAGAAGAAATGAAAAAAATAAAAAAAAACAAGCAACAGGCTTTTTTTTTAATACACTGTGCTTAATGTACAAGTGATTGAGCTTTTTTGTTTTTACTTATTTAGATTTCTAATAGTTTGTTTTATTGATTGAAATTTCTATTACTTGGTACGGTCAAAATGATGATGATGAACAAAAAAAAAAATATTTCATGTAATGAAGGAGAATCTAGAGGATTAGTTTTATTTATTAAAATCTTTCTTCCATTCCACTGTGTGATATTTACTTGTATAGCTTTCTGTCGCTTTATGTATGCACAAATTTATTTAAATATAATAACGCAGCCATATAATAAACTAAATTTGTTTTTTGTGTATGCTTAGAAATAAATAAAGAAAATTATTATTATAATAATAGTTATTATTGACATAAAATAAAAATTGTTTTTAATTTATTTTAACATTATTAACACAAAAGAGATTTTGGTTAAAGAAAAAATATCTATCTGTATATCTGTTATCTCTGTTTATATCTGTATATAAATGTCATTCTTCATTTAAAATTATAATCAAAATGCAAAAAAATTATTTAATTTTTGCGTTTAATGGTTTTTATTTAATTTTTTTTTGTTATTTTTTCTTCCACAAAAGTAAATCATAAAAAAAAGGAAAAAAAAGAAAAGAAACTTTTGAAAATAGTAATGTAGGAAAAAATGTTATTTTTTTTTTCTTCTGAAAAATGAGAAATTTGAATTTATTAATTGCTTAAGTAATTACATTGGCTAATTATGATTGCAGATAAGAATTGTGAATAATTTATTTTAGTTATGGGTAAATCGATTTTAATAAATATGTGATGGAATTTTTTTTGATTATTTATAAGGTTTTTCGCTGCCTCCACACACCACTTTTGTACATTTTTTTAAATTAAAAACTTTAAAATATGCTTTTAATAATAATAATAATAATAATAATAATAATAATAATCTACCGTAAGTAAGACAACTCACCCAAAACGAGTTTATACAAAATAAATAATAATATTTTGTATGCGCTGTGCTGCTATGTGCTTGAAAAAGCATAAATAAATATCCGTTAATTACTGCAACACTACTTAGGTGTGAAAATGCGTTTATTTATCTACCTTAATTACAATTTATACTCATTATTTCTCTATGTTTTATATACAACAATAATAATAACAAAAAACTATGTCTGATCTTCATATTTGCAAGTCTCGACTAATTATTTATTTATTACATAATTTTTCCACTATTTATGTGTTGTTGACTCATTTTAATTGCCTTGTACTTTATTACATAATGCAGTTTTTTTTTTATGTAGATTTTAAATCTTTAATTATATATAAATATATATATATATTACATTGTTTTATTATTATATGCAATTTTGGCTAATCTCGAATAACATTTATGTGATTTATCGCAATTATTTTCTATTAAACAACAACAACCGAAACAATACAATAAAAAGTTATCAAAAAAAAAAAAAAATTATTTGTTTTTGTTGTTGGCATGATTTTACACTTGGTTATTTATTTTTTATATTTTTTGTTTTTGTTTTGTGTGGTGTGACCTCCACACTTTCAATCAACATCCCCCCCAATATTAAAACAAAAAAAAAATTAAACAAAAATTCATCCCTTATTTATATTAATTTTACATCCCATTACACAGTTAATTTTAAATAAGGCGTAGGTTTTATTATGTTTGGCTATTTAAAAATAAAAATGTATTTATAAATATATAATAATAATTCATAACATTTTATCATGATAAAAAATTTCTTATATGCGTTATGTTTGCGCGTATGTTTTTGTTGTTATAATTATTATATTTTTTGGTAGCAAAAAAACAAAAAAAAAAAATTGTCTTTAGTTTGTTAACAAAAAAAAATAAATAAAGGAAAAGGGAAAGGGAAAAAGAAAAGAAAATCTAAAATGAGGACAAGTAGGCAATTCACATTATGTCACATACATGGTAGAGACGAGATAACAAGATAGTTGAAGGAAATAATAATATAACAGCAGAAGTATTTTCTACTTTAATAATGGGGTGGTGGTTTTTCTTTTTCTTATTATCATTATTATTATTATTATTATTATTGTGGTAGTATTAAAGAGGTGGCCTTTTCGTTAAAGAAAAAGCAATTGAAAATGATATATGCAACTAGAAAATTATTATTTTCTTTAACTTTTTTTTTTTTTCACAGTCTCTCTCTTCTCTTCTCTTTTTTTTTTTTTTTTTTTTTTAATGAAAAATGTCTTAAATACTGTAATAAATAAATATTTAAAGAAGAAAATAAAGTAGAAATTTATCTATTTCTATTCAATATTTTTATTTATATATTTGCATTTCATTCATGTAAATTATTTATTTATTTATTTTTTTTTTTAATAAAGTTTTAGGTGAAACGACTATGTCTATATCTGATTTATTAGGATTAAGTAATCCTAGAGGATCGCTTCTTAATACACAAACGAATACATCGTTAACATCGACTACCCCATTTTCGCCATTATCAACAAATTCAACGCAGAATTCAATGTCGCCTGGTCTCTATATGCCATCAGCTAAGCCAATTGATTGGTACCAGGTTAGTAACTGCTGTTTTTTATTTAAAATTTTATTTAATATTAAAAATGGATGAAGAAACAAAGTGGAGAATGTCGTAATGATTAAATAAAAATGTTAATTCATACCATAAAGAAGACATCAATGAAAGTTAGATGTGTATATTAGGCAGGACGCCAAAATATTTTATTTTCATCTAATCTATTCATGATTTGGTATTCATGATAAACTTAAATTAAATATTCAAAAAAAAAAAAGAAAATTAGGTGGGGTAGATTAATATGATAAAAAATATTCATACGAATAATATGTACTTAGTAGTATTAGGATAATCATTGTTGTCTTATTCTTAATATATAACTCGATGGCTTTTTTTTTTTTTGAATACAAAAACAGTTTGACAATATCGGACAAAATGTCTCTACTCCATTGAGAATGCTTCAACGGAATTTGAGCTTTGATTGTCCACCACCTGTATCACCTAGTACACCATCATCTTTGTATCAAAGATCATTTCGTGGCTCGCCACAATTCGGGTAATTAAATTACATTATGTTTAAGAAATTTTATTACAAACAAAAAATTATTTTGTTTTATAATATTTGACTTTTTTTTGCTTTTCTTTCTATTTAGCAGTGAATGCAGTAGTCCGGGTACAACAGACCCACCGTTATTATTTGGATGTGTTTCGAGTCGTTCCAATTCACCAGATAGTGATAACAGTGCACTATCAAATGTTGATAATAATCTTGTTGATTTGATGGTTGGTGATTCGATTAATTGTGCATTTGTTTTATCTAATTTTCATTTAACATCATTAATGTTTTATTATAGAATTTTCTTACATTCAATCAAAATCAACACCAACAACAACAACAACAACAGCAGCAGCAGCAGCAACAACAATTGAATGCAATAACAAATGCTGATTTTGAATTAGCAAAATTACAAAATCTACAAGCATTGAATGCTTTAAATTTGTTACAACAACCACAAAATCAATTGCAAATGCCAATTCTCGGTTTGAATCAATTATTACAAAGTTATAGTCCAAATCAGGTATTTAATAAATTTATGAAGGTGGATTTTTCATTGTTTTCTATTTATTTTTTTTTTTTTTAAATATAATTTGAATTTAAATTTAAATTCAGATAAAAAATTGGCAAATACAACAAACACAGGCAACAAGCAGCGATGCTAATCTAGATCGTGCCGCACGTTTTCATAGATCGTCTGCGGCATTATTTGATGCTACATGTACTTGGCGCGGTATTTTACCACCACGATCACATAAAATGATTAATTTCTCGCCAAAGGTATTTCTTGGTGGTATTCCATGGGACATAAGTGAACAGTCACTTATTGCTGTATTTAAACAATTTGGTCCAATTAAGTGAGTATCCATGCGAGGAGCTTTTTTTAAAATGTATATAATGTGATATATTGATGTAATGAAATTTATAGAGTTGAATGGCCAGGAAAGGAACAGCAAGCAACACAACCGAAAGGTTATGTTTATATAATATTTGAGTTAGAAAAACAAGTTCGCAGCCTTCTAGCAGCATGCACAATGCAGGAAGGAAATTTACCAAATAGTGGAAATTATTATTTTAAAATATCATCGAAACGTATTAAAGCCAAAGAGGTAACAATTGTTTGCTTTAGCTTTATTTTCATTTACAAGTAAATAAATAAATAAATTCCCTTTTTGTTATAAAACAATAAAAAAATAACAAACAGGTTGAAGTTATACCATGGATTATAGCTGATTCCAATTACGTAAAATCAACATCACAAAAGCTTGATCCAACAAAAACAGTTTTTGTTGGTGCGTTACATGGAAAGTTGACTGCTGAAGGTTTGGCGATTATTATGAATGACCTATTTGATGGAGTTGTTTATGCAGGTTTGTTATTTCTTTCTTTTCTTCTCCCTTGTTGTTCAATGATATTAAAAAATATATTTGTACAGGCATAGATACAGATAAATATAAATATCCAATTGGTTCCGGTCGTGTCACTTTTAATAATAATCGGTCTTATATGAAAGCCGTCTCAGCTGCTTTTATTGAAATCAAATCAGCAAATTTTACAAAAAAAGTCCAAGTAGATCCATACTTGGAAGATTCATTGTGTTCAGCTTGTGGTGTTCAACACGGCCCATACTATTGCCGTGAGCTTACATGTTTCAGGTATAATCAAATTGTCATTAATATAAATTAAATATATATATTTAATATAAATTTTTTTTTTTTTTTTGTAATTTATAGATATTTCTGTCGTTCATGTTGGCAATGGCAACACGGAAGTGATCCTTCTTATCGTAATCATAAACCGTTAACAAGAAATTCTAAATCACAAACAATAATTGGTGTAGGACCACAACAGCAGCAGCAGCAACAGCAACAACAGTCGCAACAGCAGCAAACAACACATCAGCAGCAGCAGCAACAACCCTCAACAAATGCATACCAATCTTAAGTAATTAATAAAAAAAATTTACAGCAGTAAGTTTTGAATTTAAAAAGATTTAATTGGCTGGCTGTAAAGTAAATGTGTTTTTTGTATGTTAATGTGTCTAATGTGTGGCTGACGAATAATATAAAAAGATATAAATAACTCAAAATACAAATTTATTACATAAATAAATTAACAAAACAAAAAATAAAAATAGAAAGGAAAACATTTTGAGCTTAGTAAATAAATTTTAGAGAAAAATAAAAAAAAAAAAACTATACACAAATGAAAAAAAATCCTTACAATTTAGGGGTAAAAATGAATGAAATGGTCTTGTGTGACAAAGCGCCGCAAGTAATCACAACAATAATAATTTTGTTACACTTAAAAAAAAGAAAAGTAAAGAAAAATTGATAAAAAGAGAGAAAATCTTTCCATTTGCTTGGAACAAATTTAGTAAATTAATTGTTTTTTTTAAAGAAACTAGGAAGGATGGATCAGTGAAAAGAAATTAATATAAAATCTATTTTTTAACGAATTACGATTTTGTTTTAAAATTATTTATTTATTTTTTTTTTTTTTTATTTTAACCAAAGTGAAGGCATTTTAAGAATTTTTTGTTTGTTTTTTTTTTTTTCGAATTTTTATTTTCATTACATTTCGGCAAAATTTTTTGATAAATATTCCCCCATATATAATCACAATATTTGTGATTAAATGTGTGCCACTTTTAAATAATTATTTATTTATTTTTTTTAATTTTTATAAAAGCTAATCATTTTGTTGTTGTAGTTAATGTGAAAAAATACAACACTGAGTGAGAATGTATTTAAATAATAAAACGGGAAAAAAAAAAATCTATTTCTCTTTATATATGTAACAAAATTTATTATTGGAAAATCGAAAGAAAAGGAGAAGAAGAAGAAGACCATCTTCTGAAATTTTTTTTTTTTTTTTTTTTTTTAATTTTGATGGATTGCCTTTTAAGACTGTAATAAAAAAAAAAAAACAAGGAAAAAAAATGTTTTAATCAGTCACAAAAAGAAGAAATTTTAACCTAGGGTTTCAATACCAAAAATAATAATAATAATAAAAATTATATAAATTAATAATAAGAAGAAGAAGAAGATGAAGATGAAAAATTTAATTATTTAAATAACTTGAAATATGTTTATTAATTTTTCTTATAGTTATTTTGAAATTGGTTTTTATGTTGCCACAATAATTATATTTATATATATTAAAATACAATTTACATCTCTTGTTATATACAAAAAAAAAAAACAAACATATGTATATAAGGGAGGTATGTAATGAATATATAAGTATATATATATATATATATATATAATTTTATGTCAGCTTTTTTAAGTTCCTAATTAATGAAAAAACACACAGACTAAGTTCTATTGTCTACAAACGTTTATCTTTATTATATTATTAATATTATTTTTTTTTTTTTTGCTCTCTGTTTTAATTACATGTTATAATTACTCGTTATATATAATTATAACATATTTAATTATTTAATTTTGTTACGATAAAAATATATTTTTAAGAGAATTTATTAATTTTTTTTTTTTAAGCATATTTTTTTCTCTTTCATTTTGGGTATAAATGGTTAAAATTGTGTTAAAATAGACTGAAATATATATAAAAAAAATTTGTTAATATTATTAAATTTATTATAAAAGCAAAACCAATTTAGTCAATAATATTTAGCACAATTAAACCATAGAGATGAGAAATGTGTATTAAAAAAAAAGAAAAATTTAATTATTGTTTTAAAATACAACTTTGGGTTTATTAATTAATTATTTGAAATTAATTCTTTTTTACTCTCTGTATAAAATATTGTTTATACCTCTTTCAATTTACTCTTTATTTTAAATAATTAAATAATAATTGATTTATTAATAATAATAAACCCAAAAAGGTATTTTCATAGAACCTTATTAATATTAAAGTAGTTTAATCCTTATGTATACTAAAAATTTATATATAATAGAAAAATGCTATATAAAAAAAAAAAAAAATAAAATAAATAAAAAATTGTATGTATATGTTATAAGAAAAATTAAAAAAAAAAATTAATTAATTAAATTCCAATATAAATGGATTTAATTAATTTAATTTCTGGCGACAACCCTGGCGAAAACGTTTAAACGGATTTATGATTTACGGTTTCTGGTTCCAATTTTTTTTTTTTTTTTTTTTTTATATATAAATTTATTTTTAATTTTAATATTTAATTTATATTTATATGTGAACAATAATATCAATAACAGAATAATTATTATTTATAATTAATTAACTGATTAATTAATTGAAAACTGATTAATGGATATCACTGTTCCTTAGAAGCTTTGAAAGCGAATTTATATTTATTACCATAAAAAGAGAAAAACATTTCTTTTTTTTTTTTTGTTTTCCCCCCAATAATTTCTTTTTTATAACCTAATTAATTTTTGATTATAATTAAAATTAAGAGAAAAAATAAATTTGAATATAAAAGCAAAAAAAAAGTAAAAAAAAAAAAATATTAAAAACAATTAATTAATTATTAATGTCTTTCGTTTTTTTTTTTTTTTTGTTTTGTGATAATTGTGGTGTTTATAAAAAAATGTTTTTATTTTTAATTAATTACATGAATTTTATTATTTATTTACTATTATTTTAATTATAAGATCTCCGTGAATGGGATATAACTAAAAATTATGGTACTTAAGTGGAATTTACATAGAATATATTTACTTAAGAAGAGAATTTTATTATTTTTTTTTTATATTTTTTAATTAATTAATCTTTTTAATTGATCTGAAGATAAATTTATTGAATTATTTTAACCAAAAAAAAAAAGAAAAAAACGCAAAGAAAAACTTTTTTAACCACAATTTAAATTTAATTTGTTTTTTTTTTTTTAATTAATTAAAATAGAGAGAGAGAGAGATTGTGAGATTTGTCCATTTTTTTTTTTATTGAGGCTTAATTTTTTATATAATTTTAATTAAATTAAATGTGATTTTTAACAATTAATTATATATTATTTTCCATTTTTTTTTTTTTTTAACTAAAAAAAAAAAACTAATTAATTAATAAGTATAAAATTAATGAAAACAAAGAAAAATGACTTAAATATGAAATTATTGACAATACATTCCAAAGATTTTTTAATTGTTTAATTTTTGTAACATGTATTTCCGTTAATTATTATTATTTTGTTTTTTTTTCCCCCCTTTAATTTTTATTTATAAACAAAAGATTGTTTTTTATAATTTATTTCCGTTTTAATTCGGAAAATCATTTTCCAACATTTAATTAAAAAAAAAAAAAAAAAAAATGTGTGGATAGAATTTTATAGTCATATATTTACATAGATTGATATATGTATATTTTAATATAAATAAATTTTACAAAAAATTATCCTTTTTTTTGTAGAAGAAATTATTATGAGAATATTAATAATAATAATAATAATAATAATAATAAAATTGATAATAATTTAATAATAATAATAATAAAGTTACGTGCGGTAATAATATCAAAAATTAATAATAAAACAAACTGCATTCCCACTTAATTCTCTCTATGTAATTTTGCGATCATATACATAAATTGATCCATATTATGGTTTAAATAATTAAAACAATGATATAAAAATATTTTAATTATAATAAATAAATAAATAGAGAGTGTATGGGGTGGGTGTATGCATTGTATGTATAATAATTTATGCGTGAATGTGTCCCATTTTTATTTTTTAATTAATATTAATATTGCCTATGATTTTTAAAAGAAAAAAAAAAATTAATTAACATAGAAAACGTAATTAAGTTATAATTGAAGCTTTAAGATTTAATTTTTTTTTTTTTTTTTTAAATAAACGTATTACTACTACTACTAATTAACTAATTAACTAACCTACTACTACTACTATGCAATGAAATTTATTAATCAAAAAAAAAAAAAAAAAAAAAAACATTTTAATAAAAAAAATATTATTATTCTCGATAAAATAAAGTTTTATTAATTAAATAAAAAAAAAAGCTTCAGTGACAAACTTAAACTCAAAAGTAATTAATAATTCTATAAATATTATTATAACTTAAACCAAAAAAAAAAAAGAAATTCTTTTATAGCCTCCAAATTTTAACTAAAAAAAACCATTTTAAAATATTAAATTTAGTTTTTAAATGGAATTGAAAAAATTAAACTAAAATTAAAACTAAGAGAAACAATCAGATTTTTGTTTGTTGTTTAGATTAAAAACAATTTTAGTGAAGAAGAAGAAGAAGGAGAAGAAGTAGAAAACGAAGATTAAAGATGAAAAAAAAAAAATAATAATAATGTAAATAAATAAATAAAAAAAAAAATAATTAAATATGTGTCTCTCTCGTAGGATAACTTTTATATTAAACTAACAGAATTAATGTCTAACAAAAAATTTGTCTTAAAAACTTTTTATGTTATGTTTTTTTTTTTTTTAATTATTTTTTCGTCTTTTTTGCCTGTAACATTTATCTACAAAAAAAAAAAAAAAACAATTTTTTTGTTGTTTTTAAAGAATTTTTAACAAATCTGAAAGAATTTAATTGAATTAAATAAAGAGAAATAAATTACTTTACTTTAACCACCACAGCTAACAGCTAACTAACCACACCAACCCCCCCAAACTGAATTAGAATGAATTTTAAACGTTTCTTTTTTTTTTTTAATTATTAATTCTCTCATTTAATTAAAACGATTTGAATCACACACTGGTTGTTGTTTTTTATTTTCTATTCTCATAACTTTGTTGTTATAAAAATTAAATTGGATGTTAAAGTTAATAAGATAATAATATCACAATAAATTAGATGAAAGTAAATTAAGTTAAATAATTAAATTAAATTAAATTAAATTAAAAAAAGAAGAAGAAAAATATGCCTTAAACACCGTGAAGTACAAAAAATTTTTATGGTGTTTCTCCACTTAATTAATTCCTTTTAGCTACCATTTCGTATATTCATATTTTTTTATTTTTTTTTTTTTTTCTTAATTTTTAATTAATCATAAATGTAGCAACATTTTAATTTTATTATTATTGTTTTTTTAATTAATTAAACAAAAATTGTGCTTTGTTTTTTCATATAACTATGTGTGATTCAAATAAAAATTTCATTAATTTCTTCAATCCTTTTCAATGTTTCGTAATTTCGTAAAACCGCAATAAATATAACAATTAATTAATTAACTTATACTATAATTGTTTTAATTAATTTATACATTTATTTTCCATTTGTTTTTAATTAATTTTTATGTTTTTAGATATAAAAATACGTAAACAAAAAATTGCCTTTTTAGAAATTGCAAGATGAATAATATATTTAAAAAATGAACATTTTATTGCCTTTTTCATTGTTTTTAAATAAATATAAAAAGTTAATAAATTAATAATAACTATTAATTAATTTATTAATAAAAAAGAAGAAGAAGAAGAATAAAAAAATATTAATAATTATTTGTTTGTTACATATAAAGATAATAAAGATAACATACAAAACGACGACATATAAAATTATATCTCGAGCCTATCGGATTAATTAAAAAAAAAAAAATTGATTTTTTTTTTATCCTTTTTTAGAAAAATAAGAAAATTTAATTAAATTTAATTTACAAAAAAAAAAAAAAAAAACAAAACAAGCATAAATAAGGTTAGGATTTAATTTAATTTAATTTTTATTTTTCCTTTTAAATCATTTTTGTTTTATTAACAAAAACCAATTAATTAAACAGAGCAGAGGGGTGTTTTTTTTTTTTTTTTAATAGGGTTTAATTTTTAAAGTAAAATTTGTTTAATTAATTTTTGTTTAATTAATTTTTATAACTTAACTGGCCTTAATAGTTAATTAATTTTAATTGAAATTTTAATTTTTAAACGTTTTTTTTTTTTTTTTTTTTTAATAAGTTTTTGTTTCTTTTCATTTTAAATTAAAAATTTTAAAAACCAAACAAAAAAATGAAAATTTATCATCAATGGAAAAATATATTTTAAAAAGAAATATATAACGTGTGTGTGTGTGTATATGTGTATGTATGTGCAATGTTAAGCTTTTATATATATAGTAATTAAAGAATTAAAGAAGAAGAAGGAAAGAAAAGAAAAATTATTATTTCGAATAAGGTGGGGAAGGAAAATACCAATTTCAATGGTGGAGAATTTTTTTTTTTTTTTTATAGTAAAATATTATAGATAGAGATGAGGATGAATGGGATTCCTTATAACAACACTTATAAACAAATACCTGTATATCGTTAAACAAACAATAATAAAAAAAAAACACACACACACACAATGAATTTTCTTAGAAAAGAGAATTAATTAATTAATATATTAATTAGAAATTTTGTTTAACATAGACCAGATTGACAGATTTGTTGTTACAGAAAAAAAAAAAAAAAAAAAAAAAAACAGATGCATAGTCAGATATATGGGGATCAGTCATATAAAACTGAAAATTTAAATTAAAATAGAAGGTTTATATATAAATATATAAAAAGAATTATAGATTAGCCCAAAGATTATATTCTTAAAAAAAAAAAATACAAACAAATAATAATACTTGTTTAATCATTATAATACAAAATAAAAAAATAATAAATAAAAAACTTTTTAAACGAAAATAATAATAATAATAATAATAATATAATTAAAATATGTTAATGACAAAACAAATATATATGAATTCTGTATACATAAAATAATAATAATAATAATAATAGAAGAAAAATTTATTCTAAAATATCTACTAATATGTAAAGTAAAGTAAAGTTAAAAAAAAAAAGAAAAAAAAATAT
The DNA here is from genome assembly GCA_961205885.1 of Ptychoptera albimana. Lineage (NCBI taxonomy): Eukaryota > Metazoa > Arthropoda > Insecta > Diptera > Ptychopteridae > Ptychoptera > Ptychoptera albimana. Next base: position 12,261,417 of record OY540805.1, read on the forward strand.
AAATGACAATAGCCAATAATATATAATCCATTATTACATACTTAAATAATAATATTAATAATCTTTATAAACAAAAACCAAAAAAAAAAAAAAATAATGAATTACGAATTAATTAATTAATTAACAAAAAATAAAAAAAAAAAACAAATACAGTGTCAAAAAAGGAGCATATAATTATTATTATGGAAAATTATTATTATTTATGTTCTTTTTAATTGTTAATTCTATAAAATTAATTAACCAAAATGAAGATAAATTTTTTTTTTTTATGTTTAAAAAGATATGAAGAAGAAGAAGAAGTTGATGATGATGAGAAATAAAGTTTTTAATGAAAAATAAAATATTTGCAAAAAAAAAAAAAAAAAAATTGTGTTTTTTTCTTGATAAGGAATTTCTTAACCACAGATTAATGAATTTATTTTCTTTTAGTAGTATCTTTGGTTTAAGGTTTCTTTTACAAACAATGGAAAGTGATAATGATAAAGTAAAACGGCTCTGACTGTGAAAGTATTCAGTTCTGCTTCTGGATCGCCCCTTTTATTTTATGGCGCTTTAAACTGTTGATTCTGTATTAATTGAGGCATATAATGTTGTCTGGAACTTTAAACAAAAAGGTTATCCTATTAAAATTAAAGAAGAAAAATTACCGACCAATTATAAAATAATAACTTCATAGTTTCATCCTGGATTTGTTTAAAATCGGAACGTTTTTGGAGCAATTAATTTTACAAATCAAAAATATTTTTATAATGTGAGGTTGCCATTAATCATTCTGTTAGGAAAACATTTAAACTTGGCGTTGAATTTCCATCTTCGGTAGATTTTCCAATGGCAGAGAATAACTTACCCATTTCGTGTTTGATTGCACCGAAGTTTATTCATTATTAAACCCGGACTATATAGTGAATTAAACAGAACTGAATAAGCCCTAATTAAGCCGTATTTTCGCTATAAATAATCGTAATCATCATTGAAATTCGGTGAAATGTAAAAAAAATGAATTCCGTGTAAATGTGTCGCAAAGGTATTTCTTTTTCAAAATGTTTTTCTTTGTAATACGACTATGCCTTTTTGTAATAATACGATGGATGGATGGACGGTAAACACCAACTTTTATAACAAACAAATAAAATTACAAAAAGCATTATTCGTAATTGCAAGACACAAAAATAAAAATTTATCAGGTTATCATCACAAAGCTGCAAATGTCTAGTGTGCGGTGTCAACTACTTGAGAAACATTTCACATTTTGTAGAAAAGTTAAAAAAAAAAAAATCATAAAACAAAACTTTTAATGAAGCCATATTTTAGTGACTGGCAAAATATTTTAAGTATATTTAACTTGGGCTAGTAAATTTGTGTAAATGAAATTTTAACAGAAAATACAAAGGGCTGTGTTTTTTTGAATACACAGTGAAAACAAGTTTATGGGTATGCTAAACTAATTATTATTCATGTCAGTAAATATTTTTTGGAAAATTAATTAAAAAATCCCTCATTTTCCCCTCATTCCTTTCAAACATTTGTATATTCGATGATTATTAAAATTTAGAAAATATTCATTATTAATAGGGGAAACAAAAAACACAAACTTTTCCATTTTTTTTTTTGGTCACGAATTTAATTACAAATTTTATTACACATTAAAATTATGTATTTTGATTTTATATTAATATTAATATTAATTAAGCTATAAAACAATTAATATTATGTTTCTAGTTAATTATTTGACTTTGTTAAGTAATTATACGATTTAAAATTGTTTTGACAGTGTTATAAAAAAAAAAAAAAAAAAAAAATGGAAAAGAAATGCAAATTAAGAATGACAATAAAGAATGATTTATTTGAAAAGATTATATTTGCTAAATGTTAAATTAAACACAAAAATTGCTAACAATATAGATATAATAATAGAAATGTTGGAAAACATTAACATTATAATTGACCTGTTGATCTATGAGTCTTGTTTCATTATGATTTATAGAAAATAAACAATTAATTACGCCTCCACAACTATGTGTTTTTTTTGGGTTAAATAAGGGGTTTAATTTAGGTCTGTCTGTTAAATAATGTAATCAATAACCCAAAAGATAAAAAAAAAAAAATAAAAAATCTACAAGTAAATAAAACACTTTTAGACACAGAGTCGTTATTAATAGTATTGTCGCCTAATAAAAACGATACAGGGTGAATAATAAAGCACTGTAAGCAGAGTTAAGGTACGTCTCGTACATTCCTTACGTTATTTTAATTTGGTGAAACCTGTAGCCCAGGACGAAGCTTAGCAAACCTTTAAAAAAAAAATGAAATTACTTTGGGGCAATCCTTCGTTTTTACTTTAAAAGCGTCGCAGTCCTGAATACTAATATAAACATGCGCTCGACTCTAGGAAAATGTTTTCCAATTCAAATTTCTATTAAAACTTTTTAATACTCAAGTTTTGTTATACTAATTTATGCGGTTTTTTCTATAGGTGCTTTAATCACGAGTAACGAAACAGAATCAAAGTAAGGTTTTATGATCAGAAATTCCATACGCAAGATTTTAGAACATCCAGAGAGCCTAAATCGGTGTTTTTTTAATATTATTGCTATTTTATATGTTAGGATTGACATGATTAGGATTTATAACAGAAATACTACCTAGAATGGGATTTTAAGTATTTGAGGTAGCTAGTTTTAGAGGATTAAATATTAAATTTGAGATGAAAAATTTTTTATTTCATCAAGATTCGCTTTTAAAAGTCGTCTTGATATTTCGCGGTACGTACCTCAATGTTGGCTGTTTACCAGTATGCAATTAGAACCGTTTAGCGTTGAATAAGCGCTGTAGAAGACAACTTCGTTAACTTACCTAAAGCCACGGTCCTGCTTATAGTGCTGCTAAGTAATTTGAAGCATAAAAAGATTTATTTATAATAATCTTCCGAAAAGTAATTTAGTTTTTGTTTCTCATAATTAGCATAGAATTTCTCCTAACACACACTTGTTTCAAAAGGGATTTCGTCAAAGCAATCTCTTATTTTGTAGAAATAACATGAATAATGAATGGATTTTTTATTTAACAAAAGATAAGGAAAAAAATATTTTAATATTAATGATGACAATTACGTTTACAAGGTTTATAAAGTAGACGGATTATAATGCCTGTGTACTGTGCGGTGGTTGTCTGTCACAATACAGATACAATTATTTAATAACTGTGTGACTTGCATATACATCTTGTTAAAAAATATTTATCCTAGTTTGTCCTTATTATACTTGTGGAGTAATTGTTTCAAATCTGTTTTTCTTTTTTCTTTTAACTTTCATTATAAAAGCCCTAGAAAATGTGATAATTAAAGATAAAACATAGGCAAATACATCGCTGCATTTGATGATAAACACAATTATTCTGTGGATTAATAAAGTATTTTTATATTATGTGAATTATACTGCTTCAGAAATTGTGAATTTAGTTCTAAAACAGGGAATTTTTAAATGGGAACAACCCAACAATTAGAAAATAAGCAAAAACCATAAAAGTGGAATAAAAAATTTATTTTTAAGTAACTGAATCATCATTAAGTTTAATGTATAGGAGTCGTACATAATTATAGTAAAAGCTATTTGCTTTGTAAATATTTAATTCATTACAATTCCGGAAGTTAAGATTTATTCAAATGATCTGAATACAGAAAGTACTTAGATTATTATTTAATTGTTGGCTTGAAAAGGGGTAACGGAGTTCTAATTGATAATTTCATGCTTTCAGGTAGCTCCGGAGCATGTAGTTTAAACCATGCCAGTTTTTTTCGTGTGGCCCTCATTTGCATGAAAAATGTGCAGCATTCAAATTTCTAGCCATTCTCTCCAATATTTATGTTACAATGCTATAATTCATACACTTTGAGCACCGCATCGTATTGCTTAACGCTTACAAAGCTAATATTCAATTATATCTGCGGCACTTGATAGCTTTGGATTGTGTGATAGTTTTGGAAATGCGTCCCGAAGTGTTTAAAAGGTTGGATACCTATGGTTTAAACATAACTCCAACAAAATATTTTTAAAATGTGTTTAAAAACCCTTTAAAGAGTTAAATATTTAGTTGGAGAATCATCAAAAATAAAATAAATAATAATAAGAGAGAAATTTTGTTGTTTTAGAAGATATCGAAAAATTTGATAGAACATCGATAACAACTTAATTACTTATGATTTTATTTTACACTCACCCATTAATTTCAGAAAAATGCAATTCATTACAAATTATGTATACAAAACAATTTTTATTTATTTAATAATTAATCAAATTCATGCATAAAAAAATTATTGCAAAGCAAAAAAACATAATTTTTTTCCTTTTTTTTTTATTCAGTCTGCCCTTTTATTGGTAAATTAATTTTTTTTTTAATTAATTAATTAATATACATTATTATTATTATAATTTTTTTCCTTTTTTGTATTTAAAAACAAATAAAAAAAAGTCATTTAAATATATTACATTCGTACGTTACAATAAAATCGAAATTAATTGTCTTTATCAAAAGTTTTTAGTTTTTATTTAGAATTTTTACGTTAAAATGATGATGGCGGCGTACGTAATCGACTAGAAAATTGCATTTAAAAAGAAAAAAAAAAACATTAAATATTATTTACATAAATTATATATAAAAGGCACAATTTTCTTATATTAAATTTTTAAAAATACCATATATGTATGTAATATATGCCGGCCAATTTTATTACCCGAAATTATTTACAATATTTACAATAAAATTTCATTATTCAAATTATTTAATATTTTTTTTAGCAAAATATTGATATAAACCAATAAATGATGATATTGTACCAAGTAATCCAATATGCCATGTTTGCATTTTACCACCCCATAAATAACCTTTTGGTAATGAGTTACCAGCCTGTAGTAAATCTAATGTTAAACGTACAACCGATATCATTTCCATTTGTTGTTTTACTAATAAACGATTAATTGCGGCACTATATTAACAGAAAAACCAAATTAAAAATTCAAAATTCAATAAAAACAATTTTTTTGATTGATTTTTTTTTTTTTTTCTTTCTTTTTTACATAATTATATTTAACGTATCGACATTGATTGATTTATGCTGTGGAAATTTTTTTTGTTTTTTGTTTATCAAATGATTATAATTAGCAGCAGATTATTAAATAAATAAAAAAAAATATTACGTTACCATATTTTATTAATTAATTAATTAAAAAAAAAGAAAAAATAATAATAATAATCTGCTTATCGTGTGTGTAATTATTATTAGCGATAATGATAAATAAAAATTAAATCAGGATAATAAAGAATAAAATGTGTTTCTTATCATATGATTCTTGTACGGTATAAATTTATACGGTATGCTGCTGATTTTTTATTTTTTATTATTCAATTAAAACATTACATAAAACAACTGGATTAAACTATAAGCGTTTCACAAACTGTTTATTTTAATGCATAAAGCGCAACCCTTGGAAATGTCACATTTAAAAAAAAAAAATTGTGAACTACGATTGATTTTTTTTTTTTTTTTATTCTATTTATATTGTTGATTGTGAATAAAATTAATATATTATTAATTTATTTTAATTTAAAAATTTAATTTTAATTCAAAATTGCAAATAAACTATTCGTACAACAAACCGAAAATTGTAATGACATTTCAACGCAACGCAACGGAACGTAAAATTTGAACTTTATTGTATTCGTTTTTTTTATTTTCATACGTTGGCCGCGTTTTTCTTGTGTTCGCTGCGATGATTGAGGCATAAATTAAATTAAATTAAAAATCTATTGAAAAAAAAAAAAAAACAACAACAACAACAACAATAATTTGAATTCTTATTGAAATTGCAATAATACAAAAATCGGCATTTTATCTGGCAGCATAACCATTGTATAATTATGTAACACAAAAAAGAAATAAACATAAAATACCGGTAGATAAGAAAACAATTTCAAATGTAATAAAAGTGCTTTAAATTCCTTTTCATAACGTAATTATAATAATAAAAAAAAAAAAAAAACCACCGAGATTTACTATTTAAATAAAACATAAAATCAAATCAAGTCTGTTAAAATAAAAATTAAGCTTCGATAAAACTAAATAAACTACATACGTAAATAAATTTAATTAAATATATATAATAAAAAAAAATAAAAATAATAATAATAATTACCTTGATTCATTTTCTATTTTATCAATACAACTTTTATGTTGTTCCATTATTGTTATACAGCGAATTGTTCTACAAAAAAAAAATAACAAAATATTTATTAATTTATCAATATTAATAAAAAAAAAATTATAATAAGAAAACAATATTGATAAAAAAAAAAACAAATATTTTATTTTAATAGAATTAAAATTATATAACGTTTCGTTAATTAAATCACGACTTAAAACCTTTTTGTTTTGTTTTTTTTTTTTTTTAATTTATTAAAGCAAAGAAATTAATTTTAATCATAACTAAGGAATATTAAATAAATAATTAATCCATCTAGAAGTAAAAAATGTGCGGCTTGGTATTTAATGCATGGAAATAAAAAAAAAATTTTTTGAATACAGTACGTTCTTGTTATTAATTACTAATTAGTTCGAGTATTTTAAATGATTACTCACTTAATTAAATTAATATAGATTGATGCAACCCAGCATATTGTATTTAAAACATCCCATTTTGTTTGTTCTTTCATTGTAACTAAATTATGTTCAGCAAGCCAACAGATTTTATCAATTGGATAATAGATATGATCAACAATATTTCCTAGTAAACCAAGTGCTGACATTGTTCTATCTGGTTCCTATTTATATAAAATAAAAAAAAATAAAAAAATGAGAAACTTTCATTCAAAATTTGTATTTTCTATAGAATTTTACCTTTCCACCAAATCCAAACTCCAAAGTATATCGTAACATTGGTAAATCATCTAATAAACGTAATGTTGCACGGGTTTGTGACATTAACGAACTAAATTTACCTAATTTTTTTGATACATCTGGTTCATTTATGTAATAACAGGACGCCAATTTTGTTGTATAACATAGTGTTCGGATTATCTAGAATATTTATAAAGAAAAACCATCATAGATTTCTTATAAATTTCAATACATATTAGCTATTAAAGCGATAAACCAATAAAACAACACGGAAATAAAATAAAAAAATATATAAATATTTGATCAGTGGTTTCAGTGAATGCCAAGTCAAATATTCTAGTAATTCAGGTTTATATTAAATGTTTTTAATTTACATTCAACGTGTTTTATGTTTTTTATTTTGTGTATGAATTTAAAACAGAAAGTGAAAGTATTTCGGTTTCAGTTTAAATTTATTACGATACTGAATAATTAATTGATTAAAAAATATCCACGTTTAACATCTACTAGCACACAATAAATAGAACAAAACATTATTATTCAATAATTAATTAATAATTCATTATTCTATTGATTATAATTAATTAATTAATTACTTCTTTTTTTTTTTTATTAAAAAAAATTCGTTGAAAATTCAATATTTTATGCATTATAACAGAAAAACTGTAAATAAAAATTGATGTTCTATTGTGGAATAAATAATTCCTATTTTTATACACTTTATAAGGATTTTAATTACCTTATCTCGTCCAGAATATGTATCCAACATATCACACACATCATTTAATGCTTTCGACATTATTTATTATAATTAACAACTTTTACAACTTTAAACTAAATGACAATAATTTTATAAATTATTATAAAAACTAATAATTAGATTTTTATTAAAATATTAAATAAATAGATTTCTTTAATTATTTATTTTTATGTTTTTGCATTATAATACTTTGGAATTATATTTGTAATGAAATTTACTTGTTATAATAATAAAACACATATATGTACTGTACAACCAGCTGGTATCTGACACTGACATTGACAGTTCGTTCGACTTTTGTACATTTTTGGATTCATCAATAAACTTATAAAAATATATAGAGAATGTTTCGCACAATTTTTAAACTTTTTTTATAATTTACATATTTATTTTCAATTATCAATACATATTAAATAAATTTTATGAATTCATAGCTTTTACTTTTAAACATTTATAATAACTTAATTAAATACGTAATTAAAAGATTTTTTTTTTGATGAATACAAATTGAGCAACAATTAAAGAAAAACGTAAAATGGTAATGAATGGACTCAATAATAATTTTACAAACTGTCAAAATATTTTGATATTTGTATAGTTATGTCAATTGGAAGCTATGGCGGAAGCTGTGAAACGAAATCTGCATAATAATAGTAATAATAAATCAAAAAAATCTAGAAATGAAACAATAAGATCAGTATTAGAAACATATTTAAAACAACGAAATTATTTGGTAGATAATTTATATTATTTATTATACAATTTTGTTTATTGCCATCACATTAGTTACATAACCTAAAAATTCATTTATGTATTTTATAATCTTTTTTAGACTTCTGATAAATTTCGTAAAACTGATCTTGTATTATCACAAGATGTGGATGAGAAAATTATGAGTGCTTTAGTGGAAGATGAAGTGTCAAAATGTAATTCATTTCGTTACTCAAATGTGTTTGGCGTTACAAATAATCCAAATCAGGTCGATCAACAGTTTAGCAAGTAATGTCTTAAATTTTTTGTAAACAAATTTAATTGTTATATTTTAACAAATTTATTTTATCTATGGTTTCAGGTTAAAAACATTTATAGAAGCGCAAATAAGTATAGTAAAAAAAGAATTAGAAGCGCTATTACCACCTCTTATGTGCCATTTGTATATTGAAATGCTAAAAGGGAAAGACAATGGCCCAGCAATTGATTTCTTAAAAAAATTTGCAAATATTGTAGCACCAGTAGCTAATACTAGTAGTCCGCCAAATCATAAAATAAATGGTAGTTCTATTGTTGCAGTATCAAATGAAGAATCAACGCCAGGTTTAGCTAATGGGACACCACAAATTGTTTTTCTAAATGAAAATATAGTTACTAATGATTCAGAAAATCATTCTACAAGAAACGCCTTTAAAGAATTGATAGAAGTATTATCAACAACTATTCGTATACAAGATATTGAAACGAAACCATTAATTGTTGATTTTCGTTCAAATAAATATCCCGTAAAAATATCAACATACTCATCGTATTTGTTAAAAAAATATTTAGCACAGCATGGACATATATTAATATTACAAATATTTCAATTGTGGTTTCACTTTGATTTAACAATTGATGAAGTAAATGATGATATTGAGTTTGATGATGATGAATTTTCAAATATATTATTGAATCAAGAGGATCACAATGATTTAATGTATTCGTTGACATTGCATGAGAATACTTATAAAAGTTTAATGAACAGTAGTGCTATATGTAATGAAACAGTTAATTATAATTTATTGGATAATAGTTTAACGGATGAAATACAAGTAATAGCAAATACTAATGATGTACCAATAAATTCAACATCTAATAATAATAATACTACCACCAATTGTAATAGTTTAACTATGAATAATAATACAAATAATAAAAACAATGATACAGTTACTAATTTAGACAATAATACAAATGTTGATGATATAACAAGTGTAGATAATAGTAATACAAATTATGATTCAATTACGAATATAGATAATAGATTTAATTTTAATAATACTAATCAAATACAATTAAATGATATTTCAAATTTAGATTATAATTGTACAGCGTTTGAAGTTAATTTTACAAATGTTTCTAAAATTGATGGTTTTGGTGATTTAAATGTGAATATTAGTCGTACAACATTTGATGATGTTATAACCGATTTTAATGAGATAACATGCAATGAAAATAAAACGTCTTTGGATGATGCTTCAAGAAGTTTCGCTGATGCAGAAAGTATTGTGAATTCAACTGCAAATATGCAAAACCTTGATAATATTACAAACATTGAAAATATCCCAGATATTGATAATATAACAGATATTGCAGCAATTGATAATTTAACAAATATTGATTATAATACAAGTATTGGGGATAATATGGAAAATATTGATTATAGTACAACTGAGAAGAGTTCAATAAATATTAACAATACAACAACAGCAACAACAATAACAACGACAACTGGAATAAATGAATGCACGGGTGGAAAATCTGAAAATTTAACAAATAATGAGAATACGGGAAATATTGAAAACATAAATGTTGATTTTAATACAAATTTTGATGAAATAACTGAAAATAATCTTAATAATATTGAAAGTACATTAAATACAAAAAATGCAACAGGTATAGATGATAAAAAAATAAAAGATTTTACAAATCTTAAAGATGCAACAAACATAAATGATAAAACTAATACTGCAGATACTAGCACAGGGATTATTGATAGTATCACAAATGTGGATGATTTGCCAATTATTGAGAATATTAATTTTAATACAAGTATAGAGAATAATAGTAATGTTCCCAATATAATTGATATTAATTATAAATCAAATGTTGATCCAATAATAAATCTTGATTATGATAATGTTGAGGATTTAACAAATATAGATTTGCCTAATATAACCATTGATAGTAATACAATAGATGATTTAAGAAAAAAGACTGATTTCCTAACTGCGTCCCAAAAGAAATTAGATAAATTTAAAACTTCAATAGCGAAATTAAATAAATATCAGTTACCTGTAAGAGTATTAAATATAGTTAATTCCGATAACTCGTGAGTTTCGTTTTACTATTCTTGTCCCAAATATTCTAGTTATTTTTTAATTTACTTATGGCATTTTTGTTTTTAGATTATCGGCAGCCAGTGTTGATCCGCATGAGTGTCATATAGCTGGAGCATTTGAAAATTCAACAATATGCTTATGGTCAATGAATAAAAGTATTTATAGTGGTCGTAAACCATATTTAACGTATGATCGAAAGTTATGTGACTTTAGTGTTGCTAATTGTGATTTATCTGAAAATGAAAGTAGCTCTAGTGATGATGAATGTCGTAATAAAAGGAGGCACATAAACTCAAAACGAAGAATAACAAAACGGGAACGTTGGCGCCAATTTATGGAAAAACGTTCCGAAGAGAATACTTTGTAAATTTTGTTTTGCTTTTTTTTTTTTTTATTAAATTTTTTATTTAATTATCTATTTGTGTTTTGTAGCTCTGAAACAGGAGGAGTCGTATTGCGTGGACATAATAAAGGTGTGACAGATGTATTATTTTTAAAGCATAGCCCATTATTGATGTCAGTTTCCAAAGATTTAACAATGCGGGCATGGAAGGCGTCTGATTATACATGTGGTGCTGTTTATAGGTAAACCAATTAATTACACAATACAGCAATTATCTGGTATTAAATTCTGTATTTATTAGAGGGCATAATCATCCAATATGGTGTGTTGCTGAAAGTCCAACTGGATTATATTTGGCTACAGGTTCTAGAGACAGTACAGCACGACTTTGGACAACAGATAGACAATATCCATTACAAATTTATGTTGGTCATTCACAGGACGTTGATGTAATTTTTCCTTATTATTATTTCTTTTTATAATTAATTAATTTGATAAACTAAAATAATTTATTTTTAGACTGTTGCATTTCATCCAAATGGTAATTATTTAGCAACAGGATCAACCGATTTATCTGTACGTATGTGGTGTGTAACAAGTGGAAAATTATTACGTGTATTCACCGAATGTCGTTTACCATTAAATTCCGTAAAATTTAGTCCCAATGGTAAATATTTAGCAGCAGCCAGTGAAGAAACGTGTGTACGAATATTTGATATAGCGGCTGGTACACAATTATGTGAATTAAAAGATCATTCAACATCGGTGACTAGTATTTCATGGAGTGCCGATAGTAATCATATTATATCATCATGTAAAGATGGTACAATACGTTTATGGAATATACAAAAATTAGATAATTATTTTTCAAGGTAAATTAACTAAAAATAAAATTTCATTATTTTTAAAGAAATAAAAATATTTTTTTTCCTCCTTCAATTTTTTAGTTTTAAAATACAAGCGAATGCACCATCAACGTCAACATCAACCGCTCATACCCAACATACGACGTCAACCAAATGTAATTTATTAATGTCCTACGGTACCAATTGCAAACGTTTAATAAAAGCTCATTATAATTTAAATAATACAATCACATGTATAGGAAATAATTAAAAATAATTTTATTTATTTATTTATAATTTTTTTTTTTTTTTTTTTATAATTTCTGTTTCATTTTTATTTTTGTTTATATTTTATAAAAATAAATAATTTTTAAAAATGAAAATAATAAATAAAAGAATAACACAAAAAAATAATTAAATATTTATATTTGCGTTGAGTTTTTTTTATTTTATTTTTAATTATAATTTTTGTATAAAAAAATAATTTTTTAAATTTCATATCATTTTATTATTTTTTTGCATTTAACAATTTATTTTTTGTTTTTTTTTTTTTTTTAATATTTCTAATAACAATAAATATTTAAAAAGAATTAAAAAAAAAATAATTATTTTTTTTTTTTTCATTATTAATTTTTAAATAACATTTCAAAAAAGTTTTTTTTAGATTTTATTTCAATTCCTTATTAACAGTAATATGTTTAGGGAAAGGAAATAGAAAAAAAAAAGTCAAATCTAATAGGGATTTACAAGATTTTTCCCCGTCGAATTTTTTTTTAATTAATAAATTAAAGACAAAAATAGCATCTTTGCAAATTAAGACAAGAAAAAAAAAATAAATTAAATAAATGTTTAAATGATTAAAATAAACAAAAATAAAAAACTAATAATAAAAAAAAGTTGTAAAGAAATTTATCGCTTTAAATGCCCTTTCATGAATTGTAGTGTTTTTAGCATTAGAGGTGCCGCCTTTTTTCTGCCAATCGTATCTGATACACAAAAAAGAAGCAAAACGAAAGAAATTTTATTTATTTTATAGAAAATCATTTGAAAAGTAATTATTACTAGCTTGAGCAGTGTCTCTTGATCCAGGTACAACTCTTAGACGGAAATCACCAGTTTTAGCGATATTACTGGAAACTCCACTTAGTGATGCAACCCTTGATGCAGGTGTAGCTACTAATTTACGTTCGGTGCCAAATTGATTCTAAATAGAAATAAAAAAATTTAATTTATTTCCAATACATTCCAATAAATAATATAATTAAATAATAATTTTTTACTTGTTTCTTTTGTATACTTCTAGGTGGTTTCGCCATACTGTCAACATACGCTAATTTTGTATGTTTTACAGGTATAGATAGTTTTTGTGATTGCTTTATATTTTCCGTTAAATTTGCAAATTTTAAATTTTCCTCCTCTTGACATCTCTACAATAATTAAAAAAAATAATATTACAAAAATGATAAAATTAAATTAAATAATTTCATCAATCAACATACTAAAAACATATCGCGCCAAGTTTCAAATTCTTGTAACTTTTGTCCCCGAAATCTTCTATTGCAATGATGTTGCCACAGTGAATCACTATCGTCTATTAAATATGGATTAAAATCTTCAAAAGTAAATAGTTGCTGAGGTGTTGCACCCTCAAGAATTGGTTTTAATATTTCAAATGGTACACCACCAGTATACTCTAATGCTAAAATAAGAATAATATATTATAATTAGGAATTACAATTCTAAAATTAAACTTTTATTCATTACCATCGATATTCTTTTTTAAAATTCTGATACATAAGTCAAATAGTGTTGGTGCTTGGTTCAGTGCTCCTGTTTTAATACCTGAATAAACTTTTGTCCTTTAAAAAAGTATTTTTAATTTACTAAACACACACATAAAGGCATATTAGATCCGTTAATACCTAACAGTTTTCGATGATATACTAGCACCAAAAGCCTCTTCGTCAGTCAATTGTCTTCTTTGGGGTTTATTATTGTTTGAGAATACACAATCCATAATGGTTGAATTCAATGGCATTGGTTTATAATTATTTGTTATTATAGGTAATTCATGACCTATTTCTAAGTCTAATGGCTCCAATTTTGCAGTTGATGTTAACAAACTTGGAGTAGAGATTGGCTGCAATAAATAAATAAAAAAAAAATTGATTAATACATTTAGTTTTATTTTATCAAAACATCTTAATACTTTAATCTGTTTAACAATTTCCACTCGTTTACTTGTTGTTGGGGTTGACATATTAGGTGCATTTGATGATGATGATGACGGTGAAGAATTATTATTATTATATGTGGTTTTCTTTTTGCTAATACTTTTGTAAGGTGTTGGTTTCTGTATCATAGCTAAAGCGTCTGCAAAACTTGCACCCATCGAACAATCAATTCCATCGAAATCTTCCTCTTCTGCTTCCTTTGGATTGTTTTGAGTTTTTGATTTTTTCGACGATGACGGTACTGATGAAGATGATGATGTGGATGTTTTGCTATGCTGTTTATCACTATCATGATCTCTTTCCCTTTTTATTGATCTTTCTGGTTTAACAATATCAGTTTCATTTACTTTACTTAATTTTTTTACTTCTTTATCCAAGTCATCTTTTACTTTTTCCTTATGCTTGCTACTACTACTTACTCTATGACTGCTAACCGGTTCATCTTTTACCTTATGTTTACTACTACTTCTACTGCTATTGTGATCTTCATTTGAAGAATGATTATTCGAATTATTATTATTTGTACTACCGCTATTACTACTATTGCTACTAGATTTAGTTTTTTCATCTCGTGACTTTGTTCTGTGATTACTATTGGATGAACTACTTGTTGTAATTTTCTCTTCTTTCACTTTAATATTGTTCTGCTGTATTGATTTCATGCTTTTTTCCCTGTACTTTGTGTTTTCACCTGAGCTGTGATATTCATTTTCTGAATCATCTGAGAATTTTTCTCGTTTGATTTTTAATGCATTCTGTTCATTAGATATATTGTCAGGTGAAGATGTGGAACTAGGTTTACGACTACTATCTGGCTTTGATTTATGTTTATCGCGACTATTTGTTGACTTGCTCGAACTGTGATGCTCCTGTTTTATTTTTATTTCATTGTCTACTTTGGATGTTTTATGACTAGCATGCATATTTGAATTATTTTGATGTTTTATTTCTGAAGATTTATCTTTTAGTTTGTCTTTATCTCGACCATGGCGACTGTGGTGAGATCTTTCTTTTGAACTTTCGTTATTTGAGTGTGATTCGCTTTTGTGTTCACGATCATTTTTATGTTTATCACTTCTATCATGTCTTACACTATGGGAACTTTTATGTTTATGACTACTGCTACTACTATTACTATTGTGATTATGATTATGATTATTATTATTATTGTTATTACTATTATGTTTATCTTGTTCGTGATGTACTAAAAAAGATTTATTTGTTGTTTCTCTTTTTATTTGCGTTTTATCTTCTTCATTTGGGGAACTATTATCTTCTATAAATTTAGAACGTATTTATTAGAAAAACATTGAATTTATCTTTTATATGTATTTAAATAATAATTACCATCATGTGCTTCATTTTTCGGATCATCATCTTCAGCTGCACTTGATTCTTCTGCAGCGACCATTGCCTTCCATTTAGCAACTAATGCTTTTGCCGCGACACCAACTTCTCCATCATATTTTCGTAAAGTATTTACAGTTTTACCAATTCCAGTTTCTTGTAAATGCTGCACTGTCACAGGCAATTTATACAATTTTTCAATGCAATGCAGCAACTATATATTTTATAAAATATTCATGGTTAAAATATTTTTAATGCATTTTAATGAAATATGCTTATAAATAAACGAACAACAAAAAATACAATTTGCTTACTCTTTTTTCATCTTTAGATGACTTATCAATACTGTTTTGATAATGCTGTATTACATCTAATACCGTCGTCATTTTTCTTTAATTCGCACAAATAAATTATTTTATTTTGATTGTCAATCTATTTTAATAAATTTCACTTTGTTCTACGAGTATTATGACATATACTAAATTTCAATTGTAAATTAATTAAAAAAGTAACTTAAAATAAATATATGCGATAATAAACTATTTATTTAACAAGTACACATCACAAGTTAAATGTAGAAAATTAAAATAATAAAAAAAGATCACAAATCAATTAGAAATTAAAAACTTTTCATAATTTTTCCACCATTTTTATAATATATGAATTCAAAAAAAAAATAATAATGTACTGACATGAGTAGCACAGGTAAATGTCAGCGCCAGATGATCATATGTATTATAATAAACGTATCTGATGATGGCGACATCTATTTCAGTACTCCATATACTATTTAATTTATTATTTTTTTATTAAATTAATTTTTTTATTTTTGTTTTTAATTACACAAATCAGATGAAATTTTTTATTGTTTAAGTTAATAAATGTTCTTACGAATATAAACGGTAATGCTTTAGCTCCAATTTTTTTAAAATTACTTTTTGCAATGAAATCAAAAAACTTTGCGAAGCACACCGTATATGTTTACGAAAATAACGTCATTAATTGCAGCGCTCATGTGGCACATACGATATACCAAATAGATGTGTCATTATAAATACAACCACGGCCAGCAATTTTACAATGTGTTGGTTTATTATTAAAAAAACAATTTTTTTTTTTTTTTTTTTTTGTTTTTGTAATTTATATTGCTGAATTTTTATTTGCATAATAAATAAAATATTAAGATAAATAAATAAAAGTATTTACGATAAATAGGTCTAAACATTTTGTTTATTATTTTAAAAAATTAATAATATTGTTTATCAAATGCCATAATTGATAAAATAAATGTAGTCTTTATTTATTTTTGTATAAGCAATATTTATCTGGATAAAATGAGAAACAAAAAATTATTAATAATAAAATGAAATCGTTGCATATTCGTAACCGTTATTATAAATTAATGTAAAATACGGCACTGGATCGGCATTAAAGAAAAAGGGGGAAATGTCTCGTGGCTTGTATGAATTTGTAGAGCAAAAAAACACACATTTGAATGCGAATGAATGCGGCTATTTTAATGCATTTGTATGCAATGCACTGAAGGCAAATTTATTAATCTTGCACATTTGTTCAGCGAGAGAATAAAATGGAAAATTGTTTTAAACATTTCTTTGCAGAATTTATGGTTTGAGCATGTGTTAACGATTTTATATATGGCATGCGCTAGAATGACGTCATACATCCTCTACACCGTGTAGAAGTAAAACAGAGTGAATAAAAAACGCTATAATTTGGCACTTTGTTGGAGACGGGTGATTAAAATACGTGAACAAAACGCGTTCTGAGTTTAGTGAGTTGCCGCGAGTGGTTTTGGGTAGTAAAGTATCGAAGAAGTGAAGAAAAAAATTAAGTGAATAAAAAATTAAAAAGAAAATAAAATGTTTCATTTGAAAACGTTGGTAAAAAGCGTTGCTTTACGGCAAGATCTTAGCACGCTGGTCAAGGCACTCCCAATTGCTGTAAGCCATCAAACACGTAGTTATTCAGATCATAAGATTCCTGATCGTCTAAAAAATGTACCAGAAGCTGAAAATCCAAAATTCTTCGACATGGTCGAATACTTTTTTCACCGTGCCTGTCAAATTGCTGAAGATCAATTAGTTGAGGAAATGAAGGGAAAAATGACCCTTGAAGAAAAAAAGAAAAAAGTTAAAGGTATTCTAATGTTGATGCAACAATGTGATCATATTATTGAAATTTGCTTCCCACTCCGTCGTGACTCTGGCAATTATGAAATGATCATTGGATACCGTGCCCAACATAGTACCCATCGTACACCAACCAAAGGAGGTAAATTCTAAATTTTTTTTTTTAAATATCAAAAAAATTAAAATTAAATACCATTAAGTTTTGCAAAGTCTTTTAAGACTAAAAAAAAAAAAAAAGATTAAGTAAAATCTATTATGTCGCCTGCGAGCCACAGGAGCTCTGCGTTGCGTGACATAACACCAACGGAAGAAAATCAGCTGATTTCGGCCATATTTCTTTTTCATTATTTTTTACTTGACCAAAAAAAAAAATTATTATTATTTTTTTTTTTATTTATTTATTTGCCTATTTAAAATGTTTGTTTTTCTATTTTCAAAGAACTATGAATAATTTATATTTATTTTACATAAAAGAACGAATTACAAAAAAAAAAAAAGAAAGAAAAATACTTATGCTAAAAATAACTTAGTTTTGCTTAAGATAAAGTTGAAATTATTTCCCGGGCCGGCTATGGTTGTGCAATGCAAGCAAAAATATTACATGCATTTCGTTTTATTTATTGTGGAAAAACATTTTAAAAATCTATAAATGGCATAATTTATATATTTTCTATATGTTGGTTGTTATCGTTCTAGTTTTTAGTTTATTTTTCTCAACTTTGAATAGTAATTTTTATCATTATAATTATAAAATATTATACAAATATTACATAAAAAATTATATAATCATAAAAAGAAAAAAATTATAGTTGTGCAGATTTTTATTCTATTATCAGTGTTGTTTTTAATATTATTTTTGGCGTTATTTAATAAAAATAATAATTTTTTTTTTTTTTAATTTCAAGCACGTTACAAAGATAACATTTTTGTTATTTTGTTATTTGTTTCATTTATCATGATTTATATGTTTTAATTAATAAAAAAAAAAAAAAAAAGAAAAAGTAAAATTAAATACTAAAAGATAAATTTTGAACATAATTAAAATAAAAAAAATTTAATTTATAAATAAAAACTTTAAAATTGGTTTATGTCTCCGGTAACAGATATTTTTATTTTGTTTTCTCTATCAATAAGGATGTTTCCTAAATTTATATAAACAAAAAAAAAATAATTCAGTCTCATTTCACACTGATGAGTTTCACCAATTTATATTTGTTGCATGAATTATTTTTCTCTTCTATAAAAACACTTTGCATAATTTTTGTGATTGAATAGAAAATTGTAATAGAAAAATTTATTTAATTAATTAATTAATTAAATACAATACGTAATAAAAATAATAAAAATTAATTGAAAATAATATTATTTAACTAGAACTGTTTGTAGGAAAAAATAAACAAATAAAAAACGAGCGTGTAAATATGGGGAAATTAATTTATTTTCACTGTGAGGAATTTTATTAGAAGGAAATAATAATTCAAATGGATTTAATTTATTGATATTCTAAGTCTAAATAAATTAATTGAATACAGTGTTGTGTTTAATATTGTATGCTTAATGCTTTGCATAATTAAAAAACACGAAATTTACAAATAAGTGTATTCTGTATAATTTTCTAAAATAATTTCGGTTTTTTAAATGTTTTACTAATTAAGTGCAGTTAACTAATGAAAAAAAAAAATTATTTTATTTAAATGAATAATAAATATATTCTTCTTGTTATTTTAATGCTAAAATAATTCGAAAACAACGATGTTAGAAACAACAATCAACAACAACCACACAACACCACCTGTAAATTAAAAAAAATATTTTCTGTTTATTTTTCTATATATACACTGTATTTCTTTAATTTAATTTGCATATAGATTTTAACTGAACAAAATAAGAAGTTATTTTCTGCTGAGTGTTGTTGATTTTTTCTGCTTCTTCTTCTTCTTGTTTTCGTATTATTTGTATTGAAAAAGGTAAACACAAAAAACAAAAAGCAAAAAACTAAAAATTTAAATAAAAAATTAATAATTTTACCGAGGCACAGCTTAAAAAACAGTGAACACACAAAACAAATCGAAGGTTGAATCGTTATAGTTGAATTAAAAGTTTTTTTTTTTTTTGCTGTTGCTTCGATTATTCTTATGTTTTTGTGAATTGTGTGCCCACAATTTAATTTAAATCAAGCTTTAATCGGTTTTCTTTTGCCTCATCTGTATCATTTACATTGAACTTTTAACGTTTCTTTAATTCAATTAATTTATTTTGCGTCAAATTATTTAAAAAGAAAAAAAATAAAAAATTTTATTTATTTATTTTTTTTTTTTTGTTAATTAAATTAAATTTTGATTGTAAGGGGTCAAGTTCATAAAGTTCATTTAATATTTTATTTATTTATTTATTAATTATTGTGTTTGCTTGCTGATGGTTTAATAATAATAAAAATTTATTTGACGTCTTTAAATATTTGAACTTTGATATAAATTTAATTCGGTCGTTACCTTCTTGATTTTTTTGATTGAAAAATAAAAATCTTTACGAAAAAAATGTAATAAAATTAAAAAATAAAACAGATATTTATTGCTTGACAACAACAAACAGCGCGTTTTCTGAATGCATATATACATATATATTTTTTAATTAACAAAACTTACATTCACCTGTAAGCAAATTTCGTTTATTTTTCTTCTTTTTTTTTACTTTTATCATCATAAAATGCATATTCAAGAAATAAAATAAATTAATGTAAAACCCAATTTTAGGAACGTGCAGAATTAAAAACAGAACAGGTATTATAATTACTTTCTGATAAGAAATTATATAAATATCTTGTTTTATCATTAACATTATTGATTGTTTACCTAAAGTGTCAAGGATAATTGTTTCCAAAAAAAATAATAAATAAATTAACCACCAAAACTCGTTTTATTTACATTTGTTTTTCTGTTAATATTTTAAACCACTTATTTGAATTGATAAAAAAAAAAAAAAATTAAATTAAATTTTGTTATCTCTATATCAAAATTTAAAATATAATAAATTGGACTTCCTTATACAGATGAAAAAAAAAAAAAAACAGAACATGTGTTTTCTACTTATTCTTCTACAAATAATAATAATAATATCCGTGAATATTATTTTATTTAATTATTTTATTGTTGGGTGGAAAAAAAAAAAGATTAAAAATTTTTAATTTTTTTAAACGACAGACAGACAACACTAATAATCATTTTTGATTGAATTACATCATTGTGTCTATAGCAAAACTATTAAAATTATTAAAAAGGAAAACATTTTCATTGAATTTAATTGAATTAAATTAAAGTTAATTTCCTATTATGATAATAAATTATAAAATTATGTGGCACACATATCACACATAAAAAATTATAATCAATTAACTTATAAATTAATTTTAATCTATAATAAATTATTTAATAATGTTACTAACGTATATAATAGTAGAAATATAATTAAGGTGCTAATTTAAGTGTTTACATTTTTATTAATTATATTATTGACAATTGATATTCTTTATCGGCTGTATTGTTGTCACTCAATTTTATTTGTTTGCCAAAATAACCTTTTTTTTTTTTTGTCATAAGATTTTGTTGTTTATTTCGATTATTATCTAATAATATTTTTGTTTTTTCTTTAAGAGATTAATTTGTTGTGGAGGTGTGTCTCGTATACGTAATAAATATTAATATATAATTTGTTCGTCTATTATTAGTTTTTGCACTAGCAAAGTGTTAATCCTTAAACTAAGTAGAAATATTAAAAATTCTTTAGAACTAAATTAAATATAAATTATATCTAAGAGCAAATATTTTTTTTTTATTAAGACGACTTAACCTTGTTTACTAAATCACATAATTATTATAATCTCTTTAGTTTACGTGTGGTAACACACAACATAGCGCATAGATAAGGTTTTATTTTTAATTTACTTTAATTTACTTTACTAACAATAATTTATTAAAAATAAAATTTACAAAATACTTTGTTTTGGGTAACGGTTAGCTAATAAATAAATAAAAAAAAAAAAAAAACGAAAATTACTCGTCGTAATAATGATAAGACAAAAAAAAAAAAAAAAAAAAAAAAAACCTAACAACTACCAGCCTAGCAATTGTGTTTATAAATTTTTTTTAAATTTATTTTATTTTATTTGTTTTGTTTTGTTTTTTTTTATTTTGCATTATCAAAACCCCGCTATAATTTACGTATAAACGAAAATAATTATCAATCAACGTTATTTTCTTTTTTTTTTTCTTTTTCTTTTCATAAATTTTGTGTAATTAATAAACAAAATCTCCTTGAACTTACGTTTCTTTTCATAAATGTTTTGTGGTTTAGTTTCTTGTGTGTGTGTGTGTTCTTGTTTATTTCTTGGCAAATAAATATTTTGACGCAAAATGATTAAAAACAACAAACAAACCCGTGCTTAAATGTTGAAAAACATTTTTTTTTTCTTTCGCTTTTAATCATAATTTTCGTTATCAATTTTTTTTATTTATATTGCATATGTCGCATGTTTTTTTTTTTTTTTTTGGTTAATTATTTTATTAAAAAAAACACAAAAAATAGACGAGGAAGAAGAAGAAGAAATTTTTTGTAAATGTGTTTTGATTGAAGAAAATTTATTTATTGAATTTATTAACAACAGTGTGACTGACTGCTTGTTTTCACACCTCAATATATTTATTTATTTAATTAAATAATTTTAAATGAAGTAAAAAAACCTTATTACAAAAATGATTATCTGCCTGTTGTTTGTGTCTGCCTACTACCAACACAACGGTGCTAATTTAAATGATCATACGTGAAAACAGTTATCACACGTTATTTGTAGATATTTTTGTGAAGAAAAGAAAAAAAAAACATTTTTTTTTCTTCTTACTCTTCCTCTACCATCCAAGCGAAAATAGTAACAAAAAAAAAAAAAGAAAATAAATTATTACGACAAAAATCTTATTGTATTTTGTTATTTATATAAATATTTCGTATGTTTTACTTGTTGTTTATTCAGTTTAATTAAATAAATAATCAACCATAAGTAATTATGTAATATTCACTCAGTACATTAACATTGAAGACAAGAAATAAATCAAAGCAAGCAATGATCAACAACAACAACAACAACAACTACAAACAAAATGTAATCACGTTTAATTTCGTGAACAAACATTTTTATTTTTATTTAAATTAATAATTTTCCATTAATTACTATTTTTCTCATTTTGTTTTTATTCATTTCTGTATTTTGCTATTAAAATGTGTAGAAGAAAAAAACATTGAATCAAATAAATGTTTTTTTTTTTTTTTTTTTATATTTTTAATCAAAAAATGAAAAAATAAAATTGATTGAAAATTATTGATGTCTGTTTTTAATAAATAAATTTTATTATTATTTTTTTTTTTATCTTTAATAGAGGAATTGAATAATGAAATAAAAAAAAAAAAACGTGATTGTTACAACAGCGAATTTAAAAACTTTTGCTATTTAAGCAGCGTTGTAAACCGTTAGAACCGGTAAAAGGAACGTAGAAGGAAATGTGTGAAAATAAAAAAAAAATTAATTAATTAATTTTGATTAATTATTTGTTTGATTTATTACTTATTGAAATAATAATTAATTTTCTTCAACGATAAAATGTTGTCACTTAAACGTGTTCACATTTAATCATCTTTAGATGAAATGATATTTGTCTATCCAAATGAAGTATTATGCTGTTGCAATTAAACAAAAAAAAAAAAACAATACTTTTAAGGAAAAAAAAAAAAAAAATTAATAATAATCAGGTGATTATATGCTTATAAGTGATAACAAAAAAAATCAATAATCAATGATTTATTTGTGTTAAAAAAATAATCAAATTTTGACATTAACTACACAATCATTTGTCAATCAAAAATAAATTTATTTATTATATTGCTCTGCCTGCTGCTCTGTTTTATTGAAAATAATATTTGTGGTAAACATTTATTTGATAAATTTATGAAAAATAAAAAAAAAAATGTTTTGTTGTTAACAGCTAATCTATTCAATATAACTGTGTAAATAAAAACAAAAAAATTTTATGTTATCATTGAATATTTTTATGTTATTTCTGCTGTTGTAATAAAGAAATAAATTTATATTACGTTACGTTCTTTTTTGTCATATGATTATTTGCTCATGCTGTACTTGCTTCATTCAAGTTATTTATAAAGCAAAGTTACAAACAAATGATCTTTATTTGCGTTATGTAAAAGAAGAAAAAAAACAGAAAATTACCATTAAGCATCGCTCTCTGCAGTATTGCGAATAATTTTTGGCTATATCCTATTCCTATCTGGATTATAGCCAAAATATAAAAATAGCTAATGTTTAGGTCCGTTGTTAAATGAATTGAAATATTAAAATCAAAAGACATGCTTTATGTGTTTAAATTTATTAAATTTATTTTCTTTTAATTCAGGTATTCGTTTCTCCATGGATGTAACACGTGATGAAGTAAAAGCCTTATCTGCATTGATGACATTTAAGTGTGCCTGTGTCGATGTACCATTTGGCGGTGCTAAAGCTGGTATTAAAATTAATCCAAAAGAATATTCAGAACATGAATTAGAAAAGATTACTCGTCGTTTTACTCTTGAATTAGCCAAGAAGGGCTTCATTGGTTTGTTTCATTTATTCAATACAATTTTATTATAGTTAAAGTAATTCTTGTACTTAATTTTTAATTTTTTTAGGGCCTGGTGTTGATGTACCAGCTCCAGATATGGGTACAGGTGAACGTGAAATGGCATGGATTGCTGATACATATGGCAAGACAATTGGCCATTTAGATATTAATGCACACGCTTGTGTCACAGGCAAACCAATTAACCAAGGTGGTATTCATGGCCGTGTATCAGCTACCGGTCGTGGTGTATTCCATGGAATTGAGAACTTTATTAACGAAGCCAATTACATGAGCATGATTGGTAAACATTAATTTCTCCTAATCAATATTTTTTGTGTTTTCATTCAATTTGTTTGTTTTTAGGTACAACACCTGGATGGGGTGGCAAACGTTTTATTGTTCAAGGTTTTGGTAATGTCGGTCTCCACACTTGTCGTTACTTGACACGTGCCGGTGCTACATGTATTGGTATCATTGAACATGATGGTTCAATCTACAATCCAGATGGTATTGACCCAAAGGTAATTTTTATTTTTTTTTGCTTTCAATTACAAAAACGTTTTAATTCTAAAATGAAACTTTATTGTAGGCTCTTGAAGATTATAGAAATGAAAAGGGAACAATTGTAGGTTTCCCAGGTGCCCAAGCATATGCTGGTGAAAATCTTATGTTTGAAGAATGTGATATATTTGTGCCAGCCGCTATTGAAAAAGTTATTACATCAACTAACGCTCACAGAATTAATGCCAAGGTTTCTTTTTTTTTTGATTTTCATTTAATAATTTATAGAAGAAAAGAAAATTAATTAATATCGATTTTATTCACAAAAAAAAAAAAGATTATTGCCGAAGCAGCTAACGGACCAACAACACCAGCTGCCGATAAAATTTTAATCGATCGTAATATCTTGGTTATCCCAGATTTATACATAAACGCTGGTGGTGTCACTGTATCATTCTTTGAATGGTTAAAGAATCTTAACCACGTATCATATGGTCGTCTTACATTTAAATATGAACGTGAATCCAATTACCATTTATTGGGTATGTTATTACTAATTCAAACACATAATACAAACATTTTTTTTTTTATAATTTTTATATTTTATTTTTATTTTTTATTTATTTGCAACAAAATTTATTTATTTATTATTTCCTAAAACAACAATTTGTTTGGCCATTGTACAAAATTTGATTAATCATTTTTTTTTTCTTTATGCTTTTTTATTTATTTAATTTAATTAAATATCATTTGCTATTTTAGTTTAATTTAATTTAATTTAATTTATCATTATTATTTTATTCATTTATTAATCATTTTATTTATTATTACTACATTCATTCACAATACATTCAAAAAAAGAGCTTTAATTACTTTAGAGAGAAAAAAAAAATACCTGAATTATACATTACGCTAGTTACATTTCAATTTAATTCTATTTGATATGATACAAGAGAATAAATAATTTTAATTGAAATGTAATCAAAGGAGAAAGAAACATATCATTAACATTTTTTTTTTTTTTATTTTTATATTTTTTTTTTATATTTATTTTTAATTCTTAACTCGTCGTAGCTTCTGTCCAGCAGTCTATAGAAAGAGTTTTAAATGACGGTACATATTATATTTTTATTTTATTCACCCTTCTATAATATATATTTTTTTTTTTCAATTTTTATTCCAGCTTCAGATTTTTGCTTTCTTGTGTTTTTATTTTATTATTTTTTTTTTAAATTAATTATTTATTTATATTTTTTTTTTTTTTAGTTGTTTAGATGTTTTTATTTATTTTTTATAATTTTTTCATTACTTCATTTGACTACTAACATAAAATTATTTTCATCAAAAAAAAAAACGAAAGAACAAATTTCCCCCCTCCTTATTATTATTTTTTTTTTTTTTGCTTTTCACATCTCCTTTATTAGTTTTTAGTAACATTTTTTATTTTTCTTAGAAAAAAATAAGAAAAGAAAAGAAATGGGAAAATTTTTAATTAACTTTTATTAATTAAATTTTTTTTTTCTTTCTTGTTTATTTATTTTTTTTTTTTTGTTTAAATTATATTATTTGTTGTGTGTGTTGTCTGTTTTTTTTTTTTGTTTGTTTCTCTTAGGTGTAGAGATCTTTGTGATTTTGTCGTGTGTTTCTAAAAATTAATTTTTTATTTAGATTTAGATTTAGAACGATATGTTTCCACTTAACCAACTTCGGTTAATTAAATGTTGTTTGCAATTCTAATGTTAAATTTGCCTAACATGCAAAGTAACATTATTATGTTTGCAGTTTCAAATGTAAATACTTTATTCAGTTTAAAATTCTCTACTATATAAAGTGGAAACATAATAAATATTTTTTGATCAACACCCGACAATCATTTTTGTACAAAACAATCCATAATAAAAAAAAAAAAAAAAAAAAGTGTTTCCCTTTAGTATAGAATGAATGAAGAAAATATTTTTTAAATTTTTTATTATCACAAATTTTGATTATTACGAATTTTTTTCATTAATTTCGTTTGTTTTTTCCCTTTTTTCTTTTTGTTATTCGTTTAAATTTTCAGAATCCGTTCAAGAATCCTTGGAACGTCGTTTTGGACGTGTTGGTGGCCGTATTCCAGTTACACCATCTGAATCTTTCCAAAAACGTATCTCCGGCGCATCGGAAAAAGATATTGTTCACTCTGGTTTAGATTATACAATGGAGCGTTCAGCACGTGCCATCATGAAGACCGCAATGAAATATAATTTAGGTCTTGACTTAAGAACAGCAGCATATGTTAATTCAATTGAGAAAATCTTTACAACATACAGAGACGCTGGTTTAGCCTTCTAAAGAAATTTTTTTTTTTCTTTTCATTTCTTTTATCAAAAAAGTCTATAAAATTATATTCACACAGACAAGATCATGCGGCGCAAGAGAGTATAGATTTTAATTTAATAAAAAAAAATAATAATAACAAAAAACAAATACATAAATATCTAATCGATACTTAATTAAAAACTAACTAAATATGAACTTAATTAACTAACTTACTTAATAACGAAAGACAAGATAAATCAAAAAGAAAAACTTTGCATTTTATATTATTTACGTAATTTTTAATATAATTTTATTTTGTTCTTTTAAATTTTAATATTAAAAATGTTAATTTGTAAACTTTTTAACAGAAAAAGATAAAAACAAAAAGGAAAAAATAAATTAATCATAATAAAAAATGTATTTAAAAAAAAAGTCTGTAATAAGTTTTTAATTTTATAAATGATTTCCAAAATCGGCGGGGGTGAAAACGCCTTTAGAAAACAATAATAACATTAATCTATAAGTTAATTAATCAATTAATTAATTAATTAATTAAACAACAATGTGCTATAATTATTAATCCTATTGGATGAGTAAAAACATTTTTTTTTTGTATGTAAACATATACAAGTTAGGAGCCACATTTATTATACAAGTTTTTCATGTGTATCGCTCATTCGATGATAAATCTATTAATCAAATTTTTATGTTAACATTTTTAATAAATAATAAAAGAAATACAAGTGTTTAATTATACAATAGATAATTGTGTTTTAATTATCTTTTAATTACATAAAATATTTTATTAGATTAAAAACGCAAAAATTTGTTATAATTTCGGTTTAATTTTATTGCTCATAGATGGCAGACTTTGCAAAGCAATTTAAAGGCCGTCAGTACAAGTGATGAATATTTACGGAATACAACATCATTCATGATTTTAAAGTCTCTTGTAACAATAACAGGTGCAAACAAATTCAAAATAATTTATTTATTGACTTTTTAGTGGTTTTATTATACTACCAGCTTTTTCCCTGTTAAATTTCTATAATTTTAAGACATTAAATCAGTGTATCATGCTCTTTATGTATCAATAAATAAATACAGATTAGGATATAAAATTTAAATATAAAACATTTATCTGTGGTCACAAATTCAATTATAAAACCACAAATTATGTTATTAATCCTATTTAATTATATACATTAATTATAACAGGAACAGGCCAATGAGGTAATATTTTTTTTTTTTAACTAATGCTTATTCAAGTTGTTCACTTACTTAAGACGATCACAATGTTCTTTGTATTTAAGATAATTTTTTTTTTTTTTTTGTTTACTGATAAATGTAAAAGTAATTGTGCTTTTATAGACCAAATATACTTATTTAGTAACAACAAAATGTCTATTTAGTTTGTTAACGAATGTAGAATGAAAAATAAACAAATTCTACTGTTTCTAAGTCAATGATTTAATTAATTAAGCATTCAAAATAGCATATAAGATTGTTTATTGTAAAGTAAAAGTAGTTTATTTTAAAGTAGTAATTGATTTTACTACATTAAACACTGTTTTATCTTATTAATTATTTACTATTTTCCATCTAGTTGAGCAAAGGTAATTAATTAAAATAACATAATTACAGTCTAGCTAATGTTTTCTAGTTAATACAGATTTTATAATTAAAGTAATTAAATATTGTTGCAATAATTATTCAAGTGTACGTTCAACTAACTAATGTGATATTCCTAGAGAAAGTTTTTTTATGTTTTTTTATTTACTTATTTCAACATAAAATGATAGCAAGTACATTAATTTACTTGTAATTAGACATTGTTTCACATAGAAACTATGCAATTATATTTAGTAGTCCTTAAAAACATTACAATAAAATTAATTATTTAATTATTTAATTAAAATTTTACTTTAAGATCATTTTTTATTTTTATCTTTTCATTTAAATGTTAATGAATGTTAATTTTTTTTTTTGCTTTTAAGTAAAAATTATTCAATCATGTGTTGTCTGTTGTTATACAAAAAAAAAAAAAAGAAAGTTTATTTAGTTTGGTTTTTTTAATATTTTATTATATTTAAATAAAATTTTCTCTATATTCGTTAAGTATAATATATATATATTATTTTTGGATCAACAATAGTAACATGTGTGACAATAAGTTAAGTAACTAACAAAATATGTTAATAAACGTAAAAAGGAAGAAAGAAATATACAAAATTTATATGATACAAAAGTTGAAGTTTATTCAAAAATTAACACTTTTTTTTTTTTTTATTATTATTAAAACTGCTTAAATTTGCCTTTTTATTTTTACTTTTTATTTACCCCATCACATGCATAATTAAATAAATAAATTATTAATTAGAGAAAATGTTTCTTCCACTTTTATTGTTTATAAATATTTGAAAAGTTTCTTTTTTTTTTTTTTTGATGACTTTTATATCTGCTTCGTTTCGTTTCACTTTTAATTGTTTATATAATTTGTGCCTTTTTTTTTGTGTTTGTGTTAATTAACAATAAAGTCTTTAATGTAATGATTTAAATTGAATCTTTGTTAAACAGAATTACAATGAGAAATATAATTTAATAGCCCGAATATCCTGATTATCTAAATTTAATATTTATTATACTTGTAGGTCGTGTTGAGTTAGTTAATTCCTCGAAAATAGTAAACCCACTTTAGTATAAACAGAATAATAATTATTCAGTTAAATTTAAATGCTTAAGACTCTTTTACAGAAACGCATCTTAATGAATTTCGTTCTACACAAAACATTTAATTAACAAAAAAATAAAAATAATTTTAATTCGCGTTGTGTTTCGTAAAAAAAAGAAAAAAAAAAGGGACTTAATACCGCTTAAGCTACTCACAATAATACAAAAATATAAATCTTAAGACAAAGCTTTATTTTTCTGGATGTAATATTTCTAATTCAATAAAATATTTTACACATCCCGCTCCGTTACATCGCTTAAAAATTGAATTAAACAAAATTTTTAATGCAACTCAGGGTAGTTAAATAAATTTTCCGTTTTTTTTTTTTTTTCAACTAGGACAAGGAATTATAAAACTTTCACTGCGTTACATTAAACATTCAACTAAGCATAAATGATACAAAATTTAAACTTTTTTAATTTTCTATTGATACAACGAGTTTCTCCTTTTTTTTTTTAATTAACAATCAGAAAAGGACATTGAATGAAAACTCAGTACGACGTTGTCTATTTTATTTAACCATATAAAAGGTATTAAAAAGTCGATTAAATATTTTTTTTGTAAAAGTTGCTTTTTTGAATAACATCCAACTATTTAATTGAGTTAAATTTAGAAAAATATACATATATATATTTTTAAATACATTTGCGAAAAGTTTAACAAATAAAAAAAAAAAATTTTAAATAAAGTAAAATCAGCGTAGAAATTAAAAGTTTATATGCTTGCCGTTTAGGAACTACCGACTTAGACTCTGAAGACGATCTAGAAGTAGCAGAGGGTGGAATTTGATATTAATTGAAAGCTATTACTAAAAAACTGTTAAAAAAATATAAATAATATTTTCAAAAATTTATTGTGCGGAAAACGTAAAGAAAATCAGGAAATTTTTTAATTACAATTTATTGATTAGACTATCCTTTATCTAATTATTTTTTTTTTCGCACATTTTTAACTTAATTATAATTTTAATATGGATTTTCCCAAAAGCTTACAAACAAAAAATGGTTTTTCCGATTGCCGGAAAAATAATGGAAATTTTTTTCGGGAGCATACGGAAACAGTTTTTTAATATCTTTTAATTGATACCAAATTCCACCCTCTACCTTTTCTAGATCGTCTTGAGAGACTAAGTCGGTAAAGCCTCCGTTTATTTATGCTAGGAAAACTTTATAAACGATTTTATTATTATTATTATTAGAGTTTAGTTTTTTTTTATTAAATATTAATTTATATAGCTTATCTATAATAGTAACATTTGTATTTAAGTATAAATAAAATTTATAGATAATCATTGTCAGCTTGTTAAGCAATTAAATTATTTTTTATTACTATTTCCTGTATTTCTTTTAATTTCATTCTCGTTTCGTCTGCGCTTTATCCGTTGTTTTTCCATTATTATTCTTATGATAAAGTTTCTTTATTCTTTCTTTACTTTTTTTTTTTTTTTTAATAGCTTTAATGTAATAGTGTAAGAAGAAAACTAATTGAAATAAGTTAATATTTTTAGTAAAATATCATTAAGTAAAAATAAAAAAAGAATTATTTCATTTTCCCTATTATAACACAGGCATACTGAATAGATTTTTTTCTGTAAAGCTTTTATGTAATATATTATATGCCAAGCAGAATGTATTGAAGCAAACAAATTTTTTTAAAAAAAAAATAATCTCTATTTAAGACTATAATACCAGTTTATATTTGTTTGACTGATAAGATAGATAGATATGTTAGATTATAAATAATTAACTTAAAACAAAGAAATTTAATAATTTCATAAGACACGAATTTCTATTCATAATACACAAAAAATTATTTAATGGATTTATATCGTTAATAATATATATTTGATAATTAAGAATATAAACGTTTCAGTGTATTTTAATTGTTTTATTAATATTCGAAAGAATGTAGACAATATATTTGCAAGGTTTTTAAATAAATAAACAAACAAACCAAAAAAAAAAAATTGACACGACATATAAACGAAATTAGTGGAGGCGCCTGGTTAAACTTTCAACTGTGACCACGAAAAAGGCAAAAAAATGTTTTATTCTTGTATTGCTAAGCATTGAAAATGTAAAAGAAAAGTTAAAAATATGGAAATTATTCAACTAATAAAAGTTTAATATTTGTACTATTAAAAATCACTTTAATAAGTTAGCTAAAGTTCGGGGTGTTTTTTTTTTTTTTTTTTTTTTTACTTTAAAGGAAAACTAAGGGCAGAAATAGTCAAAAAAAAAATAAAAATAAAAATAAATAAATAATAATAATAATTTATATCCGATACTATACAAAACTGTTCAAATAAATTTTTTTTTTATCAAAAAGTTAAATAAATAAATAAAACACAAGAATGTGACACTGACACGACTATTCGGAATTTTCGATTTTCATTTCGTTAGGAGTAAAATAATAAAAAAAAAAAAATTTTTTATATGATTTATATCTTATAAATTAATGTTTTTTATTTTATTTTATATTTTTCTGTACAATTCACACGCATTGGATAACCTTAGAGTTTTGACAATTGTATGCTTGGTAACATATTTTGTTGTTTCAAAAATAAAAAAAAAAAATGACAGTTTTGAGCTTTTATTTATTATTTTATATTTATTTATTTATGTTTTTTATTTCTATGCTATGTATTTTGATATGTTTAAATTCACTATAAACGATAGATTTTTTTTTTTTTTTTTTTTTTTTTGGAAAACAAATATTTTTCCTTGTTTATAGTTTGTCATATTTTGATTCTTTGTTACACAAGTGTAGTGGCAAAGTTGTCAAACATCATGCCCAGAGTGGGTATACTTTAAAAAATTAAAGCTTTAAATGGTGATGCATTGCAGCAGATAGATTTTAAAAATTAATGGAATTTTCTATTTGGCGATATTCGGACGATCATTTGAGGGCATTTGGTGAGAATTTCTAGAAACATTTCCTTCAAATAGGTGATTCTGAAAAGTTTTTATTACATATTTGCTGCATTATTATTGTTTTTAATTAGGTGGATTAATCAAATTGATTTCAAAGTAATTATGTGAATTTTGTCGTCTCTATGCTGTATTGGTATTTAGCTCTTATGTCATATGCTCAGATTGTCGTTGTTCTATTTTTTAACTTAGCCTAAGAATCCGCTTAACGATGTAGAGGTCATGACTAGAATAGTATTGAAATGAAATTTGTACGTATCTAGAAAATACAGATAGAGTCTAAAGTATTTGACTGTTTCTCCATGGTTGCACGCTAATCTGGTTTAACATTGAATGTTGAAAAACAAATCTGATCTGTGGATGTCTCTATTACCAGAATGCATTAAAAACATTCCTTAAAAATTTGGTTTGTAAACTTTGCATAACCTTTCTGATCGATATAGTTCGATAATAAATTAGGAATTTTTAAGAATAATTAGGATTTTATTCCCCCCACAGTTAATTCATTTTTACATGGTTAAGACGAAGCTTTTTTAGATGTGCTTTCCGTCTTAATTCTTCATCTTGATATTAATTTAGATATTTTCCAGTGATTCAGTCAATACATGTAGACTGTAAAAAAAAAATTCATCATGAGAATAAAAAACTTTTTCATTTTTTGTTTTCCAGTTATTAAAATAAGTCAAAAGTTTTCATACATTCAACGTGGAAAATAAAAGAAAACTATTTTATTACTTGTCTATTTATATAAAACAGCTAATTGAAGTTATTTGTATAGGATGATGTAATGCTGTTAAATATTTACTACATGTTACAATTGATTTTAATATGATAATTAAATGTTACACATTGTGTAACATACAAGTATATTTGTTGTTATTGTTAAAAGTAATATAAATTTTCGTTTAACGATAATGCGGGCGACTTTATTCTGTTGTCTTCAAATATTCTCTCCATATAATCACATTATTCAAGTATTATATATGCAGTAAACTAGTCAACCTAATTTTGTTACAACTTGTTAATTTTCTGTCTTTTATAGTCGAAAAAAAAAAAAAATTGTTTATGTAGAAAACTAATTACTTTATCTATTAAACAATTATTTATTATTTTGTTTAAAGGAAGAAGAGCAGTTAAGTAATGTAGTTAGTAATAATAAAAAAAATGCTAACTAAAGCATATATGAAAAATATTGGCTTATATAACAATAACAATTGATTCTACAATAGAAGTGGAAAGGTTATTTTATATTTAACGGAAGAGAGTATATCAAATAAAAGATATTTATATAAAACATATGGTACATATTATAAGTATATAAAGGAAAGAATGTTAACAATGATTATATGAACTACTTGAATTCTATAGAGTTCTTATAGACGTTTATGCTTTTTTCTATTTCTTTTCTTTTTATTATTTTCACCATCAAAGATGATCATCATATAAACAAAGTAATTGAGTAAAGGAAAACTACTATACCGTAAAAATACCTCTGAATGCCCATCAAATATATGGCTATTACATGTTATTAAAAGGCAACAAAAGAAAATAAACATTATTCACGTATTTATTTATTAATTTATTTAATTAATTAACATTTTTTATATAATTGAATGATTCTTTCTTCTATTTTGTGGTCTGTTTTTTTTTTTTTATTTTTATTATACCTTTATTTATTACATTTTTCTTTTGATATTATTTAATTAAATTATTAAAAATAGAAAATTTCTTCAAAATAAAAGATAATTTAATTTGTGGTAATGTATAATGCAGCAGATTTATTATAGAAATAATTTTTAAGTAGGATTAACAATTTATTTTAAGCAGTTATAGCAATTTATAACATATATATGACAGTGTCGGAGTTTGAGTGTTTGTGAGGGATCTTGTAATGCGTAAATTCTACTCGGGGGGCCCTTTTTAATTGTAATATTAGAAGAAAAATGTTTTTGTTTTAGAAATATTTGGTTTAGGCATGAATAACCTGCCTGTCATAAGCGTTTGTAATTTTACAAAATCCCTGTTATTCCACCAAGGATGATGATTAATTAATTGTTATTAATTTACGTAATTAATTTCGTGTTTTTACATTAAAGCCAAGGTATTGGCATAATTATTTTCCCAATTACGGTTCCCATGCAAATTCCAAATAGAAATATCTGATTTAAGAGGTAAACAAACATATTAAGAAGACTTATCGTAATATTCGCACTTTTTTGGGTGTTTTTACTTATCTTATAAAAAAGAAAATTAAACAAAAAAAAAACCCAGTAAATTACTACTGAGTTATTAACGTTCAAGACCACCCTGTTAAACAATCTTTAAGCATCCTTTGTGGATATTAAAAAAAAGAAAAACTATTTATAGCCAAAAAGTACGTAAAAATGTTGCTTTAACATAGAAATAATAATCTAAACACAAGGGTTAACAACTGCACGCCATTTGTACCACCGCATTTGTAAAAGAGATAAATGCAAAAAAAAAAAAAAATATATTATAAATAATAATCCGTTATATAACATAAATAATGTTAAATTTTACTACAAATATTATACAAATCAGTTTAGTGTATGAATTATAAATTCTATCTCTAACATATCTCTTTATAAACGATTAAATTTAATTTTCTTTTTTTATTAATTGATTTATAATAATTAATTAGTATTATATGTAAATATTTCCATACGTACTATAGTATTAGTAATTAATCAAAAAATAATAATAAAAGCATATAAAACATGATAAATTATTCCATTGACATTTTTTCTTTTATTTTCTTTTATTTTCTTTTATTTTATTTTATTTACTCAGTTTTTACAATTTATTTATTCATCATCTTTATTGCTTCTATTTTTATTTATTATTTTTTTATTTTTTTTTTATTATTATTTCCTTACCATATTTTCTTTATAGTGATAAATAGAACAATGTTTTACAAGGTGAATTTGGTGACAATAAATTTCCCACAGGATTATACAGAATATAAGTACATACATACATATATATAAAACTAGAAGCAGAAACAGAAAATAAAAAATAAAAAAAAATTAAAAAAATTCAGTAAAGTGTTTTATGTAATATCAAATGGAATAACAGATCGCATATGTT
Organism: Ptychoptera albimana; assembly: GCA_961205885.1. Lineage (NCBI taxonomy): Eukaryota > Metazoa > Arthropoda > Insecta > Diptera > Ptychopteridae > Ptychoptera > Ptychoptera albimana. Next base: position 12,297,310 of record OY540805.1, read on the forward strand.
AACATGTTCAATCGTTTGAATAAAAATGTCAATACCGTTCAAAATAGTCATTTATTAAAAAAAAAATATTTACATTATTATGATTAATGCTTTCAAATAAACAAGCATCCATAACCAATTAAATATAGAAAAATAATTAGGATAAAAAACGAGTTCTACGAGGAAGTTCAAAAAAACCAAAATTCACCAACTTTGAAAGGAAACATTTTTAAAGCTGATTTATGTGAATTAAAATAGAAAAAAAAAAGTTTTTTTTAATGACTTGTTATAGGGCTATTAAACCGAAATTAATTGTTTTATTATTGAAAAGTGAATACATCCGCGTATTTTTTTTTTTTTGTATTATTATTAAATTTAAATAAATGATTGAGTGCGTGCGCATTCTTCCAACTTTATTTCTTCCCCCATTTTTTTTTTTTTTTGATTATCAATGAGGTGAATATTTGATGATTATAACTCAATTTTATTCTGTTCTCAGGTAGGAAGAGAGAACTTTTTTTTTTTATTGCCTTTAATTACAATCTGTTGCTATAATTTGAATATTTTTTTATAAATTATTTATTAATTTGAAATGCGATTGATTTATTAAGGGGTGATGGCATAAAGTTTATTAATGAAAGCTAGGTTTGACCTGCCATGTTATTTGTAGATTGGGTTTTTGGAATGAAAGCTGCTAATGCTACGACGTTACGATTTCCTGATGATTACAAATAATTAAAAATCACTTTGGATTACATTTTAAAGCCAATTATAACCGAATTGCATTTAGTTTATTGTTTTCATCTGGATATTAATAATGAATTAAAATTCTTATTTTTTTAAAATCGAAAAACATTAATTAATCTATTTCTTTCATGGAAATTAAATTAAAATTTTATTAAAGCATAACCCACATATAGAATATTAATAATTTAATAATCTTTTTATATATAATGAAAATATTAAATTTATCGGTAAACTTATATAAAATAATGTTTAGTAAATTAATATTTATTAAGATGATGCGTTGTTTTAATTCATAATTATTAATGTTTAATAAAGAACTGATTTTTTTTAACTAATTACAAAACCACGGTACCGAACAATTAATAGTAATATTAAAATTTATGTTTGATGCTGTGTATGGTGTAGAGTTGTTAAAACCACAAAAGGGTTATAACTCTATAGAATGTGTTGTAAGAAAATTAGATGATGTGTTAAGGGTGAGATTTTTGGAGACCCGTTCTAACAACATTGCTTTTATGCTTTATTAATTTTTTTCCAAAATTATTGTATTGGATGCTTTTGACATACATGGTAGGAAACTATGATCAGGATTCCTTTCTACTGGTTTCACGTAGTAAGCTTTAACTAAGAGTGTAGTAAGTGTTTTCTGTTGTAGTGGATTAAATACAATGGACGATCATTTTGAGTAAGTTTTTTAAATTTATGCACCTGCAATTGTTAGTAATCTACTAATTGTTAGTACGTAAATTATGTTTAAGGAAAAATTCAATTCAATTACCGCGATTTTGTTTAAATTTGTGTAGTAACACCCTGTACTAATAAATAACAAACCGCAACGTTGTGTTAATTAAATCGAAAAATAAATCTGATTAAAATAACTACTTTCATATTACATAATATTATGTCGTAACATGGAAAACTTTAAAAATCAACTAAACATCTACTATAATTTACAGTCAATTTACTAATTATAAAAATTAATGATGATGATGATTTGTGTTTATAAATATGAAAATATCTAAAAATTTGACATGCATAATAATTATTTATGACAAATTAATAAATAAAATGTTATGATTAGTTTGTAAAAAAAAAAAAACGATAAACTTTTTTTCCGTTATTAACATAAACAAAAACATGTTTATATACATAAAAAAAATAATAAAGTTTATATTGTTTAATAAAGTATAAATAAAACATTAAAATGGAAAATAAAAAAAAAACAAAACAGTATAAAAACGTATATATGTATATATGAATAAAAGCTTTCGATAAAGAATAAGAAAAAAGAAAAAACATAAAAAGTAAAAGTGAAAAGTTTAATATGATTGATTGACTTTTGAGTAAAAATAAATAAATAAAGAAATTTTACCTAGACACAAAGAATAAAAACCACAAAAATCATAAAAAAAAATTTATTTATCATACATTGAGCTTTTATGTTTATTTACTTTATTATTTTGTTGCTGTAAACATTTTATGATCATTTTTTTTTTGTTTTACCTTTTTTTTTTCCTGCAGAACCTGTACCAATAAGTACAATAAACTTATTTTTAATAAAAAGCCACGAATATAATTTAGCTTTTTTTTTTAAAAATAAAAAAATAAATAAAACTGAAACGAAATGGTCGTTTCTCAATTTAACTGAATTTTTTTTTTTTTTTTTTTTTATTAAATAGCTTTTAGCTGATAAAAACGTTAAAGGGAATAATAAAACGTAAAACTAAACTTTGTTAGATATTCAGGTTTATAATAATTAATTCGCGATAATATAACAACTGGAACTGTGGAACATAGAAAATAATAGCTGAATATTAAATACAACATGGAGTTCCAAGCTTATTATTTAAATCCTAATGTCAAGTACTTAAATAAATTTAATATAACACAACTAAAATCTAGTCACTTTAAGGTAGTTAAAAAAAAATTGTGTTTAAAATTTTAATCTTTGTTTATTAATACAGACGTTTGGGAATAATTGTTGATTCAAATATTGCACCAATCGTAATAATCAGTAAAATTTCGAAAAAATCATTTGAATGTCACCTATTAATTTGATGAATAAAATTTTGACAGTTCAAAACATAAAAGCAACGCATCCTACGTAATTATTGCTTTAAGAAAATTTATGAATTTAACGTTGATTTTAAAAAGTATTCCGTTCCACAGTGGCTGTAAAGCATTCAATTATTAATAGAAAAACAGTTTTTTCCGAAATCTAGAGGTACATAAATCCTTAAAATTCCGAATAGTTTATTTAATTAAATATTGGCGAATGATTTAATCACAGACAGTTTAAGAACATTTTCATTCAGATCAGTATAAAACCACCTAAATTCTACTACGTTGAGCTGTCAAATAGCAGGTTTCCCATACAAAAAAGAATTTTGATTGACTCTGTATTTCGTAATTCTCAGAAACGTTTTAATATTGTTATATTACAATACAATGATATAATATATTTTCAGATGTTACACCGGTTACCTCTAAAGAGAAAATAGTTTTTGGTATGTTCTTTAAAGTTCTATTAAAGACTTCAAAACAAAATTATACACTTGGCAAGCAAACAGACAAGACCGATGGACAAAAAAATTAGTTTTTTTTTTTTTTTTCTAGTTATAAATATATATTTTCTCCCTTGAGCAGATCATTTTGGCAAGATTATTCTATTATCATTATATGCGAAAGAAAAAAACAAAGTTAAGACAATGAACTGATTCTATTCGTTTTATTTTTCTTTTTGTACTTTATTATCCTCTTAAACTGTTCATTTCGATTTAATATAGTTTTATGAGAATTCGAAAATATTTGATCATATACAGATTTACTTTATTATTCCTCTAGCATTTTTTTTCTTCTTCTTCTTCTTCTATTTGAGTTTAGTTATTTGTGTAGAAAATAATTTTTGTAGCCTTTAATCTTAATCATACTTGTGATTCAGGGATTTTCTTCTTTAAATTTTCTCAACGTCAACAAAGAAATGCTAAATAAATAAACTAAAAAATAAAAAAAAAATGAAAAGAAAAAAGAAATGAATAGAGAAACTAATAAGAAAATAAATTTTATTGTTATTATTTTAGTATTAAATGTGAATATGATCTGTCTGCGAAGGAAGAACTATATTGAATGGTATCAACTTTAAATGCGTCAATATCGAAATTTTGTTTGTTTGTGGTATTGATTTAAAAAAAAAAAATAATAATAAGAAATATACAAGGATACAAAGAAAAGGTAAGGACTGAACGTTTTAACATCACATCAAAATTTATCCACTTAAATTATTCGCTTCTTCTTTCTTTTTATAATACGTGAAAGGAATATTTAAAAAAAAAGTCTTAAAAATCTCTAAAAAAAGCCCATAGATAGGTATATACATATATATATAGTTCACCGATTCTAATATTAAGATTTTTATCTTTTTTATTCCTTTGCTTATAACAAAGATAAGATCACTTTTGACTATAAAAAAAAAAATAAATAAATAAAATAAAAAAAAATTTGACTCTATCTCATTCACCTTTAAATTTCTATCTGGTAAAACCAATTTTTATTAATATAATAACATAGAAAAATATGTTTTAATATAAATAAATATATTATTCGTACTATCAACGTAGCAACTATTTCTTCCTCATTATCTGAACCGGAAATAATAATTTCTATTATTTTATTCTTCCTTCATCTATATAAATATTTAAATAATTTTCTTTTATAATTGAATTCATGTCTTAGGCATAGATTGCATTTTTTCTTTCTTTTTTTTGTTTTGCAATTCAGATTTTAATTTAAAATATATAATAATAATAATAATAATATAGATAAACCTAGCATAATTTTCATTCTAGATATTTCTTCTTTACAGTTTTTTTTTTTTTTATTGTGTGCATGATAAGTTTTTAAATTGATTTCATAAAAGAGAAATTCTTTCAAGTATTGTTTATAATCGTTGTGTTACGAATAAAAAATAAATTATTTTATACGAGAGGATTTATTAATGAGAGGAAAAGGAACTTAAGAAAAACAATAAGGAAAATTATTCAATTGTAAAAGATTAATATAACAATATTCAGCAGAATGGTTATTTAAAAAATTTAATTAAAAATATTACTGAGAATCTATGATTAATAAAATATTAAAAAAAAAAAATTGTTTGCTTGTTGTTTTGTTCGAATGAATGAATATTTTTATACAAAATCTCAGTAATTAACAATAATTAATTATTAAATTTGCTTTTCAAGACTGATCAAGACTGCTTTTCAAAAGATCTTTGCATTAAATATTTAAATCTTCTATGGTAGGTGTTTGGCAATCTTATCACACAACAAAAAATGCAACAAAAAGTTTCCAATTACAGACAATTCTTGTAATAAGCAACCTTGCTATATCAAATTAAAAACACTTAGAATATTGAATGGTTATAATTTTTTCAGTAGAAACTTTGGAGTGTTATACCAGCTTTATTTCTGATTAGTGAGCAAATGATGTTTTATAGTAAGCTTATACACTAAAAATAAATTATAATGAATGGAAAACACGGACCGATGAATTAACAAATTTAGATGATATTCCGGAGGCAATTCAAATTTTTTTTTTATGACTTATTTTATTTATAAGTCCGGTTAATCTAGTTACTCAACAGTAAAGGAACTTTTAACTTATTAAAGAACACTGAAGAAACTGATTTACCAGTGTTAATAATCAATTTTGTTAATAGTGTGCAATTTGAATAGCTTTGATTAGCACCAATTATATCACTTTAATTTATTGGTACGGCGGGGAAAAGTGGATAAGACTTTAATTACTAAAACAGCAGGTGCATGGTATTAAAACCCGGGACATTATCACATCGAAATCGATGACTTTTGGTATGAAAATCAAACGTTTACTGTAATTAACTGAATAAAAACGTATTTTTAACCTTATATGCGTTTCTAACGAAATAGTTACATCCCTGCCAATAAACATTATTATTTTCACTATCGCTATCCAATGAACTAATTACCTCACTTATCTTATTACATTTTCTAAGACAATGAAATAAATTTCCTTCTAAATTGCCATAATTGTACTAATAAATCGATAGATTATTAAATTAATCGTTTTTGTGCGATAAACTTTTAATTGTCTAACAAAATAAATAAAAAAAAAATGTCTTGACGAATTTTATCCTTTCGAAATGAGTCACTCTGTACGAGGATAACAGAATTATTTAAAGAAAAAACTACGTCATCATACGTGATAAGTGATAAAATTTAGTAAAGTAAATTTCATTATTAAAATTTAACCGTTTTTATCATCTTGTTGTACGTTTAATTAAGTAAAAACGATAGAATATTATTATTTTTTTTTTTTGTTTTTATTAAACTCTGACTAATAATAATTATTATGAATTTATTACAAAAATTTTTCTCGTTTTTTTTTGTTGTTGTTGTTGGTGGTTTTCTATTTAATTTTCAAACTAAAATGCACCTGTGACATTATATATTTCCTTCTTTTTTTATTTTCTCATTCTCACTCTACTGTATTTAAATTTTCCACTGTGTATATGTTTTCAATATAACACGGATATACATAGATACATATATTTAAAGATAAAAAGAATTTAACATCACGAATCATATAAAAATTTATTTACTTTTGTGTGCAGAAATATAATAATAATAATAAATAAGAAAACAAAAATTAAACTAATAAAGTTTTTTCTTCGGTTTTATTAATCTTATTATTGATATGAGAACGTTTCGGTAATGTTTCTTCTTTATTTATTTGACTTGCTGTTTGTTTTCATTCATATAATTCAAGATAAAATATTTATGCAAAGGGTTTTGTCATATATAGATACGAAAAAAAAAAAAAAATAATAAATAAAATAAATGAAGAAAATAAAGAAAAAGCAAGAAAAATTGATACCAAAAATGATATTGAGAATAAATTTTTATTTTAAAGATATAAATTTAAGATCATATTTAAAGATACAAAGATAAAAAAAGAAAATGTTATAAACAAAGCATAATAACTATGTATGCGTTATGTTGAGTTACAACTATAGAATGTCAAAATTTACAATAAAAACCATAAATTGTTGTAGGAATTTTTTTTTTAAATCATTCAAATTCAATTTTGTGAAGCTTTTGTACTGTACATTTAACAGGGAAGCTTAAAGAATGAATTTATAATAGTAATAACAAAAAGGGTATGATGGATTTTACTGTTATAGTATGATGGAATTTTTTTTTTTAAATATCATATGACCTCTAAAGATAAATCAACAATTTGCTAGACCACAATTATTATTTAAAAAAAAATTGCCTCATTATTATAAATAATTATTTTGTATTAAAATAAATACAAAAAAAAAAAATAGAATAAATAATGCAACCACAGTAATATATATGTATATAAAATGAACAAAAACGATCAAATGCAGGTGTAGTATTTGATGTTTGACTTCTTTTTTTTTTAATAAAAATTCTCATTAAAATTTTGTTAAACAAAGTAATAACAAATAACAAATAATAATAATAATAATAATTTATTTTCTATTTTAAACAGCAAAAAGAAAAAAAGAAAAAGCTTCTGAAAAGTAATATTACACAACGATAAGATAGATTTTTTGTTGTTGTTGCTCTTGTTGTTGTTGTGTTGTTAAGATAAAAATAAAACATTTATTTTCGTTTTTCCTCCTTGCTTTTAAATAAACACAAAGACTTTAGCATTATGAAAAAGAGCATAAGGATTCAAGTTAACAAAGTGCAAAAAAAAAATGGAAAAGTAGAAGCAGAAACAGAAATAATAATAATAATATTAATAATAATAATAATAATAATAATAATAATAATAATAATAATAATAATAATAATAATAATAATAATAATAATAATCATCATCACATTCTATATTATTTTTATATGAAATTATAAAATATTTTTTTTGAAAAGAATAAGAGAGTGTATCCCAGCGGAATGTTATCTTATTAAATTGTTTTGACTTTATTTTTTACTTGTGCCATTGTTTTAAAGGATAAATGTGAGGGAATAAAAGGGATAATAAAACAACAATCTTCAAAAATTTTGCTTTACTTTAGTGCTTTTCGCAACAAAAAGCAAAACAAAAAATATATATATATATATATATTGTTAGCGTTAACAACGTCATGAATGTTACACAATATATCTTATTAATAAATTGTGTCTTGACCTTACTGTAACAAGAACTTGATTACTTAATTTAAAAGATGTGTGCAGTGTTTGTTTAAAAAAAAATGTTTTTAAATTAAAAATTTCTACATTAAAGATTAAATTTTCAACGTTTTCTCCGAATGACATGAATTAAAGTAAAATATACTAGCTATTAACAGTTGGAAGCAGTGGCGTTACGTGATTTGTTGATGAAAATCACAACGACAGTGAAAAATACCATAAAAGCGCCCTGCAATCTAATGAGTGAATAAAGAGAGAAATAATAAACTTTGTAAAATCTAAATAATGTTCCGGATTAAGAGACCTAAACAGGATAATTTTAATCAAAAATCACGCTAGAGTCCAAAATTTTGGATTGGGTATTAGAATAACCCATTTAAAATGCATTAAATTTCGTTTTTTATGTAAGAAATCTTCATAAATTAATAATTTTAGTTAACAATTTTTTTTTTTATAAGATGTGCAACGACAGCCAATTTTTGCTGCCTTCTTTATCAGATGCTCTGACTCTACTGACTTGAACAAGGTCTGCCCCTCTTAGCAAGATCATTGCTAGGACCCTTGTCTTACTTCCATTCAAATTACCAACTCGAACTCTCGTTCTGCCTGCTCTGTGAAATTATTCATTTCCTATCTTTGTGTAACCCGTTGTAGTCTGCAGTGGTTACGTGAGGTGAAAAAAATATATATAAAAATTTAATTAAATTATAATTTAATATGTGACGATGAGAATAGCTTTTTGTTTTTTTTTTGTTTCTACAAATGTTTTATTAATGGAAAACAATTAGTCTTTGTCGGCTACTATAACACAAAGTTCGTTGGCCATGGGAATTTAATTTAATTTTTTTTTTTTTTTTTTTATCATTATTGTTTTCAAAAGTCCTCAAAAAGTAATAAAACTATTAAATGTCTCGCCGGAGTAATACGTGTAATAATAAAATTGAAAAATAGGAAAAAAATTAACCACAATAAAGAGAGTTTTTTCTAGTTTTTTTTTCTTTTTTCTTTTTATATTATTGCTCCTTGTTGCCACATTTAAGTTTTGCAAAGAAAAACTTTTAGTGCCGATAAAGAAAAAAAAAATAAAAAAAAAAAAACTTTTTCTTTTTTGAAATAATTATAATCATAATCATAATCATAAATATGTATGGCAAAGCATGAATTTAATTTTATAACTTAAATAAACAAAGGGAGAATCATCAATATAATCACATTTCTAAATATTTGTATGAATTATATCACGGTGGATAAATATTTAAGGCGAAAATATCATAGTTTTACTTCTGAACATAACATTAGAAATGTCTAATAGCTAAATAGGCACCTGATTATTATACACACCACAAATCATTCTCGAAATTTCTGTTTACTTCTTATCTTAATAAAGAATTTTTCTTCTTTTTCATTTTCATCATATTTCGTAGAAGAGAATTATTTTTCTATTATATATTATTTATTTCTGGCCGATTATCCCCAACATTATATCCTTATTATTTAGCTTCTTTTTTTTTATTTTTATCTTGTTGTGCTTAAAGCACTTTATCAACAAATGATCAATATGCTTTGGTGACATAAAAACGATGACATAACGTAAGAGAAATAATGTTACGCATCCTATTGGAACTTTTATTACTGTCAGCAATTTTATTTAGCTTCTTTTTTTTTTTACCTTTTCCCTTTTCTTTATTTCTTTCGGGAAAAGCCGTGAATGTTTTTTCTTTACTTTACGCAATATTTACTTATTTAAATTTAATGATTTTTTTTTTTTTTTTGCTAATTTAATTAAACTTGTATTTAAAACATTTTTCATGATTAAGAGTGACAAACAAAGGTAAAACTAGGTTAAAGAATAAAGAAAAACTCGATTCGTCTATTTATTTACAAAAAAAAAAAAAACAAAAAGGGGTTATAGCGCGGTTTTATATTTTATTTATTAAATATTTTACCATAATTTGTCGTAAGCAAACAGAATATACCTGATAAAAATAAATGTCTGTCTATCTCAAAACGTTTTCTTTTTCTTTCTTTTTGTTTGCTAAACGTAATTAAATCTGCATAAAATTTCTTATGTTTAGAAAATAATAAAAAAAAAAATATTTATTTATTTTTTTTTTTCAATTTTCTTTTTTCTAATAGAAAGTTGTAGAAAAGTTTTCTATTATTATTATAATTATATTTAAAATAATGTTAATGTTTACTAATTTTTCTTTAATGTTGTTTTAACATAAATGTGCTATAATTGTTTAAATATTAAAAGTTTATTAACATTATAAAGATAAGTTTCCTTTGATTAAAATAAAAAAAAAAAATTACAAAAATATGTAAGACAAAGAAAATATTTTTTTTTTGAAAAAGAAAATTTGTTTTGTAATAAATGAGCAAAGTAAATAATATTTTAAAATACATAAATATGTTTCATTTAAAGAATATTGATTAATCAGGGGTGTAATTAGAATTTATTATGTCACATATTGCCAATGAGTGATATTGTGTTTACTTTAAAGCTTAAAAGTTTAATGTATCCACCATGTAAAAGATAAAAAGATTTTTATCTGAAGACCAGAGAACCCACAATAATTTCATATCATAATCTAATATAACAAAGTCATCTATTAAGATGTCGCTTAAAGAGATTTGACGGAATATTGTCGAAAACGATATATTAGAGTATTTTATAATTGAATACCTTAAATAAAATTCCTAACACAGTTCAGCTCCTAATTTCTATGTACAAAGTCTAGTCTCTTGACTTTGCACACCCAAAATAGAATCCAAACTGCGGTATGAATTTTATTTAGGGTTATTAAAACTCCAAAACAAAGTGCTTCTTTAAAAGTATTCAATTGGTTACACTACACACATCCTCTTCAGTTATAATTTTTTTTTTAAAATTCCTTAATACAACTTGAGTAAAGTCAGAATAATGCAACTTACTTCAAAAATAATACCTTAAAACTGTTAGTTTTATCCGGAAAAATACCTCGCCACCGTTATATTCTGCTCCTTATAGTTCTTATAATAAGAAAAAGAAAGAAGAAAATATTTCCTATTATTTCCAAGTATGGCATACAAGTATCTAATGAAAAACCCTATAGAAAAGAAGTAACTTCTCATTGAGTGGCTAACATTAAAATCAATTTTTTTTTATTCTATTTACCATCTGATCTCAGTGTTTATCCGCTAACTACTCATGCGGCAATTTCGTCACAAGTGAATTCTATGACAGATATTTTTAATATATATTTTCCCATTTGTTCGATAATCATATTTTGTTGGACCCTTTTTATTCTTATTTTGTACATGTTTTCTTCACACCTTATGTAATTCTTTTTATTAATAATTTTGTCACGAATTATATAACCTAGAACTTAATAATAAAAATCGAAAAAAGTAAAAATAAAAGAAATACGAAAAGATAATGAAAAAGTATATGGTATTTTGTATGTATGTGTTTGTTAAACTAGATGAGCTTTAAATTAAGCCTCAAAGTAAATACTTAGCTAGAGATATATAGTTAAACACCTTGGTTTATCTTATCGTTATATAAGATGGAATTCCGTTGCTACGTTAACCTGCCTGCTAACCTTTTCCTTTTAAAGATAAATTTAATTCCATTGCATTAAATTTTATTAGTGAACGATCGTTTTAAATACAGTAAAAGGTGGCAACGTATTCAAGTGATCGAATTCTTATTTATTTTTTTTTATATAATTTACTATCATTTATTAGGTAATTATTAATTTAATTTATTCTTAATATTCATAAATAATTAAATATTTTATAGAATTGTATTGATGGCACAAACAGTAAATTTCAAGAAAAGCTTTAAAAACGAAGTACCTTAACAAATGCAATAAAAACCGTTTAAAGTATTGTCGGTTAAACTTATTAACAATAGAAGCGAAAGTGTTTGTACAAAAAAAGAGAAAATAATAAAAAACAAGTAAATACAGAGAGTGAGTATGATGCAAAGTATGAAATGGTGATAAAGCTGTAAAGTGTTATTACTACCTTCCCTTATGGGCGACAATGATATAAAATGACTTGGGGCGCGAGTAAATAAGTTTTTTTTATTCTTTTTTTTTTCTGTTTGCTTTGTTGTATTTACAAAGAAGGTAAAAGTTTTGTTGAATGAAATTAAGTTCGTGTATACAGAAAGTTAAACGAGTTTTATTTAAATTTATTATTAATTTATAGGCGACAATTTTTTTTTATTTATTTATTGGACAACGATTTTGAAAATATTATCTGATATATATTTTTATTTTACTTTATTTATTTTTTTTTTTTTGATGTTTTTCGCCTGTATGTTATTAAAGATTTAATGAATTTTAAATTAGTTGATTCACTGATTATAATCCGTATGCTAGAACTTTTTTGTAGTTTATTAAATAAGCGATTGTATGAAATTTCATCAAAGTAATATTGTAAAATCAATATTTATCTAAGAAAATAGTTTTAAAAGAAAAATGACGAGGTTACAAGAATTTACAAGATGAGCTTTATTAGAATTATAATAATAAAAAGAAAACTTTTTCAATTTACAAGTTTAAATAAAATTACGGTCGATAATAAAATATTTATTAAAACTCTTTTTTTTTTTTTAAATAATTAATTAGTTTAAACTTGAGTAAAATTAAACTAAAATTAGGAGTATATTTTGGAGTCCGTTTTAAATTCAATTAATTTTGTATTACAAAACAATTAGTTTCGATTAGATTTAATTATTTAAATTGGAATGAATTTTTTTTTTTTTTTTTTCATTTGTATGGATTGTATAAAATATTTATGGCATTAAAATTATAACAAATGATACCATATTAATCTTAGAAGATTATTATACGAAAAATCTTTCTTTTATACAACTTCTTTATCTAACGACTTACATTTAAATCCATTAATTTATCTCTTTAGTTTATTTTATAAAATTAAGTAAATTAAATTTTAAATTGTTTCAAGTTCAATCTTATTGTGAAATTAATCAATTTGTGCTTTAATTGATTTTACTAAAAACAAAAGGATTGATAATTAAAACATTTTATTTATTATGAGCATAAATAAGTTTCTTGTTACATTTTATTACAGCATTAACATTTATAAGGAAGTTAAATGGAAGTTGTTTAAAAGAATGCAGAAAATAGAAACGGAGGAAAAATAATTTGAAAATTAATAGTTAGATATTTGTCACGGTTTATTTAAAGAGATTTCGTAAAGACTTTAAGATGACACATAATATTTTATAAAATAAAAGATTAAAACGTCATCGCATGTTACTTGAACATTTTAGATACACTTGAAACGCAGGGATTTTAAGCCATTTTATCAACTGCTTCGCTACAACTCTGATCAGGTAACAAATAATATGATTTAGCGCCGGTTTAACACATTTTGATACTTAACAAAACCTGCGGACACTAATCAGCTAGAATTATTAACTATACAAATCAAATGCAAATTTGTTATTAATTTTGTGCTAATTGCATTAAAAGGTTTTTTTTTTTTAATTTATGGATTTGAGAAACTCATCAATTATTGATAATTATGATTGTTGCGGTCACGGAAGCCTTGATAATAGCACGACTGATTACGACAACAAACTGTTAGAACCGGGGATGTATTCAGGATTAAAGAAACTTTGTAGCACCTCGAAGAGCTTAAGGGATTAGCCATTGGACACTCTATTATAGCATAGAAAAGTTCCTTATATAATAAACTCATTGCATCGTACTTCGAAGTTCAATTGCAAAACCCTGCTACTAAAAAGCAAGAATGACGCCCTCAAAATTAATAATGACGCACAGAAATTTAGAAATAACTTTCACAATGCAACAATAATGGCAAGTCTATAAACAAAAAAATGTGGAGATTTTATTTTATGAATTTATGATTTAAATTAAAAAAAAAAAGATAGATAGAAAGAAAGAAAGGAAAAAAATCAACATTTTATTATTATGTATTCACGTTTTTTTTTTTTTTTTTTTTTTTGCTACATACACATACATATATGTGTATGTATTATGAAATATGTAAAAAGGTAACGTAACGATGAAAATAAATGTGCTCAGTGTTTACCATCAAAGTAATAATTTAATTAAGAGGATTACCGTATTGTACTTAACATTACCAGTACCTGTATGAACTTTTATATTAAATAACAAAAAAATAAAAAAAATGTACAAATTAAGAACATCAAAATGACGACGACCAAGTAATATAGAATGTTTTTTGATATTACTTTATTAATAAAAATTATTATTATTTTCTCTTTTTATTATTTGTTTATACTGTTATGTTAAATTAACAAAAAAAAAAAAAAAAAAAAAATTGTTTTTTATGCTTTTCCATGTTGTTTTATAGGCATAGAACACATTTTTCTTCTTTTGTCTCTCTGCGTCTTCCTAATTATATTAGCATGTATGCTTTTAATTAAATTAATATACATTGGTGTTGTTAGGTATTTTTATTATGCGATAAGAGACATCTTAGTCATGTTTTGTCATTTATGTTGATTATTTTCTTTTTTTGTTCTATTTATTACATTTAATGATTTAATTTTATGTCAGTAGATTTAATTAATTAAACAATCACAGAGCGAATATTTCAACTAATACAAAAAATGTCATCTAAATATTTCACGTTTTCCATAGCAACTACATTGAAATTGGTTTTTGATTAACAAATTGAAAACCATCCATGTCCATATGGTTTATGCATAAAATTTTCCATCTTAATAAATCTCTTTCGACATTTTTATTTTCTTAGTTGCAATTTTTATATTCAAAACATTAAAGACTTTTCATCACTTTTTTTATTCATGACATTCACTAATGTACACATCTTGTCTGGCATTTGCTAATATATTATAGTGAATTAAAATCTGACTGATTTATGATATCTCACATATAAAGACCAACCAAATGACATTCCAGACACGATTCTATTTATAACACCGAAAAAATATATTTATTCAAAGATTCTTTATCATTTTATTAAAAAAAAGAAAAAATAAGAAAAAAAAAATTTTTGCCCGCTTGTGATGAATTAAATTGCTACGTGCAAGATTTGTTAAAGATTATTATTGTAATAACTACTATGCAGTGTTTATTTTTTTATTAAAACATAATACAAGAATCAAGTTCCATCTTGATCCTACATGAAATTGTCTCCACATCTAATCTTCACTGTATCTGTAAACACTTTGTGTTTTTTGAATAAACCTCTGTTAATTCACAATGGTTCACAATTTTCTTTTACAAACATTTAGTTTTTGCAAATAAAAACTATTTTACATACAATGAAATTAAAAATACTTTAATTTGGTATAAAGTTTTAGGTTTACATTGAAACTTTTAGGTTTTAATTAAATTCATTATTAGTTATTAACTTTTTTTAAAGGTTTTTTTATGGCTTAAGCTACTTTGTTATACAAATATTTGATTTAAAACATTCAATATATACATGCAAGTTTGCTAGCAACTATCCTTTTAATAAAGCAAAACAGAACTGGTATAATAAATATATTTGACTGGCAATACTAGATAGAAATATTTTTATTTATTTTTTGGTGTGTCTAGCATTTGAAATGCGATAATACTAAATGACAAGAAACTTTCAAATAAAAACAAGCTTAAAATTGTGCTTTGAAACATAAAGTTTTTACAACCAAAACAGTAATAATAATACAAACTACATTGCTTTTCTTATTTCGCAAAAATTATCTTTTATGACATGAAGACGATTAAAAGAAATAAAATGAAATCATGTTGTTATAACTTTTAATTTTATATTTTAACATAAAATACTAAGGAGTCTAGGTGTGCTTTTAAAATAAGTCAGACATGCTGTCTATTTAATTTCATAACGATTTATACAAGTTTATTAAGCTTTTTAAGAAGACGCATGTAATGTAACAGCATAATTAGTTTGGGGAAATTTTGTATAATGCGCGGAAGTTGTATTCTGTTTATCACTATAAATATGTTTAACAAATAAGAAGGTAATTTTAGACTGGCTAATTAAATGTGAATTGGTTATACAATGTGAGGAAAAGATTGAATTGACAAGCAAGAATATTTAATAAATTTGAACTAAACAATCGTGGTTTCCCAATATGTGTAATATGAATACACTTTATATTTGATTTAGAATACGAGTGGATTGGATTGCAAACACGTTTTACTGTTGAAAGAAAGTTCATTTCAAAATGTATTAAGGGAAAATCAATGATTATTGAAGAATAAATTAAATACATAACGCAAGAATGATTTAATCTTTTATAGATAAAAATATTTATTATGTATTAAAATTGAATTAAACTCGATAAAATAATCAATAATATGCAAGATGAAAACTATCAGTAATTATAATATATCCTTATTTAATATTTTATTTTTATAGATAATATGCTATTAGCACATTATAATGTATAATAAGTAAATGTAGGATAATATTATTTAACAAAATCATAAAACATTACTTTGTTTACTATAAATACTGTGGTTTATCTATTTTAAATAAATTTATAGATAATACCGATGTGTAAAGGAAAATACTGTAACATTACACGTTTCGTTACACTACAAAGTTACGTAACTGTTACGTTATACGATAATACAGTTACTTTTTGTTATAACGTTACTACCATTTATGTAAACTATTTTCACAAAATCACATTATATCACATAAAACCCATTTTATTCATAAAAAAAAAAAAAAAAACTTCACTTAAAATACCCTTTTAATTTTTTTGTGTAACGTTATTAAGTAATTACGTTACAATAACGTTTCGCCACACTGGATTAATAATAATTGATTAGTTTTAGTTATTTTTTTTTTATTTTATCGTAATAGCAATGGAAATAATGCTGAGTGGTTTTAGTTTTATATAATTAAATAATTTATTTATTTATAAAATAAAATTTTAAACATTTATTATTATTTGTGGTGTGATATGGGTTAATTAGTTTTAGACTTTTAATTTTGATATCTAATGCTTGAATTAATATTATTTTATAGAGTTGGTTAAATTAAACTAACTAACAAAAAAAAAAAAAAAATAGAGTGAAAATGTTAGTTAGTTAGTTTTTTTTTCTCTTTTTCTTTTTTCTATTGTAATTAAATTAATTCAACTAAATGTTGATTTTTATTTAGTTTATAGAAATCACATAATACGGTCATCTGTTAAAATTACATTTAAAAAATTTATTTCATTTATATTTATTGAGCTGGGTTTTAAAATTTTAAATTTAACAATATGTTACAGGAAATTTTTGAACTTTTTGAACATTGTATGGTATTTTATCATTTCATATTATTATAATAATAACAAAAAAAAAAAAAAAAATTATAATCTTGTTCTATATGGAATATTAAAATTAATATTTCAGTTAACATAACAGCAAATCCTATGTTTATTGAATATTATTTTATAATATTTATATGTAGGTCATCTAATTGTTTTGCTTAAAAGGATATTTTCATTTATTTATTTAGAATTTCTGTTTAAATGACGACGAACAAATAATTAATTTCACACAAAAGTGTAAAGTGTAAAAGGTTTAAAGGATTTTTTGTCTGTTTTTCTGCTTTTTTTTTTTCATAAATTTTTAATTTTTATTTTTAACAAAAACGAAAAAAAAAAAAAAATGAAAAAGTTTAATATCCTTTGAGAATAGAATTTAATGCTCTGCTAAAAATGAGTTCGGGCTAATGACGCTTAAGTACTCCTTTCCTTAATGGATAACTTCATTAAGATAATTTAGCCTTTTTGCTTTAGTTTTTTTTTTTTTTGGCTAGATGTATTCTGGTATTTTTCCTGTTTTTCAACTAATTTATTTCCGTTAAAGAAAAAACTCATTTATATTCGAGAATAAAAATATAAAATTCGAAACTTTTTAACTTGAATTAACAGAACTCCTAGATAAATCATTGATTATTTATTATTTAGGATAGTTAAAGTAAAACGTCTAAGAAATAGTTTATCTTATATTTTAGATTTTTTTTACTTTACTTTACTTTGGAACCCAACAATGATTTAGGAAATCAATAAATCAAGAAATTTCAACGATTTTTTTTTTGGATTTTGTATACAATCCTTAATTTATTATTTTTGTCGTGTTTATATATATATATATATATATATATATATATATATATATATATAAAATGATACATAAAAGAGGATTATTAAGAAAATACAAATAAAAATCGATTTCAAATAGGATTAGTTGCTCAATAAAAAACGGATTATCACCTTTAATAAAAAAAGAAAGAAATAACAGAGAAAAAAGTAACGAAAAATTAAATAAAACAGAACAAAAAAAGATCGAAAAAAGCTTTCAATGAATTATGATTTTAATTTTCTAAATGATAAATAAATAAATAAAAAAATGCTGAAATCGCTCTGATTGATTAATACTTTGTCTAAACTTTCTCACTTTTATTATTGAGTTATATGCGGCTAACGAATCATTCATTTCTTTATCAATTTATTGATTTTTACAGAGTTTATATTAACAAATTTTTCTTATCAAGTGTTGTATCAGTTATCTATAAAGCAAAGTGTTGAGAAATTACTTTAAAAAAAACTTTTTCAAAAACTATCTGTATTACATGAGTGCTTTGTTAATATTTAGTAACACTGTTTAGACAATTAATAGGAATAATTAATTAATTATGATAAGCTAAATGTAAAATAATTTATTGTAATCATTGTCTTTAATACTGCTAATTGAAAATGCTTCTAATATTCTAGTTACTAACATTAATTGTATTTAATTTTGTATCCTAGTTATTTTAGAATTTTTAACGCTTTAATATGGATTCCCTATAATCTACAAGTTTAATTATGATACCCAAGCATTGTTTTTTCCAATATATGAAGAATAAAAGGCTATTACTAACTGTTATTATGGATATTTATACGATTTTTGAATATCTTCTCGCCAAAATATGGTCATGCCACATTTAAATCACTGCGTCTTTCAACCACTTGCTTAAAATATTAATTGCATTTAGTATCGAACCTTAAATGAACCGTATTGGATCGAACCATAAATAAACAATAAATATAATTTTTGACTACATTGATACCCATTGTACATGAGCTTCTCACATATTAGTGCCGTAGGTGGCTAGTTCGGTGTCATAGTCCTTTTGCTATTCGTAATTTCGCCTTCAATTATTCTTTGATAGTCCGCTCTTTCGTAATCATAACAAACTCCATTTCAACGACATATTACCCGGGTTTATCAATAAGATGTGTCAAAATTCTCCCCCTTATTCACTACAATATTATCACTTTTACTTTTATGCTTTTGCAATAACGATAAATGTTTCCGTTTAAAATGCTACAAAACTTGTATTAACAAAATAAAAAATGTGATCTCTGGTGATAATAAATTTAATATTTGCGGTAGTAAATCGATTTCAATATAAAACGAATAAAAAAGCGTGGGAACTTGACATTAATTAATTTTATTAAATTTAATCACTGTCCAAACCTATTAAATATTTATTTTTTTTCCTTTCAACCTTTTAGTTATAATAATGATTATGATTTTTATTTGATAACTATCTGTATCGCTATAATTATCACGTTTTATCATTTAAAAAAAAAACTAAAGTTTTCTTTTTTACAATCACACTGGAAATCTTACGTTTTTTTCCTCTTTTTTTTTTTTTTTTATTTATTGAAAAAAATCGTAAACCATTTTAACCTCCCATCTATCTATATATAACCACTAAGTAAGTATATAAAAAATACATTTTTACTTAAACATGTAATAGAAGTAAGAAAATGGAAATAAATCTCCTCCTAGTCCATATACATAAAAAAAAAAATAATAAATAAAAATAAAGACGAAGAAGCTGAAGCAAATAATAATAAAAACAAAATACTAGTAAAATGTACTCATAAAAATACTTGCTGTTAACAATGTATATAAAAAACAAACAAAAAAAAATCATTCAATACATCTTATCTCTTAACATAAGAATGGATAATATTCTATATTTTTATCTTATGTTTAAGTAAAGCATTTTTTGCCTTTAAAATCATAAATTTTTCTATAACGTTTAATCATATTTTGATGGTTTTTTTTTTTTTTTTTTTTTTTTGTAAAAACTGAATAATTCGGTAATAAAATAAATTTTAATCAAATGAATTTTTATTAAAATATTAATTAAATAATAAAAATTGCATTGCACAGGTAATAAAAAACAAAAAAAAAAAAATAGAAAATGAAGAAAATGATTATCCAGTTATATTAAATTATTCATTTATGCAGAAAATACATACAATTATAATTATTATTACAAGTATGAATTAATTAATAATAACCGGTAAATAAATTATTATTAATTAACCATACTACAGTCTTTTTGACTTTTTTTTTTTTTTTTTATATATTATATATTTACCGGTTATTAATATTATTATAGCAAAAAAAATAAATTCTTTTTTTTTATTTTGTAAAACTTCCGGAGAAAATAATTCTTTTTTTTTTTTTTTTTTGCCGAAGGAAATGTGTTTAAAGTATTTAGTTAGTTTCCTTAGAGGACGAAAAAAGAATTTTATGAAAATATGGGTGTGAAAATCAGTATGTTCTGTTGTATAGAATAAACACTTAACACATTTGTTTTTTTTGTTTTATTATCATTTTGGATAAAATTTTGAAAATAAGAGAGCGAAAGAGAGAATATTTTTGTACAAAATTATAGAAGCAACGATATGAGCTTTTATGTAAGCTTTCTACTCTCTATACTCACAAATTTGAATTGAATAAGAGAAAAAAACTGTGTGTCTGTGTAATTTTTTATGTTTTTTTTTGTTTTTCTTGTTTTATTTGTTTGTTGTATATTATGTCTAGTTTGCTCCGTTCAGGATGATGATGATAATAATGATGCGAACGAATAACAAATGCATCATTTTCTTAGTCATATTTTGAATGCCGGATGGTAACATTGTGTACGACACAATTGTTAAAAAAAAATAAAATTGAAATATTTAACAAACGGAAAAATTAGTTTTTCGTATTATTTATTTTTTTATTTTTTTATTTTAATTATTTAGTAAGTGATTTATTTAATAAAATTAAGTAGAAATTACAGATTACACCACGCCCATGACTTTTGTGTTTTCTTTAATAAAATAAAAAAAAAAATAAAATTAAAAAAAATGTAACGAAACAGAGAATTATAGTGAAACTACATAGTGAAATGTTTTGTGTTAAATTTTTTGAATAAGATTTTTAAATAAAACAAGTTACGTGCTTTTATGTAAAACAAAAAAAAAATTAAAGTTAAATAATGTGAACGTTTATTATACAAGTTTATGAATATTCCAAAAAAAAAAAAAAAAAAACGAAAATTAATTAAATAATAATAATTAATAAGTGAGAAAAGAAAAAAAAAAACTAAAGAAATATTATGACAACGATCAGAATTGATCAAAGGATTTTATTCATTCTTTTATTTATATTATTTTCTGGTTAGTTTGCTAAAAAAATAAATTTAAATTTAAATTTAAAATTAGTTTAGTGTCAAGTGTTTTATCCGATTTTTAAATTAAAATAAGTAAAATAAAAGTTGTTTTTTTTTTATACAGAAATATAGGGAATTCGTTTAACAATCACCATATGAATGAATTATTTTTTTAATCAAATAATTTAAACAAAAACAAAAATTTATTTCACTATAATCAAATAAAGTTTTTAATTCTTTTAAATGTTACAAAAAAAAAAAAAAAAAAAGTATTATTATTATGTTTTATAGCGTTTTTTGTTTTGTTAGAGATTTAAATTCTTTTTTTTTCTATTTTATTATTATTAAGTTTGTTGCTTTTTTGATTTGTTTATAAATTTAAATAAAATTACCATATATATATATATATATATATATATATATATATATATATATATATATAATAATATAATAATATAATATATATATATATATATATATATATTCCGTTGGAAATTATATTAAAAAGGATCTATTTGCTGTTGTCATACTAGAAAGAGATTTTTATTTTTAAGACGAAACACTGTTTGAATAATAAATTTAACATAATTTTTGTTTTTATAAAAGATTGTATTACACACGAATTAGAATAATAATTTAGTGTTTTTTCTTTTTGTTTTCTGTAGAAAAGGATAAATTATTACGGATTAAGAACTAAACAATGAGAATTATAATAAAGAAAAAGAAAAAACATGTTAATATGGTGTATGATATAAAAATATAATCGGTTGAAAGCAATATAATTTAGGGTTAATTAATAAGCGACCACATTTAAGGGATCACACTTGAATAGTTTTTCGTTTATTAATAAAAAAAATAAAAAAATAAAACAGAATTATTTGGTTTACTTATTTAATCATGATAAGAAGATAAATTATTAATTCTAATCTATATCATGTACGATTATGTTGCTTTATAATTAATAATTAATAATATTTGTGTATTTTCGATTCACATTAATTATATTTAGAAAATAATGACAGATATTGATGGATAATTTTTTCGAAAGTAATTAGTTTGTAATTAGAAGATAAAAAAGTACTTTTCCATAAAAATAACAAATTAATTAATTAAGAGTGATTTAAAACAGAAAATAATATATTTGTTTATTAAAATGTTAATGTTCTAGACACATCAAATGTCACAGGATTACAAATGACGAATATTGCTGTACCCGAAGTGGTAGACATTCGAGATACAGCAACATTATCATGTACTTATAATATGGGTAAACATAAATTAAATTCTGTTAAATGGTATAAAAACGAAATGGAATTTTATCGGTTAGTAGAATTATTATAATTATTACATTTCATACTTTAATTAACATAGAAAAATATTATTTATTTTAATAAAATTCAAAATGTAAAGCTATTCTCCGATGACACATCCTACAGTAATGACATTCCCTGTTGTCGGTGTTAATTTACCAATATCTGAAATTGAGCATACATTTAATTGTAATCGTGCCACCTGTACTGTAACCTTAGACCATTTAAGCCCAAAAACAAGTGGAGCGTATCGATGTGAAATATCAGGTGATGCTCCTGAATTTAAATTAATTGGTGAAACAGCGAACATGACTATTGCAGGTTAATTCAGATTTTAATTTTCTTTGCCATCAGTTTAAAATAATTTATTTTGTTTTATTTATTTCTTTTTTTTTTTTTTTCATTTTGTATTAAAATGGCACAGCCATACCAAAATTAGATCCAATAATATCTGGTCTTGCACAGAATTATATGGATGGTGATTCTGTTATCGCCAACTGTACATCCGACATGTCTAATCCAGCAGCCAATCTCATGTGGTACATAAATGATGAGAGCGTGAGTCTTTTTTATTTATATGAAAAAAAAAATCAAAAATTTTTTTTTTCCCTTTTTCCCATTTCGTGAAACCGATATAATTCATTTTCTATATTATTTTATGTTGAAACAAAGGCACCACTTAAATATCTTCAACCACAGCATGAGACAACAGTTGATTTAGATGGTTTTCAACTAAGATATCGTAGCTTAGAAATCCGGTTTCAGGCAGATAAAACATATTTTACAAAAATACGCGGTACTATAAAGTTACGCTGTGTTGCTAAAATCGACCAAATACCATCAGCTACAAGAGAAATATCTGCGATAATTTACGTAACATCTATGGATGAATTAACAAATCAAAAACTTGTCAATTGGTTAAGCAGAGGTAATTTTATTAATTTCTATTTAAATTATTTTTTATTTTCTTTAATAATAATAATTTTTAATAATTTTATTTCTAAACAGCAAATACATGTAATGATCTGTATGCAACGAATAAAATATCAATTATATTCATATTTAGTTATCTTATATTAAAAACAATTTTTCATTTTGATGCATCATGATTTTTTAATTAAATTAATTTACAAAAAAAAAAAATAAAAAGAAAACATTATTTTCAAAGCTATATTAACAAAAAAAAAAAAAAATTATTTATTTATATGATACAGTAAAAGTAAATAAAATTTGATAAATAAATAATAAAAAAAAAATTCCCCTTAATTTGATTAATTAAGATAAAAACAAAAATAAATTTTTATGTAATCCAAAATATGTGATGTGTAAAAGCAAATATTTTTTAAATAATTAAAATACATAAGAAATATATATTTATTAATTTTAATTACTGACAACATATCGAATTTGTTAAATTTTTTTTTAGTTTTTATTTATTCATTTTTTTTTAAATCAATTTTTTTTTTTTTATTTTACCTTTATATTTGTTTGTGTAATATTTAATTATGTTATATTATGTAAATTAAAAAAAAAATTGTTATTCATTATTAATGTATTATAATAATTAAATAAAATAACTAGAGAAACTCTAACGAAATGTAACAACTAATGATAAAAACATTTCTAATTAAAAATCTTTCTCAAAAACAGCTCATTTAATGTATTTCTATTTTGTACGTAAATAGTAAATATAATAAAAAATATTATAAAAAAATAAAAATAAAATAAATTTTTATATAAATCATTGCATCGTTTTTATTTATTTATATACTTAAGGTACATAATAATTGTTTTTCTATTTTTAATTTTTATTTATAATCTAAAAAAAAAAAATGTTTTCCTTTATTTCTTAATCAACAAACAGAAACGGAATATAATATTATAAAATTTAAATAAATATACTGAACAATTTAATCTAGTATAATAATAAATCGTTATAAATAATATTTTATTAAGTAAACTGTACGGAATCATCGGTCATTTACTTTTCATATTTTCTTTTAACTATGTATGTGTTTCATTTCTTTTGGAATAATATTCATTGGTTTTTCTATAGATGATAATAAATACCAAATCGCAATAAATATATTTATAAGGAAATAAAAATGTATTTAATAGATAAATAAATCAATTCATAAAAGGAAGTAAAGAAATAACACTGTGTACAAGTGGAGACGCCTGGTAAACATATCTTATACAAATTATTTTATATAAACCAAAGGAAACAATTAATTTTTCTATTAAACATAGAAATAAAGCGAGATTATTGTTGATTTTTATTTTATATGTTTCATCTAATTCTTGTTAAATTATCAAAAAAGTAAGTTTTTTGCGATTTTATTGTCTTTCTTTGTCACCACGTAAATGCATTACGTGTGTTAATATTTTAGTCATCTTTAAAGAAAACTTTTTTTTTTTTTACAAAAGCTTATTACCACAAAAAAATTTAATAAATAAAATAAATCACTAAAAAAAAAAAGTATAAACGAAAAAGCTTATAAAAATATTGGCAATGCAGTAAAACAGTTCATCCTTTCGAAATGATGGAAAATAAAAGAAAAAAAAAACGAAATGAAATGTGCGAATTGTATAAAGTAGCGCAAAATAGAGAATGAAAACCAAAAAAAAAAAAAAAAATAAATAAATAGACGAAATGTGGAATAAAAAAACAAGAAAAAAAAAAGGAAAAGAAGGATGTGACTATTACCGATTGTGGTTAGTTTTTCTTTTTTTTCCCATTTCAACATTTTTACGTCATTTTATTTTCTTTTTTTTTTTCTTTCTTTTTATTTTTTTTTTATGCTCATACCCAATAAAGATATAAAATAGAAACACATCTGTTGAAATAAGTAACGATCTATGAGATTGGAAATTCTTTTATTTGCTGAAATAAAACGTTATTCCAATGCTTCACCTCATACGTCTATACAGCTTCTTATTTTTATTATTTTATTTATTTTATTTTTTTTTGTTCATATAATTCTCCACTTTCTTATTGAGTTTATCTTAATATCGATTTAGATTGGATCAACATAATGCTGACAAAAAATAATAAGAATAATAATAATAATAATAATAATAATAATAATAATAATAATAATAATAATAATAATAATGATGGAAAAGAACACAAAAATTAAACCAACTCTATATATAAAACTAAATAAAAAAAAACTTTTCTTAGTATTTTGCATCCAATTTTCTATTTTTGAGGTTATGATATTCTTGTTTTTTTTATTCATAGAAAATAGAAAAGTTAAACTTTGATTTCACCATTTCACCATATTCACCCACATGATTAGTTATTATTTAATTAATAAGAAATAATTTCGTTTCATTAAAAATTTATTGTGATCACAAGTTAATTATTATAATGCTCATGAAAAAAAGCTTTATTTTGATTTCATAAGTTCTTCTTTGATAGTTTCATCAAAATGGATGAGTTTTAATAAGGAATTTAATTCGTTTATAAAGATTATCATAATTATAAAAATTATTTAAAATACAGAATATGTAAAGTAAACAAACGATGATTGTATTACAGATTTTAGAAAGCATAAATGAAACTGTAAGTATCAACAGAGAAACATTATCTCAACCACAGTGCCGTAGCTAGAAATGTGCTTGATGTGCAGACCCCACCTGGTGACATCATCACTGAAGATAAAAAATTACAAATTTTCCAGAGTTTGTAAATTGCGTTCGAGTTAGAAGTCAAATACAAGAAAAGCGAAATCCTACTACTACTACTATCTGGTACCTACATGCCCTCCTTTCTTACGAAATTATCTCAATCAGGAAGAGAAAAATGTCTAAATAATTTTTTGATTAAAAAAAAACATTTTTAACCAGAAATTTCATCAAAATAATGAATTAAATGAATATTTCTAGGGTTATTCAAACATTTAAATCACAATTCTTGATTCAAGCTCTCTTTTATTATTTCATGATGATACAAATTTTAAACATAAAATTTCACTTGAAAGCGCTCTAAATACGAAACATCAAATTGGTGATAATATTTAGGCAAAGTTTTTCGTAAAATACACCACTGTTCAACTACACAAAAGTTAATTTTAGAATTTTAACTAACGAAAAATGATAATTCTGATTTAAAAAAATTAAATAATAATAAATATGTAAAATTATGATTTCAAAGAAACAAAAAAAAAATATATTTTCTTTATAGAAATAATAAATATTTAATTAATTAAATTATAAAATTATAATTGTGTGAATTAATAATATTCATGTTTTTATATAAAAGGTAAATATTAAAATTAATTTTTTCTCGTATAATTTATTTAACAAAAAAAAAAAAAAAAAATTAAATAAACGAAACGAAAAGTTTATTAACTAATAACTTGAGAAAGTTTTTCGTTTAAAAGTATTTATCGAGAATGATAACAAGAATTCAATCATTTTACCATATTTTGCTTTAGTTATGTTGTTTAACTTTCAATTTTTTCCTATTTTTTTTTTTTTTTTTTTTTTTTGTATTTTCTCAGTCTTCGTATAGAATTTTTATTATTATTATTATTATTGCTATTCAAATATGAAGTTAGACGTATAAAGCGAAAAAAAAAGTAGAAAAACTTGTACCAGCAGGAAGTTATTTGTTGCGTTAAAGTCGTAAAAAGCACTCGGAACTAATGCTTAACCAACTGTGATATTTAGTGAAAGTTTTTTTTTATTATTATTATTATTTTTATTTAGTTTAGTTTAAATTTAGATTTTTTTTTTTTTTATTGAAACTTATGGCTGCCTTACAATAGTTCAATTACTTTCTAGACACAAAAAGAAGAAAAACTAAAAATAGAAATAGAAAACACAAGTAAATAAACAAGAATCATTTTAAAGTAATAAGATTGATCTTGTGGGATATTATCTATGTTATGCAAGACTGATTTAATTAATGAAACCTCGCATACTTTTTTAGTTTGTTATTCTACGGTTTATATCCATCACGTATTATACTTTTAAACTATTTTCACTCAGTAAAGTCCTTTACTTTAACATCAAAGCAACTTTACTTAACCAATATTTGTTTGCCATTGATAAATGATGTTATTTAAAAAAAAAAAAAAAAGGGGAAAACGTCTATACAAAACATTGACTTGTCCTTATCTTGTAAATTTTCCTGTTTGACAAATCCGGCTATAAATTCATTGTGATTAATGATTATCATACAAGAAAACACATTTTATTTTTTTTATTTCATTTAATTTTTACTAATATATAAATCCGTAAACACACATGATTTAATTTGATTAAAATGACAAAATATTAATAAATGAAATTATTTTACTCTGTTTTTTTCTTCTTCTTATAAACAAAGAAAAAAAAATTTACTTTCAATGCAAATAATGCAAAAATATATTTACGTTAAACATGGTTTTATAACACTAAATAAAATATTTAGAATATCATCGTCATCATCATCATAATCACAAAAAAAAAAAAAAGAAAAAATAATAAAAATATTTCAACAAAAACAAAAATAATATTTATTAAAACACAGGAAAAACACACAAAACTGCATTCAATCGTTAAGCATTAAAATAAAAAAGAAAAAAAAAGGAAATTTTTTTTTTGTAATGAAAACATTTTTTTTTATACATTTTAAATGAACATGTAAATATTTAATATACGTATTTTTCATATTTTTAACGTTATATAGAAACATACGACGTATTATGCAATGTTATATATCAATGTAGTATATATTTATTAATATTGCATATTGTGCGTTTTTTTGTTGTTTTTTTTCGTTATTATTTATTATAAAATATTTAAGTTTTTTTTTTTTTTTTTTTTTTTTTTGGTAATAATAAAAGTAAAAAAAAAAAATTTCTGTTTACCTCTGCATTTTACATTTGCACAATATTTCTATGGTTGAATAACAATAATAATAATAATAATAATAATAATAATAATAAAAAAAAAAATCTTTATATTAAATTGAGAAAAAAAAAAAACTGTATCTGCCATGGTTAGTGTGGTTTATTTGTAACATGTTGAAATGTAATACCATTTCCTGTATAGTATTCTCTCTTTACCAGCTTACTGTATATCAAATAAAATAAAGTAAAAAAAAAAAAATAAAACAAAACAAAATTTCTATATATCACAATAAAAATAAAAATAAGCAAAAAAAAACAAAAAAATTGCTTCCTTTTTAAATATGTATCATATGTCCGTTAATATTATTAAAATAAAATCGTTCATTGATCGTAATAAAAATAAAAAAAAAAAATTATGAATGCAACCTTTATAGGCATTTTTAATGAGAATAATTTTTTTTTTTATTAAGAATAAAATAATTCAAATACCTGGTATTATTATAAGTTTAAAGGATTTTTTTTTTTTTTTAACACTTATTAACTATGAATTTTGCTTTAATTGTGGTCTTTTCAGATTATCTTAAAGTTTCAACTTGTTGGTGACGTGCACAAATGTCAAAAAATTGGCAATACTAAAATAAAAAATTCGAAGCCCACTGCGACTAAAAATCACAAAAGATTTTTGCATTTTTTTCTGAAAGACGAAAATTTACTTTTTGATTTAAGAAAAGCTGTCAAAAGTTTTGAAATTATTGTTTATAAAATTAGAATTGAATCCAACTAATTAGGACTCTAGTTAATAATTACACAGTCACGTGGATCAAGCCACGCGGTAAAACATTTTCAGAAGAAAATTTAAGCAGTTAACACATAACTAAAAAAAAAAAAACTAAATTACATCCCCTTAGAATAATCGTTTTAATTTTCGTTTGTTATTGAGATAAAGTTTCTTAACAACAAAATTTATGATTAGAAAAAACTTAAGACTGTAGGACACGAAGATATTTTAATAAACAATTGCTAAAAATAAAGTTCTTTAAGATACTTAATTAAAAGCTTTGAGGAAACATATTGTTATCGATTCCACTTCGTAATAACATTTTGTTTTCGAAAATAATTATTAATGAATTGTAAATTAATTAAAATTTAATAATAAAGCATAAAGAAGCGATAGTTCTTAATTTTTGAATTTAAATTAAACCAAGTATGCCATTTTTCTTCTTTATTTTTTAAAAATAATATTGGACTAGATTTGTTTAAAATGTCTGTCTACTGTCAACGTATTCTGCGTTTTCGTTGTTTCTTTTTGTTAACTAACAAAATTTCCACGATATTTATATAACAGTAAGTAAAATTTTTCTTAATATATTCACTATCTACATTATAATAAATAAAATTGTAATTTAAAGTATATATATATATATATAAAACAGTATTAAGTAGGTCATATGTTTGGAATTTGTGCAAATAAAATAAACTAAAAAAAAAAAACAAAAAACGTATTACAAACAAAATCTTTTACTAATCTATTTTTCAATATAAATGGCTTATGAAGAACACACACAACTTAAATATAAAGCTTCTACTTTTGTTAGATATTCTAAACGAAAATTTTCATTTATTTTTTTTTTACTTTCTTTGCGTTAAACATTTGTTGTGCTTTATTGTGAAATCTCAACAATTTTACTTAAATATACTTTATACACGCGCTTAACGTTTGAAATTATTTTTTAAAATATCAGTTATTCAAAACATAACATTATAAAACCGAAAATATGTTTAGATCAAATTTGATCATTCAGAATATCAGAAAATAACTTGATTTCTATAGAATTTACTAGGAAATTTTACTAATTCAGCACACTAAAATGAACTTTTCATGTTGAGTAATTTAATAATATTATTTTGTTAATTAATGTATCAAATATCTTGTTTTTCTATATATTTTTTAAATTTATTATCAATATTGCACTAATAAACATACTTTGCTTATGGCAAATAATTATTATGTTGCGTTTTATGTTTTATTGGAATGATAAAATTTCATAAATCAATTTTAGAATTTCTGCATTTCATTCATTGTTAGTTATATTAACGGTTCGATGAAACTTATTAATTAATTATTAATTTAATTGAAATGAATCACCTGATACCTGTTACCTGTTACCTGATACACTTCTACTTTATGCAAAAGTCTAGACAATTAACTTATTTAAAGTTATGCGACTATTGGTATTTAGAATGCAACATACCTTCAGGCACAAAAGTTGACAGTGGCTGTAATATTAAAAATACAAAACAGTAGATAAAAATGAAAATTTATAATAAATAATAATGATGTCGCTTGTCATTCTCCTCGTATAAATTCTCTCAAACCCCAACATATACATTATTATATAAAAAATTATTCTCTTATTACTTATCTTTATTTTGTAATCATAATATAATGAAATTATCTTTGGCAAATAATAATGCATAATGAAAAAAATTTTATTTAATAATTGAACAGTGAAACGAGAAATAAAATATTTGTTTAAACATAACGAAAATAAATTGCATTATCTTAGACAAACATATCATAGTTGTTGAAAGAAAAGCAAAAATATATGGAAAAATAAATGTTTAGCAAGCTTTACTGAAAGCTAATAACTATTATGTGCTGTGGAGTTTTTTTTTTTGTTTTAAACAAATGTTTGTAATAAAACAGAAAGAATATTTTAATTTTTTTTAATTTCTGAAAATAATATTTGTATGTAAATAACGCTATTGAAAACGCTTTGTTGTAAACTTAGTGCCACAAAATCCAACAATCATGATATTTAATTGATTTTCTTTTAAATTATACATTTCTTGGTTTACCCAAGTAAAAGACATGTATTAAGCTTAAATGGTTTTCCGGGCGATAAACTTTATTTAAAAAAAAAAAAAAAAAAAAAAAACAAGCCTGTTCTATAGTGTAATAATAGCGAATTAAAAGTTTGAATACTGATCAACTGTTTGTATTATATATAAAATAAACAATTTGTAACACTGGAGACATTAAATAAGTAGATAAATGTTTTGTGAACACAAGTACTTTATTATTTTATTAATTTGACATCAAAGAAAAAAAATTGTTTCCGTTTTTGTTTATTTATTTCATTTAATTATTTATCAGCTTATATTAACAATATAATTCTAATAACTAGTACTACGATATATATATATACTATATCCTATATTAAGAATAGAGAAAAAGTTCTTTCGTGCATAATATTAAACCGAATACAATATAAATGATAATACGACATTATCTTTGTTTAGTTTATGCTATGTTAATGTTTGTGTGACCTAATTTTCTATTTTTCTAAATAAAAAATATATATATATATATATATATTATTATGTGGTTTTTATACCATATTTTATTCAAAAATAAAATTCTTGACAATGACTTAATCAATGTAGAAGAAAATAAAAATGAAAAGCGTTACTAACAGCGAATATTAAAACTTTTTTATTTTGTTTCTTTGTTAGTTAATTTACTTTCTTAAACTTGTTTTTTTTTTGTTGTTGTTGTTGTTTTTTATCCTTTAATTAGTAGAAACTTGTTACATTTTATCATTATAATTTTCTTGGCTTTTGTTTTTTATCTATTTATTACTTAGTGACATTGTGACATTGCTGACAAAACATTGTTACCTTATTTTCATGTTGCTTACATTCAAATTGTTATTGTTTGTTGTCTAATAAACATTAATCTCTTGTGAATTGTTTCAAAAAATATTTGAAATTATGATAAAAACGATGAGGCAAAAAATACAAAAAAAAAAAAAAAAAAAACCAGTAGATAGACAAATATAATAATAATAATTGATGAAAGGAATAATACTTGAGATTAACTTTTTTATCATTTCGACAGTCTTTTAGTTCTATAATTAACTTATTTTTCGTTTTTTCGTGTTTTTTTTTTATTGTCTAATTAATACAGAAATTCAAAGTTCATACTTTAAAGTTAATGATAAGAATATAAATGAACTTAAAAGATGTTTAGGAAAGATTTTGCGAATGATTAAATTTTATTTATTTTTTTTTAATTCCTATTGTTTATAATTTTCCGATAGAACTATTTAAGAGATATTTTTGGTTGAAATTTTGAATATAATAGTTTCGTTCCTTACCTCGTTCGAGTTGTTTTATTTTATTTATCACTTTATTGCGTTTTCAGGAAGAATTATACCCTTAATAAAAGTGTAATTATAGACAGGGTATTAAATCAGTGATATTTTTGGTAAGGAAATTTTTCTAAAAATACTTGAACTTGTGGTTCAGTGATCGGATTTGATTCAAATACCTGATTATAATTATAAAAGCTAAGTGCTTTAGACATAAATATTAAATGTTTAACATATATATGTATGTTGTAAACCACATAACTAACAGAACTCAGATACAGAGACATTTTAATGACTATAAAGAAAACCCTTCTGTGTTGTTATATATTTAAAATTTATTTTTATTTTTATAAATACACTCACAGTTTGATCTTTAATGTTTTTAATAAAATCACAAATATAATGATATATTTTTAATTAAAAATAATGTATATGATAAATATTATAATATTAATAATTATTAAAATAATTGTCAACACGAACATTTTGTAGAATTAAATTAAATATTAATATAAAATGATAAAAGCCAATTTAATCAAAATGTTAAGCTGTCTCATATGTGCGTAGTTATTATTTATGTATGTAGACAAAAATTCACAAAATCAATTAACATATTTTATGTTGTTAGAGATAAATGACTAGAACAGTATTTCTAAACATTTTTAAACGTTGTTTTTGTAGTAAGAATATTAGTTTAGGTGTGGTTTTTTAATACTTATTTCTTAGTTTTAATTAACGTTTGTACATTTATAATGCATCAACTGATTAGTCGTGATGAGTTTGCAATTAGTTTTCTATTGATTTGAAAGTCTCCATTTGTAAGTAACAAAATCTAAAAATATTAAAGTTTTATGAAATAAATCAAAGCTTGACTAAACTTATGAAATTACCATCAAATACGCACTTTTAAATAATATTTTGTTGAATATTTTAATGTGTCTATTTATATGTAAGTCATTATTTTGACTCTACAGTGACGTTTGTTAAGTCATCCTTTCGTTCTTATTGTGTTCAGGCCATACCGTTTACATGTATTTGAATTTTTTGTTGAGAAACACTGAATGTTAGATTAATCAGACAAAATTGATTTCAATTAAAACCGCACACAGCTAATACAAATTTTCTCTATAAAATAATTTTATATAATAAAATTCAAATTAACTTCACGTATATAATATATTAAAAAAAATAAGTATAAAATCCTTTATAGTTAAAATTGTTTTTGCATTAAATTTTCATTTTGACAATTATCACCGTGTAATTCGTATACCATAATAGCACAGCAGAACAACGCCACGTATTATTGTATTTTAAACATAAAAAAGCTTTTATTAACATAGGAAAAAAATAAAACATTGTATAATTTATATAGAAATTTTGTATATTAAAAAAATTTCTATTTTTTATTTTATTTTTTTTTTGTTCTGAAAACTCAACCACATTTTGAATAATGATGAAAAAGTCAAAGTTATAAATTTTAACAACAAACGTTGGAAAAAAGATAGAAAACAAGACAGAGAAAAGAAGCGTAAAAAAAAAAAATAAATAAATAAATAAATAAAATTTTGTGTTCCCTAGATAATAAATATAACATAGTAAAGTAATTGTATTGTAAATTAAATTAATAAGCATATGGTTTTAGGAAGCTTAACAACTATAATAAAATGTTATATAAATATTTTAATTTAAATAAATGTTTTTTTTTTTTGTTTTGTTTTTAACAATAGAAATGTATGTATGACGAGAAAAAAAATATATATATTTATGTGTATGTATGGAAAAAAGACATTTTTTATGTGAAAAGAGAGGAAAAAAAATATAAAATTACCAGTTAAATAGTATGTTGAAAAGCATAAATAAAGCAGAAACCAGTTAAGTAACATAAAATAAATTATCATATAGTATTCATTATGTAATATTTTCTGTATATATATACAGAATATATACATATATATATGTATACATATGTATAATCATTTTGCATATAATCTGTTCTCTTCTTATCTTATGATTGTAACATTTAAATGTAAATTATTATTTTTTGTTAGTTTTGAATGAAATTTTTTGTTTGATTTTTCTAAATTGTGACGCAGCTACATATAAAAATAATAGAAAAGTCACTGCAAAAAATATTCTGATTTGTCTAAAGTCGACTGTCAGCTATGTAAAAACACGGAATTCTTCTGTATCTTCTTCTTTATTATAAATATATTTGATGTAGCTAAGTTTGCTATTTAAATTCACAATATCTCCACTATCTTTAAATTGAAATTTAAGGTGGATCTACAATTTAAAGTATAATTGAAAATGTGTAGCCGCGTGTGTAATCGAACCGAATGTACTGGGTGATTTTAGTCCGAGAGTTTCTCACATTGCCTACTGTTAAGAAAATTATTTTAAAATTGTGTAATATTGTAAAGGCTATATAACTAGATATATAGATTTTAGACAGAGTTTGTATCTTTCTTGAGAACTCATATAGGGATAGAAATATCCTACAGCCGTAAGTCGCAGTTTTCATGAGACGTAATGGAAGTAATATTTTAAAATGTAATCATTCTACATAATTTATCTAGTGACTAATATTTTAAATCCATTTCCTGAATAAATGACATTTTATTATTTAAAGATTTACCATTGTAGAGTTGTTTTTTCTATATTTATGTTATTAATAAACATACCATGGGAATATTAAAAATATCATGTTTGATTCTTTTTTTCTCTCATTTTTGTTATATTTAACATATAACACGTAGGATCTTAATTATAAACGAGTCATTTTAAATGGCTGCATATTATTGAGTAAACCATTAGAGATTTATTAGTTATGAGTTATTAACGTTTGATGTTTAGTTTATAAGAACTAGAATTCCTATCATTAATACAAACTTTATATATAATTTAAACTTTATATTAATTTTAATTTTCCCTACTGATAAAATTGTATATAATATCCTTTAATAAAAATGTAAATTTGTAGAAAAATTGCTTTGATAATAATCTTTGGCAATCAAAACAAATTATAAAAATCATATTTTGGAAAATCATTATATTTTATATGAATTTTTGAAATAGGATTTTAGTGACATTATGCATTCAATTTCAATTACTTAAATACATATTAATAATACATGTAAATGAACACTGTAAATACTGATAACAAAGGTATTATTGTTCATAGTAAAGACTTAATTAATAATACCTAAGTTAAAGTGAACTAATATTGAAGCATTGCTAACATCATTTGGTCGTCGTTATAACATAATTGAAAATTCATTGATTTAATCAAAGTTTATTTGTTTATCTAAATAACAAATAAATATTCAATATTCAAATTTTTATTTTGTTTTATTAAATATATTACATTACATTTAGTAAATTATTTTTAATAGGAATCGGTAATATATAAACCGCGTTTAAAATAAGTTTGCTTATATGAATGAGTTAAAAAGGTTATACTTGCATAAACAAGTTGAAGTATGTGATATTTCGATTTTTGAGACGTGTAGATGAAGCCTTAAATATGTACAATAAACAAAAAAGTCACCAGACATTATCATTAAAACTGAGTGGTATAAATGAAAAAGAAAAATTAACAAAATATAATGTGTTGGTACAGCAATTATGAATGAGAATTTAATTTAAATATAAGACACACAGTCTTTTAAAAACTTTGCATAATTTAAAAGCTATTTTAAATAATAAATTACCACCAAAATAATCAAATAACAAAAAAAAAACTATTAAATTTCTATAAAACAAAGCAAAACAAACTAATTGAATTATGTAGAGAAACCATTCTATACCATAAGTAATATTTTTCACATCATCATAATATTATCACAAAATAGTTCAATACATTGTTATTATTTTTATTATTATTATCAAAATATACTAAAAAAAAATTTATAATAATAATGAGAAGTCTACAATTGTGCTGAATAGATTTAACAAACAAAACAAAAATAAATTGATTTTCGTTTCCACAATAGAATTCCGTATGAAATTCACAAAAGATGTAAAAGAAATTGAAGAAAAAAAAAAAAACTTGATATGCATTGATTTCTGTATGTTTTACTGAAAATTTCTTTATATTTTTATGTTTATGCAAAAAATAACAAAAAGAAACAAGGAAAAAAAAAATTTAAATTAAATTAAAAGTTGGGAAAATGATAAAAAAAAAAAAAACTATCCGTAAGGTAAAATAAATTTTGAATACAATAGGAATATTTTCTGTTGAAAAATCATATTTAATTTAGTTAAAATTTGTAATTATTTATCAGAAAATTGTTGTTGATTGCAAAGCGTATTCCTTTATTTGTTTTCTGACTGTCGAGAGCTTATTGAATTTGATATTTATTTATTTATTTATTTATTTATAATTTTCCTTCCTTATATGATACTTTTTAATGAACAATAGTTGCTGTTGGATTTTTAATTTGATTACACTTGGTTATTCTGATTGTAGAAACCTAAACCATCAATATACAATTTCTATTTACACAATTATTTAATAATTTAATAAAAATTAGTTTATTTAAAGTTAGTAGTTTTTCGTTTTTGTGTGAAAACTTTTATCAACAATCATGATAACAGTGATGTATATAACGTTAAAATACTTATTTTCGTAATATAAAATTAATTTTATTTAACAAAAAGCTTACCAGATCAATATTTTTTTCTAATAAATTGAAAAACTATAAAACTGTCTTACCAACGTTGACCCTAAGCATAGATTTTTATACCGCAAATTAAAGTAAAAAAGTTCATGATAGATGATTTTTAATTTTCTATAAAAACTTCTTGTTAATAAATTAAAAGAGTTTTTCTATGAAATTGGTTTTTTTTTTTTTTTTTTTTTTTGGTTTAAATTTTTAAGCTTTATGTTTCCCTCATTTATCAAATACAGTTCAAAAGTTTTACCAACTGCACTCAAAATTATTTTTCACATAAATATTTTTCGTTAAAGCTGGAAGCTAATATCTTGCCGTTTGTTAATAAATATTAAATTTTATCATTATTATCTGGAAAAGTTTTAATTTTTTTTTTTACAATAAAATTTAAACAAGAGAAAAAAAAAAGAAAAATCTTAAATGACTTTTAAATATTATTTAATAAAAAAAAAAACAAAAAAATTATTACAAATATATAATAAAATCATTTTATTTTTATGGTTTTTAAATCAAAAAATTTGGCTGAATATTTTCCATTTCGATAATAAACACATTAGTGGTAGGCAGAGAATGCATGAAAATGCTGTTGGCCGCCAGCTATTGAAAGGTTATAACGTTCATATAAGGCTAAAGTGTAATCAACTGTGTACGAGTGAAATGATTTTTACTGCCAAAATATTCTTTGCTTATTTTACATTAAATTAATAAATGACATGGTTACACCGTGGTTTAAATAACAACAATAGGTAAATTTAAAAGCTCCGTAACAACAATGAGGACAAAAATACAAAAATCTATACAAGCATATATTGTACATAGTTATTTATACAAGATAAAAGCGGGGTAAAACTTTCTACCTGTAAAATAATATGAATGGTTTTCATGGTTGGCTTTTATATTAATATCATATCAACAAAAAGTTTAATCATAATAATGAATGTGAATAAGAATAAATATAAAATTGAAATGAAATAAAATGTTATGGACAAATGGTGTGGTGTTTCTGAAAAGTATACAACTAACCTAACAATTTTAGCCGCAAATCATGTTTATTAATATAAAAACATAATTAATTAATCTCTTTTGAAGTTATTTTATTGTGGTTTCGATACGAGTTTGAAAGTTTCCTGTAACTGGACTACGAATGGTTTCATAGTGTTTGATTTTATTAGATGTGAGCAGTGCTAGTATTTTTAAAAGAACCGGTTCCTCATGTCTACTAAAGTAACTGAATAATCTTAAAGGGATTAATTTTTTTCATCTTTTTAATAATCTTAAAGCCATCAATATTTATAACTAGCCAGTTTATAAACATTTAAAATGTTCAACCAAAATTGACCGTCTTGCCATAAAACTCTTCTGCTTGCGCTGTAATTTAACTATTAATGCATTTCTATAACTGAGAGTAACGTTATAACGAAAAGTAACGCAAACTAATATCGTTACAGTACTGAATACTTTTTTTTTTGTTAAGCAACGCTGATTTACAGGCGTCAAGTAAATTTTATTATTTAAATTGATAAATTGGCAATTTTGTTATATTTTTAATTACCTAACATTGTGTTATTATGAAAATCCTTCAACTTTTTTTTTTATTTTTTTTTATGTTTCTTATAATTTATATTCTGTTTTAAAGGTCAATAAGTTATTTTAGATGTCATAAAAGGATTAACAATGATCAATGTGTGTTATGCTTTAAATTAATCAAACTGACTTTTATTTAAAAGAAAAAAAATATAAAGAAAGACAGCACAGCACAATCACAAGAGAATATAAATCGTAAAATAAGATTGATATATTTGTAGTATTGAGCTGAATAAAATATTTTCTATCATTGTCAGATATAATAACGAGTCATTTAAAATTATGAAACAGCTCGTTGTTTATCGGTTTTTTTTTTTTTTTTGTGTTGAATTTTCTAAAAAAAAACAAATTTATTTAGAAAGCAAAAAAAATAAAAAAGGAAAACCATTTAGCGGAATAGAGTAATGTAATAATTTGGATTTTATAGTATTAATGAAAGATTATGTGCAAATACAAAAAAAAAAATAACAGAATAATCTGTAAGTGAAAGTAAATTTAATCATTTATTGAAAAATAATCTTCATTTATAACCAATATATATGTTCAAAATAATACTATATAAGTCCCTCTATTCAGTTCCATGCAATATTATACCGAAATATCCTCCATTAGCTTATAATTCATTAAAAGCTTTAATTTTCGTTTTTTGTTTTTAAAATAAATTATGAGTGGTTTTGCTATTTTACAACAATATTTTCAATTTTTTTTTTCTTTTTCCTTTAAATTATTCATGCATAATTCTTAATTTTATTTATTGATCTATCAATTTTCAATTCAAATTTGCTTTTTATAAAAAAAAATAAATAAAATAAAATGATTTTATATTCAAAACACGTACTCATTATAAAATGAGATGTAATTTTTTCCATTTTTAGTTAAATATTTATTGTAAATTTTCTGGTATTTAATGTTAGTTGAATAAAATAAAAATACTTGAATTTTGTAAAAAGCATTTTAAATCACTCTCGTTTGTTATTTTTCTTCTGTTGATTCTTTTTCGGTTTTAATTTGTATTTTTGGTGAGTAAAAATAAACTTTTATTTACATTGAATTAGCAATTCATCTAGATTTTGTAACCATAAGTAGGAATCAAACATTTTGGTTTTATTTACATTTTTTTGTGTTTTAAGAATAAACATGTTTTGGTTTCTTAAAATAATTCTCTGTCTTATAAGCTTTAACGAATATATTAATATTGTACAATAATTGTTAAATTGATTGCGTTTTATTATAATTTATTAGCAGATGAACAGTTGATTTGTTTGTTTTAGAAATATTATAGAATTTTTTTTAACCAGTGTTTTGTGTAAAAATAACTTTATGTCGCCAAAATTCGATTAAATAATAAAGTTTGAACAATGAATGAATCATGTATTAAGTTTATAAAATGTGTTTTAAAGGTTCCAAACCGTAAATAAACAATAATTCGGTTTAAAA
This sequence comes from Ptychoptera albimana, assembly GCA_961205885.1. Taxonomy (NCBI): domain Eukaryota; kingdom Metazoa; phylum Arthropoda; class Insecta; order Diptera; family Ptychopteridae; genus Ptychoptera; species Ptychoptera albimana. Next base: position 12,337,718 of record OY540805.1, read on the forward strand.
AAAGGCGTATCATGGGTATTACAGACCTGAATCTTTTTATGAAAAAAAATAAAATAAAATAAAATTCGGTCATATGAAAATATTTATTTATTTTGTTATCTAAAACCCATAGAATTATGGCATATGAGACAATCAAACTAAACTAGGTTACTTCTTATCTATCCACACATATTATTAACTATTTAAATTTTGTGTGTCCAACCATTTCGGCTTCTTCTCATTTCTTCTCACTGTGTGATTTATTCTTCAAATTTATTATACAAATATACCTGCTATGGTATTTTAAGCTGGAATTTAAATCAATTTACTTAAGCAATGATTAAGTAGGTATTGGAAAACTCCGGAAAAAATTACATAACTACTTTCCAAATTTATAACAGTGTGCAGTCAGTGTTTCTGTACATCAAGTTCAAAATCAAATAGTTAAATGAAATACAAAAATGCATGATTAACAGAATATACATTCTTAGTATATAATTTAATAAAGCTTATGTATATATTCTTATGTATTATAAAAGTTAACGATTACACAACTTTAATTATCTAATTGTAAACTAAAAATGTAAATTTACTACCAAACAATGGTTGAAATGTTCAAAATGCATCTTTAAAATATTTAAAACAAAAAAAAAAGGTGTTTTTACAAAATATTATTTACTCAGTTTATGTACTTCCATTTGTATAATTAAATAAAGAAAATCAAGACAAAATCAAAAATTAAATTTTATGTTTATGCTGCTACTACTCAAGTTAACATTCATTATTAAATAATATTAGATTTGTTTACTTAAATGTTAGACAATCATAATAATTCATGTTATTTACTTTGTTTTAAAAATAAAAATAAAATTTGTTTAACTCTAAACTTAACATAACTTTGCATAGCTTATATCAATTTTGTTTATTTACATAATTTCATTAAATATTTGTTGATAAGGAAATGTCATTTAATTAAAAATATAAAAGAATAACATATTGTTGTGATGATTCAATGATTCTTTTCCTTTTTCTATTTCATTAGTATATTTTTGTTATTCATAAATAGTTAAACCATGGCACAATTACTGTTGATATTTATGTCTGAAAGCTAGATTATAGTCAGTTTATATTAAACATGACCTAATTTTATAGTTGTTTATCGTAACTTGTATAACCACAAAGTCACTACAATCTGATTCACATAATATAAGTATATATAATTAAATACAATATGTGGAAACGTTTAAACGGAGAAAATTTTAAATGTTTACAGACAATTTTCAATAAATATTAAGATTTTTAATTGTGATAAATTGAAATAAAAATCAAAATAGAAAGTTAAGTTTATACAAAGTTTTTAACTTTTATACAAAATAAAGAAAAAAATAAATAAATAAAAAGCTTTAAAAAATAAAACACATTAAAGGGAATGACTGAAAATAAAAGAAAATATCTCCCCAGTGTATAGTTAAACAATAGAAATTCCTTAATTAGTTAGTCAGTAACAAACTTTTTTTTTTTTTTTACTTTACTTTATTAATTTCTTCTCTTCCTTATTTGTGACAATTTTCATTCAAGACTTTAAAGATTACTTTTACTCAGCTATACTTTATCCCTTTTATTCATACATTTTAGTATAATTATTTGGTTCTTATTGTTTTACTTAACTTTATTCAGGATTAAATTACAGTGATAATCTTTTATTAGGGATAGAAATTCTTCTTCTTTGTTTCTTTTTTTTTTTGTAAATATTTTCTTTAAGATGATGAAAATAAACTTTAATTGCTTGTATTTAAGGTTTCATTTATCTTGTTTTGTTTTGTGTTTATTTATTTGTTTCAATTAAATTGATTTTTAAATGTTTATGAAAGCTTTATTGATGGTTTAATGAAGTTTTTTGTTTCTTCCTACCTTTAGCTATGATTTCTTAGAAATGTTTTGATTGACAGAAGCACTGGTTTATAGTTTTATATTGCACAGTACTAATCAGATGGTTAAACAGTTTTGTTAAGCTTTGTACAGTTCCATGGAAATTATGTAAAATATTTTTTAATTGAATTAAATAATTAATACCTTATGACCTTCGTATTGTTAAAAACAAAACAACAAAACAAAAAAAATACTGTGAAAAGTAAAATAAAATAAAAAGCTTTTAACCTAAAAGCATTAATGTTTGTTATAATTTTGTTGCTACTTTAAAATAATAACAATAAACGTGCACAGCATATGTGTTGTTGGTAATTAGAGAATTTTTTTTTTTTGTTTAAAAATTATTAACGAAATGTTGATTCCATTTACTTTTTAACATTAACCATGCTTATAACAGTTTTTTTTTTTTTTTGATAAATTCATAATAATCTAATTGAAAATAACAAAAAAAGGAAATTCTATAATTGAAAAGTTTCGCATATTCAACACAAGTAGTATGCATTTACTTTATATAAAGCTTATCGTCTTACATAATTTTATTTTAAAATAATAACCAAAACACACAAGAAAATAAACTAAAAGCGAATAATCAGTAATCAAAAGAACAGAAAACAAATCATCCGTTTAATATGCTAATCAAAAAGTGAACAAAAGATGAATAAGTAGGTAAAGTAAAATATTGCTATATACAATAAGTAAGAATTAAATTTAAATAAATTATAATAGAAGGTTGAGATAAGATGGTAACGGGAAAAAGGGGTCATCAATTTCAGAAGATCACATAAGATTTGAATAGTAGATGGTAGTTTACCATTTACTTTGGTATTTTCATATTATAATTGAATTACTTTGTAAAAATAATTTAAAAGTTTAAGGAAATATTTGCAATTATTATTACAAATACCTGAACGATAGTTTTCAATTAAAGAAAAATTCTTTAATGAACTTGAAAGTTTCACCATATAATGTGACATGGTATTTATGTGCCAAAATTATCGAAATCAACAATATAGTCGAAAGTTTTGTAATAATAACTCTAATTTCCATTAAAACCGCATATGAAAATAAAAGATTTTTGAAAGTAATATCAAGTATCTTGGTTATAAGTGGAGTGTTTTCATTAGATTCTTGAAAATTTTCGAAAATTATAATTGTTCGTGTTTTATTGGGTATCATCTTCGGTATGGCTGGGTAATATGCAGTGACTCTGATTAAGTAAATAGTAAAAAAGAAGAAAAATACCAACTTAAAATACACCTGAAGTCAATGGACTTTAAAATCTTTTCTAATTTATAATATAATTTTAATCGAGCATTTAATTTTGGTTCAGTAAATTTCTAAACTAAGTCAATATCCGGTTTTAGTTAACAAACAAAGAAATAGTCAAAGTTTATATTTATAGTAGAATATAATAGATTGTTTGTATAGAAAATTGATTCCTCTCTATATTTTATTTATAATCATTTATTTTCTTTGTTTTTAATTTCAATAAACATTTATGAGTTATAAAAAATATGAAATTTGTTGTTAAGAATTCGGTTTTTCTATAATTTAATTTTTTTTTTTGTTTAATAATAATATAAAATATATTGAATAAAGTTTTTCATTTATTATAGTTTATGGCAATTGATTTGTAAAATATATTTTGCTTTATAAAATGCAATCGAAGGATTTTTCTTTTTTTCTTTTTTTTTTCTAACTGTAAAGCGAAAATATATAAATTTTTCTACTATATTTATGCTATTTGGGAAATTTCCCAATTGCGATCTTTTATCATATGGATTCTGATATAATTTGAATATAATCGATTAAAGTAATATGGAATTACGAGGTAAAGCAGGTTATTTGAAGTTTTATTTCCCAGTATACTGACTTTTTTTTTTTTAATTTTATTCCGAATTATGCTTTAAAACCTTGGTAAGTTTCGGTTATAAAAATAATTAAAAATTATTTTTTAATACTGAAATTAAAATACTGAAATTACCAGTAATTTGAAGAAGTTCATTTTTATTTGTCTAATTTGAACATTTTTCGGGAATTCCATCGTGAATTCTTGGTATTTGGTTGGTTTTATCTATTTTCCTTCGAATGGCAGACTATAACTTCTAGTTAAGTTTGTTTTACTGTTGAGTTTTGTTTCCGTGGATCAGTTTCAGTGTTTAATAAATATCTTTTAAGGATTTCGTGAGTTATAATATTTGATTTCGTCGTGTGTTCTTGGTATTTGGTTAATTTTATCGTTCTCATAAATGAGTTCCTACTGTATTCCTTACAAATTTGTTTTTCTAATGCAAATTTATGCAATTTATGGTTTAAATTTAATTTATTACAATAATTTTTCTACTTTTTATGAAAAAAAAATAAAAATAAAAATAATAATATATAATAATATTGTTATTATTATAAAATTTTATAATATTTTTCCATTATGATAAATATTTTATTATTTTTTTTTTTACCTTTGATTCGGTTTTGTATGGATAAATAAATGTATGGTAATAGTCAATATTTGTGTACATATTTTATGGTTTGTTAGTTTAACAAAGAAAATATAAGATGTAAAGTTATGGAAAAATATATATATATTTTTTTTATATGATTTTATATTATACGAGTAATATGTAAACAAAAAAAAAAAAAAAAAAAAATAATAATCGGTTTTCAGCTGGTAAATATATAGAAGAGCGAGAGAAAGGGTGAATTATGTTATAATAATAATCATAATAGGAAAATACAATAGAAAACAAATTTTCTTTGTTGATAATAAGGATGAAAATTATAAAAAAGTAAAGAAAAATTATTTAGATAATTTAGAGGAAAACAAAGTTTTTTTTTTATAAAACTTTTTTCATTCTTCTGTGCTAAAATTATCTTAATAATTTGCACAATAGTTTGTAACGCATTTCAACGGAAATTACTCGTGTAATTTCAATTGTTTATGCTTACGTTATGTTATGTTGCTTTAATAAAAATAATTTAAGATTTCGATATTATAGTATACTTGTGATTGTTAAGTGGTATCCAATTTGCGAATGGGTGCTAACTTTGCTATTGAAACTGTAAAGCGGATTAAATAATTGGAAGCAGTAGAAATTTTTAGTATGATTTGTATACTTGTCAAATGGTTTTAGTTCCCTAATTTGAGCTAACTTCGCTATTGCAACTGTAAGGTAAATTGAATTATTTAAGACAGTAGGAGACTTTTTACTCTTCTAAATTTTCAATTTTTTATTTTAATTTTCGCAAGACAAATAAACTTAAATCTGTAAAATCAAAAGTTGTGTTTTTTGTTAGTTTAAGAGCCGTGACTTAAGTTATTTGAATCATTTTATCAAATTTACTTAAATTATTAAATAACTTACGGTTTTTACTCACTGGTTAAAATATATTTTTTTTGTTTTCTTTATAATGAAAAATAAGAAATAAAGTTAAATAAAGTTAAATACAACTAATAAAATATAGCAAGTGGATTCACAACAGTAGTTATAGTCACATCTGGCTCATAAAAACAAATAAAATAAAAAAAGATCCCATCTTCCACCATCAAATTACAATAATCATCATCATCATCATCATCAACAGTCTTGCACATAATAACCCAAACCGTTGTTAATAATAAAATAAAAAAAAATATTCTTTTTTCTCTTTTGGTATCTATTTAAACAATTCAAGATGAATCACGTGGAATCGAAAACAATTGGAACAAGTTGAATGACAATAAAGTTTTGTTTAAAATATTTTATTGATATAATTCATTTGACCAGGCGACTCTATTCATTCATCTGTAACAATGCTGCTCTTCGATACGATTGATTTATTCTTAGCATTAATAAAGATTCTCTTTACTTTTATGCCTTGAATAAAATATAATGGAATGTGTTTTGCTATTAGCATTAAATTGATTTTTTTTTTTTATTTTTATTTTATACCCCCAAGGTAAGTTCCGAGTAGAAAATTGTGTAGTCAATAACACTGTCAAATAGGAAAAATTGTACAGAACTGGGTATAAAACTTCCATCTATCGTTTTATAATATAATTTTTAACCATTGCTATCTTATTCAATCTTTCTATTATTTAACTTCACTTAATTAACTCTTTTATTTAAACAAAGTTTTTCAACTATGATTTTTCTTATAATTCTACATCTTTTGATTAGTAATGTTATTTTTTTTTTTTAAATTAATTAATGATTACAAATTAAATTATTCAAGATTAAATACGGAAATACTTAAATTAAATTTCACGGAGATATCATAAGCATATTAATGCAAAATAAATAAATAAAAAAAAGTTATTTTAAAGCTAGAAGCTAAAACTGTTGACTTATTTGTGAAATTGTGCTTTTTTTTTTTTTTTTTTTTGGATAGTCTATAGACTTTCAGCTAAAACCCTTCTTATTTTATTGTTCTGTTTATCTTAAATGTTTGTCTTTTACTTTAACTTTCGTTGTTTATTAAGGGCTAAATATGTGTTAGACTAGATAAAAACTAATAAAGTAAACAATATAAATTCTATTAATGTAATAAAAATCTTTACTCTTCTATTCATTTTTTCTGTTTTTCTGTTTATTTATTTGTTTGACTTTATTAATACTTAAATTACATTATTTAATCAGTGATTATTATATTGAAAATATATTTAAATAAGAGAAAAGCTTCCACAAAAACCCTTAAAGACAGAATGATTATTTTCTCATATATTTCCGTAAACATTATGTTTTGTTAAACTTTTATTATCACTTGCACAATATGCATTTGTTTTTTATCAACTTATTTTTGTAATAAATAAATAAATAGGATGCCTAAGGAGTAACATCAATAGTTGAAAAGTTTTATTCGTTTTTTTGTGCAACTTGCTTATTACAAAGGCTAAAAACTATTTATTTGTTATTTGAGTTTTATTAGAAAAACTTGTACCAAATCGATGTTTATTTTTAATAAAAAATAAACTGTGATAAAATTCTCCTCAAATAATTGTGTCAATAAATAAAATCTTAACGTTAGTACAAATCAAACATGCAAAATCTGATCACGTAGTTACGTTTCTGAATGAGTAAAGGGTCGGTCTACTGGTCAAGTGTATATAATATCAATAAAATCTTTGTCCTTCTGACATATACATATTATTTATTGTCATACATTTTCACTTTTTTTCTTTTTATTTAATTTTATTATGTCTATGCTACTTATACAGTTTTTCTTCTGTTTTTATGATTTTATCTTTCAAACACCATACCGTCCGTATACGTGTTTGTATAGTAAGAAGAAAATTACCCAAGTAAAAGTTCACGAAAAATCCTTTTACTTTATTGTTAACGGTGAGGTTTATTATGTGTGAGACTGTTGATGATGATTATTGTAATTTGATGATTTGAAGATCAGAAGTTTTTATTTCTTTACATTTTCTGTTTTATTTTATGTACAAAGTAACAGATGTGACTTTGACTTTTATTCACAAATTTACTTTTTTTTTTTTTTTTGTGTGAACTGTGGCCGTTTTCGTATACCGAAAAAAAAAAAAAAAAGCAACAACATAAAAATGCAGTAAAAACAGTCTTTAAGTATTCAACCCTGAATAAGTTTAAATATGGCACTTGCTTCCCAAAATCTGTTGATTAATTTTCGAAAAAATTTATTTAAAATAATTAATTAAATAATAGAAAACTTGACTAGAAATAATAGTTTTTGAGTTTAAAGAAGAAGAAGAAGCTATAATACAAAAATTTTACAAAATTTTACAATGTTTCAGAGATGTAATATTCCCTGAATCCGTTAAACATTTTAAACAACAAGAATAATTCGATAATAATCACAAAAAAAAAAATTATTCAAATAAATTATTTCCTACTGTTAACATTACGTTATCCAAATACAAATTTCCGTTGATTGATATTGACTTTTTGCATATATAATTAACTTTATTTTAGGTTTAATTAAAATAAATCTAGTTAATTAATAAAAAAAATATATATAAATAAATAAAACAAACAAAATTTATATCGGATGCACTTAGTAATTTAATCAAAATAAAGTTTGGAAAAAAAAAAAGATAAAAAATTGTAATCAAACGGCACAGGTCGTTTTTTGTTTAGTAATTATAGTTTAATTACTGCTAAATATATTTGCTTAACGTTTTTAAATTAACATTTGAGACTTTTCTCATTATATATTAATCACTAATGATCTGGTTAGGGGTCATATATATTTTTGAAAATCATGTTTTCCTCATCAATATTGATTAAAATAAACCGAACCGAAAATACTTTTTTAAAGTTTTGTTAATCTTTTTTAATGTTAAACAAATCTTTTAGATGAATTTTTATTTATAATATTTAACCAATCCAGATGTATTTTGTTTTATTATATTCACCCACAATAAGTTTGTTTTTATTGTAAAAATTATCCAAGCAAATTGGGTATTTTGTTGTATTTAAGCTCTGATCGCATAGCTGCTGCTTAAATGTATCAACTGAAAATTTAATTAAATGCAACAAATGTACATTTAATTGGCAATTAAAACTCAAAATATCAAAAGTAAAATTTAAAAAAAATCATAATGTCCAGTAGCAAAAACACTTTTTAATCCAAAAATCATGCAACAGAATATCTATGTGTTGTCTAAAAATTCACTTCAAAATTAAAAACAACATGAACCAATAAATTATTTAATAAATCTTTCGTCACTCAATTGAAGTAATAATAAAAAAAAAACACATAAAATACCTGTAAATTGCACTCAGACTGTGCTTCGATACATTTTATTGGTGCCTTGGTAAATGAAGAAGAAAAAAACACAGAGAAGAAATATGTCTACTGAAAAGTAAAAAACAAGCCACATAAACAACTTTATTCACAGGATAAAAACAAATAAAGTTCTTAGTTTTTTTACTTTGCAAAAAGCAAAAGAATAAAGTAAAAGTAGGAAGAAAAAAAAATGTTGCAAAAAAAGTTTCTGTTTTAGCTACGTGAATGTTTTACCTTAAAATAGAATAGCGTCAGTGTCACTTTTTTGTTTGTTTGTAAGAAAACGATTCTAGATGTTTGGTTTAACGAATATGTTTTTAGTTTATGTTAACATAATGTTTTTTAACGTTGATTATTCGGTGCTTTTTTTTTTTTTTTCTTTTCTATTTCTCTGGTTTAAGTTTGTCTACGAATTGTTGAATTGTTTAATTAATTTTTACAGCAGAGATTATGTTTTTTTTTTTTGCTAGTATTTTTACTTTAATCAAATCGTTTTTATTTGAAATTACAAACTGCAAGTAATTTGACACACGTTTTTGTTACAGTATTAGTTGTTAAAGCTTTTGATCAGCTTTAAGATAGTTGATGCTTCAATTAATAGCTCAGTTGCGGTTAAAGTTTGTGCAAATTATTAAAATATAAAAACAATGACAAAGCTTAAAGATTCCGCTCAATTTTACCAGATAAATAACGCATAAAATATAGCAACTCGTCATACTTTTTGTATGTTCGTTTCATAAAAATTTATTAAAAGGAAAAAATAAAAACTTTTAAAAATGGTTTAAAGTCCTATCAATTTTAGTTAATTAAAAATGGATAAAAAAAAAGTTACAAAGCACAACAAAAGCAAAGTAGAATAATAAACGAATCGTTTATATATAAAAAAAAAATATATATATATATATAAAAATGATGAATCGAAAATAAATCAACAAAGTACATAAAGGTTATATATGAAAAATAAAAAACTTTTTTAAAGTTGTACAAATAGCAGGGATTAACAAATAAACAAGAAGAGACAAAAAAATATTGTAAAATAAAATAATTAAATACAAATAGACCATAAACAATTTTTCCAGATTTTTTTTTTTTTGTTATTGTTTATTAATAATTTATTTGTTTATATTCATTCGCATGTCGTACATTGTATGTGCTATCAATAAAATTTTATGATAATTTCTTTATTGATAACATACAATTTAAGCAACAAAAAGCTTGCGATAGTAATCGTGTTTAAAGCTCTATAAACGAATCAGTTTTAATGATTAATTGATTTTTAAACGATTTTAATATAGTTTAGAATTTTATTATAGGCGAAAATTGTTTCCTGTTTGTTTATTTCTTTCCTACAAATGCGTTAAAGTCTGTAACTTGGCGACACACATTTTGTTCTTAACTAGAAAAGTTAAACGTTGTAATAATATCCTTTATGCAGCTTTCATGAATAAACAGATGCATCTAAAGTGCTCAGTTAGTAAACAACAGAGCTGCTTTCAATTATTGTATATAGAATTTGCTAACGTATTCCAAGTAAACTATTATGATTTATTACTTTACAGTTTTATAATTCATTTGTACTCTACAGATTATAGTTTTTAAGTTAAATATCATTTCTCATCTTGTTATACACATTGTTTTATTCATTTAGTCAAATATGATGCATAATACCTTTGTATACCTGTTTATATATTTTTAGCAGTAGATAAAAATGAAAGATGATTCTTCTATTAAAAATATATTAAATCTTCCAAGAATTATCTATTTGTAATGCAAGTGCTTTGTTTATTTTTTCGAAAATCTAGAAAATAACTTTCTACTCAGAATTCTTACAAATCCAATGTTATGTGTTGTAGAAAAAACACATTAAAACTATCATAATTAAATAAGTTTTTCATTATTTCCAGAGTGAATCTTAAGCTTATATTAATTGAGAAAATGTTCATGTAGGATCATTTAATATTTACGTTTAATTTTTGCAAAAAGAAAAGAAGATGGAACGTAATGCTCATCTGATTTATAGTAACAATGATTCGTTTATAAGTTAATGCGGAAAAAAAGATTTTTTTTATTTTTTTTATGTGATTTATGTAAAAATAAACGAAATAATATAAAAAATTCAATTTTATTATATCCATCAAATGAATCAAATGATCAATAGTTTTATAAAAGTTTTGTCTTATGTGTTTCCATGTGGAGGCGCCTAGTATAAAAAAGCAAAACGCGTTACAGAACGCATTAATCATTCATTTTTAAAGGCCTGATCTGTAATAATAAAGCAAAATATGAAAAATTTTAAAATATTAAATGTTAGCTAAATCTTAGTAGGCGCATAGTTATCCTTTAAATGGTAAAAGTGTGGTATGATATTATTGAAGTGGTAAATTTTACTGATAAGCTATCATCACTCAAATTATCTATTTTAAATTAAATGTAAAAGTATTTCGATGTTTTTTTTTTAATTAGAATTAATAAAATTTAGTATTGCTGTGGAGGCGCCTGGTATAACAAAAAATCATCAAAATGCGGTATAAAACGCATTAATCATTCACTGATTCATTTTTACTATTTTTAGCTTTTATTTAATTTAATAAAAAAAAAATTTTTTTTCTATTTTGAAAGCTTTGTATATAGATTTTCTCTATATATATATAAAAAAACGCACAATATTAAAGTTTCCACACATTATTTATGTGATAAACAATAAAATGATAATAAATTGTTAACCGTAAATATATATATATATGTATATAATGTGTAAATACAATAAATCTACCTTTAATGAGAGCTCAGAGAAAAATACAAAAATACAAAAAATACAAAAAAAAAAAAACATAACACAACAATTGATCCTTTTAATAACAACAAACAAACATAAAAAATATAATATAGAAACCAACAAAAACAAGGAAAACAACTAATTTAATTAACGATAACAACAAAAAGAAAAAAAAAACGAAGAGAGATTGTTGTATTTAATTCAAAATAATCCAATTAAATATAAAACAATGTAATGTACCCATGTATATATTTCTTTTCTGTCTCTCTCTCTCTCACTCTCTTTGTATTAATGTATTAATATATATATATATATATGTACGTCATAGTACATATACATGTGCTTTATAAAACCCATCATATAAAGATAAATAAAATGATTTATTTTTAGTTTTATTTTGTCATGTGTTATACATTACATATTATTTCCTTTTCCTTTTTTTTTTCTTTTTATTTGCTAACGGTTTTATTATTTTTCTTTTCCTTTGCCTTTTTTTTTTTTTTTTTATGTTGTCGTTTTCGTTTTTGTGTGCGGTTATATTTTGTTGGAAAAGTTCTAATGAATATTTTATGACCATTTTCAGTTGTGTGATTTCTTTTTATTTTATTTTTTTTATTATGTAATAGAAATTATTATTATATTATTGTTTAATTATGTTTTAATAAAATGACACAGCAAGGTTTAAAAATTTTTTTTTTTTTTTGAAATATTTTTTTGAGGTTAAATTTTTTCATTAATTTCTTTTTCTATTTGTTTTTTTTTTAGTTTTTCGTCGTGTTTTTTTTATTAAAATTATGTATTTTAATATTTGTATAATATTATTTTTATTAGTAAATAAAATTAAAATTTTGAAATTTTAATTAATTTTGTTTTAAAAATAATGTTTAATGAGTGATTTAATTAATTTTATATGGGAAAATTGGGTTTAGTTTTAGTTACATTAATAATTTGTACAGTAAGGCCTCGCTTAAGAAGTTTTAACGTTTCTTAGCGCTGAACGAAACAGCAACTTAGTCAGGAATTTTAAGTATTTTAATATTGAAACCAGGACATATGCGTATATATATATTTATTATCATGGGGAACACCATACAGCTAACTGTTAAACAGACATGAATTGGTTCTTATGAACGGGTTCTTAGGATACGTTTTTTGGGAGATCCTCTACATAAGTATTACTTATTAGACTCCGAACATACAAAAATTAATAGCTGAATATTAATACAACATTAACCATAACTTTATCATATTTTGGTATTTAAATAATCTTAATACCAAATAATTGTAGTCTGGTTTAAAATGATCTTCTTTTTTCCTTAAAATTTACTTTAAGTAATCTTTACAAATGATTAAGCCTTTTACATGAAAACAGAAATAATCTGTAGCATGGTATTTTTCTCATTTAACGTCGTAGTACAGCGTTCATGTACCTTCTTGCACTATAATTTTAAATTTGAACGCTTCAAAAGCAATTAGACACGAAAAAATATATCGAAAATAATTCAAATTTTTCTAGGCCTACTGACTAATTTTTTGTACAAATTTTTTTCTAAAGACATTTGACATTCGTTTTCATAAGATAAAAGCTTAATAGGAAAGTGAGTTCTTGGATTTTATTGTTTTTTAAAGCATCTGTAGTAATGAAGCATCTGAAATATTGAAAAATATTATGTATCATGTCATGTTTTCTATTCGGGATTAAGGTTATCCTAAATGGTAAAAATGATGTTTAAGAAGTGGTAAATTTAAACTAATAAACGAACTATCAATGCCCAAATTATTCATTTTAAATTAAATGTAAAAGTATTTCGATGTATTTTTTAAACAATAACAAAAGGAAAAATTTTAAAATGGATACTAGGTATTTATAACCAGAATGGTAAATAATATTTAATTTTCCTATAAAATACGTTTATAATACGTCTGTTAGATATTCCCAATTCAATAAATGTAATCATTTATTTTACTTAACTATTATGCCAAAGGCTCTCCTAAGTACATATTTTCAAAAATGTAATTTAATACATTTTAATGTTTTATGCTTTGTTATAATATTTAATACATTGAGTGACGTAAGTAAAATATTTATTCATAGCAATATGTTTGTGGCATGCGCTGTTAAAATAACCGCGATCAAAAGAAAAGAAAACCGTTAAAAAAAAAAAGAAAAGAAAATAATTAACCTATTACGGTAATTAGATAATTTTACAACAAAATAATGTAAAATCATCGACAGCTGGCATACATTTTAATTATTTATAATAAAATTCACCTTTAACAACATAATTACCGAAGGTAACAAAACAACATTTATTGAAAACATTAATATTGCAACTAACATCCACTAAGTACATCCACAAAAAGAATGTTTTTCGTTTTTTTTTCTTTCTCATTTTTATCCTTTCAATTTTTGTTTAAACCAAATTGTTAATAATAAAAAAAAAATCGTAGAATATAGAAAGTGAAGTGGTTTTAATAGCTAAAGTAGGCATTATGGATTTTTTTATAGCTTTTTTCTTGTCTTCCCTATTCATTTTTAATACAATATTTGTATGGAAAGTAAAGATAAAAAATTATACTTTCGAGGTCATTAAAGATAAAAAATTTTTTTTTTTCTGGTTTCTAATCAGGGTCGAACATTTTTGGAAAATACATAATTTGGATTAATAGGATTAAAAAATTCTTCTACAAAATTATGGTTAAAACTGAAGAAAAATACTGTTTGTATAATCAGGATGTTTAATGATTGATTTTGAAAAATTATGGCGTTTAAACAAGGTTATATGGAAATGTCACTAGTTGTGATGTTGAGTAGTTGAGTAGTCTGAAAGGAAAAAAAAAAAACAACTTTACTGCCGGTATCTTCTGTAAAATCAAGTAAAGGATGAAAGCAATTTTATTCTCATTTTTTTTTTTTTTCTTTTACTATTATTTACCCCGTAGTTTTCTAATAAAAATAGTTTCTAAAGTTTATTTTATTTTTTTCTAGAATTTACTTTAGTATTTCTACTTTAGATAAAAAAAAAGAAAAAAAAATTCTTTACTCAATTTCGTTTTTGTTTTTTCTTTTGCAACCAATTCATTTCCCCAGGAGTAACTCAACCATAGTTCAGTTGTTTGATCGTCTTTTACTTTGTCTATTTTCCATTATAATGATAAGGTTATTCATTTTATCTTTTAAAATACAATTTGTTGATGTTTTTAATAAAAACGAGAAAAAGAAAGAAAGAAAAAAAAAATTCTATTTGCTGCAAGTTCCGGTTTGCCTTTATTTCATTTTCCTAATTTTTAGATTTTTGTTGAGCTTTATGAGAGCTTTTTTTTTTGTTCATTTGTCAAACTTTTCATCCTTTTATAAATTCTTTTATTTATGTATGTTTCTCAGGGCTATCATCAAGAGATTGTAGATATTTACTAGTCCGAATGTCCATAGAATATTTTATGAGACGATTTTCATTTTTAATTTTTTCTTTTTTTTTTCTTTTTGACTTCTTTTGTACTTTTCTATTCTATTTATTTTTATTTTTATTTTTTCTCTGTAATGTAAATCGGTCGGTATCTTTACATACATCAAGAACTTAATAAAAATATTTATTTTAAACGAAATCGTTTATTTTTTAAGGATAACATATAAAATATTTCTTTGTATTTCATTTCTTTTCTATTCTTGATTAAACATTATTTTTAAACCAAATTTAAAATCTTTAAATTTAAATAAATAATTGTTATATTAATATATGAATTGTTATTTGTATTAATTAATTAAATTTTTAATTTTTATTTAATTTAAATCATATACAAAATCATGAATTAAAGTTAATGTTACGCCATCTATTATATTTAAATAAAATCAATATGTTTTCTAGATTATATCTTTCTATATAATTTTAACGCTGCGTTATTGTACGTTATATTAAGCATGCGCTTTTTTTTGACAGTTACTTTGACGTTATGTTGAATAGCATAACAGTGTAATATTTATCAGAAATAATTTAATATAGCTTATTGACAGTTTTATTTATATATATTTCTAAAAATTCTCTAAAAATAATAATAATTAATTATATAGGTTTTATATATATAAATCTACAAAATAAAAGTGAAACATAATGTCAACTAAAAGAAAATTAAAAAAAATTGTTAGTTCAGATAGTTCCGAAGATGAAATTACTACAAAAGTTCAATCGAAAGGATCGGGAAAAAGGTGTTTTTTTTTCTGTAATTTTAATTATTTTAGAATAAATCATTAATTTCTGTTTTTGTTGTTTGTTTATAGAATAATAAAAGATACAAAAATGAAAGCGTCAACTTCTAAAGTTTCACTGACTAAAAAACGGAAACAATACACTTCCTCTGGTACATTCTTATTGTAATATAATTTATTCTTATGCATTATAAATAATAATTTATTTATTTTAGATGATGAAGATACAAAGAAAAAACTAAAATTAGATTCAAAGGATGACAAAATGAAGAAGAAAGCAACAATTAAAACGGCAATAAGTAATTATTATCCCTTCGGCTTCCTTATATAATTTAAGACTTTTTTAAATGAAAATTTATATTTAATTAGAAGAGTCGTTTGGCGATGTTGATGTTTTATTGGCTGACCTGGAGGATCTTAACTTTGCAACATCTAGGAATATCTGCAATTTATTTAAAGACGACTGCACAATACCTTTTATATGTAGATATCGTCAGGAGTCAATTGAAAATATGTTGCCGGAAAGGTTAATATAAAACTTCTAATTAATATTCTTTGGTTTTTAAAGTAAATTCTCTTGGTTTTCCTTTTATAGAATACGGGAAATAAAAATAAGCTATGATAATATATTGGCACTGCATACTAAAATGCAAAATATTATAAAACAATTAGATGGAAAGGGTAAACTGAACGATGAAATTAAAAAGAATATTTTAAATGCAAAGACAATGGATGAATTAATGGAAATAGTAAGTAGAATAATGTAATTATCAAGGCATACTGACTTTATGTAAAATCTTATTATAGTATGAGCCATACAAAACGGCATCTAAGGGAACATTAGTTGAAAGAGCTCGTGCCTTAGGTTTGGATGAACCAGCAAAACTAATTTTAACAACAAATGATTCTGTTGATTTACGTGTATATATTAATAAAAGTAATAAAGATCTCGAAAGTTTAGAGAAAGTAGAGGAAGGCATAAGTAATATTATAGCTCATGAGATAAGCAAAGAGGTAGAAGTTATAACAGAAATGAAAATAATGTAAGTCAATCAATATGGAAAGTCAAATGTATTTATGGTAAAAGTTTTATTTGAATTTTAATTTTTTTTTGTTTACAGGCAAAAGACACATTCTATCTTCCTGCAGGCATCAAAAGCAAAAGCAACAAAAGAAAATACAGCATTGCAACATAAATTTCAAAATTATTTTGAATTTCGTAAGGATATAAAATATTTGGAATCGTATCAAATATTAGCGATTAATCGTGGCCATAAGCTCAAAGTATAAAAATATAAAATTATTTAATAAAAGAAAATATTTTTCAAGTTCCTTTATATGCATTGCAGTGTCTAACAATGAAATTAAATATACCGGATAATTTAAAATACAAGTTAAAGGCGTTTATAACAAATAAATATTTAAAAGCGAATCTCTATAATTATTTGAAAAAGAAGCTAATGGAAGGAATTATCGATGATACGATTAATAAAAAATGTAATCAAAATCTATTTCACCAATAAAATATTCATTTTTAATTTATTTTTGCTTCACAGTAATTCCCTTAATGACAAGACAAATTTTATTAGAATTAAAGTTGAAATCAGAAAAATCATCGATTAATGTATTTGCAAAAAATTTAAAACAATTACTGTTGTTATCACCGATTAGAGGTAAAAAGATATTAGGCATTGATCCCGGATTTAGTAATGGTTGTAAAATTGCACTTATATCGGAATCTGGTGATTTAATTGAAACGGATGTAATTTATCCGCATAATAAAAATTCTAGTATTAGTGATGGACGAAAATTCGCTGCTTTATTAAATAAATATGAGTTAGTTTCTACATGAATACTTCGATAATTCGTGATTAGAGTTTCATTGTTTTTATTATTTTATTTTAGCTGTACCTTGATAGCATTGGGTAATGGAACTGCTTGCCGAGAAACAGAGACCTGGATAACGGAGTTATTTAAAAATGGTAGACTTGATTCAGAGAGAATTTTCTACAGTATTATATCAGAACAGGGTAGCTCAATATACTCATGCAGTAAAATTGGTGAAAAAGAATTTCCAAATTTAGATCCAAAATTACGTAGTGCAGTTTCAATCGCAAGACGTTTAAATGATCCACTATGTGAATATATAAAAATCGAGCCAAGGCATCTGGGCATTGGCATGTATCAGCACGATATAAATGAGAAACATTTAACCGAAACATTAAATTATGTTGTGACCGAATGCGTTAGTTTTGTCGGCGTTGATATAAATACAGCGAGTGTTAATTTATTAAGTTTTGTTGCGGGTCTCACAGAGAACCGTGCTGAAAAGATAATAAATTATCGCAATAAAAATGGTAAATTCAAGACGCGAAAAGATTTATTAAAAGTAACAACGATTGGTCCAAAAATCTTTGAACAGTGTGCTGGCTTTTTAAAAATTGATCCAAGTACAGCAAATACAAATGGAAAAGAATATAATAAATTAGATTCCACATGGATACATCCGGAAAGTTATACAATTGCTGAAAAGTATGTGAATTCTCTTTAATGAATTTAATTTAATTTAACCTTGATTACAAGTGAAAAAATAAAAAAATACTTTTAATCATATCATAGACGTTAATAGTGATAAGCTAAGATATTTATTACATTTGATTACAGATTAATTATAAAAGCAAATTTACAAAAGGAGAATATTGGCAATGATAAATTTATTGAAAAAATAAAACAATTTTATTTACTGATTGATAAAGAAAAATTATCAAATGAATTTAATGTTCCAGAGGAACGTGTTAGTAAAATATTTTATTATCTTCAATTGTAATTCACTTTGACAATTGATTAAATGATTAAAAATTAATGAAATTTACATGTTTTTTTTTTGTAGATAAAAAATATATTGGATGGACTAGAAAAGAAATTATTATGTGATTACCGTGATGATTTCAATAAGAAACCATTATTTAAGCAGAGTTTAAATAAAATTACTGATCTACGTATTGGTATTCAATTAACAGGTAAATTTTTATTTCTGTTTTGAATTTTAAATTTTCTGTTACCTAAGGAAATTTTTATTTTATAGGCGCAATCACAAATATAACAGATTTTGGTTGTTTTGTCGATATCGGTGTAGAAACGAATGGATTAATACATGAAAAAGAGTTACAGGGTAAGCAACCGTTAATTTTCGATCGTGTTGAGGTAAAAATAATTAATTTAGATATAAAAAGTAATCGTATTGGTTTAAGATTACTTGAAATATTATAAGAAAACAGTTTATTATCCTTTATCCTTTTTGTTTGTATTTATTTTTTAATTATAAATTCATTTAATTATAAAATTAACAATATTGGTTTAAATTAGTAACATCAGCAACAGTTGATTTTAATTGTGCATCAGCCGTATCTAAGCATTCTCTTAACTCACCTATATATTTTGCTTCAGAATCAAATATTTCTTGTAATATTTCTGATAAAATTGGAATTTCAACATAATTCCAATTATATTCAATATCTTCGAATTTTGCATTAGAAATATCCCAAATGTCATATGATGAGATAATTGGATTCCATGTAATGAAACTACGTATAACAATATTTTGTAAATCTGTGGAGACAACTTGTAGCTCCTCAACTTTGGTAAAGAATTGGAAAGTTAATTCTTTAATAGCTTCATCAACGTCTGATGCACATTGGGCAATTACTGCGCCAGCTGCTGCATCGCGTTGTTGTAAAATTGCTTTATAATTATCGGTACAGGATTTTGGTAAGCGTGATCGTAATAAATTCATTTCGGTAGATTTCTTTAATGTATCCAGTGATTCCAATTCCTCAATAATTACTTCAATAGCGGCACTATTCAACGAATCCAATGATGAACTCATTATAAATCTTGCATTATCGAATGTTCCTTCCATTTTCGTATGTAATGATTCGGCACGATATTGTATTTCCAACAATAAGTCTGTTACAGTTGGAAATACTTCATCTTGTGCTAAACCATTCTGTGTTTTATTAGAAAAAAATAATTTTTATTTAATAGAAAACCAAAACCAAACAAAATATTAGACGATTAAAAGGATTCTAGAGGGTTTTACCTTAAAAGAAATGGCCACTAATAATATTATTAAAAAACTTTTCATTTCGGTCTCTCACTTCACTTTATAATTAAATAAAACTTAAACAAACTGGTGAGACCAGATATAAAAATTAATTTGTAATATTGATTATACGAAAAAGTAACTACAGAAAAATTAAATTAAATTAAATTATTTAATCTTATCAACAATGTGTGTGTTACCGTTTAATGATTATAATTATTATTATTATGAAATTACATTATTATTAATTTAATTAAATACAGGGTAATTGTATTTTACTTTTAGTTTTTCCGAATATATCCGTAAACCAGAGAAGTTCTTGGCGATAGACTATTCAATAACATTTTGTAGACACACCTTTTGATTTGTCCCTTTTAGCACTTGCATTTTCATCATTCTGCTTTCTTGTTTACCTTCTCTATTCATTTGGCTTGTAATACTCTTGAAGTATAATTTAAACCCATTGAACAATCACTACGGAACAAATTAATTCAATTACTTCATACTTCTTTCAATGACAGGCAATTTAATAGCCATGCATTCTGATTACGATCTTCTTGCTTATCAAAATTAGATAATTAAGATAAGTTTTTATAAATAAATTATTTAATGAAACACCCGGTTACAAAGAGATCAATAATAATTAATATTATCTTAAAAATGTTTGTTAATTATTTATATAATACCCAAAAAAAAATAAAAACTGTCCAAGGCATTATAAAAACCTTAAATAATTTATATTTGGTCGCTGTGTTATCTTCTTTATTTCTTGTTTTGTAATAAATTTGATTGTGATAAGATTTATCAATTAATTATTATTATTATTATTATTATTATTGTTATTTTTAATCTTTATTATAATTGTATTTAAGTAATTGAGCTTCAGTTTTTTTCGCTTTTTTTTAAACTTAATTGACTTATTTTTTGTATTTCTATTCGTATCGAATTTGCAAACACGGCCCTTGATATTTTATTTATGATAAATTCTATAATTAGTTTCTACACATTAAAGGTAAGTGAATAATGACTGGATAATTTCATTAATAAGTACGTTTCAAACTGCATTTCTAATTTATGTTGCAGCGGTAAGTGATGTAAGAAGGTTTCAGACTTATATTGCTCAAGTGAAATCCTGAAATGTCACTGCGTCTATTAAAAATTACAATTATATTAATTACTGCGCGTTTAATAGAAATTCCATTAAATTTTTTTTTGAAATTTCTAATTTCTAAAGTTTTTTCACTAGTCCTAGAATAAAGAAAATATGAAATAAATGGAGGTTAGAAATCAATAAGGACTTTATTAGAATAATGAGAAGGACCGTATGTAATACGGTTAAAGTAAACGTGTCGAACAAGCAATGAACAGTGAAATATCGTATCGCACCTAAAAACGATTCATCGCTAACTGAAGTTCAATTGCAACGAAATGAAACCTAGAAAGACACTATTCAAAAAAAACAAATTTGTTATCGCAGAGCTAATTAGAATTATAAGTAGGTTTCAGAGAAAGATATACGACCGGGTGGCAGGAATATTCAAAATTGTACCTTAGGGCTGGCTCACATATCGCACACAGCCAACCATTAAATATATTAATAGTTCGAACCGAAAAATTGTTTTTTCATTTATACCGTAATACAATGGAATGTCTAGTCTTACCATTTGACATCAAACATTTTAATTCAACGTTCACAAATTCTTTAAATCGTATTCCAAATTGACATGGCAGAGTAAGCCTTATCGTCATCAGTACAAAATACGATTTCGCTTTCACTGATATGTACGTAACGTATGCATGGGAGCTCAACGGATCGGTTTTATTCAGGCAAATATTAAGGGTAAGGAAAAAATAATTAATTAACATAAAAATAATAATATTTGTTTTTTTTTTTTATAGTTTTATCTCTTCATGTATTTTCTTTTCATTCAATAACTTTATATATTTTTTTTTTTATTAACACTTTCAATGATTTTTTTTTTCTCTCTCTTTATTTAAAGTTTTTTCTGTTAAATTTTTCTCTTTTCATGTTTTTTTTTTTTTTTTTTTTTATCTCTTCTTTATTATTTTTTATCACATAAATTTATATATTAATATTATTTTCATTTTTATTATAATTAATAAATTGTTTTCTTTTTATTTTTTTATATTATGTATCTGGAAAATGTATTTTCCTTAAAATTTAATACAAACAAAAAAATAAATTGTTTTTTTTTTTTTTATAATTGAATAAAAAAAGAAAAATTAAAAAAATAACAAACAAACAAAAAATACTTTTTATCATCTTTATATAATAATAATAATTAATTAATTTCAATTCTTATAATAAAAAAAAAATAAAACAAAAAAACAATTAATTTCAAGTTAAGAATCAAAATTAAAAATTAATTGAATATCAGTAAAGTAAATTAATTAAATTAAGTAGAAAAATAAAAACGCAAGAAAATTAATTAATTCTTTTTTTTTTTTATATAATAATTATCAAATAATTTAATTAAATTAATTAAAATCAAATAATTCTTAATAAGAAAAGAAAATTAAAAAAAAAAAAAATTAAAAATTCACTCTGAAATTCACTTCTAGGCCATTTTTAGCGCATAATATATAAAAAATATCGAAAATAATAATTCAAAGTATTATTTAACTAATTATAACACAAAAAAGAAAAACATTTTTTATTATTATTTATTAATTATATTTACCTTTATTATCATTATTACTTAATTTAAAAGTGAAAATAAAGAAACAAAAAAAAAATTTTTTTCTCTTTAAAATTTATTTATTGACACATTTCGAGAATGGTGAAACTTTTGAAAAATTTCATTGAAACAAATGAAACTAAAAAAAAAAATTTTAATTTAACGTTCAATGGCATTTTAATTTGAAATTAATAATACAAAAAAAAAACATAGGAAGCCATGAGAAGCAGCATAAATGACAAAATTTGTATAAAAATATATAATCAAAGTAATAAATAAATGTTTCATAATTAAGAAGTTTCAATAAAGATATTATTTAATAAACACGACAACTTCGAGAATATTTCTTTCTCTACCATTGAATATTAAAGTTAAGTTTCATCAGCGGTGTTGTGTGCCAAAATTATTTGATTTAATTTTCACTGATTAGAATAATATATTTATAATTTGTACTGTATTCTAATTACAGAACTAATATTAAAATTCATAGGTAGTAAGTCAATATGTATGTAATTTTACATTAAATTCATTTCATTTCAGTACAGTACACGTAGAATAAACAATGAAATTAAATAATTTAAAATTTTTCTTTAGTCGTAGACAACAAGAACAAGAATAATAATAATAAAAATGTGATGTATTTGTAATAATTACTTTTTAATTAAAAAAAAAAACTAAACAAATATATTTATTTAACACAGATAGACAATAAAGAATTTTTACTTTAAATTTTTTTATTAAACGGTGTGTGCAGTTTAAGAACGCACCAAAATTGTTTTTCAATGGTTGCTATTGGTTGAAATCAGAAGTATCCAAATCAACCAATCACAACTGTAAAACAAAATAACTCAATTCCACCATATCTAACTAAACTGCACTCACATAGGCGCGACGACGTTGTCGTAATAATTTGTTAATCTTTAATTCTTGTTGATATTAATTAGTTTAATAAACAAATCTTAATACATGATCAAAAAATCTCATTTATTTCACACTTTAAATCGTTTTTTTTTCTTTGTTTTTTAATTTCTTTTTAAAGATTTCTTTTCCCCTTTTCTCTCCTTTTCATCTCTTTCATCCTTTTTAATTTGTATTAACTTTTTCGAGTGTTTTTTTTTCTATTTAATTGTTTAAATTTCATTTCCTTTTTTAATTAATATATAAATTCAAATCCTTTAACAATTTTTTTTATTTATTTTATTTTTTTTTTTAATATATATATATTTTTTTTTATTCAATTAATTTTATTTTTTATATTTATTTTTCAATTTTTTTTTAAATAACTTTTATACTTTTATCGTTTTAAATTCAATTTTTTTTCTTTTCTTTTTTTTTTTAATATTAATCAATAATTATAATTTCATGTTATGTATTGTATTTAGCTTCGATGACTCTGAAATGGAGAGAAAAAGAAAAAAAAATAAATTTAAACAAAAAAAAAAAATCATTTTTAAACATATATAAATAAATTATTAAATTTCAAACCAAACAACATAAATAGTTAAGAAATTACCAGAGTAAAGTGTTAGCTTAGTTTAATTAAATAATGTTTCAAATACACAGGGGTTGGTTGGTGAGGACAATAAGCTATTTTTTTTATTGAATTTTCATAAAGCATAAGATCGTGATTGTGGGCCAAATTTAGCGTTTTTTTCGAACTATCGTATTCGATTTTTTCGGAATTCTCTTGATTTGTACAATTTTTTTTTGATTTCTGTTTGCTGCCCTTCGTATGGGCCTGTGAAATTTATTTTATATTATAAATTTTAAGGTTTCAATGAAATTTACGTAAGTTTAATTAGGGAAATGTTACTGTCACTTAAATCTGTTTGAATTACAAGCAAACCGCTGAGTGGGTTCTTACTGAAAACGATTCGTTCACGAGGGTTAAAAAATAGTTAAAAGTGACATTTCTCAAGTTATTCTTACGTAAAACTCTGATAAAATTGAAAAATATAAACAAAAATCGTCTAAAGAAAACAAATTTTTTCTTCAAGCCTTCAATGACTATTTTTTAAACTTTTTTGATCTTTATGATCCGTAGATAGATAATTCGTAGACTTGATATGAAAAAAAAACCAACTATTCATTTTGATTGGCCTAGCATTAATTATTATTTGCAAAAATATTGCAACACAAGTTTTTTTTTGAAAATTCAGCTTTTTCATTTTTTATTGATTTACACAAATATTGGGTTAATGAGAAGAAAACGACAAAAATAAACAAGAAAAGCTTAAAACTACACAAAGCAAAAACAGAGATGAAAAATAGAGAAATGAATTTTTTTTTTTGTTTAAACCAACACACATTGTGTACATTAATTCATTAATTATTGTTAATATTTATTATTTACACCATTTAAGTGCACACATCCACAAAAACATAAACAAACAAAGTGCATAAGCAACAAACACAATTTAATAAATTTTCATTAATAAATCGTTTTATTACCGCGCACAAAATTTATCAATATTTATAAATTTTCTGCTGATTTATTAATTCATTAAAATTATTACAACAATTGAAAAAAAAAACAATTAAAAACTTTTGAAGCTTCCGTGTATTCAGTGAAAAAATTCATTTTGAGATTAATTGAGCAATTCAACCGCCTTTAATAAATGTTTTTTTTTTTTTTTTGTAACTATTAACAAGATGTTCAGACTAAGCGGATCCTTAAGCGAATCCTAAGATTTCTTTTTAGATTTTTGTGATTTATTATTGAAACTTGATAATGAAATCAGAAAGAAATATAAAGTGTAACCGGCATGTAAAAATGCAGAAATATTTTTGGTAATCATTCAGATTCAGGTAGCCAAAAAATTCATATTATTATTTTTGAATTATTTGTTTTTTGCATCTGTTCTGCAATTTTTTTTTAATAATTTTTACAAATCAATGTGACAAAACTAGCAAATCTGAAATTAATTGTCTTTGGAATTTTTGCCTTGAACACCATTTAAAAATAATTAATTTTGCGGCTGAATTACTATATTACAGACAATTTAGACTACAAGTTTCATCCATGTTTTTTTTTTTGTCTAATTTTTCTATTCATGGTGATGTATGCGAATTAAAAGCGAAACTGAATAGATTAGCAAAAAAAAATGTCTATTCCGTATCCAGTTTTCTATTCTTTACAATATTCCATTATTTTGTAATATCGAAATTGATAGCAAAGTCGGTGTAAGATTAATATAAATCATTCTTTTCATGCCCGTTTCAAACATTTCAATTTTCATTCAGTTTTTATTTTTTTTTTGTTCATTTTTGAATAGAAAAAAACTCAGATGAGAATTGACAGTAAACTGAATAGAATAACGAAAAAAAAAATCTATTATCCTCATCCAGTTTTATTCTATTTCATTAATTTTTCCGTCAATTCTCATCCAATTTTCTATTTTAAACTGAATGAAATTTGTAATCTAAACGACATATAAGATTCTATAAAAATCTAAAGAAGAGATCTTTCTTGGTATTTCGGTTAATTGTGATATATTTCACGATACATGACTTAAAAAAATTGTAAAAATAACTAAATTAAATTATTTTTTCATTTTCTTTAGCCGATTAAAACGATAATCAAAATAAACAAAAAAAAAAAAAAATGTTTAATAAAAATTGACATTAATTTCCCAATTGTAATAATAATAATAAAAGCAAAAAAAATATTAGTAAATTATAATAATGATAATAATATTAAAAAGCACAAAATTCACCAATATACAACATAAATAAAACATAAAATAATTACAAAAGCATAAAATATAAAATAAAGAAAAATTCTAATCACCATTAAAAGAAATTAAGGAACAAAAAAAAAAAAAAAAAAAAAAAAAGAAAAGAAAATTTGATCACATTTCTACATAATAATATCAGCAGCACGTTTCATCGATTGTACTACTACTGTAATTAAATTAATTAATTTTTATTATAATAATTGGATAACCACATTCTGTTTTTTTTTTTTTTTTTTTTTTTTTAATTATTATTTATTATATTAATTAAATTCTAATCTCTTTTCTGAGGAGAAAAAATTGTTTTTTTTTTTTTTTTTTCAAATTATTTAATTAATTAATTACTTTTATGTTTTCCTATATTTTTATAAAAATAAAAACAAAAAAGATATATGTATGTATATATATTATAGATGAAATTCCATCAACAAACAAACATTTAAATATATTTATTATTAATATTTATATTTTTCTTCTTTTTTTTTTTCAATCTATATTTTACTCATTAAATAATTGGATTTTAATTCTTTAATTAACCATAAATAATGTAAGAAATATTTTTTATTTTATTTTTTAATTATTCCTTCATTAATTATCCAACCACCAGAGAAGGATAGTTTAATTAGATGCATGTAATAATATTTATTATTATTAATAATAATATTTTCTCTTTTCTATATATTTTAAATTCTAAATATACAAATGCTATAATTCATATTTTTTTTTAAATTATTTTATAAATATTAATTGAATTTTTCTCCTTTTTTATTATTATTATTATTATTATGTTGATCTATCGTCTACTCAACACAATATCGAATTAATTAAATATATTTATTATTGTGTGAACAGATATGTTGGGAGTTTTTGTATTTTTTTTTATTTGTTATTAGCAATAAAAATGATTATTAATTGCCCGCTATAAATCCATTGCATTTAATTTTTAATTTTTCCTTGTTTTAATTATTTTACATTCATAGCATTTTGATATTTTTTTTATTGTCGCCTTAATCCTTTATAAAATAAATTTTAATTAATTAAAATCCGGGTTGGTAAAAACATTTAACTATAAAACAAACGTCACGATTGTTAAAAGCATAATTAACGTATGTTTTACTTAAGAAATGAACAATTTTTAAGAAATCACGCATTAAAAATAAATACAATGTTTAAACATAATTTACGAATGGATAATTTGAGAAATGTTTCTCTTTTAAGCTTTATAAATGAAATTACTAATAAGCACTTTTATTATAGTTTGCTTATTTGTTTATTAACATCTTTTTGATGCAATTTTTTATTAATTCTATTTACACAACTTTAAAAGTGTCATTTCATAAGTTATTCTTACGTAATTTGTAAAACAACAAATCATGATTTAAATAATCCTGCATATTTTTAAAACTATGTTTTAAACAAACTATTTTTATTCAGCATATTATTAAATGTCCGTCTTTAATTATAAAAATGCGTTTTCTTATCAAAAAATCATTTCCTCATAAGAATAAAAAATCTTTTAGTGAAAATTCCATAGTTTTTAGACTAGAGTATACCATAGAAATAGATAATAAATTTAATTTTAATTTAAACCAATAAAAATGATTTTTATCTCAACCCTGATTAAAATAAACTTAAAAAGTGTTTTTTAACATCATTTCCTTCCTGTTTATAATTATTATTAAATTCTTGCAAATCCTTTTCATTTTTTATTCAGAGAATATACTCTATATATCAATGTGCAATTTCATCTTTTAACTTTATATATAAATGGCACATTATTAATCATGTTTATTTATTTATTATTATAGTTTTAATAATTAACAAAACCGATAAATAATTTCTTTTTATAAATCTAGTATCTATAATTATATAATACTTTCTTTACTTTTTTAATTTTTTATACAATAGATAAACAATACTCGTAACTAGATATATAAAATTTTACGATTTTATGGTTATATTAAATTATTAACAAAAAATCTGCCTTGGATTTATTTGTCATTGAAAAAAACAGAAACTTTAATATCGATAATATATGTATAATTAGGCCCTAGAAATAACTTAATATTATATAGATTATATGATTATAGTTATATTATATATAAAACAAGGAACAAATAAACAAATGTACCATATATAAACATTTTAAATATGATAGAAATTATATTTGTTTAATTAATTAGTTCAAAGATATTTGTAATTAAAATAAAAAACGAGAAAAATTATTTTTGATAATACACCTAAACAATGTAAGACAATTGATTTTCTTTTATATTATATAATAAATAATTTTAATTATATAATACAATTAAAATTTAATTAATTATCAATATGCAAATGCGATAATAATTATCGAGTCAACAATTTATATTGAGAAACATTTATATAAATCTATAAGATTTGTTTGGTTTTTTTTCTTTTTTTAAATTAATTATAATCTATTTGGTAGCAAATAAAATAATTCATTAACTAAATAACACCAAAAGTAATATAAAAATAAGCAAATCTTTTGGATAAACTATATGATTTAGCTGAATTACTGTGTAATAATCATTTTCTTTATACAGATTATATGAATTGAATGTTTTATCCGGTAATTACAATATATTTGAATTCATTTAATGTAAATTAAAATTCCATAATATCTTTTATTAGTGTACCAGGAAACACTTTTACTAATAAAATTACAAAATGAATCATTAATTATATTATCAATGGTTTGTTTAATTTTTTTTTTTTACCTATTTTCTATAATTTACAGTAAAATTTTACACACATTAAATTAAATTAATTAACATTGGGGTAATTATCGTTGAACAATAATATTAAAGGCTTTTATAATTAATTAAATATTATTGGTTTAAACATTAATTAATATAATTTATATTTAAATTTTTCATTATACTAAAATTGAGAATATTTATGTTATTTAAAAATTAAAAATTATTTATAATTAATGTAAATCATATTGTGATGCTAATTCAATAAAAAATGTTTATTAATTAATTATTAAAATAAAAACTTTCATTAGAATGAATATTTTTTTTTTTTGTTTTCCGTAATAAATTCGTTTAATTAAAAATTATTAAATAATAATAAAACGTAGAAATTTCATTTTATATTATTTTACTACAAAATTATGAATTTTTTAAAAAATTCCGTTTAATAAATTTTATTTTATTAATTCTACTTTTATTGAGCAAATAGGTGTTTTCTTTTTTTTTTTATTAATTTTTTTATTTATATTAGGTAATTAATTACCTTTCCTTTCTATTTTATTTTCCTTTTTCTACTAATTACATTTTGAGAGAAATATATCCAAGAACAAAAACAAAAATAAGCAAAAGTAAAATTGAAAAAATTTAATACAAATGGTAGCAAACAGCATTAAGCAGCAGCTTATTTACAAATTTTATTTAATTGTTTTTTTTTTTTTTTTTGTAATTTCACAGCCTTATTTATTTTTATTTGTTGCTCAATTTATATTAAAAGAAATGTTTTTTTTTTGTTCATTACGAAAATTAAAGAAAATGATAACACATTTAGTGTTTTAAACAAAATTAATAAACAAAATGCAATCAATGTTAATTAAATAAATTTAAATAATAATAATAATAAATAAACGGTTTGATTGGCTTTATTATTATTGAATTGAAATAAGTAAAAATAATTAAAAATTGTTTAAAGAGATTTTAGTGAATGTTATTTAGGTGATTAAGTTGGAAATTAAAAAAGGAAATTTGCTTACTTTTTATATCCAATCATAGATTCTATCTAATCCAATTCTAGTTTATAGATAAATATTTATCCACACTTAACGCATCGTTTATTTCGAATATCCACCCAAATATCATTCACTCTCTATTCAAGTCTGAACAAAATTTATTTAATTTGTATCAATCACTTTATAATTGTAAAGAATTATTTTTAGATAATTGAATCATTAATTAATCAATATTTAATTCAGTATTTCTCACACAAATAAACAGAGAAAAATATTTGATAATAATAATAATAATAATGGATTTTCTTATAATTATAATTATTTCAATATTTAATAAATTTTAATTATGTTTTAGAAATTATTCAATTCGATTATATATTGGTTTTTGCTCCTTAATTATAATTAACTAATTATTTAACAATTATATCTACATTGTTTTTCCACTCTCTTTTTCTTTATCTTTCTAATAATAATTATTTTAATTGTGTATAAGATAATTAGAAATATTATATATTTAATTTAAAAAACATTATACATTTGTATATATCCAACATTAATATTTCTCTTATTTTTAGTGGGAGTTTTCACAATATTAAATTTTCTTTTCTTTATTATTATTTTTCTTTTTTTTTGTATATATTAAATAATTGTGGGTGGTATAGGTGGATAAATAATAATAATAAAATAATAATTTAAAAACACATACAAAGGAAACATTACCTTACAAATTAAATAAATAATAAAAACAAAAATGTATTTAGGCGTTTAGTTAATCAATAAATTATTAAATGTCTATATAATTTAGTTGAAATAATATCATTTTGGATATAACTTCAATTTTAGCTGTTCTTATTCACGTAAATAATAAATTACATAAAGAATATGCTGTATTGCTCATATTCAATTAATATGATCATTATATTTCTCTATCAAACCAATGTGTTTATGCATATCGTTTATCATTTTTAATATAACCAAACACCATATAATACAGTTTATATATTTATAAACAAATTAAAATAGTGATAAACTAAATAATTTTTTTCTCCAATTATTTAAAAAAAAATATAAATCATGCAGTAATACAATTTAATAATAATAGAAAAATAAGTGACTTAATGTATATAATAAAGATAATAATATTAATAATAAAAGAAATAATTAATAACTAATCAGTCTAGATCTAGAAAAAGCTGAAAGCACACATTCGGGAAGCAACAATTTGAAATTAACCATCACCAATTGTTTATTTATTTATTTTTAATTTTTTTTTCTTTCTTTTTGTTAATTTAATTTACACAACTTTTACCTTCTTCTCATACAAACCAGCATTTTTCTTTTTTTATTTTAAATAAAAATAAACTTTTAAATAATATTACTACTTTGGATAAAATAAATAAAAGTAAAAGGGGTAAAAAAAATTGAAAAAGAAAAACCATTAAATAGCATATTATGTACATAATTGAAATATATATCCCTAAACCACACAAGCAGAGAAAACTCCCATCACACGTCAGCCAAGATCTTGCTGTGCTTCTGAACGATAAATTGCAGCTCTATAACTATACCTGTTTGTTGCATGTTGTTGCTGTTGCTGCTGTAGTGGCTGCTGCTGAGGTGGCTGCTGCTGCTGTTTTGGTTGAAGACATGATCCCTGTTGTTGCGTAGTTATTACACCAATATTTTGTAACTGATTTGCGCCAGCGCTATTTATACTTGTCATTGTTGTATTTCCTGTTATTGTTGTTGATGTAATTGTTGATGAGGCCATCGTTGATGGAACAATTATCGTTGGTATACATCCGATCGGTGATAATGATTGTCCAGTTGCCGCTGCTGCAGCTGCAGATGCCTGTGCGGCGGCCGCTGCTGCAACAACTATATTAGCTGCTGTATTTTGTAAATTTAATGAATGTTGTAAAAAATTTGGTGATGTTGGTTCACCAACAATTTCATTATTCATCATAAATTCGGCTTGTTCAGCGCCCATACGTGCACTTAATATATAAACATACGTTTTATAACGTTTTAGCTGTGCATTAAATATGAAAATATAAATTATATTAAACCAAAAAGAACGTAAAATTATTTAAAATGTTATGAAATATGAAAGCAAATAAAAAATTAAAAAAAAAAATTAAAAACTAATTGATATATGTGTGTTTAATGAATTTTACCTCATAATTTAAGTAAGTTTCCTTTTCTTTATAATTTTGTAATGGTAATCCTTTGGTTGGTATTACACCATTTCTATGTGTTGTTAATGCTAATTCTAATAAATTCACACGCTCCTCATGTGCAGCCAACTGATCTCTCTACAAAAATAAAAAATTATCTTTTTTTATAAATATTCACAGAAAATAAAAATTAAATTTAATTTAAAAAAAAAAACAAACAAACCAATAATAATTTTGTATGCGAACTAGGTAATAATGGCCTTTGGAAACGTTTTTGACTACCAACACCACCTTCTAATGGTGGTGCAGAAAATTGAGCACATACATAATTTATTGTATCTATCCATGATTGTAATTCCTTTGAATCACTCGTTTGAAATAAATATTCAGCTTGGTCAGCCGTTTGTAATCGAAAAACATGCTGTTTTTTCGTATAATCTTGTGCCTTCGTCGCCAATCCATGATGTATTCTAATTGCATTATGTACATTATCTGACATCTAATAAATAAAAATAATAATTTGTTATAAATATTACACATTAAAAACTGTTGAATTATATTAAAATTACAGAATTTTTACGAAAACCATGTTCATCTTTATGCAAATATAATACTAAGTCTCTTAATGTGCAATAGAACATCTTCCAGGATCTTTTGCCAAATGGCGCTAAAAAGAAACCACAACAATCTGCGTCATTAGCTAAAACCGATTTATCTACACACTTCAGTGCATTGAATATATTTTACTTTATAGTTAAAGAAATCTTTTAATGTGCATGGCAATCAATAATTAAAAACAATAAACAACAAAAAGTAAACAATAAATAAATTTAAAAAAAAAATAAAAAGAAAAAGTGTGTTGATGAGTAAACAATAACTTGTGATTTCAATTAAAACTTGTACTTACTTTTTTTATAATTAGAATCATAACAACATTTTCGCATAACATATCCTTTTTTATACTCTATAGCAGCAACATTTTGTGGTGCTTCCAAAAATGGATTTGGACCAACTGGTGGACCTTGTAAACTATTATCACCTCGTGGTTTTGGTTGATCTGGTGACTCTTCATCACTAAAATTAATTTTATTGAATGAATAAATTTGACAATCATAAAAAAAAAATAAAAAATAATTACAGAGCCCATTCAAGTGGATGATTTTTAATTGCTTGATATAAACATTTTAATATATCTTTAGGAAAATTTTCACCGTCATTCAATTCCGCTAAATTGTCTATAAATTCAGAACATGTCATTTTCCTACCTATATTCTGTCCATGTAAATCTGTGTTTAATAACATAATAGCACATGTCAGTGTATGAACAGCATCTACAAATATAAAATAATTAAATAATGATAATCAAATAAATTGCCTTCTCGTATCTCATCAATAACAAATACCTTGAGAATTAAAAGTACAGGGATTACAATCTAAATAACGTTTAGAAAAGTGTACTAAAACTCGTTCGCGTTCTTGTGTTTCACCAGACAATGAAAATTGTTGTAAAAATTGTCGCAATGCAGCGTCTAAACTTATTTTGTCAAAACTAAAATATTTTAAGTATTCATCAGCTACAGCACGACTAAAATCATTACTATAAAAAGAAAATAGAGGAAATATAGTATTTGAAGCTTTGCAATTTCTATTTCTATTTGAATAAATTCAATTACTTTTTACTAAGGTGACGGGAAACATCACTTTTTTTAAAACCATCTAAACCATATAAGCGTTTTGCTAGACGAACAGCTGATGGTATATCAACAGCTTTCGGGGAATAATGATAAGAATGTAACGATTCGACATCACTGCCATCATCCGACACGGGTGGCGATGATTCTCTACCATCAAAGCCACCTATCACAACTGTTGAGGGTTCTTCTGTTAATGTTGCCAATTCATCTTCAGAATCTTTCAACTCAATATAACCATGATTCGATTGATTTTCCGCCCCCTTTACTTGGATTACAATTCTATTTCAATAATATTAAAAAGAAATTTACACGTAAAAAATAAATCAACATTTTTAATATATAATAATAAATTGAATACCTATGATCTCTATCTCCAACATGATGATGTGCATCAGAGACAAGAATTGTTGAATCTGAGTCACTTGGATCACTTATTGCCATACCTGCCATATCTCGTGAACTTAACAAATTATCATCATCTTGATAATCGGGGCTAGAAATATTCGACACAGCTTCGGATACACTTTGATCACCATTTAATGGGCACATTAAATTATGGAAACCACTATTCATTCCACCACCCTTAGATCCAGAATTTGATGACATAACAGAACTGTTAATGAGTAATAAGAAGAAGAGAAAAATTAAATTAAATCAACTAATTTATTAGATTGGAGTTGTTTATTATACCTAGAAACGGAAGTTGGTGATGCTGGACTTTCAGATCTTTGTGGTGATGAACTTATTGAACTTGAATGTGAGTTTGAGGAATTACCTCCTGTATTGGCATTTGTAGTTGGTACAATAGGAGCGTTATATGTCCATACTATTCTATCACGATCAGAAATCTGTCAAATAATTCCAATGTTAATACAACTATGATATATATATATATATATATATATAAATAATCGATAAAAATACCTGTGAATCTTCAGAATCGTGTCTAGTATCAAGTAGTGTATTCAGAGAGCTATTCACATCCTCGTCAAAATCAATTGGCACTACAGCGCCTAAGCCACCGTCCCGTTGTGTCGCTTGTAAATGATCTTCAGATTTACTTGTACGAAAACCTGCAGCATCACATTTACGAACAACACCGTTATGATGATTATTACTTCGTCTAATAATTTCTTGGGCACTTGATTCTGGACTTGTTGGTACAGAATTTGCAGTTTCTTTATGTTTCGTTATCGATAAGCCTTCAACAAGTGGGGTTGATAAGGATGTTGGTGATGTAGGCACAGAGAATGAAGGATCCGGAGAACTAATTAACTCACTTTTAATAGTTGCCGATGATGATGACGATATTGATGAAGCATTTGTTTGTTTATTTTTTATTGTTAAATTATCCAAATTATTTGAATTAACTAAATCAACATTAGAACTAACATTATGATCTACGCAATCACCATCGCCATGTAATAATAAACCAGTACTACTACTGCCACCGCCACCCAATATTTCACTATTCACTTCACATAACTTAAAATCGTTTTTTTTATTTAAACTTTTATTATTGACAACTGATGACGGTGACAACGAGAATGTTGAAACAGCACAGCCACTTGGTATATTATTTTCAGTATTCATTAAATCACAAGTATGGTTATTATTTTTTAATTTATTATTATTTATTAATTGTATTGAATTTGAATCACTATTATTCGTCACTGAATTGTCCTTTTCTGTTAAATTGTCCCCAATTGTTTTTATTGAACTAAACGATTCTGGATCTGAATAAGTTGGCGATGAAGGTATTGAATCACATTTTGCTGTTGGTGCAATAGAGCCATTACGCCTTGTTGTTACCCTTGTTGGAGAGTCACGTAAACTATCAATCTACAAAAAAAAAAGAAAAAAGAAGAGAAACAAAAAGTTAATAATTGAATCAAATTTCTTATTTCGTTATTCTTCTTCTTCTTTTATTATTTTTTATTTATTTTCTTTCTTTTTTTAATAAGTAAAACACACGACCAACATACTTTTTTACTATGCGATGTAATAAGTCCTGAGCTTTGTGGTGTCCGTGAGAGATTCAATATTAAATCACCAGTCATCATGTAGGCTTCAAAACGTGCTTTATTATTCGGTGGCGGTAATATTTGATTATTACTACCTCCGAAATTATTATTTGTTCCATTCGATGTTGGAATGTGAGACAAGTTACGTTGCTTTACACCATGTGGTGATTGTGGCGCACTCTTAGATGAGCAAGTCGGTGCCAAAGGACTTCGAACACCGACACCTTTGGCGGTTGGTATACGTGATGGTCGACTTATTGGATCTGACGAACTGATTCGATGACAAGCTCCATGTGGTCGGTGTTGTTGCTGATTTGATGATATTGGTGATGTTACTCTATTTTTTGGTGATGATGATAATTCACTTATATCATCTATTATAAACGGCGGCACATCAAATTGATTACTTGTTTGAGCTAAATATTGTCTTACATGAGCTTTTATTTTTGGATCTAGAAAAATAAATTCATAATAAATAAAAATATTGATTTTGTTTACAAAAATTAAAAAAAAAAACAGTTTTATGTTATTATTATTATTATTACACAATTTTTCTTCATTAATTTCAATATCAATAAATTAAAAACAAAAAAAAAAATATAAATTTATCTTAATCTTGAATATATTTTTAATAACATAATTCAATAGATTTTTCGCGCAAAATAAACATTTTCTTCAGTAATATAAACAATAATTAAAAAAAAAAAAAAAATAAAATAGGAAAACTTTTTATTAAATCACTGATTGTACTATTTCTTCTCCATTTATTTTATTATTTAATAGTTTAATAATGAATCAATTTTTAACAAAACACATTAAGCAAAATAATAATAATTATTTTTTTCTTTTGATTTTTCATATTTTTTAATTTTATGATTTTTAAACAACATAGAAAAGAATTTGTTTTCCTTAAAATTTAATATCAACAAACAAATATTAACGATCGATTTTTTTTAATTCATGTAAACATATTTACCTCTTTTTAATTCTAACGTCACAGGACCGTGAGATAAACGTAAACATTTCAAAACTAAAAAAAAAAAAAAAATTATTATTATCATTTAGTTAATTATATAAAATGAAAATTAATTAATTAAATTACCTTCTTTTGTAGTAAATCGATGTACGTCCGTACCATTCACCTTTACAATAATATCACCCGCCTCAACCTGTAATAATTAATAATCAAAATATATAATTAATTACACATCACTAGCAGAGGTAGAGACAGTTAATAAATAAATAAAAACAAAAAATATAAATAGATAAAAATTTGTGACAACAGTTTTTGTGAATTTTTTGTTTTTATTTCTCTTCGTGTTAGCTGGATGATGTGAAAGAGAGAATGAATATTACAGATCAATTAAAAGAAAAAATTAAAATTTCATCTAGTTGCACAAATCAATCAAATTATTTATATAAAAATTTTGCACACAGTGTATAATGATTAAAATACAATAAATTTTGTAAAAAAAAAAAAAAAACCAGAGCTTTTGTGTTTTTGCATAAATAAATTTATGCAACCAATTAAAAAAAAATAAATTAATTAATTCTTTAACAACAAAAAGCAATATAAATCTGTAAATTATTATTTATTTATTTTTTTTTTTAATCATCAATTCGTTTCTCTTTCACATTAAGCAAAAATTTTGTGTTTTTTTTTTTATTTTTATTTTTATTTTTATTATTATTATTATTATATATTTGTTTATGAATTTTATTAAAAAAAAAAAAATTATTTATTACCATTTTAACATAAAATGATGAACAGTCTAACATATTTAACAATTAAATGTTATTACGCAAAAATTATTATTTATACAGAAAATCAAAATTAAAAAAAAAAAATTAAAATAATAATAAAATTATTTTTATTATTATTATTATTATTATTGTATAAAATAATAAATAAAATGTGTTTAAATAATTAAAAATCAAAATAAACACAAACACTCTACTGATAAATTTCTAGTATATTGTTGTATTTTTTTTATGGCATCAAAATCTCTTTTTTATTATTATTACAAAACTGCAAAAATAAAATAAAATAAAATAAAGAAAAATAAATATTATTATTATTATTATTAATGAATAATTAAAAACAAGCCAAAATAATAATAATAATAAAAACACTCTGACTAATAATAATCAAGGGAGAATCATCATCATTTTATATTCGATTAAAATTGTATCAAAATTTCGCTTCTTTTATTTAATTTTATTTATTTATTTATAAAAATGTATATATGTATGTTTACGCTTAGAATAAAAATACATAAAAATAAAATAAATAATCGTCAAAAGTATAAAAATAAAAATAAATTATAAAAAACATAATTTTTCTAGTTGCAAAGTTAAAGGAAAAACATTTTTTCGATAAATGACACAAAAAAAAAAAAAATAAAATAAATAAGGAACACTTTTTTATTATAATTTTTCTTCTTCTTCTTCTTCTTCTTTAAAAATAGTATAAATTGTAATTAAAATATATATAAATAAAATTAAAGATCTGCCAAAACCTTGAAATTATTTACATCATTAAAAAAAAATTTTTTTTTATACAACAAACAAAGCAACGTAATATCCTAGTGCCGCGTTGTCGCTTTACCGATTTTGCTGGTGTTCAATGTCTCAATATATATATAATTTTAATTAATTATTAAATAATAATAATAATAAAGAAAACTACAAAAATTATTATTATTATTATCACACATATATTTATAGAAGCATTAAAAAAACAATATAAAAAAATGAAGAGAACAACCAGCCAACCATAAAACATTTTCAATAAGTAAAAAGAAAATAAAAACGACGATCACACACTTTAATATAGGAAATTAATTTAAACAATATTTTGGCAATATGCTTCATTATATTTTATTAATAAAAATCTAATCATAATCATTTTCTGTATTTTTTTAAAACAAAAAAAAATTTCTCCTTTTTTTTCGTTTTGCTGTCATTTTGTCTGTCTGCGACACTTTTTCCATTGAAAAGAAAAAAAATCATGACAAACCGGCAAAATTAATTAACAAAAAAATAAATGAATAAACTTTCAAACAAGTTTAATCAACATCGAGTAAACACAATAATTATTCGAGTAACCTAGTAAAAACACATACGTGAATACGTGATGCCACATTACATATTTATTATAGGAAATTTAAAAGAAGAAAATAATTATGATATGCCAAGGCTTAATGATCCAAAAAAAAAAAAAAAACTGACGACACAACACATCATTTTTGCTTGTAAATAATTTAAAGTTTAATTAAATAAAATGCAATTCAGTATAAATTTCAAGGACAATTCAATGTGGTGACGTAAATTAAAAAAAAAAAAATAATAAATTTGACACAAACTAATAAATAAATAAATAATAATTATGAATCATATTTTTAAAAAATCAAACAAGACAAGATTATAGACGAAAGACAGATTAAATAAAATTTAAATAAAATAAATATATAAAAAGGTCAACAACATTTCAACAAAAAAAAAACATTTTTAAGGTGCATGCGAGTATTTTAAACTTAAAGTAAACAAACAAACAAAAACTTAATTTTATTATCAGGGATAATATCGTTTCGAATTAATGTATAAATTTATCAGTAACCAAAACACAACTTGATTATATAAATTAAGAGAAGAAAATGATTAAGTAATATTTTTTTTATAAATAAAAAAGTTTTTAAAAGCTTTTACTTGACGCTTTTTAAGTCAAAAAACTAACTTGAAGTTATAAAAGCATAACAAGATAATACCACAACTATTATGCCAAAATATTTCAATATAAAACAAGAAGAAAAAACTTCCTCATCCTACAAGAGCAAAACCCATTACCAACAAAATAAATTAATTAACGAAATACAAAAGAAATAAAGAAAATAAATAAATTAATTAATTAATGAGAATAGTTTGTGAGAAAATTTGAAGGACAAATTATTTTTATCATAAAATTAAAAATAAGATTTAAACACAACCCAAGTAGCAACAACAACGACAACTAAAACGACAGCAAACACACATAAATAATGTTTAATTAAAAAAAAAATTAAATATTATTCCAATCAAACTTTTTATATGCAACAAGCAATTTTTTTTTTTATTATTTTGATTGCAAAACACTGATTAGAAAAATAAATAAAAATTATATATTTAATTTAACTTGAACACGTTAATTATTATTTTTTATCATTTTCATTTTCTTTATTATTTGTTTTTTTTTTTTTTTTTTTTTTTTTAAAGTAAATTAAAAAAATTATTTTTAATTATTTATTCTAAATAAACAAATAAACAAAAAAATTAACCATACACCACGGTTAATTTAATATTTTTCTTTTTTTTTTACTAAAAATTCTTATCGTTTATAAATCAATTTAGTTTGATTAAATTAGGTAAATAAATGTAAAATTAAAAAAAAAAAAAAAAAAAAAAACATCTAGATTGAAATTTGTTTGTTATTAATTAAATATTTATATTATTGTATAAATAAATTTTCTTTATAAAACGCTTAAAACAACTTAATTAGTTGATCATGCAAACGTTCACTAAAATTTTATCAAATCTAATTTCTAATTAGCATAATCAACAAAAATAATAATATAATGCAATGCGTGAATGTGAATAATGAATAAAAATGAATAATTTTCATTTACAAAATCGTAATTAATTAAATTATACAATTATTGGAGGTTTTTCTTTTTTTAAATAAGATAAACGTTTTCATTGACGGAACAAGAATTTTTGAAGGATAAATTAAACAGAAGACTATAAAAGGAAATTTTAATAAAAAAAAAATTAATAAAAATTAATAATCAATACAAGTGAATTTAATTATTTTTTATTATTCATTAATTAAAATAAACAGAGATTAATAAATAATAAACATTTTGTGGTCTTGATTATTGTATTGGTAGCGTATTGCTCCCATAATTTCCCTTCTTTTCATAACAAACACAATTTTTTTTTTATCAATTTGACACATTTAAAAATTTTTTTTTTTTTATTTATTTCATTTAAATTCTTGAAACAAATAAATTTAATTACAAAAAAATAAAATAAAACAATTAAATTAATATAACCATGAACTTAGTCATGAAAAATAATTAAATTAATTTATATCATCAATTGGTATTCAAAAATAAATAAAAAAAAAAAAAACACTTTTATTGCGATCCATTTAAAACATTTTTTTTTACACGACTCTTACCATCGCTAGGAAACATTTTTTTCTTTCTTTCTTATTTAATAACAAATCTCAAGCATCAGATTATAAAAATAGAGAAACAAATTATTAAAAAATAATTAAGATAAAGTAATAATTAAGCTATAGAAGAAAACATTATATTTAATCTTTGATAATTTTTTTTTTTTTTTTTATTAAAAAAAATTCTCTTCCTTATATAAAATAAAATTATAATTTTAATAGTGATTGCAAATATTGATAAAACGCTTATTTATCTCTTAAAAAAATAAAAATTATTTTCTCGTCTACTTGTTTTTATGTTTTATTAACCTATATACATATAACAACAAAGAATAATAAAATACATAAAATATGTAATATCGTTTAATAAAAATAAAAAAAAAAAAACACCAACATTATTAAAACCATAATTAAGTTAAAAGAAAGAGATCAATTTACACAAATAATGTATAAAATTAGATAAAATTAATAATTTATTTATTTATTATTTAAATACAAACAACAACACCATAGTAGTAATAATAATTTATATTAAAATTACAAAATAATCCGTCAAAAAAAACCTCATATAATATTTTTAATAAAAATAAAATTATATTTTCGTCACAATAAAAAATGCGCAATAAATGAAAACCGAAAATCAAAAAGGAAAATTTTTAAGAAAATCATACGTGGTGTGTGTGTATAAAAAAAAAAATAAAAATTTATTAATAAAAAATTAGCACAGGAACACGAGCGAACCAACAATAATAATTTTTTATTAATTCAAACAGAAATAC
This sequence comes from Ptychoptera albimana, assembly GCA_961205885.1. NCBI lineage: Eukaryota > Metazoa > Arthropoda > Insecta > Diptera > Ptychopteridae > Ptychoptera > Ptychoptera albimana. The sequence continues at coordinate 12,379,495 of OY540805.1, forward strand.
AGAACAATATTACCGCCAATATAACTTTAATCATTAATTTTATTTTTATGTTTTTATTATTTTTGTTTAATTGTTTTATATCTTAGGGAACAAAAAAAAAAGAAAACAAAAATACTAAAGATAACCTAATTAATAGCATACTTAATTTACCGTAAACAAAAATATAACATTCGACTTGTTAAAAACATAAAATATATAACACAGATACAACAAAAAAAAAAATTATTTAAAAGGTTAAGAGGTAAAGTTGAAGTGCTTGTTGTAATAACAAAACAAAATTTCATTGGTAAAGACACGAAACCAATATAAATTAAAAAAAAAAAAAAAAAGAAAATAAAATAAAGGTAAAACAACTATTCAAGGAAGTGGTGCTGTTTTATTAACAACACAAACAATAAATAGCCAAGAAACGCGAAATACACTTCATCATTCTACCAAATAAATAAATAATAAAGAAAAAAGGAAAAAAAAAAAATTATTATTATATATAATAAAAATCCTTGAAAATATCGAGTTTAGCATTACTACATTGTATTCAAAAAATACTCTTCATTTATCTGTTCAACTGTTCAAAAAAAAAACAATTAATAATAAAATTACTGCGATTAATTAATTAAATTTCCTACCGTCACAGAAAAAAATAAATAAAAATCTGTTAAATTGCGCAGCAGTGTGTATAAAATGATTTTTATTTTTATTTATTTATAAGGAGAGCAAAATATAAATAAATAAATGAAATAGGAGAAACCAAGTATGAGCCAGCCAGTACTTAATTACGCAATTAATAAATGAATGAATATCTGAATCATCATCATTCAATTTAAACTTAATTACATTACAAAATGTACAATTGTAAAACAATCGTCCCAAATATCATTAAGCTTACATAAATAAACACACTTTTAAAGAATAACTTTAATTTTGATGTAAATTAACATCGTTTTCATGTTACAACAATAAAGACTACCTAGTAACATAAGAATTTCTTCGAAAGTAAACATTAACCACCTCTGGAATTATATTTTCAAGTTTCCCTATTGATTTTTAAGTAAAGAGCATTGACTGACGCGACGACTGCTTGAATATTCCTGTTTTGCTTTCTACACCACTTCAAATAATTATTCAAACGAAAAATAATAATAATAAAAACACATACAAAAAATATTGCGAATAATAATAATAATAACAACAACAACAACAAGAAAATTGCAAATAAAATAATCTATTTACGTTGTTGTTTTAATAAAAAAAAAATAAATAAATAAATAAAGTAAAGAAAATTGAGGGCGAAACAATAAATATAATTTTAAAAAAATAAGTAATAAAAACATTCAAAAAAGAAAAATAATGTCAACAAAACACGAATTTTTCATCATTTTGTATCAGTAGTAACGTAATTATTTAAAAAAAAAAAAAAAAAAAACATTAATGTTTATGTGTTTTGATAATAAAACGATACAAACACACATCGCATCATGTTTTCTTTAATATCCCTACTTCTACCTTCAAACAACGTATAATAATTTAAATTAATTTATTTACTTAGAAAAAGGAAAAAATTATTCTTATCACCCAAATATTAATGTAGTTTAAGGTCTGAATAGACTAAATGGTCTACAACTCTGCTGGCCAGAGACGATAATTGTTTATTTTTTATAATAATCAATGATGATAATAGCATTTCCTTTGGGATAGTATTTATTTAATTTACCTAACATTTTTTGTGTACTAATTTATAAAAAAAAAAAAATAACCAAAAAAACCTGATAAACAATATTAATATTTGTTAACAACAACAGATAAAAATAAAAATGTGAATTTTGTAAGACAAATTTTCATCTAGGACAATATATGTCACTATGACTTAAATTTTCAACATATTATACTACCATTGTTTTATGCTCAGGTGGCCTTATCTTATGTAAAAAGCAAATAATAAAATGAAAAACAAACAAAAAATATTGTTCTAAAAACGTTTTTTATTTATTTATTATTATTATTTTTTTTTTTTACTTGCCTTGCCATTTCCCTTAGTAACAATTTTCTTTTTAATTTTTTTATTTACTTTTATCGATTAATCCATTTTAATACAAACTTTATCATATTAAATTCTTAATACATTTAATTTAATTTTTGTTTACTTGGATAACACGACAGCAGTCCAGCCGCCGCACATATGCTAAATCTACCGGTTTAAAAACAATTCACTTTTGTTTTATGGCAAAAAAAAAAAACATATAATTAAAACTAAAATTCAAAAATAAAAAAACAAATAAAAATAAATTTTATTTTTAGAAATAAATTAATAAATTCTTAGACACTGTCTATAATTAATACAACATTGACATTGTCCTCATTTATACATTAAAAATAAAATAAAATAAAATCAAATCCAAATCAAAAATAGTTACTAAAAACACATAAATATTTTAATAACAGCCAACAGAAACAAGATATAAAATAAAAATAATAAATAAACCAACCTAATCCACTAACTGATAAAATAATAAAGCTTGAATAAAACCAAAAAGCAAAACAAAACGAAAATAATATAAATGGAAACTACGAAAAAGTCAATATAGAAAAAAAAATATTAATAACAATTTTGACCTTTTAATATTGCTGTTACAAGAATGTTAAAATAAAGTAAAAAAATAAAGAAAAGAAAAGAAAAAAGCTTCACCTTCTTATCACATTCCTTAACCAAAATAACAAAAAAAAAAAAAATTAAATTCTATCACTAGTACGTACACCACACAAAATATGATGGAATAAAAAACATTTATAATAAAAACTTCCTAATTACTTCGTCAAAAACAACATTTAGTTCTTTAAAAGAAAAAAAAGTGAATTTAAATTAAAGTTTAACGACAAAACACTGGTGAAACAACTGACAAAAAGTGGAAGAAAAAAACCAAAAGTAAATATTTGGTAACAAATAAAAAAAAACACCTAAAACTCAATAAATAAAATTAAATTAAAATAAAAATTCACACTTTTTGATAATAAACAAACAAAACATTATAATAACACAAATTTTTATTAATATCAATAATAATAATAATAATTAAGCACTAAAAGTTTGATGAATATCAAAAGTTTAAACAATAAAACTCTGCAAAAAAAAGTTTGTTTAAATTCAACACAAAATTCACTTTCCAAGTTTTGTAATAATTTGTCTTCAACTTTTCTCTTTAACTTTTTTATAATTATTATAATTTTTCAAACATTTATTTGATTTTTCACACACAATGTGGGAGAGAAGACGATTTGTATATCGATACAAAAACACACACAAGATATGTAAAAAAGGTTTATGCAAGACACCGACTATATTATACTGTATTACCACAATATTATAAAACCAAAAAATTTTGTTACCACAAGGCTAGAAACTCAAAAATATACTAAAAGAAAAGAAAAAAAAAAGTTTTTTTTTTATTATTATTTAATTTAATCACGTTTTGAAGCAAAAGAGAAACAAGTATAACAGAAATATAAACAACACACAAGTATAAAATGTATAAATAAAAAAAACCTCTAAAAACTCTCGTCATCGGTCGAAATTCGGTCAAATAACACAAAAATAAAAAGACCGATAAACGACGGAAAATAACAACAAACAAAGACTTTGGTGGATGAAGAAGCAAAGAAAGAAATGAAAAATTTATACCAACCAACAACCAAAAAAAGAAAAAGAAAAAAAAAAAAAAGGAAAAAGAAAAGCAAACAACTTAAATATGACCTGAGAAGAAATTGAACCCGAAATGAAATGTAAAAAAGATTTTTTGTTGTTTTGTATTTCGTGTAATCGTTGTTGCGTTATATCGTTCGTTGATATAAGAGCGGACAACAAACAGCTAAAATACAACAGAAATTTATTTTTTATTTTCAAAAGACAAATTACTTCATAGCAATAAAATAAAAAATAAAAATTATTATACAGGTGAATTCATTTCTTTTAACTGAATATCACAATAATAATAAAAATAAAAAGTCAGCAAGTGCACAACAAAACACGAAGTAAAACGATTTTTAGTCACACTTTTGTTCTAGTTAATTCAACTTTTTTTCTTTTTTTTTTATTATTTATTCAACCAAATAATAAACGAATATGATTTGGCGACATGAATAACGATAGCACGAAAATAATTTAATTGAACAACATTAAATAATTGTTATACGAAAAAAAAAAACTTAGTTTAGTAAATAAAAGAAATAAATTAGAAAAACAAATAAAATTTTATTCAATTATACACAAGAGAAGAAGAAGAAAAAAATGGTACACAAGAGGAGCAAATAAAACACTAGGTGGAAAAGTACTCCATTATTGCTAAATAAAAAATAAAGAAAAAAAATTCAATAAACTGACCCGTCACCGTCAAAATGCAAATAAAACAATGAAAATAAAATCATAAAATCGTCATAAGCACAAATACAAGAATTATTAAATTTTTTTTAAATATTTTTGTCATGTTTTCAATACAAATTAATTAATTAAAAAAAACATAGTAAAGGTAAACACACAAAAAATGTTATTGATAAACAACAAAGTTTTTGTTTTTTGTCTTATCTCTACTTGTTTTATTAATTTATTTTTACTATAAATTTATTTTGAATACACTGATATATGCTAATATACGAAATCAAAACTATAAAATGCTTGCAATTTAGCGGCTTAAAAACGTGTTATAATAATAATAATAATATATATTTTTTAGTGAGAAAATTTAATTACACACACTTTTACGTAAATTAAGCATACATACGCAATACGACGTAAGCCAGGCTAATAACAGAAATTTTATGTACAGACAACGTAGAGCCTTGTTATGTTAATGAACAACATTAAATTCTAATATTATCTATATTTATTTTCCAACCTAGTGATAGAAACTTTAATAGCTGGCATTTTTTTATTTTTATTTAAATTTTTTTTTTTTTTTTTTTTGTAGTTTCAGAGCAAAAAACTTTGCATCATTTTAAATAATAATAATAAAAAAAAATTAACAAATCTTAGGATTATAATTTATTAAGCTACCACCACAAAATGATCAAAGATCCAACACTTTTTTTTTACTACATAAAATACAAAGCTATGGGTAAATTTATGTTTTATAAGTAAAGTACAGCTCGCATAATATTCAAAGAGAATTTTCAATAACAAAAATTATGATTTTGATTAGAGAACAATTTAATAATATATTTTGCACAAAATACACAATCACATTTAACCACATTATTGTTGTTTGCCAACTAATAAAGATAATTTTTTTAACTTAATTTAATGAGTAATATTAAGACACACAAATTTAAAAAATAAAAAAAAATAAAAGAATTAAAATTAATTTTTAATCTTAATACATTTTTTCCACGTCTAATAATATAAACAATTATTATGATGATGTTAAAACTGATAAGATTTTGATTGACTAGACTAGACTAACTGTTTACTTTGTAATAATATTTTATTTTAATTTAATATTCATAAAATTCATAAGCACAACAAACACATCATCATCATCATCAACATTTTTTGATACATTTTTTAAACACAACATTGAAACACAATTATTTTATACCGCCACCTAAAGTAAACATAAAATAAAACTACTTTTTACATAAATTAATTTTTTTCCTTTAAATATTAATACAAAGAACATAAAAAAAATATTATATTAATCCTTTATACATCCTTTATGTAGATGTACAATGTTTTATAGCAAAAACAATTTTTACAACCAATTTAATAATAATAATTCAATTATTATTAAAAAATAAATATATATTCAAACCACAAATAATTTTAAATTAAATTACGCATTACACACATAGAAATATAATAAGTAAATGTTAATTTGATATTTCATTAATTTTTTTTTATTTTTTTTATTTATTAAATTAAATTGGATTATAAAAAAAAAGCAGATATAAAACAACTATTCATGGTCATCACATTTGTAAAATGTTACAAATAATAATAATAAGTAAAAATGTTGACAACAAATATACAAATTGTAAAACAATTATGATTAAAAAAAAAACTAACAATTACAATACAATAATTATAAATTTTATCAACAAAACAGCAATAAATTATTTGAAAACTATTTAAAAAAAATAATACACAAACCAACCGACCAACATTGAATCAACTTTATTCATTTATAATTAACGAATGTATAACAAAAAAAAAACTGTAAAAGGTAAACAAAAATTACAGAAAATTAATGAATTCAAATATTTTCTCCATTTTTACAACAAATTATCAACAATTCGTTAGAAATATACCGATAGTGCATACCGTGTTCCGATGCACATATCGAGCACGATTACAATTTTATTTTATTGTTTTAAATGGTAAAATTCTAACCAAAACTACTCATATTTTTGGTTTTTTTTTTTTTTCAAATTTTATTACTCTACAGAATAATAACGTCATTTCCACATGTATTATAAAATAAAAATCCAGGTGATTAAATAACCCTCGAATAATTTATATTAATACTGTACGTACGTACTGTACAGTAGTTTTGAATAAAAATTTAGATTTAATTGCGCAAATTTTATTTCATTTCCAATAGTAAAACAATAATATTTTGTTATGCTTAAAATAAAATTATTACGTATAATAAATGAAATTATTGTCGTCTCTATGCTGATATTAAATTATTTATTACAATACTGCTGCCAATAACAGCTGTTTTTACCATGTCATGTTTATAATCAGATTTCAAATTTATCTGAATTAATGACAAATGTGTGTAGTTAAAAAAAAAAGAATATCAAAAACACAAAAATTCAAATCTAATTTAAATTTGTTAGAAACTAGTTCCCTGTAGTAGAAACAGTACTAACAAGACAAAACTACTTGAAATTAAAATTGAAAGGAATTAATAACTAAAATGCATAAATAAAATTAAGGAGAAAAAAACAATTCTGAATAACAACAAGAGAGATAGATAAGAGGAACAAACCCAATTAATTATTCTTTTAAAATAAACTTTTACATTTTAATTATAATGCAATACACATTATTCTACCGACTAAATATCCTAAAAACACAGGAAAAATAAATATTTAAAGCGTTGTTAAACGTTTTAAAAAATATTAAAGTAGCAACGATTTCCGGTGAAATAATTTTCATTTATTAAAAATAAACAACAATAACAACAACAACCACAACATTAATACCATCATCATCAACATAGGAAATCTACAAATAAGTTTTTAAAATTAACGACACTGCGTTGTGTTTTACCCAAACAAAAAAATTTTAATAAATTGTTCATTGAAACAGTGCCAAGTAACATCCAAAACCATAAATTCAAATGAAAAAATAAATGCAAAATATTTAATAATTAATTAAATAATTTATTTAACAATCCAATTATATTATTATTTTATTACAAAAAATGTTTTATGAACTTCAACAAATATAATTCATGTTGTTTGGTTTTGTTTTTCTGTCTCTATTTAAATCAAGCATTTATGTAGGTGATTAGTAAGTCAGTCTATACTCTACACCAAAACTAATTATGATTTCAATTAATTTCTTTATTAATGGATAAAACAAAAAAAAATCAAATAATATTCAATTGAAAAATAATTATAAAAAAAAAAAATCATTTAAATTAGCATAATTCCCTTTCTAATAAAATACAAAACAAAACAACAAAAAAATTAGCCTATGTAAGAAGTGTGACGCCTGTGGGTGGCTTATGAAGGACAATTTAAGAAGTTTCTTTGTTATGTTATTGTTGTTGTTGTTATTATTTCTACACAGATTTCCGCAACTTTTATTTGCATAATACAGCATATTGAACCTAAACAATAAATTACAAAATAATTACCAAAGTTATATTTTGTGAAAATAATTTTTAAACTGTAGTTATGCAAATAAATAATCCATTGAAATTAATTACATAAATTTATTTAAAACAAATAGTAATAAAAACACCAAGAATATAATAAAATAATTAAAATTCCATACATTTGTTTACAAAATTCATTCATAAATAATTTCCTTTAGTTTTTTTTAATCTCCTTTAATATTATTATTATTATTAAATAACATAAATATTATTCTTTAAACATAAATTTATATTTTCAAAATGAAAAATTCATTTTATTTTATATTCTACCATCTAAAAATCCTTATAATCCTTCAATCATTTCTTGATTAACACAAACAGCAAAAAAAAAATTGTTTTTAATATTAACACGCAGAAACTTAGTCACGCAGAGCATTTAAAATACTATAAAAGTTCGTTAACTTTATTATTATTATTATTTATTTTATATTTTATTAAAATATTTCCGTGAATTATATAATTAATTAATAATTTCGTGTAATCACAAAATTCCCCTTAAATCACTAAAAACAAAAATATAATTTATTTCCCTTATTTAAAACAAAATTGGTAAAGGTAAAATTCCCTTTTTAGTTTCAATTTTACAAAAGTTTAATTAAATTTTTGTTTCATTAATAATAATAATAATAATAATAATACTTAAAGCAAATATATTAGGGTGCCATCATCAACAAACAATTTAAAAAAAGACTCGAATAGAATAATCAATTATTATAGAAAAACGAATTTTCTTCATGCTTAATCTATAAACAAAAAAATAATTAAAAAATTTTCCATTTATATTCACTATTACAATCAATGTGCGCTACACACGTTTACATAAAATTATTAAAGTATTATGCAAATTTTATTCATTTCAACGATAACCAAACCAACAATATTTTAATCTAATTTCAATTTATTATATATTAAAAATACATAAATAAATCATAACAATATAAAATATTTATTTTGACATAACAACATACATAAAAGTTATGTACAAAAAAAAAAAAAAGGAAAAATCGAAAACCAACTAAAAGGATTGTGTGGCGACAATATAACATCGACCTACATATGAAAAAAAAAATACAAACAAAATAATTAATAAAAAATACAGAAAAGCACACAAAACCAAAACCAAATAAAATTAAAGCCACAATATGTTGTCTTTTTTTTTATGTATTTAAGTAAGAGTAAGAGAAGATGAAAAACTATTTTAATATTACATAATAATTATTTTTTAAAACTATCGAAAAAATGCAAAAATCTCATCACATACATAACTCAGATAAATTGTCGTCACATCTGTAAAAAAAACACGCTGGAGAATTAGATAAATTCTTATGAAATAATTATTTAATATTTATTTATTTGTTCAAAATAGTTGCAATTACCAAACATTTTCTATATATTAATTAATTAAATTTTACCATAGAAATTTGTATGGTAAATCTCATGATGCGAATATTATTTTTAATGAATTAAAAAATTCACATTTAAAAACTTGAAAAACTAGAACAGACAACACTAGTGGAAATAAAGAAAGAAAATTATTAATGTGAAAAAAGAAGAAGATATATGGAAAAATATTTTTATTTTTTTACTTTTTTTATTTTCATTTAATAATAAATAAAAATTCTTCATTTTATTTAACACACTTGACGCATTTAGTTTTCTACTACAATAAAAAAAAATGAAAAAAAATTTCTATTAATACAAAAATATACAAAATACGCAAAACGCAAATCGTTTTTATTTTTCCCTCAATTAAGAAAAAAAAAAATTTCTTTTTAAACATAAACTGAAAATATATTATGAAATAATTTATTCCGGTGAAAATGAGTATAAAAAATTTAATTAATTGATATAAAAACCACAAGAAAAGTTCATATTTACAAATAAATCTTTGACAGACAATCATTTTAAATTTTTACCTTAAATATACAAGTTTTCTATAAAACACAATAATTTAAATTAAAACACCTACACACAAATATAGAAAAATAAGAAAACAATAATTAAATAAGAATAAAAACAATCAAATCAAATAAATTTACATTGCAAAAAAAAAAAATGTATTATCATTATCATTTGCATAATAATTAAATTTATTTTTAATTAATAACTTTTAAAATAACAATTTAGATACAAATAAAACGATAATGTTAACAAATGTATTAATTTATTATAAATTAAACAATACATAAAACAAAAATAAAAATAAAAAAAATAAAATTTAATTAATATTTAATAACTGCTAATTATGTTTTATATATAATAATTAATTTTTTTTTTTTCTTTCTTTATTATTATTATTATTATATACAATATTAATTAAAAACACATTTAAGAATATTTCTGTTTTTATTATTGGCGGCGGTTTATTAATTTTGATTCATTAGTGAATCATTGTGCTAATGTTAAGTGTGTGAAACGTACGTAACTAATTTTATATTATTTATTATCTATTTTATTTTATAATAGTAAATCAATTAAAATTTATTATACGACAAGATTTTATAGTATATAGAAAGGAAACTATTAAAAACACTTCTTTTAGCAATAATCCAAAAACTATGCTACAACATTTATAAATAATATATTTGCGTATAAATAACAAGTTCAAGAGCAGAGTTCTGATTCCCGAAACATTTGAAAGTGATAAAAAGGGCTGCAGGCTAATCACTTGTGTACGCAAAATGAATATCACATAAGATTACTAAAACTAAACCTTTTAAGATTAGTCCCTTTAAGAAAGGGCTTCGAAGATAGAAATTTTACGGACTAATCATAAGAAGGTTTAGCTCAACCCTTTGCATCACTAAATTATTATTCTAACCTGCATTTTAATTCATTAATTTACAATTAAAAAAAAAAAAACAGAAACAAAACAAAAAATTAATCAATGTTTTGTGTGAATTATTTCTAATAATAATATTTATACACATAAAACTTGTATACATAAATATTTTTTTTTTTTTTTTTAAATCAAATTCTTATGTAAATACAATTCAAAAAATATTTGAGTAGAAAAATATGCTGAAAGATTGATATAAAATCAACAATTATATACAAATTACTTTAAAAATCATGAAAATTTACACGATTATCATTCATTGATAATTGTGTTTAATTATTATTATCGCGGTACATACAAATAATTTTTATTTTTTTTACATAATATTATAAACACATTTTTACAACCACAAAAATTAAAATTAAAATTAAAAACGTAAACATACTACACAAGGAAAATATAAAGAAATATTTTACTATAAGAAATATTAAATGAACATACAGTATAGTCACAGATGTATAAACACTTAATTTTCGTTAAATTCCTATATTTTGCTACATGTAAAATATCGCATGTAAAATGTAGGTTTTCGTGTTTAACACAATTTTCAAATTGTTGCGTGAAGATACACCATTTGTTATTAATCGAAAAACACAAGATAGAGGAAAACATTAGTTTAATCTAAAATATCTATCTATCTATATAAAGTAGGAAAGTGATAAAATAACACAAAATAAACTTTTATCGAAAACATACCTTTAAAATATAATTTACAAATTAAGGATCGATCGTTATTTTATGATAGCATCCTTCACTTTTCATTATAAAATTATAATTAATTAAAATAAATACATGTTTTAGTATCACATACATGTATATACAATTAAAAATCACAAAATACAAAATTTACGTACGTTTTATGCCACAACTGGTCAGTTAAATAGAGATAAAATAAATAGATAAAATAAAATATATAACAAAACCATAAAAAAAAAAAAAAATTAATTAAATTTTTTAATTAAAATGAAAAATTATTAAGAGCATAAATTCTTTTCAATCATTTAATAAAAAATAAAAATGGGATCGGCAAGTATATGTGTATAATAGATGTGTTGATACCAACAATAAACTTTAAATGATTTAATTTTATTTTTAAAACCCACAAAAAAATTTCACTAATTTACAACAAAATAATTAACATTGTCTTGTTATTAAATTTTTATAATAGATATGTAATAAATTTTATATAGGTTGATGTAACACGTAGATAAATCTATTTTTAACCATATAATATAACCAAGTAATATTCATTCTCTATAGCAATTGAGACAATTTAGATATTTGATAATAAATTCGCTCAAGAGTTCATAAATAAAATATAAAATAAAAAAAAATAAAAATAAAAAATAATTTCATCGTTTTTGACCTTTTATATAAAATTTATATAATTAATATAAATTATTAAGATCACCTTTTATCATACTGTTACTACTGCTGCTACTGTTGGTGGTGTGGTGCTTCTGCCCTTTTTTATTATTAATTTATTTATATTAAACCATTTAAAATTAGATCCATAAAATCTTTTACAGGATATATATTGTTGTCGTTATATAAATTTAACAATCGGGCACGTAAATAGCTAACCCCAATTTTCAAAGAAATATTTGCAATAACCAAACCCAACTAAATTAATAATTAAAAAATAAAATAAAATAAAAATGCTTAATTTCCCTTCGTCATTTCATTTCATAATAAATTTATCCCGAGTTGTTTAAATAATAAAAAATTTTATTTTTTTTTTGTCTATGAAAATAGAACAACAAAACGCAACACAATATTTCATCCAGTTTCATTCTTCTAATTATATTCAGAAACGGAAGAATAATTTATTTTAAAAAAAAAAATATGACACAGATTTTTATCAATTTAGTTTCATTATAATAATATATTATATTCATTCATCATTTTAATAATAATAATAATAATGTAGATCCCCAAAAATAAAAACATTTATTATGGAAGTTGCTGATGATAAAATAATTTAATGAATGAAAATTAATTTCATTATACAAAACTTTTTACTCCACATAAAATGTTATAATAATAATAATTAAAGGTCATGTCTATTGTGATTTTCCTGATATATAAGCACACCGTAAAATTACATTTAAAAAAAAAAATGAAAAAAACTTAATTAATTTATTAAATATGTAGATTTAGTATTTAGTATTTAAGATTTGAACCCTAAGTGGATTAATATTTTTAAATATATCGACTCAAATCTCAACAACTCTTAATTAATGTAAAAATAACTAAATGAACTTGAACTTTAAAAGATTTGAGTAACGTCGTTTTTATTCATTTAATCAGAAATTTAAATTAAAAAATAAATATTTAGTTTAGGGTTTTATTTAGTAAAACTAAATCAACTTATGCACCTTAAATAATAAAACATACAAATTGACAAATTACATTTAAATTGTAATTGCCAATGAATGTAAAGTTTTATGCAAATAATATTTAAATTGATTTCACATCAAATAAGACTGATAATCACAAAGCCAATATTTACTTATTCAAATAACAATCCAACAATAATTTCATTAATAAAAAAAAAAAAAGAAACAACAAATTTCACACTCAACAATCCATACATAAATATTCAAAATTCAAATTCACCATCAAAGAATTAAACAATTAATTAATTAAACCTTCAACAGCAGTTACAAACAATTAAACAAAAAACTAATAAAACCGAAAATAAAAAAAAAATAAAATAAATAATTTTTTTTTTTTTATTATTGCTAATTAAATTAATTAATGTGATACACACTTGTGATACACAAAAATATGTAAACTTTTATCATATATTTTGTTATATAGAAAAAAAAAAAAAAATTGATAAAAAATTCTTTGAAATTTGTGCTATTACTGTGTGGTGTGTGCTCTGTTGTTGTATTTTGCCTTCTTTTTCGTTTATTTTATTTATTTTTTAATTTTTTTCTGTTTATTTGTATTACAAAAATTATGTAATTAATACTCTATAATCGTTTAACAAGTGATTAAATTTCTAATGTTCTTATTATTATTAATAATTGAATTAATTTGATGTAAAATTAATGAAATATTAACAGAAATGAAAAAATAGTAATGTGTATGTGCTCAATAATTTTTCATAAAAGAATTTTGTTTAAATTATTGAATTAAAAATTAACAGAAAAGTAAACAAACAAGAAAAAAACAAAAAAAAAAAAGCTACAATTGAAACAAAAGAATAAAAAAGTAAAAAAAAATTGTTTTTTTTTTTTTTTTTCAATTATTACTTACAAAATTTCTCTTATTTAGTTTTAATTTAATTGAAAAAGAATTATTTAAATAATTAGTATAATATTTATGAATTTAGAAAGATTCTTTTTTTTTCTGTTTTTCTTTCTTTCTTTTTTATAATTATTATTGATTTTTAACAGCAACTTTCTTTTCAGTTATTATTATTATTTTATTTTTTTTATTACCATAAATGAGTTTGTAATTAATTATTATTATTTTTTTTTTTTTTTAATTTATTATTAATATATATTATTTATTGGGAATTCGACAGACACATAACCGCACATCAGTTTATCTAAAATTGTAATTAAATAAATAAATTTTCATTATTATAATATTATTTTGATATAATAATGCAAAATTAATTTTTGATTAAATTAAATTATTAATTAATAATTCACTACCTATGCAATGTAGTTTTAAGAGCCACCAATTAAATAAATAAATAATACAAATGTTTAGATTGAGGAATATATAAATCGTTATGTTGACAAACAATCAAATAATTCTCAGGAGTAAAATAATAAAGTCATTAGTTTGAAAAAATTAGGGGCTTTAAATGGTTCGTTTACACGCATATACACATTTATGGAATATATTAATGAAAATTATTGAAAAATTTCAAGTATGCCAATTAGTATATTAACATAAACATTAATGCTTTATTGAGTTCAGAATAATACGTAAGTAAACTGTGTCCTAACCACAGAACATCATAAAGATTTTATTAAGCTAAAAAAAAAAAGGCGTAATTAGTGGCTAAAATAATTTTATTTTCTTTAAAAGGCGTGACATTTATATATTTAACTTAGTTTTACTAATTAATAGCACTAAACATTCGATAAAATTCAATTTTTAACAATAATAATAAAACAATAAATGGTTTTGACAAACATTTTACTTTAAACAATAATTTTTAATAATTTCAAAACCAAAAAACAAAATTATTTTTTAAATGACCTAAAGACTAGACGATGGCGCCTAATCAAAGGCGTAGTCAGTCAACTAGGTAATTTTTTACGAGTAATAATTTTATTTTTATAAACTCTAATTGAATTATGATATAAAATTAAACATGACATTAGACAATTACATTGCACAAAAAAACTATTAATAATATAATAACTAAACAACTTTATTATTAGATTAGAAGCATAATTAAATAATTAATTAATTGGAAAATAAGAAATAAGAGAAATTATGAATAAAATCAACAATTTTTATCTAAGCACATAGTCACGACGTTTTTATTTTTTGTGCAATTTTTCTATTTTATCTAATTTTTTATGCTTTATTTTCTCTATAGCTTTCATTTTGTAATGTAATATAGAAATTAATTATATGAATTAATTTATTAATTTTTCACTTGATTAAAAGTAAACACCCAAACAGAAAAAAGTCGTCATTATAATAATTAATTTTTCTTTTTTGTTATTTGTTTTATTGTCTTTACAAGAACGTTTTATTTTTTTATTATTATTACTTGATTGTTATGAATAATAATTAAATAATGAATTAAATAAATACACAAAAAAGAAAAAAAGTCTTTTAACTTTCTTTATGCTTGTATATATAAATACAAAAAAACAAAACAAATAAACAACACAATGTTTCTTTTCGTTACTTTTTAACAACTTTAATGTCGTTTTAACCATTTATGCTATTAGAAGAATGAAGACAATAATTTTTATTTTTTTCATTTTTATATAAAATTATGTTGCGTTTTAATGTTTTGTTTGTATTGTTTCTTCTTTTTCGTTTCAGACGAGAAAAAGTCAACCAAAATAACAACAAGACGAATAAAACGAAAATATATGAAGAAAATACAACAGCAACAAGACAAAAAAAAAATATACTGAATTCCTATATTAATGTTGTTGTAACTTCCTCTTAAGTTAAAGGAGGGCGTAGCCTCAACCGTTAATTGTTTTCTTTTTATAAAAATCAATAAAAATATATATTTTTTCTTAATTAAATTTTTCTATTATTTTATTTTATTTCGCAATTAAAATTAAAGAAATGAAATCATCTTTCTTTTTTTTTTCTTTTTTTCTTCTACCATATAAACAAGAAAACTTCAGAAGCATCGGTGGTATCAACATTATATTGCAGTTTGTTTATTAACATTTCTTTTATTATTTATATTTTGTCCACTTTTTATTAATTACTCAATTATTTGTATACGAGTTATTCAAGATTAAGGTGTGTTAAGTGATTTTTTTTTTTTTTTTTTTGATAATTTAAGGGCTAAACACCACACACAATTCACAAAACTGGACAAAAAAAAATCATCTTGAAATGTTCAACAAAAAATGATTCACACTTGGTTTAATTAAATGAAAATTAATTTTCTTGATAACTTACCTCACCGCATTCGGCGGCCGGTGAATTTTCCACAATATCATAAATAACATGGGGAAGACCGGTTGTACCCAAAAGTGAAAAACCAAAACCCAAATTTTCACTTCGTTTTAAAACTACCATCAGTTCCTCAGCCATAATGGCCGACTAAATTGACATCGATCGGTAAACTGAGTAGTGTAGCAAGAGTACAATTAATTTCCCTGCAGATGGAATTTTTATCCCCAAATATGTTAATAATTTTTTTGTTTATTTTTCATCTTTTAGCAAACATTAATTTTATTTTTTTATTTTTGTATTTTTTTTTTTTTTTAATGTTATCTTTTAACTTTTAACAAATAATTTTATTTAAATAACACTTTACACTAAATTTTGTACAACTAATTTTTAACATGATAAATTTTTATTTTGTTGATTTCTCACATAAAAAAAATAGAAATAATAAAAAAAAGAAGATAAAAGTATATAGCAATATTTATTTATTTTCCAAAAAATAATTTATTGTTAATGGTTGGCAAGACTGAACGGTAACTAAAATATGTTTATTTTTATTCAACGGCAAATGCCTATTTCTATATGCATTATACAGTGTAACCTTGTGGTGAATAGTATAACTATGTTTCTAGGATATAAGAAATAAATGTGTTAAAACATCAATTCAAAGCGAATTGCATAATAAAAATATTAATACGAATTCTATTGCATGGTAAATAATTTAATTATACAAATTATAGTTTGACACAACAATCTGTACCCGGATATTCGGGCAAATCCAAATTATATTTATCATGTAGTGATGGTGGCACAAAACGGCCGCCCAAATAATGATTTCTTCCTTTATAGAATGTGGCGCATAATTTTGGTGCAGTCAATGATATTAATAAATCAGGCGTGATTGCAGGATTGATGGGGCCATTTTCAACATCCCAACCACTAGGTATATCGATACTATTCAAAATAAATAAATTTAATTTAATTTTTTTTATGCTTTATTACATTTTTTATAAAATTACCTTGCAATTGGTGTTGTTGTCGTTGTCAAAATATCAACGATTGGTACAAACAATTCTCGTACAGGTGGTTTAAAACTAAAACCAAATAACGCATCTAATATCAAACTAAAATTGTCGTTTGCATCTTCTACTTCAGGACATTTGTCTATAAACTCTATTCCCATTTCGACACATTGATGAACTAAATTTTTAAATAAAAATTTATTTGTTCTTACGGGATAGTAAATTTTTGGGACGTATTTCATTAAAGATAAATGTCTGGCTGCAACTAGCCCGTCACCACCATTATTACCTGGGCCACAACACACCAATATTTGATTTGTTCTTAATCTAAAAAATATTTATTTAGTTTCAAGAAAAAATTTCATAAAAGTTTTTATATTTTTATTATACTCTATCAATGGATAACATTTAACTACTGCATGTGCACAACTTAAACCAGCCAATTCCATAAGCTGATCAACGCTAAATTTATAAATATTGAATAATTCTAAATCAACGTTTATTGCTTCTTCCTGATTCAAATGTTTCATTTTGTTGGTAAAACTACGGTTTATCAATTGATACTAAAAAAAAAAAAAACAAAACAAAAACAAATTGAATAGAAAAAATTATTTTATTATCTATAATAATAATACCTTAAAACTATCCAGTAATGATTTTTTAATTGTATACATCAATATTTGTAATTAATTTTAATTTCATTTGAGAGTGAAAAATGGAAAATTTGGATGTAATGTCAGAAAAACCTTTTAATCGACCGAAGTGTAACCTGTGAATAGAATTTAGCATTATTTTAAAAAAATAAAAAATAAATTATTAAAACCCTTTAATAATCACTTATATTTAGTTTTATAAGTGCCAATTTACTGTTGTAAATAATGTAAATAACATTAATTATGTTGAAATTAATGTAAAATATTTAATTTGTATTATTATTAGTTATTCTTTATTAATAAACATATATATATATATATATAATGACCTTGACCGTCAATACATATTTGTTTCAATTTCTATAAACTGTTGACTCTTTTCAACATGCAGAGGTTTTCAATTTCAATCAAGTTTACTTTTGTTTTTATTTTTATTTGGCTCATATAATATTTGAATTATATTGCAGTCTGTGTTTTCTATTTTCCTTGCATAGTTGTCAATTTTAATTCAATCATAAATCTTCAGTACGTTTTCCAAGTTATATAAAAAGTGATTTCACCAACAACAACAACACCAAACATTACACAAGTAAGTAAAAACGAAAAAAAAATTATTTTACGTACCTTTGTACTTGTCATTTAAAAATAAAAAAACCGATTAAAAGTCATAAAGATTATAAATTTATAATTAACAAAAATAATAATAATAATAATAAATCAAAAATAATATTTTTTTAAATATCAAACATTGGTTCTTTTTGTGGTTGTGGTTTTGGATAAAAAAAAAAAAAAAATAAAGTCAATTTCACTCATATGAATTTATTAAAAAAAATTTTTAATTACAATTTCCCCTATTCACTGTTGTGAAATTGTTGCATTTAATTATTGCATGTTGCATCTTTTATTTCTCCAGTTGAAATATATTAGTTTTTTTGTATGTATTTAAACGAAACAAACGAAAAAAAATAGTGGGAATAAAATTTTTAAAACGCAATTTAAAAATTATTATATTTTCTTATAAAAAAATTATAATAAAGTGTATTGCAGTCTACGTGGTTCTCTATAATTATTAATAATTTTTTAATTTATTTATTTTTTTTAATTTAATTTTCATTAAAAAGTTACGTTTTCTATACTAAAGAGTTTTATTCAACGTGGTTAAAAGAAAAAGAAAAAAAAAATTGTTAAAAAACTTCAAAACAAGTTACTAACGAAGGAAGCCATTTATAGATAATAAAAAAAAAATTGGTAAGTTTATATCCTTTTATTTTCGTTTTAATATAATAAAATAAAAACTAATTAAAATGACGTAATTAATTTAAAAAAATGACTAATCCGCATGTTAATTAAGTGTATCAGTAAAAATGTTTGGATTTTTATTTAAAAACAAATTTATTTCACATGATAAAATAAAATATGCCGGCCGGCATTATTTTTTATATAATAAATCGTAATACGCCATTAATTGTTAATAAAATATTATTTGGTGATGTATGATGATCAAATAATTATAAAAATAGATTTTAAATGAAAAATATTTAATGGAAAAAAAAAAAAAACTAAATAAAATTGATTCTATGAAAAGAAAGAGAGGAGTGTTGACTTAATTTTCGGGCACCCGATATTTAAATAAATTTACAAATATGTCTCGATGCGTTAATTTTTTATTTAGTATTGCACTCGATAACAAAAAAAAAAAAACGTGCAGAAAACTCGAAACTTCTATAATTTAATTCGTTAAAGGGTGATTTCAAAGTTTATTCTCTTGTATTAATTATAAAAATATAATAAAATGTAAATATAATTAATTTACCTTAAAAAAAAAGTGGAATAACAAAGAAATGTAACAAAATCGCAGATTTAATTAATTAAAAAACAAAAGAAAAAGAAAAAAGTTTTATCAAAAAGCTCTTGTTTTTTTTTTTTTTTTTTTTTGCATTGCTTTTATAACATATTTGAATATAATATTTTTATTATTTATGTTTGAATAAAATTAAACAATAAATATATATTGAAATTAAATCTTTGTTAAAATAATAAAGTAAAAATATTTTTGTTGTTTTATATTTTTTTTTTTGCATAAAGAGTGCAAAAAATAAAAAAAATATTTATTTTTCTTTTTTGTTATATAAGGTGACACATTTAAGTCTTTATTTTTGTAGAAACTTTGTTTAATTAAATTAACAAGAAATATGTAAGAAATTGAATAGAAAATTACTGTAGTCTCTCGCTCTCTACTGTTACGGTTTACCGAATAAATCACCCACATGACCAAAGTTTAATTAAAACTTCAAGCGAATAATATTCTGTTTTTTTTTTTTTTTTTTTTTTTTATTAATTAACTGATTGATTTTTTATTTATTTATTTATAAAAAAAAAATAAAATTAGAAATCTATGAACGCTGAAAATAACTAACCAACCAACCACCCTATAAAAAATATTTTTTCTTTATTTGTTCTACTCGATTCTCTATTTTATTGTTGTTTGTTGATGTTGAAGTCATCCAACCAAAATAAAATTCGCTTTTTATGTCTTTATAAAAACATTTTTTTATTACAATATTGCTGTGTTGTCTCTTGACTGTGTCTTATAAATATAAAAAGAAAAAATCCATCCAAAAAGTTGTATTTCTTATTATTTTTTTATTTAATTAAAACGAAGGAAATTTTATTGAATTTTAGCAATATGTCGGAACGATTAGATGTGGTAATTTTTGGTGCAACTGGATTTACTGGAAAATATACGGTTTTTGAAAGTATAAAGATTTTATCAAATTTAAAATGGGGTATTGCTGGTAGAAATAAGGAAAAATTAGAGGGTGTGTTAAATGAGATGGGTAAAAAAGGTGAAACTGATTTAACGAAAATTCCAATAATTATTGCTGATATTAAAAATGAGGAATCTTTACAAAAAATGGCTGAAAGTTGCAAGGTGAGAATTTTGTTTTTGTTTCTAGGTGTTGTGGTGTAAAGCAGTAATTTTAAATTTCTTTTATTTAGATCGTAGTCAATTGTTGCGGACCTTATCGATTCTATGGTGAGCCAGTAATTAAGGCTTGCATTAATGCTGGAACACATCATGTAGATGTTAGCGGTGAACCACAATATATGGAACGGATGCAATTAGAATATAATGACTTAGCTGCTGAAAAGGGAGTTTACGTAATATCAGCGTGTGGCTTTGATAGCATTCCAGCTGATATGGGAACAATATTTTTGGAACAAACATTCGATGGTGAAGTTAATTCCGTTGAGACATACTTGCAATCGTGGGAGGAAGGTGGTAATTCTGGTGGAGCAGCAATTCATTATGGCACGTGGGAATCTGCTGTTTATGGTTTGGCACATGCAGATGAATTACGTGGCTTACGTTCGAAATTATACAAAGATCGTTTACCGAAAATGGTGCCAACGCTTAAAAGTCAGGGTCCCATTCATAAATCTTCAATTATCAATTCCTACTGTCTACCATTCCCTGGATCTGATCGTTCTGTTGTTATGCGTTCGCAACGCTACTTTTATGATCATGACAAGAAACGTCCAATCCAAATGAAGGCATATTTTGCGGTCGAATCAATTGTTCACATTATCGCGATGGTTATATTCGGTGCAATGTTTCTCATTTTAACACGCTGTAAATTCGGAAGAAACTTGTTATTGAATGTAGGTTTCGTTGTAGAATCATTTATATAATATAATTGCAACCAGTAATTTATATTTTATTTGCATATAGTATCCAAGGTTTTTCTCTGGTGGCTTTATTTCGCATGAAGGACCAACCGAGGAGAAAATGTCTAAAACTAAATTTGCAATGACATTTGTGGGTGAAGGATGGCGATCCGATGAAGTACTATCAGAACCATCTGATAAGCATTCAAATCCACCATCTAAGAAATTAATAACAAAAGTGAGTTAAATATGCGCGCGCCTACTATTAAGTATTTTCTATAAATCTTATTTATTTAGGTTACTGGCACAAATCCTGGTTATGGAGCAACTTGTGTTGCATTACTTTTGGCAGCGACCACAACTTTAAAGGAAAATAATAAAATGCCCGGAACGTATGTATCTCTCGACGTTGTTGTTTTTTCTCCTTTTTGCTTTTATTGACTTTTTTTCTATTTTCTTTTTAGCGGAGGTGTTTTTCCACCAGGTGCAGCATTTGCAAAAACAAATCTAATAACCGAATTATCGAAAAATGGTTTCAAATTTGAGGTTATTTCTGGCAAGGAAACAACAAAAAGTGATGAATAGATTTATTAATTTGCAATTAAAGCATTTTCTTTTTATATTTGAATGTGTTGAAAACACACTTAATTTCATTAAAATTCATTTCGCCTTTTTAATAATAATTATCATATGTAAAGATATTTTAATTATTTCTGTATTTTTTTTTTTATATATATACAAGAAGAAATTTATTACATTTGTTTGTGTGTACATGTCGCGATAATATTGTATTGCGTACTCTTTGAAATTGATTCATGTTAGAAAAAACATCACAATGAAATAATAAAATAATTCACATTTCTGTAAAAGTTATTTATCACAATCAATTATCGTGGACATAGTTTATCAATTAAGCGAATATAAATAAAATCGCTTCTTAAAATATAAATATATGTTATTATTGCACACAATTATTTAATTATAAAATAATTAACTAATAATTAGTTTATAATATAAAAACACAAATAATAAAATAATCACAAAATATATTTTTCAAAAAAAAAAAAAAAAATCTAAACTCTTTAAAATTGGTGTTTTTTTTTTTCTTTTTATTATTAAATATTTTTAAATTATACATTCCATCAATGATCTAATCGACAAATAGGACCATCCTGTACCATTTTCAAATCAACCTTTGGCCCAACCAGATCACGTATATTATTAATATTATATTTGATCATGGTTGGTCGCTCTAATGATAAGCCCCAGGCTATTACATTAACGTTACTCGGTACGTTCATTGGTAGTAACATTTCTGGACGAAAGATGCCAGAATTACCAACCTCTATCCATTTCTTTAATCCAGGATGATAACAAAATATTTCCATACTAGGCTCAGTATATGGATTAAATGCTGGCTTAAATTCTAATTGTGTTATTCCTAACTTTTTAAAGAATTCATATAAAATTCCAATTAAATCGGCCAATGTTAAGCCAACATCAGCGATTACACCTTCCACTTGATGAAATTCGGCTAAATGTGTTGCATCCAGTGTCTCATTACGAAATACCTTATCAATACTAAAATATTTGATTGGTTTAAATGTACTTTCGTTTCTCGCTGATTGCATTGAATTGCATAATTTGTACAGCATTCGGGCACTAACAGCTGTTGTATGTGTTCTTAGAATATTTTTCTGTGCTTCTTCAATTTTCCAATCATAGCTAAAAAAAAAAGTTAGGACGAATAAATAAGTTTATTTCAAAAAAATTTAAATTAAGAAGAAAAAACTCACCGATAACCTTGTGATCCGTAACCACCTTTAGAATGCACAGTCTTTAATTTTTCTAAATATTCCATTGGAAATTTATTGCTCTAAAAATGATTAAAAATCAAGTGCTGGTGAATAAACAATTAAAGATAAATCATTCTAAACTCACACGAACCTTATCTGGATGATTTAAAAAGAATGTATCATGAGCATCACGAGCCGGATGTTGTTGTGGCACGAATAAGGCATCAAAATTCCAAAATGACGATTCAACATAATTATTGGTGGGCATTTCAGTGAAACCCATTTCTAAAAATATAACACGAAATTCTGATCGCACTTTTAACAACGGATGTAACTGACCGAAATCAGGTTGGATGCCAAGCGAATTAAAGTTGTACGGTTTAAAGGATAATTCCTTCCATGAATTATTTAACAGCATGTCGACAGTTAGGTCAGTCTCTAACTTTTTAATTTGCGTACTAAACTCTACCCCTTTGGTTATAATAAAACTTTTTATTGTAATTTCTTGCAACAGTTTACGTTTCTTGTACTCATTTTTCATATTATCCGTTATTTCCTTATCAGCACTTCCATTTACAATTGATAATAAATTTTTCGGAACAATATCATCAATTTCTGTTATTTTTCGTTTTACCAACGGTGGCTGACAAGACTTATCCACAAATATCCAACCGTGAGACATTGCTTTACTGAATCCAACTTTAGCATTCGGCGAAACCTACAAATAAAAGGAATTTATAGGTTATAATTGTACAATAAAAAAAATTAAATTCCGACAATTATTACCTTCATTAATTCAGCTTGTGGAATACCATCAGCCGGTACTGAATTGTAAACACAAGCCTCATGGCTACCATTTTCAGTGAACTGTTTACCTTCATCAGTTAGTTCCCACGATTTACGTGACACGGGTACAGAATTTATTAGTTCACCTGTACTTAATATACTATTAACCGCACCAACAATTTTCTGATGATCTACATTTAGTATCGTGACTAAATCATATGTATCTACATTATCACGATTTTCAATATATTTTAAAAGTATTTCAGTTAAATCGGGCTGCATTTTAATTTATTTTTATTTCGTAATTAATCTAGGAAATAATTTTCTGTTAAAGTGACAGTTCACCAATGCTTTTGTTGTACTGTAAATACCAACGTGCCAAATAATGTATAACCATAACCGCATATGTCTAAACAATTTAAAATTCTTGGGGCAACATAACAGATATGCAATGTTTATAGAAAAAAATTGAAAATTTTATTAATTAAAACAATTCTATTGCAGGTTAGATAATAATTTAATATTTAAAATTATATTATTTCAGTTATTTATACATTTCACATGAAATATGAAAAAGGGAAATTATTAAAGTGTTACGGCCTCACTGGATAATATTTTTCATATATGAAATGTAAAAAAAAAAAAAAAAGAACCAATATGAATGGCAAGACTCTTTTCCTATTTTCAATTTGATACATATAAAAGTGACAGTTCCGATGACAGTTGTTTTTCTTCATTCCAGCGTAACATATTTATATATGTTTAAAATTTTATTGGAAAAAAAATTTAAAATTTTTTATTTTTTTTTTATTTATTAAAGTTGAACATAAAACTTTTAAATTCTATTATTAATAATAATTAAAGAAAAATATAAATAATTAGTTGTTAAATAGTTTAAAGTGGTAAAAAAAAAAGGTTTATTAATAAAATAAAAAATGGCATCATCACATTGGGAAGATTTTTATGCAACACATTTACCACCAGCTGATTTTGAAGATAATCGTTCATTGCTCAAAGAGTTCTGCGATAGACATAATAAAATAAGTAGTAATATTGTTTTAATAACGGTATTTATCATATAGCTATCTATATCTTGTGTATAAAATTATTTATTAATACAAAAAAAATTTATAATGAAATATTTAGTCTGGTGGCACAACAGTACCATTGGAACATAATACTGTACGTTTTGTGGATAATTTTAGTGCTGGAACAAGAGGTTCAGCGTCTGCTGAATATTTTCTTGACCAAGGATATGCTGTTATATTTATGCATCGTTTAAAATCATTAGAACCATTTACACGACATTTTAATGGACAACAATTTTTTGATATGTTAGAATTACAGGAGAGCGGACCAAGTACAACTATAACAGTTAAACCAGATTCAGTTGATGTACTTGCTCCAGTATTATTTAAATATAAGGAAGCACAAGAAGGACGACGAATACTATATATTAGTTTTACCAGTGTTGTTGATTATATGTGGTTATTACGTGCTGCCTGTGAATGTTTAGCATCATTTGAATCAAGAGCTGTATTATATTTAGCAGCTGCTGTATCTGATTTTTATATACCATCAGATAAAATGGTAATTATTCTGATAAACATTACAAATAAATAATTT
Source organism: Ptychoptera albimana (assembly GCA_961205885.1). Lineage (NCBI taxonomy): Eukaryota > Metazoa > Arthropoda > Insecta > Diptera > Ptychopteridae > Ptychoptera > Ptychoptera albimana. The sequence goes on from OY540805.1 coordinate 12,405,382, forward strand.
TATTATATTTATATTAAAGCCACAACATAAAATGCAGTCGGGACAAGGTGCACCAACAATTTCATTACAATTAGTACCAAAAATGTTAGCACCTCTAGTTAGTTTATGGGTGCCACATGCATTTGTGGTATCATTTAAATTGGAAACGGATGAAAATTTATTAATAGCCAAATCAAGAGAGAGTTTAAATAAATATAAGCATAAGGTAACATAATTTGAAAACCTCAAATTTTAATCCATTTGCATGAATAATTTATTTATTTTTACTGAATTTATAAATGTGGTTTTTTATTTTTTAATATTTTTTATATATTTTTAGTTAGTTATAGCAAATATATTACAAACGAGAAAACATCGTGTAGTTTTTGTAACGCCAACAACCTCCTATGAAGTACATTTAACACGTGAACAAGCATTAAGCGGTTTAGAAATTGAAGAACCAATTGTTGCAGATGTTGTAAGTAATTTATTTTTATTAAAATATATATATATATATTGTTTTTATGTTAAACATACAACAAAAGACAGAACAAACAGATAATAAAACCATTGAAACAACGTACATATTGTTATTCTTGGGTGTATATGACACGCAAGTAAACATATTTTTCTAAAGAAATTCTTTAATTAAATCTGTTGCCATTGATTTATTGTCTTTCTTTATTGGTAATGTAAATAATAATGTCAAAATCAACAACAGCAATAAATAAATATATATATATATATATATATTTCTTTACATATTTTCTTTATGCTATTTTTGGCAATAACAATATTTTTTATTCATCTTAAAAATGACTTTTTATTATTATTTAATTAAATTTCTTTGTTTAATATTTATTAATTAACAAAAAGAAAAAAAAACCCCTACACGAGCTATTTTATAATAAAAATTTATGAGTTGCCTTCACATAATTAAACACATTTAATTATAATGAATTAACACATAAAATATAAATTTTTTATTATACTATATGAATATTAAAAGCGAATGTAGTATTTATCTATTATAAATAAAAATAAATAAATTAAAATAGGTATGTAAACATGAAGAGTTTATGCAAATGCCAAGAGAATGACCACCACCACCACCGTTACCACCATCATCGAGAGCAACAAATCGTACAACAAATATCCAAGTGGATTGTCGTGTTACAATGCCACATTTTTGCCGTGTATTAAATCCTGGATATAATCGTAAATATTAAATTTTTCCTCCATACAATAATGAACAAGAGAGAAAACAAAAAAAAAAAAAAAAAAAAATTAATTTCACAACGACGATTTAATTATTATTTATTTATTTATTAATTAATTAATTAATTATTTTTTATTTAAAACGGAAAAACAAAAAAAAAAAAATTAAAATTAAATGTTTTTATAATTGTTTTTCTTTTTCTTTTTATTTATTTATTTATTATTTTTGTTATTTTATATTAAAAATTTATTTTTCTAAAACGGATATAAAACGGAAATTTTCTTTTTGTTACTTTTTAATCAATTTTTCCTTTTTGTTTTTATTTTTTTTTTTTTTTATATATTTTTTGTAAACAGAAAAATTAAAAAAAAAGACGCACACACAGGGTGTTGTTGTGTGTTTTTAGTTATAATAATTATTGTTGTTTATTAATGGATTTGTTGTTGTTTTTATTATTTTATTTTAATTAATTATTTATATTTATATACATGTATAAAGGAAGAAAACTATTAGTATTTAATAATTGTGATTAGGTGATAAAAATTTAGTTCTATATAAAAATGTAACAATTTATCAATTCAATCAAAAAAATTCTGTTAAATCTGTGTAAAAAAAAAACACACACAAGACTACGGTTATGATAAATCATAATAGAAAAGAAAGCATAATTAAGAAATCTTATTTGGAAATGATAAAAAAAAATTAAAAAAAAAAAAAAAACTTAAAATTCATGCTCAAACCCTTTTTCTATTAATTTATTAAAATGAATGAGAAAAAATTAAAAAAATGTTATACGCTTAATAAATAAAAGAATTTAATCTAATTTAATTGCATGCAAAATAAAAAATATATATATATATATTAATTAATTAATTAAATTTAATAAAAATATTTTATATATATATTTGGCCAAATTAAATAAAAAAAAGAAAAAAAAAACTATAATTACAAACCGTTTATTATTATTATTTATTTATTTATATATTTATATACAGTGTTGGCCATAACTAAGGGAACTGAAAAAACGAGTTCACAATTATTTGTGTAAATAATAGAAATGCTTAGAAAATACATTTTTTTTTATTCATATTATTAGGTAAATTCTTAAGCTACAATAATAATAAAAAAAAATAATTTCTTACGAAAGTTAAAAAAAATATTGCAATTTTACCGTCATCACATCCATTATCGACTGGACAAAACTAAGGGAACTGAATTGCAATGTTCAGTTTTATTATCAGATTTTTGACCAAATTTCAGAATATATCGTAACTAAGCACAGTAACCATGTCTTTTAACAAATTAATCGACAAAAGTCAAGGATGCTGTGCGTTAATTATCTGCAGATGAGTTCTGGTTATTTTAATACCATTTTCTTGTAAAATGGCTAGAAACAAATATTCGATCGAACTTAAAGGAAAAATACTAATTGATTATAAAAGTAGAATTAGTCAAAAATTATTGTGCATTAAATATTCAATGGCAAAATCGGTGATATGCCACATAATTAACTTTTATAAAGCCAATATTTCGGTTCAGACTGTGCATCGAGGTGGCAGACCACGAAACACAAGTAGCCATGATGACATTATGATAATTCGGATAATAAAAATAAATCTGTTCATATCCTCAAGTGAGTTGAAAAACAATTTGAAGATGCAGGTCAATTCGGTGAAGAGGTGTCGATGGTGGGCTGTCTTCATTTCAAATTGTAAAAAACCATTTATATCAGTGGAGAATAGGAAAGCCAGAATTAAATTTGCGATGAATTACATTGATTGGAGTATTGAAAAGTGGAAATCGGTACTATTTTCCGACGATTCCAAATTTAATATCAAAGGATCGGATGAATTCCACCGCGTCAGGACAACTTTGAATCAAGGGCTCCATTCTTTGTATACAAAAGGAACTATGAAATACGGAAAACGAAATACAATTGTTTGGGGGAGTTCTTCTGAGCATGGTATTGGTACCATTTGTTGAGTAGAGGATATCATGGATCGATTTGTGTAAAAGGATACTTTGGAATCTCATATGCTGCCACATGCTGAAGAGGAAATGTCTCTGAGGTGGGTTTTCCAACAGGACAATGATTCGGAACACACGTCAAATGTAGTGAAGACGTGGTTGGAAACACACTGTATTGACGTTATTAAGTGGCCAGCTCAGTCCCCGTATTTCAATCCCATAGAAAATTTATGGGATCGGAAAATAATAAGGGAAAACTGTAATACTCAGGACGACCTTTTTAATCAAGTTAAAGTGGCTTGGAAAAGTATTCCAAATACTATAATTCAAAATCTAGTGGCATCAATACCTCGGAGATGTGTGGCAGTTTAAAAAAATATATGATATTCAACCAAATATTGATATTGATAATTGATATTGATAATAAAACTGAACATTGCAATTCAGTTCCCTTAGTTTTGTCCAGTCGATAATGGATGTGGTGACGGTAAAATTGCAATATTTTTTTTAACTTTCGTAAGAAATTATTATTTTTTTATTATTATTGTAGCTTAAGAATGTACCTAATAATATGAATAAAAAAATTTTATTTTCTAAGCATTTCTATTATTTACACAAACAATTGTGCACTCGCTTTTTCAGTTCCCTTAGTTTTGGCCAACACTGTATATATGTAAATGCATTAAATTTTTTTAATTAAATATTTATACATTAAATAAAAGAGTTAACAAAAATGTAAACAAATATCGGTGTAGATGTATAATAGTTGTTACATTATAATTGGGTTAAGGTTAATAAAAAATTCTTATTTTTTACGCTAATTAATTGTTTTAACGACATATATAGCAACACATGGTGGTGGTGACCACTACCATTTATATTAATTATTTATTATAACACAATTTTTTATTACTTTTATTTTCAACTAGTTATTTGAAAATTATTTTATTTATGTAATTTTGTTTACTCTGGTAAAGAATGACTGAATTTAGTTTTTATTACATTTTAAATGTTTTATTATATTCACACAATAATTAGCACAATGTTTTTTTTTTTTTTTTAAATAATAAATTCAATATTTTATCAACAACAACAACAACACAGCAAAAGAAAATTATGTAATTTGTAAAGGAAAAATAGAAAAACATTAACGAGTTTATATATTGTGTTATGTATTGAATAAAACAATAAAAAATTTCTTATTGATTTTAAGAAAATTAGCGATAACATTTTACTGTGGAGTTTAAGAATTTTTGCAACATTACTGTTGTGCTTGTGAATTCTTAAAAACACTACTCCTTGTAACACGTTATGGTTACTTTTCAAGTAATAAGTTATTTTTATCTAACAAAACATTTCGCAATACATGATAACAATTAATTAAATTATATTTTGCTAATAAATAACATATCTGCTGATTAATTATCTAAATAAATAAATAAAAAAATAAAAAGCGTCATATCTCCTTTTAAATAATTGATTGTAAAAATAATAAAAATAAATCAAATTCGTTGTAAATATTTATGTTTCTTAAGAAGAAGACGAAGAATAGATAAAAATCCGTTAGAATTTAAGTAAAAAATTTTAAACTACTCAATGTGACTAATGTGATATTATAGGTGAAGAGAAAAATAAAAAAGTAAATTAAAACGCTTTTATAAGCTGCTGTATAAATTTGCTATTTAAAAAAAAAACAGAAAACGCAAAAAAATACAGAAGAAAATCAATTATAATTTCTTGTATGTAATGGCTTAAGTACAATGGACGTTAGAATAACTTAAGAAATGTCACCTAAGAGTTGCTGAATGAAATTATTCATAAAAATTAACGCATTTAATTCATCTTTAAAAGTTGTTAATGAATAAATTTTCTACATATAAAAATGTTCGTATTTTGTTGGTAATTTAATTTAACAAAACTGTAATCCTTAATTGTGGTTAAGCCATAAAACTGTGAATACTTAAGTAGCTTAAGAAATAAAAATTCAATCAATTCAATTGAATTATAACTTGTGACCTATGTAATAAACGGCGTAAGTCTATTTTGTTTGTCAACAATTAAAAGCTTAATAAAAAAATAGATTTATGACCTAAGGTATAAAACATATAAGAAAATAAAATGTAAATTAATTAATGTTTTGTGTTATAAAAAAGATCTATGTTGGCTTGTTACATAAACGGAGAGAATTTTCGTTTCCATGCCAATCCATAACGTTTCTTGAGAAATTAAAAAAAAAAAAAACAGAAATAATTTCTCGATTTAAATTTATTTTGTTGGTATTTAGTTATAATTTCTTAGTTGAAGAAATTGTTTTTAATAAAATAAGGAAATATTTCTCTTGTAACTAGAGTCATGCAAATATTTCTTGATTCAATCCATAATTTCGGTGGATTTAGAAAATAATTCTTTCCGTGTACAACTCTATTTTCACTGTGTGATTAAATATCTACCAACAAATACAGCAGAGTAGAGTTATCTAAAAATATTGATTGCATACATTTTATGTTATTAAAATAAATGTTTTGTTATAACAATGTTAAAATATTTATAGCTGTAAAAGTTTTCTGTTTTTTTAATTCTCTTATTATACAACAAAAAAAAAAAAAAAGAAGAAATTAATTAATTAATTTTCTTATAAAACACTAGGGAAATTCTTGTTAAATTTGTAATAATTGTAAATTGTTCATGAAAATACATTTATGGTGATAAATGCAAAACTATTACCATTATAATGTGTCTCGCAAACAGACTAAAATGTATTTTTCCCCGATTAAATTTTTATTATTAAAAAAAAAAAAAAATTTTTAATTGATATGAAAAGACAAAGTAGCTAACGAAAGAATTTTTCTACTAGAGAAAATGTATTAAAGATAAAATTTGCCCACTGTTAACATTAAAAAAAAAAAAATAATAATAAAGAAACGTTGCGTGCCTCCTTTATAGACAAACATAACTTATAAAAAAGCTTTTATTTTTTTTTTTTTTTTTGTAAAATGAAAAATAAAAAACAAATTGATTGGCATTTTAATAATTAATATCACGTTAAAAGAAAATTAATAAGTAAATAAATCTTATGTAGATAGTTCTTAGAATTGAAAAAGAAAATTTTTAATTAAAACAAAAAAAAAAAAAATATCATAATCTATGATATACTTTATAAGGACCTATACACCATAAAAATTCTATAAATAACATTAAATTATAATAAAAATAAAAAAGTCTTAGACGCAAAAACAATTTGATACTTTTTTTTTTTTTTTTTTTTTGTAAAAGAAATTAGGGAGAAAATCGTGTAAAAATTTCGGGCCAAAATATACTTTAAATAAATTGTAAAAAAAAAAAAAAAAAAATTAAATAATTCTTATCTACCTACCAAGAGCTTTGTTTGTGTTTTTTTTTTAAATTAAATGTATAAATTAAAAGTTTTAAATGATTGTAAACCAATAACAAAAAAAACTATAAATGAATTAAATAAAAGAAATAATAAAACTATTCCCACCCAAGTAAATAAACTAATTAAAGAAAAAACTAAAATGAATTGAAAATATTTTCCTAATTCAATTTTTTTTTCTTTTTACCACAGAAAACAATAATTAAAATGACAAAAGAGATAGAAGAAAAAAAAATTAAATTAAAGTTAACGTTAAAATATAAATAATTAAATAATTTTTTTTTTAGAAATAGGAGAGATATTAATTAATTAGTAATTTTATTAAGAAGAGAAAAAAAAAACAAATTTGTGACGGAATTGGATTCTTTTAATTTTATTCTAAACCGCTACTGCTTTCCATTAACTTTTTCTTATTTTCTTTTGATAAGATTTAACACATCTAATTACTAATTTAAATTTAAATAGTTTGTCCACTTTATGGGACAACAGTCATTCCGTTTACACCGTAAATAGGAATTATATTGGGATGACAGATACTACAAGATTTAATCAAACCACAATATTTATTTGTCTCATGAGTTCAAAACCAAACCAGTTTAATAAACTTCCTAAAATTCATTTAAAACGTTCCAGTGTTAAATAATTTAATTTAAAATCCCTTCCATATATTTTATTTTTATTTTAATTATACAAAAAAAAAAAAAAACAGAATTTTATTTACCATAAAAGAGAGCACAAATAATTGACTGAATATAATTCTGTTAAAAAATATTAATAATTCCGTCACAATAAAAATTATGTAGATTAATCATAATATTTAATTAATGATTTAATTAATAAATAAATTTTTAAAAAAAATTTAGATAAATGGAAAATACAGGATAAAAAACAAATGTAACCATCATCCACCTAATCGCTGTATTCTTTTCAAACAAACTTTAAAGAAAATTATTTATTAGATATCACAGATAAACATTTTTTTTTTTTAATAGTAAATATTCCTTAAAAGTTTTTAAAAATCTTGGACCAAAAATATAGAAAAATATCATTTCTTTATTAACTGTTTTTTTTTTTTTCTTAACATGATTTTCTTAAGTTTTCATACAAATTTCATTTCATTGTAATCAGAATGATGAAATGTTATCAATGCTAAAAATAAACTTAAATGTTATTTTATTAAAATATATATTTATATTTTTCTTACATTTTACTATATGTGTAACATTTATATAAATTTATGTATATTTATACTATATATACAAATTAAAAAATGTTATTTTAAAATTAAATATACAAAAAATATTAATGAATAAATATTTGGTGTTAGATAATCATAGGTAAAACAGATAAATAAATGATAAAGAAAATAGAATTTTATTTAAAAAAAAAAAAAGAAGAAAATTTATATTATTAATTATTATGAATACATACATAAAAAACAATATAATTAATTATGTAATTAAAAGTATTTAATAGAAACTTTAGTTTATAAGGAAAAGATTAATTTAAATGTAAAAAAAAAAAAAAATAATAATAAAATAAAAATAAAGAAAATATACATAATAAAAATTATAATAAAATAAGAATATATTTATTTATTTACCAAAATATCCTTGAATAATCCTTAAAATAATATTTTCTTTTTTTTTTTATTATTATTATTGAAAATGGAAAATGATTGTCAATCAAAAATGAATTGTCAAAAGTCCGGCATTTTAAATAACCGCATTGTTCACGTGGCTTTATTTTTAACGTTTGTGTCATATAAAAATTAATGTCGCTGTATTCATTAAGGAGAATTTTAATGAAGTCAATTTTTTTTTTTTTGTTTCAGATATTTAATTATAAACAATTTTTTATTTTTTTTTTTTATTTTATTATCAAATCATTTTACTTAATTTTAAAAGTAATCTTTACAAATTTTCTTTCTTTCTTCCTTTTTTTTTTGTAACTGATTAATTATATTTTAAATATTTAAAAAAAAAATTAATAACTTTTTTTTTTGTTGTTTTTGTTTTCATTTTTATTTATTTATCCAAAAATAAAATCAAATTTCCTTAGAGAAAATTTTTTTTCGACTAATCGACACCACATATATTTTATGTTTTTGACGTATGGCATAAAATTTTAGTGATTTGTTGTTAATTAATATTTATTTTGTCTGTATTTTTTTTTTTTTTTCTTTCTTTCTTTCTCATCTCATTTATTAATAAAATATAAAAAGATAAGACAACAACTGTATCATCAATTGGAAAAAAAAAGAAAAAGAAAAGAAAAGAAATATATCTATATATATATATCCATATATTTATATATAATGTTTTATTTAAGTTTATTTTATTTTAAGATTAATTAATAAGTTTTTTCCATTGAAAATTAAATTAATTTTTATTTTTATTTCATTATTTATATATATTTTTATTTTTTTTTTGGTGTAATTTATTTTTAAATTATAATTTTAAGTTTTATTAGCCGTTTTATCAAACAATTTTTATTATTTTATTTTTTTTTATTTTAATTTAATGATTAATAATCATAATAATGGTATTTATTATTGTTTATTGTTAAATATATTAGTAAGACTTGTATTATTATTTCTTATAGAATAATAATGATAATTTATTAAGTCATACAATTATGACGGAAGCAATGACAAACAAACGGGCAGCTGGTGATAATCAAAATAATATTGGTTATCAACAAAATTATGATTATTTACATTTACAAAAACATAATGATGATTATATTGATTCAAATGAAGTAAATATTTATTGTTATTAAAGTGTTAATTAATTAAATTAATTAATAAAATAATTTGTGATTTATTTTAGAATAATAAAGTTGAATTGAGTCCACATTTAAATAGAGGTGATATAAAGAAACTGATGAAATCATCATGTGGTGATAGTCCAGATTTTAGAAGTCGAATATTGGATACAAACCATCTAAAACATATGAAACATAATTTAGATGTTATATCATTAGATCCAATAACAATAAATGTAATCATTTTTGCAATAACTTTTATAACGTCTATACATTCGCATTCAGATGACTGAATAATAAGTAATTAATCTAATAATTATGTGTAATTAATCTCTAACAAATTGTAATGGATAAATAGACAAACAAACAAAAAATATTATTATTCTGTCAACTGAAATGCTATGTAAAAACCAATTAAAATAAATTATATTTATAGCCAGGAAAACATAAACAGCCACAAATTTTAAATTTACAACAGACATTTACATTTCCTAGTGATTTTGGGCAAAAGAAACAACAACAAAAGGAAACATTTACACAAACGAGTAAAACATTAATTGAATTAATAAAAATTGAAAAAGCAAATTTTAGTCAAAATATGAATACAACGGATGAAGGTTTGTTTTTCCATAAATTAATAAATAATTATCCTTAAATTAATTTAAAAATCAATTATAGTAGGAGAAGCAACTAGCAACAAGTCAGATAATATGTTTAATATCAAATCACCGCGTCAAAGCTTTGAAGAATATTCAGAAACAACAATTGCAGTAGAACATTCAGAAAATACAAATGGTAATACAAGAAATATTCATTAGTTAATTAATTAATTATTACTGTTAATAATTTCTTCTTCATTATAGAACATACCGATGACAAACACAAATCATTTCGATTGACATCAAACAGTGAAGGACATAATGATAAAAATAAAATTGAATTAGAAAAATTAAAACGTTTATTACAATCAAAATCTGTATTAAATAAAACTGTACCAAACACATCCCCAAGAAAGTAAATATCATTTGAATAATAAGAATATATATAAATTATAATAATTTGAAAATTAAGTTAAGTTTGATGAATTTATTTACAGAAATCGTGTAAAATCACCAAATTACACAAGAAAAATATACACACCGCGGCCAATATCAAAACGTAAATTATTTTGTGGTGCTAGAAAAGCAGAGTTAATTGTCTCACCACGTCCAACAAATAACTTAGAACCATATAAAAGTAGTAGTAGTTATAATAATAACACACAAAATATAATTAATTCGGATAATGTATGCAGTAGCAATGATTCCATATACAATAATGATATAACATTAACAACAATTATTGATAAATTGCAAGATAGCTCATGGTAATCATTATTAACATAATATCTTTGGTTATTTTTAATTATGTTATTTGTTTTAAGGGAAATATCATTACAAGGTTTACATGAATTACTTTATATAGCGCCACGTATAAATTGGCTAAGGAATGAACGTGATATATCAATAATAAATCGTAAATTAATTGATTTATTTCGTTCTCCACGTTCAAATGTATGCCGTATAACATGTCAAGTATCTGGTGAATTGTTTCGCATCTTAAAGTGTACAAAACGTCCTGAATTTGATGAAATTGTTGATATATTATTAAATAAAACCGCAGACTCTAATCGTTTTATACAAAAAGATGCAAATATTGCATTAGATAAAATGGTCACATATATATCATCATTTCATTCGGTACGGGTTTTATGTAATAAAGGTCCTTGGTAATAATTAATATTTTAATGAATAAATTTTAATTCATATTAATAATAATTTGTTTCTATAATCTCTTATCGGAAGTCATAAAAATCCTTTAGTGCGAACAGCAACTGTACGTTTATTGGTTTGTGTTTGTGCTATAGCCGGTGTTGAAAGTATTATTGGTGCATCTGCTAATAGCCATACAAGAAAAAGAATTTTAACAAACTTAGCAAAATTTCTGACTGACAAAAATATCGATACAAGGTATATAATAAAATAAATAATTTTGTTAATTGTTTTTTATATTATTATTATTATTATTAATTAATTATTAATAAAAAAAGTCTTTTTTTCTTTCTTTTCTTTACATCTTTTAATTTGTTTAAAGAAAATTTGGTGAACGAATGTGTAAAATGTTGAAAAAGCATAAATTTTTTGAAGAATATTTTTATAAAGATTTAGAAGTACCACAAAAATTTACATTAAAAAAGATTGTAAATTCATTAGATAATAAACGAGAAAGATAGTAAAAATGTATTTAAAATAAAAAACAGAAAAAAAAAAAAATTCTTCCAACAATTTATTATTTTTAATTTATTAAATAATATTAAAAAAAAAAAAAAGCCCAAACAAAAATGAATTTTAGATCAAAATTATTTTTTTTTTATTATTATTATTTCTTTACCAAACGCACCTTTTTTTTTTCTGTAATCCACTACAAAAACACTAGTTGCGCATTTATACGGAATATTAACAATATTCTCTCTCTCTCTCTCTCTCTCTCTCGTTTTTTAAAGGAAAACAACAAAGAGAATAAAATAATTTTTTATTCTTTTAAATTAAATAAAAAAAAAAAACTACTTGCAGGCAAAATATAGGTAAAATACCGGTTTAAAAAACTGCAACTAATTTACCAAAAGAACTTAAATAAACTACCTTTTGGATACATAAATATAACTCTTTGTTTTTCTTTTTTTTTTTATCATAAGAGGCTGAGGTTCTTATGTTTTGGTTTTTTTTTTTGTTGTTGTGTAAAAATCTCTTTAACTCTTTGTGTTTACAATTCTCTTTACTTTCATGTTATTATATAGATCTTACCTCTTTTAACACATTTAACAAATATTTCGTTCTTGCTTTCACATATTAACGCCAACCGATTGAACAAAAATATATATAAAACAACAACAAAATTCATTCATTTTATTTTTCTACTAAATTTTTAATTCGCATTCGTAAAGTAGAGTTCGTTGTGTTATGTTGTGTTATGTTTATTATTATTTTTTTTTTTTTGTGTAACTTTATATACCTGTGTTAACCTTTAAAAGTTTAAATAAATAAAAAAGTTAATAATTAAATAACAATTTGCGAAAAAAAAACACAAAATAAATGTGCGTGTTTGTATGAATAAAATAACGAATTTATTGGTAATAAAGAAATTTTTTTTGTTCTTCATTTAATGATTTATTACAAAGAATCATCGATTTCTGTTTATTTATCTTTAGTTTTTAACAGCAGTGAATAATTATTTTTTTTAATTTGTTTTGTTTTAAGTAAATTGAAAGTAGTTGAGGTGTTAATTTTTCTGTTTTATCATATTAATTGATAATAATTTTTTTTTATCAATATTTGTTGATAATAATGTAACATATGCTGTGCTTTGTGCCGTGTGTTTGTGTTTTATAAGATTAATTAAATTCAAAGTGTTTTCTATGTGATTAAAAAATTTTTCTATATATATTTTAATTTTGTGTGTTTTTCTTTAACATTTATAATAATAATAATAATAATAATAAAAAAAAAACTTATATATTAATTGGGTTGAATATCCTGTCACTTTGTGTTAAGAATATTAAGTAATAATAGTTTTTCTTAGCTTAAGTGATTTTTATTTATTTCTTCTCTCTACCTTTTTGTTTTCTTTAATAATAACAATAATTTCAAAAAATAAATAAATAAGCAAATGAAAACAAAACAAAACAACGTATTATACGAGTATGTTAATATTACCATGTGTCTACAATAAATAAATAAATAAAATACTTAAAAATTAAAAAAAAAAAAAAGAGAGAAATATAAAAATAAAACAAACAAAAACGGCTAACAAACAGTTTATAAATAAAATTATTTTTATTATTATTATTATTGTACATAAGTTGGTTTTAAAGTTACTTATTTCATTTATTTTTTATAATATTTCAACACAACTTTGCAAACATAAAAAATTAAAAAAAAAAAAATAATAATAATAAATCGCGTAAATTCACAAAAAAAAAAAAAAAAAAAAAATCACAAGCGCAAACGACTTAAATATTAAAACAAAAAAAAAAAAACAAAACAAAAACGAATTAAAATTAACAAAAAATTCTGTTTTCTCGCGCAGTCCGGTTCGGTCCAATCTTTTTTTTTTTTTTTCTTTCGTTTTTTTCTTCTGTGTTCTAAGAAAACTGATTTTTTTTGTCTTTATTTACCTTCTTTATAACTTAACTTTTATGTTGAGTCAAGAAGAGTTAAGTCTTGTTGGTGTTGTTTTGTTTTGTTTTATTATTGGAAATTATATGGAAGTGGAAAATTCTTTGTTACTTTACTATAAAAAAAAAAAGAAATAAATAAATAAAAATTCTTGTTTTGAGCCAACCTTCCATTTCCAATAAAACCAATCAATTTATTTTTGTTTAACTTTTTTCTTCCAACATTTTTTCATACCCAAGTCAAGTCAAGTCAATAATAATTTTGAATTATTATTGTGGTAATAAAATTATAAACAGAAAAACGTGCATTCACACCAATTGCATTCACTTAGTTTTTCTGTTCTTTTTTTTTTTTTTTTCAATAAACACACAAACATATACACAAAATTACTATGAAATATATAATTAAATTAAAAAAAGAAAAAAAATATAGTTTTTTCTCTCTATTTATACTATAATTAAATTAAATAATTAAAAAAAAAAAAAATTAAAACTTAATTAATTTTCTTAATTTGTGAACGGAACTAAAGAAAATTAATTTTTTATAATTATTTCTGCATTCATTAGGGTAAATTAAAAAAAAAAACGAAAAACTGTGATTGCTGTAATTGTTTGTTACATCAGGATATCCTGAGAATTTTTAATTCATTTTTTACTTAAGGAAATTAAAAGTAATTACCATTTAAATCGGTTAAGTAATATTCAGTTAAGTAATAGTTATAATTAGATTACGTGCACAATTCCACATTGATTTTTAAGTCACAATAAAATTCTCTTTTTGGCAAATTTTAAAAGTGTACGAATACAGTGTGCTCTATTATTATTATTTGGCAGACACAAATATTAATTATTTATTTAATCTAAATATTGCATAGATAGAATACAGACCGCAGTTGGTTATGTTGCTAATTTTTATACAAAATGAAATGACAATTGTCTCTAGTTTTCAATAAACAAGTAATTTTAGTAAAATTCGAATGAATTTTTTTTATTAAAGCTGTAAATTTTACATTGTCACTATGAGAAATTGTTTTTGCATGAAAAAAAAAAAAAAAACCCCAATCAAAATTGATGATTTTCTATAAAAAAAAAGATAAGAAATTGAAAGATTTGTGTAAAGTGTAATTTGACACTAGATAGTGTTAAGTTTATTGTGTTTTATGGTGGATTTATTTTTTTTTTTTTTGCTGAGGTTTATTGATTAGAAGACAAAATATGTAATTAAATGATAATAAATCTGGGTTTTTTTCACCCAGATAGAACAATGGATTTAAGGATTTAACTTAAGAAATGTTACATTGAAGTTTCTTTAATAAAATTACCAATAAATAGGCACTTTTATATAAATAGAAATTAAAAAATTGTAGTACATTTACAAGTAATTCCACTAAGTCTTAAGTCATCCTTACATCCATTGTGCTTATGCCATAAATCCTCCAAATAATTTATAAACTTAAAATCGATAGTAAACTCTGACTTTAATTATGTTTTAATATAAAAACTGTTTATGACTTAAGTCAACTAAAACATGAAACTTTAGGGCTGTGTGCTTTTATTAGATTAAAACCAATATATTCAGTTTTACTGGTTGTTTGTTTCATTTGAATCTGAATGATTTTCTGCTCTATCAACAAATGAGGGTAATGAAGAGGACTACCATGGTTAATCAGAATAATAATGAATTGTATTGATTATTGTGATATTTTCTAATAAATTCCTTCTGTAAATTCCATATTATTATTATTTACAATAAAAATGAAAGAATAAATGCTTTGTTAAAAAAATCTTTACTGTACTTAGTGAAAATACATTTTTTGCACATAAACTTCAACAAAACGTTTAAATTTTTTATATATTTATTTGTTGTGTTTTCTTGTCGGTACACAGTGCATACAGTACACAGCAACACAGATCAAACATTAATTTTTATTATTATGATTATTTTATGTGTTGCTGTATCCTCGATGTCGATTATCCCAACAAAGGAAAATATATTTATTTTCGTAACAAATTTAAATAAGTGGATCCAAAATGTTTTTTTTTTTTTTTTTTTTATAATATTTTATTTATTAATTCCTCATTTTTTTTTTTTTTTTTTTTTTAGTATAACAAATATTTAAAAAAATTACTAATCCTTGTATTATTTTTATTAATTAAATGATTCGTTTACGAATACTCTAAATTACTATTTTTGTTTTGTATTATTTATGTCTTAAACGACTATTTATCTTAAATTTTATTTTATTTTTTTGAGATATAATGCTATATAATTTTAATTCATTTGAAAATTTAAAAAACAATTGATTATATATGCATCTTATAACTAATCTTAAATTATGGTTTTAAAACTAACTTAAATCTAACTTATATCTAACTTAAAATTAATATATAAAATTATTTTTTTTTATATTATTCATTAATGAGTTTTGAATATATTTTGTTTAACCTTATATTATCCCTTTTATAATTAAGTTCCATATTATTTATTTTATTAACCAATTCTATCAATGTGTTTTTAATTTCGGAAATGTTGTCCTTTTCTTTATCTGGTGTTTGTGTGATTTTCGGTTTTACTTTGTTAAATAACTCCGCAAATGAAGTGTTTGGGTTCGTAAATGCTGATGACTTAGATTTTTCAATTGTTTGTTTTATAGTAATGATGTTTTTATTTTTATTTATTGATTCTTTGAATGCAATATATTTTTCGCATCCCTTGTATGATGCCGGGTGTCCATTTTTTTTGCATAATGTGCAATATAAAGTATTATGTGAATTGTTTTCTTTATTAATTTTACATTCACCTGGTAAATGTGGTGTTATACATTTTACGCATCTATATTCCATTTTGCAGTTGGGTGCTGCATGTCCTAATCTTTGACATCTTTTGCATTGCATGATGTCGTTTTTTTGGAGTGTTTCCCAATATATTATCATGTTATTTAAGTATTTAATTTTGTATAATTCTTTAGTATCGGAAACAGCCGATAGATGTATTAGAAAAATTGGTAAAATAACATTGTTTTTTATTGATTTATTAGTTGATAGTCTTGTTACTTTATTTATTATTATATTATTTAACCTATAATCATTTAATGCATTTAAGATTTCTGTTTCATTTTCGTTCCCGTTTAGTCCTTTCAGCACCAAAATTTTATTTTTTTCTATTAACGGGGTATAAGAATAATATTGTGTATCAATATTATCTAGACCCTTTTTGATTTTATTGTAGTTTGTAATATTTGAACAATGAATTGAATGTTTATTTTTAAATATTTTTTTAATGTAAAATTCATTTTTATTTATTTTTAAGTTTATTGTGATTAATTTAATTATATCTAAAGGATCTTGATTAAATATGTTAATAGGAGGGATTTTATTATATTTAATCGTATTTGTATTGTTATTATAATTAATTTTATTTGTATTATTATTATTATTATTTTTTTGATTGAAATTATTTTTATTTATTTGTATCTCTTGAATTTCATCTATTGTAATATTTTCTAGTCCTGTTATGTTTTTATTTTTTAATATATTATTTATTTCTTTTGTATTCCTTTTGTTATTATTATTTTTTTTTTTTAGCGTTAAAATAAAATCATTATTGTCTATATCTTTTGTTTCCTCCTCGTGTTCCTTTTCACTATATACCGTTGTAATATTATCTGTAACAGTATTTGTTTCCATATCGATAATATTCACTTTTTCCATTTTATTTATTATTTCATGGAGATTAATAAATTTTTGTTTTAATTCTTCATATTCATTCTTTAATTTTTCATAGTTTTTTTTCACCTGTATACAATCACATTTACTTTTTTTTATTACCATTTTGGATTTTTTTATTTTAGATTTTTCATTAAGTTTAGATTTTAATTTTGTTTTAATATTATTATTAATAACTCTGTTTATTGATATTAATTCATTATTTACATAATTTTCCTTTAATGTAGGATTTTCATTTTTAAGATTATTGTTATTTACTATTTCATTTTCGTTTAACATTTATTTGATAAATTTATTTTATTTAAATTTATCTTTTAACTAAATTCAATTATAATTTATTTAAATATAATTTATTATACTTGAATATTAATTTTTATATTATTTATTTTTGCTAATATAACCGGTTTTTAATTTTTTTTACTTTGTAATTCACTGTTGATTAGACAAGATCTAAACAGTGACTGACAGGATCCAAAATGTAACAACAGCCAAAAGATCAAATCGAATTCCCATTTGATTATTTATTAATACAGTAACAGTGTGATAATATAAACACTTTTCTATTGGAAAATTTTATGGCCTTTTCAACTAACAGTCGATGATTCTTTTGTGGTTATGTCAAGTTTAGTTAGTTTAAGGAAGACTTAAGAAATATGTGGACGTTGTAGGACAACAAGAAATGCGTATGTTTACAATCAAAGAGAGATTAATGAGTATATAGTGTTATTCTCCCGTTATAATTAATTCACAATGGCAGTTAAGTGATGGGAGTGTTATAAAATGTCACTTAAAAGATTTTAATTAAGATTACTAACAATTACACACAATGCCATTAAAATTCATTAGAATAAAAGTGTTTTTGTTATAATAAAAGTGAGAATTTATTAGTAATTTCATTTAATAGAAATTTAAAGTGACATTCCATACGTCAATTATGCTTAAGTTACAGTACGTGAACGTGTGTCATTAAATCAAAAAAAAAATGTGTCATTAGCAATAAATTAGTTTTGATTTCGCATTATTATGCCACCTACTAAAAATAAATTTAATGATCTCTAGCAATCAAACGTTTTTTGGAGAGAGATCTTTTAAGTTTTCTTTAAAAAAAAATTGACTTAACTAAAGTCTCTACGGAATTGTGTAAAAAACTAATTTTTTGTTTTATTAAGAAATGTTATTTAGGAAATATCCAGTTTTCTTCTTACATTGACAGAGCGTAGAATAAGCTTTATGTAATATTATTGTGAAAATAATGATGGGATTTGAATTTATGACCTTTATTATCTGTTAATTAACGAGTTTTATTTATGGATAAAACATTTCAGAATAAGATTTTTATTAACTATAAACCGTGAATTGAATAAGTTGAATCGTTGAATTCACTCTTTTTTAGTAAACAATCAATTGGTTGGTTTTAATTAGTTCACATTATCGCACACTGACTGTTTTATTATTGTTATTCAATTATTATTTATTGAATGTTATGCCATAAATAACATCAGTGACATTATATGTAGTGAATATTTCATAACAATACAGTACTGAAACGAATGTTTTTTTTTTTTTTTCTTTCCTTTTTACATTTCTTTCCCACTTAGCTTATTGTTAAAATTATGTTTATAATGAATTTAATATTTGCCGTTACTTTTCTTAGTAATCAAAATCAAAATAAAAAAAAAATAAATATCAAATTAATATTCTCGTTTTTATTATTAACTTTTACTCCAATCCTTTCTCCTAATATTATTAAATTTCAATACTTTTTGGTTATTGGTGCCGATTTTGTTTCTTTTTTAAAATTATTATTACCTGTCACTCACTCAATTTAATTAGCTGCTTAATATATTTGCTTAATAAAAAAAAAAATATTCACACACTATGTGGCTGACATAAAAAAAAACTTACTTAACTCTGGCTGCCTTTGTTTGCCGCCTGCTTGCTTGTTTTAATTTTTGTTTTTCGCCTTTCTTTTGTTATGTTATTTTACTTAATATTTGTAGCCAAAATAACAAGAATTAAAGAATTAAAAAAAAAATTGAAAATAATAATCATAACAAGCGAATTAAAAAAAAAAATTAAAAAACATTTAAGAAAAAAAAAAATTTTTTTTTAATGTAGGACAAACATTAAATTTCATCAATATTTAGTTATTAAAAAATGAATTTCTGTTTTATTAAGCAATAAGCAATGTCTTGTCTATGACCTGGCCTCCCAAAAAATAAAAAAATAAAAAAATAAATAAATAAAAACAATTGGCGGTAAAATCAACAATCGACACAAAATGTTATTATTTCAAAGTTAAAATTAAATGTTTCTTTAGCAATTGTTTTGGTTTTTTGTTTTTAAATCGTGATACACATGCGCAAATGTAATTAATAAGTTTTTTTTTTTTTTTTTACCTTTAACCAGTTTCTCAGTATTTTTTCTTTTTATTTTGGGAAGTTTCGAAAAAGAGTAAAGAATTGAGAACAATATTATAATCCGGAAATTACTACCATTTCAATTAGTTAGGGAAACAAGAGATAACTAAGAAAAGTTAAATTGTTAATCTAGCAATTTGTGTTTACCTTTTTTTTTTGTTTTTTTTTTTTTTGTTAAGCTACCACCCGATGTGCTTTGTGCTCTTTTGTGGTTTTGTTTTTTATTATTGCAAAAAAAAAAAAAGGTAAAATTAAGTGAAATTTTTTCTTCTGTTTTTCGTTTTTAAGCGAATTTAAGTGAAATTATTTAATATTTTAACGGTATAAAAGCGGTTTTTTAATTTCAGTTTTAAAACTGAGTGTAAGTCGAAAATAATTTTTATAAATAATATAATTAATAATTAAAATGGTTGTTTATTATAAAATTTGTGTGTTTAAATAACAAAATAAAATTTAATTTACGGTTAATTCATGGTGAATTTATGACGAATTTTGTGAGTTTTTTCATCTTCCTCCTCCTTTTTTTTTTGTTTTTTTTTTTGCGGTGTAATTGTTCGTTTCAATTTTTATTCGTTTATTTCTGTACTCTCAACGTTATTTTAAAAGTTTGTGATGGTGAAAAATGAATAAAAAAAAACCAAAAATATATTTTTATAAAATTAAAAATTCATCGTTGACAATTTAATTTTGGCTGTTTTGTGAAAAATTTTTAAAATATTTCGTTAAACATTTTTTTTTTTAAACTTTGATCGTAAAAATCTTTTTACAAGGCGGATATTGCACTTGTTTGCTTCCGGGTTTAATAATAAATTATAACAAAAACAAAAAAAAATGACTTAAGTCATGTAACACGAGATTAAAAACAAAAAACGAAGCACGTTATGTCATTTGATTAATTTTTTTTCTTCTTCTTCTTCTTTCTTAACCTATAATTTTATTATTAATTATGTTAATTACTTTAAATTTGATAATACAGTTATGTTATGTAATTGATGTTGGTTTGATTGTACGAGATTAATATGCTTTATGTAATTTTCAATGCAACATGCGATATGCATCTTGATGTAGAAACAGCGCTGTAACTAAGAAAGTTTTTCTGTCATAAGTCTCGGAAGGAAATCGACTTTTTAAATTATTTTTTGTTTATACCGGATTTAAGGTAATTTTGATAATCACGATGATTTCCAGATAAACAAAGTTTATTCTTAAAAACTAATTGACAGCATTACCGCTGTTTTGTATGTAGTTAATGTGAAAAGATCTCGAACTGAAATCAATTAGTTTTCAAGTTTAATTTCACTCGTGACTAGAAGATTTTTCTAATGTAATTATTAACTGTAAATCCAGCTTTGGTTCGTAATAAAATAGTAAGAAGAATGAATAAAATCTAGTTACGGACACTGTCTTTTCTAGATGTAATTTTTCAGTTTTTCAGTATAGTCTGCTAATCTTCTATATTAAATTAGTTTAATTAAGGTTTTATCATGTAATAATGGTATAAAATCACAAATTGTTTGCTGTAATTATTGGCTGCGTTGCGACGATAACTTTTTAGTAATAGTTGTAAAAGGGATGAAATTAATCTAGAATTTTACCCAGGTAATACCTTTAATAATTTTTAAAATGTGAGACGATTTTAAGGAGCAATCTCTAAATTTTTTTTAAAGAATTACGGTTTGGACTGTCTTTAAAGTGTCTTTTGTATGAACTAAGCCTAGAATTGACATTTCTGAATTACTCTTATGCGCCGTTTTGGAGAGAATTTTGGTTTCTATGCCAAGTCATTTAGTTTCTTAAAAAAAAAAAAAACAGAAATAATTTCTCGATTTAAATATTTTAATTTCTTAGTTTAAGAAAATTTTTAATAAAATAAGAAATATTTCTCTGGTAACTAGAATCATGCAAAATTTTCTGTAGATTTAGAAAATAATTCTTTCCGTGTAGTGATTACTACTTCAAATGAAATGGAAATTCTTAATCCTTAGAATAACATTGCCGTAATATCAAGTAACTGGTTCAGGCATTTTCTGTCGCATGACTTTAGTCACTTTGGAATTCTTCTACATTATGCATAATTAAAATAAAATAATTAACAGTTTTGCTGTAAATAGTTCAAGATTTTTTATAAAATCTGCGTTTCTTATCAAAGGTTATTCACTTAAAAGTGGTTATAACCAAATGTAGTTGTTTAAGGGATTAAAACCACCCTAATCTAACACAAAACAAAAATATATATATATAATTCGTGCATTAATTAAAAATATAAAATAAATTTATATTTTCGGTTTTTACGGTTATTGTCTTAATAATATTTTTTTTTAATTAATTTTTTTTTTCTTTCTGTTTATTTATTTTAATTTATTAAAATCATACAGAATTTATCCGTGCTGAATTTTAAACAATTAATTTAAAAAAAAAAAAAATGCTTTTGATTTTCTACCGAAAAGCGAAATTTAAAGAGACGAAAGATACAGCGAATAGAATAATTTTTTACGTTAAAAACTGGAAAACTAACACCAACAAACACAACGGTACGGAATAATATAAGAAATTAATTTTAATTTTTCAATAAATAAATACAAGAAATGATTGGAAGAAGAAAAAATAATTTTTTCGTTAATAAATAAATCGCTGAATCAATTATCGTTGATAAATTGCAAAGTTCTTCTTCTACTTATTTTTTTTTTTTTTCTTTTTTTGGTAATTTAATAGCCAGCAAGATTTATTTCTATAGCGTATGATTAAATACGAAAAAAAAAAAAAAAGTAAATAATTTAATTGCAGAACAAAAGTATAATTTTGTTTTTATTGGAAATTACTTATTGAATACCATTAAGATGCTTTCTGTTTGATTGGTTTTTGCCCATTTTTAATGTGTTTTTAGTTTAATCAAATCAATAAATTCATCGAGAAATAACTGAAGTTTTTTTTTTTTTTTTCGTTTATTCAGAAATTGTGTGTGCTTTTGCTGGGTTGACCAACCTGAAGTGTTTAGGATACGTGTGATGTTAGTTAGTGGGTTATCACTGTTTTGATTAAATTTTATGTAGGCAATAGGCCTAATCAACAAATCTTAGCAATTTGAGAAACTACGGAAAATACTGTGACATGTTTTGGGATTTTAACAGGGCTGCTTACTGAAATACTGATAAATTATTGATTCGTTTCTGTTTAAAAGAAAAACTTGAAATTGTTTGGTTTGTTATCATGAAAATTTTGATTTTACTTCAATTAAGCGATGCATACAAATGTAAAACTTAAAGCGCTTAGGGAGCCTGAACAAACTCAATGATTTATGATTAGTTAAACCACTTTTAATTTGATTGTATTCGTTTAACTAATCGACCCTAAAGCTCATAAAACAAGAAATTTATTATTTTTAAGCGCCACATTTTTTTTTTGTTAAATTTATTACCGAGAATTTTATTATTTTTGGTTAACAAGGCCTGGTTTATAGCATCTTCTCCACTGTCATGTTTTATAATTTAATATTAATTTTCCTATAATAATAATAATAATCTATTACCGACAATACTTATTATTATAATTTATTTTTTTCTGGTAAATTAATTCAATAAAGGTAAATACTAGAAAAGAAGCTAATTTCTATTACGTCAATGTTGTATAATTTCCATTTTCTTCTTCCTCTTTTTATTCATAAAGCTGCTACATAATTAAAGTGTTTTTTTTTTTTTTTTTTTTTTTTGAAGTTATTATTTCTACATCTACATCAATATTTAATCAGTTATTATCTCAATGTTAAAGTGTTATAAATAAAAAATAATTACAAATTAAATTTAAACTAATTTTGTTTCTTTAATTTCTATTAATCTTTTGTTTCTAGGTTTGTTTATCTAAAAATCATTGGTCATTGTTAATTACTATCAGGTCCAGTTTTGTAATAGACAAAACAAAATGTTTTTATAAAATAAAATTAAATAGTTTTGTGAAAGTTAAAATAAATGAAATAAATTAATTAAGAGTTGAGCGACGACGTGTGTTTGATATTGATTGAAAAAAAAAAATATAAATATATAAAATTACAGCGAAAAAAAAAAAAAAAAAATGTTTTAATTTTAAATAATAAATATTACATAGTGCAAAAAAAAAAAAAAAAATAAATAAATATATATAAAAATAAAAACAAATTCCATAAGATTGTTTATTTATTAAGAATACTAATTGGTTGATTTTATAAATACGGAAATAACAAAAAGTGTAATCGGTTATTTCGGTTTTTTTGTTTAATTTTTTTTTTTTTTTTTTATTACGATAAATTAATACAAAATTTTTGTGCTATTTGAAATAATATATAACAGCAGTGGTGGCGTCGTTAAATTTAAAAAAACCAAAATGGGTTTTTCGTCGGCACTGCAAGGCAGAGCCGCACATGATGCATTATTAACACGTCAAGATGCTGAATTACGTTTACTTGATACAATGAAACGTATTTTATTGCAAAAAGTTAAACATGATAAAGAATATGCAATAAATATGGCAACTGTTGCACAGCAAGGATTAAAAATCGATCGGGCTGATGAACTACAAGGTAAATTTATTTATTTTTATCACTTATTACCTGATTAATTAATTATTTAAGTTAAGTTAAGTTAATTTGTTAAAAATTCTATTGTGAAATTATTTGAAACTGCTCTTTTGTTTTAAAATTTAGTCTCGTCAAATTGCATTAAACGTTTTTCAAAGCCTTCTATGGTAAATAAACTTTTTTAAAACTTTATTTTATAATTAACCAAGTGTCAAAAATTGGACGCGGTCTGCAACTAAAAAATCTTGATTAAAAATTTATATAAATTGAAACAACAGCAGATAAGATGATAGCAGTAATTCTCATGCTTCTCAAAAAATAATTGCAATTCTTGAAAACTCTATTTA
Organism: Ptychoptera albimana; assembly: GCA_961205885.1. Taxonomy (NCBI): domain Eukaryota; kingdom Metazoa; phylum Arthropoda; class Insecta; order Diptera; family Ptychopteridae; genus Ptychoptera; species Ptychoptera albimana. The sequence continues at coordinate 12,429,957 of OY540805.1, forward strand.
TAACAATTCGCGGTATAACTTGGGTGTTGAAATGCATTTAATGTGAAGTTTTTTAGTTCAGTGATTTATGTATCGAGATATGAATTTATGCAACTTCGGCAAACCTGCTAATGTTGAACATTGTTGCATGTTGTTTCCAGCTATAATTTTGTATGATAATTAACAAAGCAACACAAAAAAAAAAAATAATAACAAAATTGCAAATCTTGTTGATCTTGAAATCGAATAAAGCATAAATGCGTTCATTTGATAAAAAAAAAAAAACTTTTTTCTTACTTCTTCACATTAATTAAAAAAAAAAATTTTTTTTTGGCAAAAAGTGAAATCTTTTTTTTATTTTGTTGTTGTTTATATTCGCGTCCATGAATATAATTATTTCTGTCGGAATAAATTTTTTCTTTTTCTTTTTCAATGGTAAACAAATGGAACCGCACCTTTGTGTTTTTGGTTTTATTTTAATTATGCAGTAAATTGATTGACGTTCTTTTGAATTAAATTTTTTTTTATTAAAATATTTACTGTAGGACTTCGTGTGAGAGCTTAATTTTATTTTTTTTTTTTTTTTTTTAATTTACAATAAATTCTCCGATTTATAAATAATAATTTAAATATTTTTTATCTGGGTTTTTTCTCTTGTAGAGAAACGAATCATTGAAATTCACTAACCACTGTTAATCGAGATTCTACTGTATATATTTTATTTTATCTTTATTACTTCTAGTTTGTTATGTCAGTTTATGAATATCTTGTTAAATACGTGCCCATTGTTTGCTAATAATCAATTATTAATTAGTAAAATTATACGAGAAAATAAAAATAATTATTTTTAAGATAACATTCTCTAGGTAATTTAACGTAGATTCGTTGATAACTACGCTTGTTAAAGCACTGAATACAAAATGTAAAAGCAAAAAAACAGTCAGCATCTTCTTTCAATTTTTATAAATTTATCCCCAAATATTAATTTTTTTTTTGTTTTTTTATCAACATATATAATGTTTGAGAAATCAATTTAAATTTATAAAACAATAAATTAAGAGAAATATGTATGAGAAACAAAACAAAAAATATTATCATGTTCTGATAAAATAAAGAAAAATAATTTTTTATTATTTTTTTTTAATTAAACACAAAACTGGTTTCCACCTTCAATTTTTTTATTTTATTATTTTTTTTTTTTTTTGAATTTAAATTATTTATTCTTCTGTTCTGCATAAAAGAAACAGGATTTTTGTGTTAACCACTGTTAGACCAGGTTTAATTCCTGTATTCGAGCGCCACATTTAGCTTAATAACACAATAAAACCTGAGTTAAATTTTTCTAAATTTCAATGGTCAAGTGCGAAACCTTAAATAATTTATTAATCCTTCGCATAGCTAATCCACCAAGTCAACGTTTTCCTATAAAAAATATTTGATTGTCATAAAATTTTGATTTTAACAAGAAATACAAATCTTTTATGTGACTTTGGATCATTAACTTTGAACTTAATTCAAGTTTTTTGACATTAAAATTTTTTTTTTTTTATATTTGTTTTAAGTGAAAAAAAATCTTTGCATACCAGAGTTGCAAACTGAGATTAAAAAGTTAATCAAACTAAGGCCAAGACTATTTTCAATCATGGGATTTTTTTTTTTTTTTTTTTGGAGTATGAGAAATGGTTGGATTACAAGATACAATTCGATTTAACTATTATTTACAATGAAATAAATTTTTAAATAAAGGATTTTTATGATACTTTCAAATATCTTTCTTTCTCGTACTTGCTCTTGTGCTTTTTTCTAAAAAAGGTTTATCACGAGATTCATAACATTCTTCACAAGCTTCGATTTAAGCTCCGATTTCATAATCACATTATTGGAAAAATAAGCAGGACATAAGGCAAGTTTTGAGGACTGTTTCAGAACTCGGTGACAAATGGTCACTTTAACTAGCCTTTGTGTGTAGTTTCGCAATTGTAATCAAATTTTTTTTATTTGTTTTTTCAGCATCATTTAAGCCGGTTACTTAATTTTATAGATGCTATAAAAAACTTTTATTCATATAGCGTAGAATAAAAATCACCGGAAATTTACTAAAAACCCCAATATAATTTCTTTCCATTATATTTTTATTAATCGGAAATATATTCAATTCAATGTAAAATAGAATTAAGTGAATTTTAACAACCGCAAATACCCAACAAAGTAACCAATTTGCATACTGGGGAATAAATGTAATAAAAAAAAAACAAAAATGTTTAACAAATTATTGTATTACTTCCGTGGTGAAATTTATTTTCCTTTGAATTTTATATGAATAAAAAAATAAAATTTAATTTAATTTAAATTAATTTTTTTTTCTTAGTAAGTACGTAGATTAGTACTTTTTTTTTTTTGTTAAAGCCTTTAAAATTACAGCTGAGTTTTGTGTTGTCGTCGCATGAATATACAAATAAATAAATGAATTAAAAATACTCGCGAACAAACCGATATTAAAACACACAAACAAACAGCATTAAATAAAATTTATTAGTTAATTGACGTCATATGTGTTTCATTGTGTCATAAAAACACATAAAATAAAAAAAAAAACGCAAAATAAATTAATTAAATGCGGAAAAATAAAACAAAAATTCCATAATTGAAAATAAAAGTTTTTTTTTTTTTTTTCGTTTGCGTTGTTTTGTTGTTTTCGTGGTGTAAGCAAATTTTTGTTTTTTTTTTTATTTTTTTTTCCATTGTTTTCTAATTATAACGAGATAATTAAGTAATTAATAAATAGAGGAAATCTTATTAAAATTTAATTAAATTTGAATTGTATTTTCAGGAAGTCAAATAACAAAAACATGGCGATCAAAAATGGAGGAATTGGAACAAACGGCAAAACAAATGCGTGCAAATGCCGAATTATTGGATTCAGTTTGTCAAGAGAAATTAAGTCAATTGTATCAAGATAAACGTAAAGCACGTAAAACATATCAGGAGGAGCATAGTCGTATTGCAACACAATTTAGTCAGGTTAGTTGATAAAACTATGCAAATTTGATTTATAAATTGGATTAGATTTCTAAGTAAAATGTTTAAACAAACAGTAAAATATTTTATTTGTTTATTTACCTTATCGCGTAATATAAATTTTCGCGTTTTCTACTTTGTATTTTTCGAAATAATTAATGGAAGGTGGTTTAAAAAAAAAAAACCATTTACGTTATAAAATGGTTGGTGATTTTATTATTATTATTGTGGTTATACTGGTTTAAGCCATTATTTTGCCTTTAATTCAATTAAACTTGTTAGTTAAACGGTTATTTCTAAACAACAAAGTGGAAACAAATAAAACAAATTTATTTATAATCAGTGCTGGTATTTAGCCGTTTATTTAAGTATTTCGGCTTTGCGCATTAATTGTCTTCGGGAAGATCTGGACTTTTTCTCAATATAATTTTGGTTTTTCCTATCGCAACTAAGCGGTTATTAATTTTTCTTTTTTAATCTAATTACTAATTACTCTTATATAAGTATTACACTTAAGCCTTATAAACAATATCTATGCTAAGTGATTTTCCACAAAAAAAAAAAAAAACTTTTAAATTAATTCTAATTTTGCGAATATATTATTTAATTCGCTTCAATCAAGGAATCAAGGTGTTATAATAGTAAAATATTATATAATGTTAAAAAAGTTTATTAAAATAAAACAAAAAAAAAGACACTGAATAATGGATTAACTAAATGAATTAAACAGCTAATAACATGTTATGTTAATTATTAAAAAAGATTAACCTTTGCTCTTTCTTATTTTTAAAGTAACAAAAAAAAAAATAAATAAATAAATAAAAAGCTCATATTTGTGTTCATTGTATATGTTTAATAACACAGCACAGTTTAAGTGACTTAAGGACAAGTTAAAATTAAGTAATGAAATAAATTTCTGTTGAAAACAAATTGAGTTTTATGTTTTATTTTTCTTCTTGTTGTTGTTGTTATATATAATCATTTTAATTCTTTTTCAGTTTATCCACTTTACACACATTCATGTGTTAAGCTAAGTAATTTATGATGATTACGTTTAAGTCTTCTTATTCTCATTCTCCTTTTCTTTTTTTTTTTTTTTTGATTTTTTAATTTTCTTGTCATTATATGACTACGAGGACAGTACATTGAACTTAATCTTGTAACATCATATGTTATATGTTTAATAATAAATAATGTTTGCTACGTGTAATGTTTAATTTTTTTTTTTTTTTTAATTAAATGTCATAATATATGTTAATAACTGTAATCTATCTATGTTGTAAACATTTATGTTAATTACAATACCAGGGTTAGAGAATTTTCTTCTTTTTTTTTTATTTATTTATTTATTTATTCTCTCTTTGGTTAATTAATTTTAATCGATTTTTTCCTATACGCGTTTTTTTACATAATTTATTCCTAGTCGTCGTTATAACTAAGGAAGATTAAAAATGCACTTTGCAGTATTATTCATATTTGCATAAAATTATCGTTTAGCTAATTGATATTAAAAACATTTTTCGGTATTACATAAAGTTTGTCTGTGTGAATAAGTGAAATATATCGGATGTTTACTGAAAGTAGTTAATCCACACTTTACGGCTAATAACCTAAAAGCTTTATTTACGTTTAATTAAATAAATACGCGTTATTAGATTAGCATCACGTAAATAAATAAATAAAAAAATTTTTATCGTTTTTAATGGAAATATTTGAAATTTTTTTCAACCATGTAATTTGAGTTATTTACAATTGAAATTTAATAATAATAATATTTAGATTTTGTGTATTAATTGAAAAAAAAAAAAAAATAATAATAATAATAATTAATTTATCAACAAAGATTTCTGTTCTATTGCGTTTGATATAGAATTTTTATTGTTTGTGCGGTACCTTAGCACTTTATTAATACTGAGGTGGAAAATTAATTCCCCTTTTAATACTTTAAGTCGTTTTATAAGTAAGCAGCGTTAATTATGATTTTTCTGTAACAACAGTATTTTGAGTGTGAAAATATTTGTGGTGAAAACAAACGTTTTTTTTTTTTAATTTTTGTTTTTATTTAAAAAAAAATTATTTAATTTAAGTAGAAACAATAAACATTGAAAAATATTATTTAATTGGTAAAATATTTATTATTAAGCAGCTGCATAAGTATACACTTAGAGATTATTATTATTATTATTATTTTTAATAATATTTATATAATTGCATGTTGTGTTCTTCTCACGATTTGTATGAGAAATAATTAAAAAAAAACTATTTTTTAACACATTACACAATATTAGTTAAAATAAAATTAATTATTATTTTCTAATTAAATTGTTAAGCTTTTCGTGTTTAATTGACAAATAATTTAATTTTGTTGTTTTTACATCTGTTATGTAATATTTTCTGATTAAAAAATAATTTAATGTTCAAAAATAATGTTTCAGTTTAAAATGAGCTTAATTTGTGTTTGTTTTGTAAAAAATTAATTAATTAAATTAACCTTTATACTGTGAAAATACATGAAAACCTTGCTGTGTGAATCTAATTTGGTAAATTCGTTTAAGGAATGATGAAATAGATACAAACTTAACAATCACTCTGAATAAGTAACGAAACGGTTAATAACAATTCATAATTCCAGTTTTTATTTTTCCTCTAGGAGCATAGGACCTACTACAAAAATGTCCATCGAATTCGGTTTAATACTGTTGTTTCCATTTCAGTCCATATTTGATCATCTAGCTCTTGAAAAGAAAATAATTTCTTGGATTTTCCAATTAAATTGTCTAAGAGAGTGTACAATAAATCTCTATTTCCTTCTTTTCATTTGTCGTTATTTTGTCTCTTCGTTAGTCAACGTTCATAGTACTTTGTTGCTAATTGTGTTTGACTAGAATATTGTGCATTTTATTCATAATTGATGTCTTATGTGATATTAGCCAAGTTAAACTGCCCTAAAAACACCTGCATATCCTATTAATAATAATAATATCAAACTTTATAATGATAGCTTAAAGTTTTTTACAGGCTATTTAAAAACTATGACAAAACACAATTTGAATTACAAATTAATATAATTAATGAAGACGAGACAAATAACTATTCATTTCCTTTACGTTTCCCCCATAATTATTTATTACCCATAATCTCTTATCTACTAAACTGCATTTTTGACAATACAATGCTGCTGTTGTTTTTATTCAATTAAATAGAATTGAATTTGCATATTACATACATATATGCTTAATAACCCTTTCATAACCAGCAGTTTTAATAGGAATTACTTAATTACCATTTAGTACATTGAACTTCTTTTCTAATTTTATTATTATTACTTTTTTTGTTTAATATTTTTAAATTTTATCTTTAATGTGTTTAATATGCTTAATTGGAGTGATTTTTATTATTAAATTCTATTTGAATAATGAAACGATAAAAAATGTAATAAAAAAAAAAAAAAAACTATACTTACATAAATAATTTAATGATAAATTGGTAATTTTTTGCTGATTTTTAATTATTTTTATTATCAAAGTAAATCATTGATTTGTTGATATAAAAAAAAAAATAATACAGCGAAATTAAGTCAGCAAAAGTGTTTTTCTTTGTATCGTAGGAACCTAAAAGTCTATGAAAATATAAAATTGGCTGTAACCATGGATACGAAACACCACGTTGTAAATAATCGTTATTTTCTTCTGTTTTAACTACTTAAACCGCAATATATGCATAAAATTCTTATTAAATTTATTAGATTACGTTTTATTTGTTTTTTAATTATTAAAAAAAAAAAAAAATTATAATAAAATTTTATATAATTAATACGAAACTTCAATACAGTCATCGTTTTTTTTTTTTTTGTTTTTAACATTTCACTTTCAAGTTCATATGTTTTTTAAACTTTTCTTTGTATTATTATGTTTTTATTTTTTTTATGTGTTGTTGATTTCATGTTTTATATTTTTATTATTTGTCTCATCGTTGTTTGTTAATTGATGATAATTGAGGAGTTCATATTCATTAAACTTCTTTTCTTTTTTTATTTAATTTTTTTTTTTGTTGTATTTTTCGTTAAAAATAAATTAAATTAATTTTTAGACAGACCTTGTCAATTGGTTTTGTGTTTTTTTTTTTTATTTTTATTTATTTTAAGTCAAGTGTTTTAAGTAGGACTAACGTTATATTGTATCCTGTGTAGATATACTGATTTTGTTATTAATGTTTAAAGAAAACGGCTACGTGAAGCTTTTCAATGTCTTTATAGAAATAAATTTATTTAAAGATAAGCGTGAATAATAATGCATCGGAATTACACTTCAAAAAAAATATCAAAAGAAAAAATCCACCATCCGTTGTTAATTCCTTTAATTTTATAAAAATTTGTAACACATCAAAGGAATACAAATTTTAATCAAACAAATAAATCGATTTTAATCATTTATTGCTTAATTGTTAATTTATTTATTGCTGAAAATTAAATAAAAAAAAAATTTTTTTTTTTATTCTTTAATTTCATGGAAATTAATAAAAATATGTTTGAAATTAAATTTAAACAAAAAAGTTACACAACTATATTAATTTTTTTGTTTTTTTTTTTTTTTTTTTTCATTTAATTCATTTAACCGCAAAATAAATTTAATTAAATTGATTATTTTTACTAAAAATGAGTTTTTTTTTTTGTCAATATTATAGTAGTTTAACCATTAGTTGGTTTTGTTTTAAGCTAATAACTTTTATGTGGATTTGAAAAGTGAAGAAGAAAAAATATAAAAACGATAAATTATGTGACTCATCACATACTGAATAGGATGACAGTAACGATAGATTAATAATTTTTATAAATGTGAAAATAAGTCAATGAGCTCTTATAATTTTAAATACTTTTGGTATGCAAGTTATAACATTTTATTGAGGAATAAATAAACAAGTAGAAGAAGAAAAAAAAAACACAAGTTTCCAGAAACTGTGGCTTGTCTAAAATCCATATAAAAACCAAGTCAAACAAATCGCGCTTCGAATAAGAATTCTGATTGGTCAAATATCAAATGTTTTGTCTAAAACCACAGACTGCAGTTTTTTTCTTTTTTTTCTTAACACTGAATACTTTGCTTTATTACTTAATTAACCATTTTTATTACTTTTAGTTTTTGATAAATTTTTATGTATATATATATTTTTTTTTTATTGATTTAACGGACTAGGTATTTTCTTATGTCTATAATAAATCTAGATAAACTTGTTATTTACAATAAAAAAATAATATGAAAAATGATTTTAATGTGTACAGGTATAAAAGAAATTATTGACAAGTTCATGCTAATTAGCAATTAAAGTGCATTGAAAAGTGCAATGGTCTCTGCAAGTTTATAGAAATGTTTTTCAATATAGTTTTTTTTAATAATAATAATAATAATAATAATACGCGTACACTTACATATGTGTTATTATAGTAAAATATCTGTATCTATTAAAATTAATTTATTAAGAATTTAATGATTGAAACAATAACAAAATACAAAATTAATAACTTGATTGGAATTAATTTTTTTTTTGTTATAATAAGTAATAATAATTTTAATTTAAAATAATATTTAGATGCATTAAAACACGTTTTCGTTAGTAAATTCTTTCTTAATAATAACTTTTGTTTTTTCTTTTAATTAATTAATTAATTAAAGAGATAAATTAATTTCTAATTTTGTGCGTCTAGATTGCTGTCATTATTCTATGCACGTTAAATTTTCTAGGTTTGTCAAGTATTTTTATTATCAATGGAATTTAGTTTTTTTTTTTTATTCGATTCACCAGTAAAATATTTTAATTAACATAAAATTAACATTTTGACTAAGTCACTTTCATTGTAATTTTTTTTTTTTTTTTATATATACATATATATAAATCAAAGTAATGTCACTAATTATTATGAAAAAAACAAAAAAAAATTATTTATTGTTAAATTAACGTTGAATAGGAAAGTAATTTCAATCTCAAAATAAACTCTTTAAAGCAATCAAACAGACATTGAACCTTTAATGTAATTTACGTTACTTCCGCAGTGTATGTTTCGCGTTTTCACATTTTGTTTTTGTTTTATAGTATTTAAGTCAACTGTTTTACAATTCATTGATTTCGTTTGTGACCTTCTTACATCTTACACCACCTGTGTTTACATGTTTGACATTTTGGTAATTGCTTCCAATTTAAGGCACGTTCCCGTTCACGGTCTTTAACTCTTTTTTTTGATTATTATTCTTTGACGTTTACTTTTTCTTCTTCTTCTTCATCTTGTAATTCGTTATTGTAACGGTTATGCTATTAAAAATTGTTTACCTTTTACAGTACAGTAGATTTTTATATTTAATAATTCGGTGAATTTTTTTTTTTTTTTTTGCTTCGCATAATTTTGCTAAATTTGTGTACCTAACTCCTACATAACATATTTTCTTATAACAAACTCGTTTCATTAACATTTATGACGTATTTGTTGTATTTTGGTTTTGTTTTCCTTTTCTTTTTGTTATTTATTTATTTATTTACTTATTTATTGGTTACTACTTACCTGTTTTATTAAAAGAAATATTTACTTTTTGGATGATATAAAACTTGAAAACACAAATACGTACATCTATTATTATTATTATTTTTACATTCATAAAAGAACCGTTAGTTTTAATATTTACATAAGTAAATAAAGAACTTAAAAGTAATGACATTTACTAAGAAAGGTATTTTTAAGCAGCGACAACGACATACATAAATAATATATGCGCATGCAAAGAAATAAAATAAAATAATAAAAAGAAAACAATTAATAGTTAAAAACAAGTTAAATGATTTATAAGTAATTTAAAAAAAAATAAATTAAAGAAAAGTTTTCTTTTTTTTATTTTAATTTTTGTTTACTGCTTTTAAGGAAGAAATGAAATTACAGAAAGGTAAACCTTCTTAAATGTCATTAACAAAATATACAGACGGTCAATAAAAAAAAAAAAAAAACTTTTCAAAATATTTTTACACAAGGTGATTAAAAAGTGTTTTTTTAATTTTGAAAATTTTATGAAATCTCAATAGAGTTCGTTTGTGGTGTAAACAATAATAAATTGTCTACGTCAAACGTATTTATGAAAAAGAACAGAAAATATTTCTAGATTAATTTATTCTTATCAGTCTTGGATGGTTAGCTGGAATGTGATTATTTTTCTGAGAATTTACATGGTGGACACTGCAGTTTACATAACCATAACCATAAGTTATTGTATAAACAGCTATTGCTTTTAATTAATTATTGCTCGTACTTTGTAAACAGTGCGCTACAATTCAAATCCTGGATAGAAGGTAAGAGTTTTAAACAGATACCCATATCCAAATCAAAGTATTATAAATGCACTCAGGAAAGACTAAATCCCTAATATTTAAACAGGAACAATTAAATTAAATAAAATTTCATTGAGTATTTTTATTTACTTTGGTGTACAGTTGTCAATAATAATTATGACAAACCACATAAACACAAAAAATTAATTACTTCATTTATTCTGCGGTTATTTATTAATTTAAAAACAATCAAATTTATTACTATTGTTGCTTAATTTGTAAATAAATTTGTTTTTAATTAATTTCCAATATATAGTGTTCTAGTTTCGATAACAATTAATGTTATTTTTATTGATTTTTATTCTAAATTATGTCATTTGCATGTACGTGTTGTTTGTTTGTTTGTTTTTTTTCCCCTCTGTGCTTTTATTAATAAATTAAATTTAATGGATTTTAGTTACTCATTAAAACACAAAAAATTACAACATCACGTGCGTCTTTGATAGAAGAAATAAAATTTGATCAATTAAATTTATTTAATTTTCTCTCTCTCTATATATATGTATATGTACATACGTGACACTTTTCAATCAATCTAATTTTCTAATAAAAAATTAATAAATTGAAATTATCAAATCTAATCATATAGTATTATTGATTTGTTTTGTTTAATTATTTATTTATTACAAAATACTACGTGACTACGTATCATCCTGTTTAATTATGTTAAATTCTTTAATTTTTTTTTTTTTTTTTTTGGTTGATTTACTTTTATTTGTATATGCGCGTGCGAGTATTTCATATTTTTATTCAAAATTAATTTCCATAATAATAAAGAAAATTAAATGAAATTTTCATTTTAATAAGAAAATAGAACGTCACTGACATTTCTTTTGGTATGACATCAACGAAAACTTGTCGTAATTTTTGTTTGAGTTGTTTAGCTGCTGCTTTTGTTTTTAACCGTTTTTTTTTTTTGTTTTTTTTTCTTAATGATGGCGGGACTTAACGATGACAACAAATTATTATTTTTTTTATTATTTATTGTTTTGTTTATCAACTGAATTTTTTTTTTTTTTTTTTTGTTAAATTTTATTAAATTTTTATTTTATTTATTTTAATTGCTTGTCGGTCGTGAATCGTGATGTTAACAATAATTAAACATGTATTAAAAATTATTTTATTTGTTTATAAATAATTATTTTATTGATTTTATAAAAGATAGTGGATGGGGGAGGCAGTATTTGATCTTCCGGAGAATTATTATCAAAATGTTTACTCTCTCGAGTGAAATGTAATTATTTTGATGAAACTTGACTTAACTTTGACGAACTTTGATTTGCATTATGTGCTAAGATATATTTATTTATTTAATTATGAGTTTTAAACATTGTGTTAAACTAGGCTTATAGAATTAAAGTTTTCTTACACGGAAAGAATTATTTTCTAAATACCCTGAAATTATGAATTGAGTCAAGAAATTTTTGTATGATTCTCGTTCAAGAGAAATATTTCTTAAATTAATAAATTGAAACTAAATACGAACAAAATAAATTTAAATCGAGAAATTATTTGTTTTTTGGATTTTCTTGTCTCAAGAAACGAAATGGATTAACTTAGAAAATAAAATTCGCTCTGTGTAGTACAGAAAATAACTCTGAGAAATTTATAATTCAATTAACTCATAATTTGCTAATACTTTTATCACTTAACGCTACTTTTGAACCATCATCAAAGTGCACTTAGTTGGTAATAACTTCAGTTCTATAATTAAAAATATCACAGTATATTCTTTCATAATTAACTAAATTTTTCTCACTTTTTTTTATCCATTAAACAATTAATATTAAATCAATTGGAATAACCGCACTCTGTATTTACGTAAAAGTAAAAAATATAAACAAAACAAAAATATTTCGTTTCTTATCGTGACATAATCGATATAAAAAAAAAAAACAAAAACAAACAATAATTTTTTTTATTGTTTTTCTTTTCATTTAATTTAATTTTACTCAAAAATTAGCATTCATTTTCAATTTTTTAAAATTTTTATTTTATTGAAATATGTTAATTAAGATAATGATAATGATAATAATAATAGGAAACATATATATATACCAGTGTACCAGTGAATACATGGTCAACAACTGTAGTAATCTATACAAAAAAAAAAAACAAAAAAACTTTAATAAATTTATCATATAACAAAAAAAGAGAGAAGAAAAACAAAAATTATTATCGCGTATATTTAAATGCGTTTAAAAATATTTCATAAGTGGAAATTAAAAAAAAAAAAAATAAATAATTATAAATTCAATAAAATAAAATTTATAAATAAATATTTATTTATATAAAAGCCTTAACGTACATACATATCTTGTTTTTTTTTTTTTTTTTATGTTCGTTGATTAAAAATTTTTATTTTTCTTCTACATTGGTTTTTCTATTATTATTATTATTATTATTATTATTATTATTATTATTATTATTTTTATCATTATCATTATTTATGTTTTCTTCTGTAAAATAAATATACACGAGAAAAAAACATTAACTATTTAATAACTGGTTATAAAAAGTCTCTCGTTTTTTTAATTTAATTTTGGATAACTAATAAAAACCTAAAGGTTGTATTTATAATTGTTTTGTTTTTAAAGTAACTAAGTCAATAATTATTAAATTTATATAAATGTTGGAGATAAATGTTGAATCGTGTTAAAACTAATCTATTACAATAGATGTAACGAAAGCTTAGTAACCTATTAATTAATTAACAAACAAACATAAAAATTTGTATTTTCTAGTAATTTCTTAATAATTCTACACGAAAAGAATTATTTTCTAAATTCACAAAAATTATGAATTGAATCAAGAAAATTTTGCATGATTCTTTGTTACAAGAGAAATATTTCTTATTTTATTAAAAACAATTCTTTAACTTAAGATATTAAAACTATTATTTCTGTTTTTTTCTCAAGAATCACATAGAAACCAAAATTCTCTCTGTTTAGTTTACAAAATCTTTAAAATGTCATTTCTTAAGTCATGTTATTAGTTTCTTAATTGCATTGTATCTACTTTGCTTCTATTACGAAAATTAGCTCAATATTTCTTAATGGTCTAAGTACAATAACGTAGACCAGTTCAAGAAACTGAAAAACTATTGAGCTAATTTTCGTAATGTAAACAAAGTAGTAAACAGCAAATACAGTAAATATTATTTTTAAATAAAATTTTAATTTATTTCAATAATTTAATGATCATTGAAACAATTTTTTTTATTCAAATAATCCAAAACCATTGTGTCTATGCCATAGCATAAATAAGTAAAATAAATTAAGTAAACGTCTAATACTGATAACAAAATGCTTGAAATGTGTTCTTACATCATCAGCAAAAGTTTTTCAGAAAACAAAACCAAATAAAAAATTCTAACTACCTCTAGCGTAATTTAACTGGAAAAACCTGACATTTATAAAATTAAGGAGAAAAAACGTCATAAAAAAATAAATAAGTTATGTCTGACGATTTTACTTCGCTTTTTAAAACTTCTTAAATCTAAGTTTAATATATTTTTATCGATTTAAAGTTATGTGAAAATAAATGTTGAATTTATTAGCTATCATGTTATGTCAGCAGTTTTGTTTACATAAATATTATTACTGTCTGCAATTTATTGAGATTTTAACAAAATATCTTCGTCTATACAGTATTTTTTCAATCATATATAAATTATTAATAAGCTAGGATAATGATAATAATGCCTTAGGTGAATGCTTTTACTCACAAAGATAAACAATTTAGTATATCGTGGCCAGTTGGCAAACAATAAAATTTTCTAACTAATTCTCCTCATTTTAGATTATTTCAAATTGCATTTAGTCAATTAATTAAATTCCAATATAAACTTTCAACACTATTTTACGTTTGTTTTGTGGTATATTTAGTTAAACAATTTTTTGCTAAGTAAATATTTCGCATCAGTGTGACCCCAAATTAATCGAAATAAAAACAAAAAACATTTTGGAAATTAAAGTTAATTAATCAACTTTTTTCTTGGTTGGTTATCAATTTAAATATTTTGTGTTTAAATAAAAATGAAAAATGAAAGAAAGAGAGTGGAGCGTGGAGTACAATCAATAAAAGCGTCATTTTTCTTAATCAAATAATTTATTGCAATTATTTTCTTTTCTTTATATACAATGAATTTATTTATTTAGGTCAAATGAATTTATAAATTTATGCTTTTAAAAACAAAACGAAAGAAAATTGTCATCACCACTTAATAATTATTTTTCTTATTTTTATTTAAATATATAAAAAAAAAACAAAACAAAAATGTATGCAAGACTGAGAGAAACGTTCCAACCGAGATCAACAGAAGAATAAAAAAAAAAGAAAAACACACACAGAAAAGAAGAATTTTTAATTAAAAATTTGTCATCATAATAATTAATTCACATGTAAATGCGTAAATGTATGCTAGATAGATATTAATATTTTAAGAGTGACGAAATGACTTAAGATGAATTTTTTATTACGTTTTCACAAAGCGACAAACAAGGAATGGAAAGCAATGAAACAAAAAATTGTTTTTCTTGTGGTTAGATGTTGATTTAAAATTCAAATTTGAATAAAAAGAAAGAAAAAAAAAAAAAAAAAAACTGAATATTGGTGTCTATCCGGAAATATAAATTAAATTTTTGGATTTTTTCGTTGTTGCATTTTTATACACGAATAAGATGATCTGGGACAAGTAATATTGAGACACCCAATGGTACAATTAAACGGATTTATTAATGTAAATTAGGAATAGGAATGAGCGTTACGTAATTAAGCAATAAATGTGTAACAAAAATGTCTATGATAATGCCAGAGCTAATTTTCTTATCGAACATTATGTTGCAATGTAATGCAGCCACGTTAAAGCCATATACATTATAATCATTGCTCGCAAAGTGTACAAACTCAGAAACTATCAATAGGTGAGATAGAATATTTCTCCAAAACATTTCTGAAGACACTAACTAATTTCATAAATGTGTTTAGTAAATCATTATTATTAACTTAATTTAGTTTCACATTATCATCAGATATTATATCTATCGTACAAATAAACTAAATTCGCGCGCTGTACATCACACTTATAAATTAATTGATTAAATTTTATTCAATTATGTTATTTCGCTGTTAATATTATAAATAAATTTTAAAAAAAAATTCTTATTTATTATTATTTTTCTTTTATAATTTATTAAGATAAATTCTTGTCATTCTGTCTGGCGTAGACATTTATTTATAATTTAATTTTTTTTTTTTTTTTTGTAGAATTTTCTATTTATTTGATAATATTTCAAGGTTTTTTTTTTTTTGAAATAATCAAAATTTATACATGAAAATAAAAATGTTTTTTTTTTATTTATTTATTCTCTCTTCTCTTATTTAATTATGTGCGGAAAATATTTATTTATGGTTTTGTAGATTATTTATTAATTTTATTATTATTTTTTTATAAATATTATCTTGTAAATTGGACTATGAAAGCATTTTACTTAGTTTTATCGATTAAAATATTTATAGGGCGCAAATTTTAGTATTAGTTTGAAAGATTTAATTGATATTTGTTTATAGAAAGCTTGGTATTGGTGTTGGTAGTTGTATAGCGCTAGTTAACTATCCGCTAGTAAAATATAATATCCATATTAAACTAAGGCTAAAAACCAAGTCTAGGTAACGAATTTTCTTTATTTTTAATATAACTTTGACTAGTTAATTGATTTTTATCATTCATTCTGTGCATTCTGCAACATTTATTTGACCCATATAAAACTCTATCTAGAATATAGCTAATCGCTTAATGCAATCAAACATTAGGTGTTGAAAGTTTAAGACCTTATCACGTCACTATAAATCATTGCATTTTTATTACGATTATTGATTTACGATTTTTATTTTCCCGATTTACCGATAAATATATTTATTTGCGGCATCAAGAAAAAATTTGTTAAAATTTGCGTAATTACTGGTTTATAATAATGGTTAACCGTTTTAAAATATTTTGCGTATCTTATTCACAAATTAATAATAAGATATAAAAAGAAAATTACACAGATGATGATTTTTATACAAAACAAAACAAAACAAAAAAAATGTGTAAATATGTAAATAAAATTTAAAGTTTAATATGCGTTAAATCATTTTATGCTATATGATTTCCATCCACTACGTATTTTTACCATTTATATTTATAATCATTTTTATTTATGTGTATATATCGTGTTTGTTTAGAATTAATTTTTGTTTTTTTATTAATTATCTTTTCGTTTGTGTTGTGTGGTTTATAACAAAAAAATAAAATCAACAAACGTTTTCATGGTTGAACACCTAACGTGTGAATTAATATTTTCTAGTCTGTGTCTAGCCTAATAAACTAATGTTGCCCATACGATTTATAAATAGTTTCTGGTCTAAATCATTTTGATTGTTAAACTTCTTTATTTTTTTTAATTTAATTTAATTGTGTACAGTAATTTTTCATTTTTTTTTTTATTAATTTGATACAATTTTTTATCGGCATTTCTCTATGTTGTTGTTATTCCTTTGCTTTATTAGATCATGGTAATTAACAATTAAGGGCATTTATTTTGAATCTTTTATTAATTCTAATAGCAGAAAGGTTAAAGAGACGGTGAATTATTGAAGAAATATTGCCTCGATGTTGGATCACCAGTGAATGCAAATTTTATTGTGTATCCTGTACAGGATGATTGTCATTTCGTTGGCTTAGAAGTTTCAGTTAGCTTACACATTTTTTTTGCAATAAGTTAACCATAACAGCTACATAACTGTTATCCTAGACAAACTACTTGGTTTTACTTCTTTAATTTTTCGTAAAATTCCAATTTTATTTTGATATTTATTACTTATCTGTCAGTTAAAGTGTCAGATAGATGTAATCTTATTTGATACTTTAAATTACCTGTAACTTTATCTGTCAGTTAAAACTCGGCAATACTTAAATTAAAATTAATTCTAAATATTATCTAAAAAGAAAAGAAAAAAAAAATTTAATCATTTATTACTAAATTATTATGCTAATAGTTGCATTTCTGCTTACGTGTAATGTTTAAATAAAAACAAGATTATTTCTTCTTATACTTATTAAAAAAAAAAAAAATCTTATCCTGGTGTCATTCGCCTTTAATATTAATTGCATTTTCTGTTACACAGAAGAATATACATTAAAATACACGCAAGGAAATAAAAAAAAATATATATATATAAATGTATATAATATAAAAATACCCACGGGCTTTACTATGTCAGTTCTTCTGTATTTTATAACTTAATTAATTTCTACAGAACTTTTCTTTTAATTAAAAAAAAAATTGTTGCTTTATTACCTTCTAATAAAAGGTTGTTTAATTTTTGTGTGTGTAAAAAATAAATTAAAGTAAATTTATTTAAGAAATTTATTGTTTTTAACAATTGTTGCCATTGTATTGTACAATTTAAAAGTAGCACAGTATTTGATTCTACACTGCCACGCACGATTATATTATTACTTACAATAACTAAATAATAATGTTATATATGCAATAATAAATTATTACAGTTTATTGTGATAATAATTAATTTATTTAATAAATGAAAAACACGCGATAATTGTATACAGAGCAAATCATATTTATCTTCAGTTATTTACATGACGCGTTTGTCAGTTATAATTAAATTTTAACTGATTTACATAATTTGTTTTTAAATATTATTACTTAGCACATGCGGTACCAACTAGGAATATATATAACCTAAGGTCATGGTAACTATTTATCTTTTTTTTTACTGGAAACATTATTTTAAATTCACTAAAATCAATTCAAAATAATCACAAAAAATCATGTAAATAAAAATCTCTATAATACAAGAAAAAAAAAACATAAAAACATTTGATTATTTTAGATAACTCAAATGAAGATGCTTAGCAACCGAAAAGAAATATTGGCTACTTAGTTACACAATTTAACAATTATTTCTATGTAGAAAGCGTTAATTTCTAATGAGAATTATTATTATTATTATTTTTAATTATTTCTATAATAAAAAAAAATCATTGAATCTTTTCGGTAGATATCACATGGTTAGTAAAAGAAATATTTAAAGCAAAAAAAAATAAGATGAAGAAGAAGAAGAAGAAAAAAAAAATCCAACAACGGGTTTTTCATGGTGATGCTGGTGGTTTTTTAATCTTGATTTTGCAACATTTTATTTATTTATTTATATACAAGTATAACGTTTACATACAAATGAAATGTAATGTAAAATGGTTTTGTTAAGCTTTTTTTTTTTTTTTTTGTTTGTTTGTAGTTAAAATTCAAGTCCAGTCAACCAGGCAGACGACTTGTATGTTAATGTTGCTTTTGTGTATTCTGTTTGTTGTCCTTTCGTTAAACACATGATCTCTAAAGTCCGGTTATTATTATTATTATTATTATTATTATTATTACAAAGTAAGTTTGCCAACAATATTCACTTATGCTAATCTGCAAAAAATAACACCACCAACAACAAACACTCTTTTTGTTACTTTGTTTTATATAAAAGCATACATTTATCATATTATCAATACAACGGATAATTTCTAAAGATAATCATTAATAATTTTAATTATATTTTATGTATTTATAATGTGAATGCAATAAAACAAAAATAAAAAATGAAAATTGACTTGTGTCAGCTGATTATTATTTTTTAATAAATTTTATTTAAATATTTATATATTGAAAGAAAAAAATAAAGAAAAGAAAAGAAGTTATTTGACCTATATATTCAGTTATTTGTTTATTTATTTATTTATTTAATTAAATTACTTTTATTTTAATTTAGCTAACATTTCACAGATGTGTGCGTGTGTGTGTGGGGGGCAAAAGCTAAAATTTTATTTAAATCATTTGTTTGGGCGTTTTTATCGTGATTTTTTTAATTTTAAACGAACGACCAGATATGAAACATAATTTTATGTAAACTTTCGGAATGTTTTTTGTTGTAAAATTATTTTTGAATGTAAAAAAAAAAAAAATTGTTTTTTTCAATGTCAATGTTTTTGCCTCTCTTGTATTTTCTTTTTTAATTGTACATTGTTTGATTTTTTTTATAGTTAATTGTTTATGTCAATCAAACAGTTATTGTTGATATTTATAAATACAATAATACTAACTGTAATCAATAATACTTTCTTTGAAAATTGTAATTAATTCTCGTTTGGACGTTTGAACGTTTTTTTTTAACAGCAAAACATTTTTGTTTGGATAAATAAATTTTCTCATTAAAATGCACTTTGGTAAACAATAAATCGCACATAATTTTGAATAAATTAATTCTCACTTATAAAATATTAAAATTTTGATTTAATAATAACTAATTAAAAAATAATTTCGTCTTAATCTGTTATGTAGTAAAAATTTAATAATTTCCACATCAAAATTTAATTACATAATTTTGTATTTTTCCGGTACGTTGTCATGGATTTTGTGGGTTAATCTTAAGCAATTTTAATTAACGGAAGTTAATTGATGTTTTGATTTTAAGAAATATTTTTTTTTTTAATAAATTAAGTCGTTTAAAAAATTCAAGCACTTAACGTAACATCGTAAAAATTAGGAATTTTAATATTATTGCGTAATGGCATGAACACAATAAACGTAAGAAACGTCAGTTTTAAGTTTTTTTTAAATGAAATTGGTAACAAATATGCATACGAATATTATATTTAGTTTTTTTTAAACAAATTTTAAAAACATTGTCCATGTATATGGAAGTAATTCCACGTATCATCTCTTAAGTGATTATTTCATCCATTTACCAACTATTGCATGACATTCATTGTGCAACGTTAAGCGGAATCTTACTATAATTTAAATTGTGTAATCTTTGATTAAACTTTAGGAAGGTAATTAATAAATTGTATAACCTTATCGATGAAAATCCACAAATATAAACACCAACCAACAAAAATATTTTTTTTTTTTGTCATAATCAAATTCACACAGCACCAGCAAATCAAGAAAAAAAAAAAAAAACATCGCATTCATCACAAACAGTCAAAGATCACACATAACTCACCATCAGCACAAAAAATTTATTATAAATAGAAACATGTTAATGTTTATGTAAAAAACTTTTATTTACAAAATGAATTGAAATTTTTTTCATTTTTTTTTCAATTTTATTTGTTTTATTCGTTTTTATACACTGTTGTAGATTATTGTGTAATATTTATAGCATTTATAAATGAATGCGAGCTAATAATAAAACAAATAACCTAACCACACATGAAAATAACATTTTTTTTTTTTTGTTTGTTGCTTTTAAGAATTTTGATTTTATTTTTTTTTTTGTAGAAAATATTATTTATTTCTTATATCAGATATAAATAATAATAAATTAATTAAATATCTTCGTCTTTTTTTAATGAAATCAATTTACTTGTTTTCAATTTCTTTTTCAATTGTTTTTTGTTGATTAAATATTTGTTAAGCCATTGACTTTAAGCGTTTGTCTTTACTTGATTTTACTTTCGTTTGTTTTGAATTGAAAAATGAAAATTAATTTTTCTCTATTTTATTATTTAATTAAAAATTATTTTCTAATGTTTTTATTATTATTTATTAAAAACATATTTATTAGTTTGTCTTTCATTAAATGGTTTTCTATGGGATTATAACAAAGTTTTCGTGCAAGTTGGGTTAACTAGGTTAACTATTTTTTGTTTTTTTTTTTTTTGGATTCTTGTTAATGACTACAGAAGATATAATTTAATTTCACTTTAAAATTTTAAAAATAATTTTTGTTGTTTAGTGAAATTCAGCTGAGTAAATATATATTTAATGGGTGAAATGGATATCAGAGAATTTAAGTTATGATTGTTTAATATTGTTCTCACTGCAATAAGTCGGACACCTAATAGGGAACTGCTTTTTGAAGGGTCCTGAACATAAAAAATGAGAGTTTAATATTAATAAAACCCTAAACTTATCAGTTTAGTGATCAATTTTTAATAATTAAATAAATAAATTATCTCATCATAGCTAATTCAATTAAATAATTCTGACTTAAAACATCGTAATTAAGCAAAATTATCTATAATTTTTTATTTTTTTTTATTTTCGCGTGCATCCAGACTAAAGTCTTGTCATCCTGATTTTATCTTTATCTTATACGAATTTAGATGTCTCGATTATTATATAATTAAATGTATCAACTTAAGTAAATTGGTCATGCGCATCTTCATTTTCTTTACTCACACGTGTCAAAATTAAAATAGAAAAAATAATTTCGTAATTATTTTGTTTGTTGTTTCGGAAAAACCTGTGCTAATAATAAAATTTTTCAAAATTCCTATAAAAAAAAAGAAAAAATCGTCAAAAGTATTAATTATTAAGTTAAATAATTAAGTAATTAAACCATAAATAATGTTTAATTTATAATAATATAAAGTTTACATTCTATACACCACATGACTTGTGTAAACATTTTTTCAGGTACCATTTATGTACTGAATGTCAGGGACTGAAATTTACTTTTTTTTTTTTTTTTTTTTTTATAAACACCTTGTATATTATAATTTTATTTTTAGCCTAACATTAAGTTAGCTTTTCTAAACTCTTTTTTTTTCTGTGGTTTCATTAGGAATTTTAAACTAGATATTACTAGACAAAAGGAACAAAAAAAATTTACGAAGTATTTTTAAATTATTTTCATTAATTTATTTATTGTTGTTGTTGATGTCACTTTATTGTTTATATATTAATTCCGCATGTTCACAATTTATTTTTCATTTAATCTCTATTCTTTGTGTTATTTTATTATACGACATTCATGCAAATTAACTGGTTTAATATGTATATCGGTGATGGCACAGTATTAACTTAAAATGGCTGCATTTTATCTGCGTTTTGTAAAAAGGAAACAACAGACTTAATTACATAAATTGTTTTTCTTAAGAATTTGGTTTAAGCAATTTTTATTAGTTTAACATTTAAAGTGTTTAATTTTTTATTATTGATTTATGTTTTTTTGTTGCCTATTTACATAGTTATAACGCTTAATTAAACATGTCATTGCCAGTGATGACATCTTGCACTATACAATGAATTACGTAGAATAAACCTTATTTGGATAAAGATTTTCATCCGGGTTTCTTGTATGTAATTTATAATTAATTTTGTTTGATGCTCTGATTGATAAATTATTATTATTATTATTGATAAGTAGAATAAATCGTGTGGTTTGCTTTAATTTCTAAATAAAGCTAATGGTTTTCTAGCGACTATAAATAGTAAATGAATTACTTATAAAGAAATAGAAAAAGGAAGAATTTAATGAGATAAAAATGAAAATAAAAATTTTAATATAATTATATAAAATTAGTGCTAATTTTATAATTATTCATATTTAGTTATAAAAATGATGTAAATCCCTAATAACAGCTTAAATAATATAAATAAATTGCATAAATGTATTAATTTCCTCTTGATGCATTAGTTTCAACAAATACAAGAGTAAAAAAAACCAAAACAATTAATGAACTTGACAGATTTGACTTAAGTACTATAAATGCATATAATATGTTTGCCTAGATTTATTTAGCTGATGTTTTGTAATTAGGCATAGAATGTAATTTAATTAACTTCTTCTTCTATAACGGTACATAAGTGCATAGAAAAAGTAAATAATTATTATTTATATTTACATACATAATGATAATTAAGAAAATACCAGCATATGCATACATGTAAATTGGCTGTTGTAATGTTAAACGTATAAACGAAATGTTAAAATAAAAATTACTTAACTGATGAAGAGGAACAACTGCGGCCAACAACAATAACAATACAAACTGTCTGTAAAAAAAAAAAAGGAAAATAAAAAAAAAAAAAAATAACAACAAATATAATAAAGAAAGAAAGAAAAACAAAATTAAAATAAAAACTTAAATCGAAGACGGCGGCGTCGGTGGTGGTTGCATATATATATATATATAAGCTGTCTACGCTTGCGCGCATTCTCTTGTGTCCGTTCTCGTCCGGCGTTTTTCTTAGAATTGGCAGCGGTACGATCGGGTTTATCTTTTATTCTCATTTTTTTTTTTTTTTATGTTTAATTTTGTTTTATTCAGCTTTCTTATATTTTTCTTTATTGTTTTTCATTATACAAAACGATGTGTGTGATACTAAGGATGATGATGTGGTTTAAAAAACAAGAAAAAAACTCAACTTAACATCACTTAATTTAGCTTTGTGTATGAATTAAGTTTATTATTTATTTATTATTGAAATAAGCATAGATTTGTTTATTCTGCTTTTCTGCTTTATGTTGTTTCTATATATTTTCATCATTTTTATGTATATTTAATATCACTCAATGGTTCAATGTGCATTAGGTACAGTAGATTCTCCTCAAAAGTATTTTCCATTTTAACAAATTTACTTTAATTAACCAATCAAACCATTTAATGTAATTTTTCAGTAATTTCTCAATACATAATTTTTATTTACACCCATTAAAACTATTTTTTTTTTTTTGTTAAATAATATTTTATTTTTAATAAATCAATAAAAAATTAAAATATTTTGATTTTTTGATTTTTTCAAATGAAAAAAAAGAAGAAAAATTAAGATATAATTTATTAGTTAATATAAAAGTTAAGTATAAGACACGCCTGACGCCTTATTTATATAAATTAGATCCAATAAAAATTAATTTAAATAAATTGACATAAAACCCACCTACTGTATATGTATATAATATACAAAAAAAATGTTTATAATTTTATTGTTGATTTTTTTTATTATTTATAATAATATTTATCAATAACTCCTATTCATTGTACATAATAAAATTAAAAAAAAACTATTATTCAATCAAAATCCTTGAATCAAATCATTTTATTTATTATTTTTCTGTACATTTACACATATTTATAGAAATGTTAAAATGTTAAAAGCACCATAATTGTTATTATTTATTAAATTCATTTAATAATTCAATGATATTAAAGTTAATTGAAATTTCTAAAGAAAAATTCAAAAGGTTTTTTCGTATGATCTATAAATTTAATTCACATAATACGTTAAACTGAATTAAAATGCAAGTGAAATTCTTGATTAATAAATCACTTGCAGTGATTTTTGCATTGAAAATACGATTTTTTATCGTAGTTAAAGTAAAAGTTTTGAATTTTTATAGCTGAAAATTGATGATTTTATCAGAATTTTTTTATTGTGTGATCAAATAATTTAATATTTTTTTTATAAAAAACTTAATTTCTATTGTAGTAGATTCATTGCATCAGGTTATTATTCATTTTATATTTCGTAGAATTGTGTAAATATAAATGTTGTGTCAGGAGCATGGCGATTGGTTAGACTACGGAGCTATAAAGATACCAAACTAAGTCAAAAAATTTAATATTAAGGAATATTAAAACAGAAATTATATTTGAAGCACTGATTACAAATCCCGGATTTTAATTTTTCTCTATCAACCAAAATACTAATATTTAAGCACCTTAAACATTTCTAGACTAATTCTTTGTTAGAATTACTTAACTTTTACTTTAACTGCTAGTTAGGCTTATTCGATAGTTAACTAAATATAGCAAAAAAAAATAGTTCAGCCTAGAAATTTCTATATGCCTTGCAAAGCATTTTTTATTCAGTCGTCCACATGCCTAAATAAAAATCTTTTTTACTTGGGTGCCATGAGTACAGAGTTAGGCTCTGATATTTTTTTTTGTGCAGCGACATTTTGTTAATGTTTACCTTGCTACCTCGCTCCTATGCACAATTTGATTCGTGAATAACATTTAAAGAGAACATCCGGATCTTTTTGAATATTTAAAAGTATAAGGGATTATTGTAATATCTACATTATCCATTGTTGCAATTTACGCTTTCCCATCACAAAATTGAACTCAGAGATTAATTTTTTTTTTTTTTTTGCATAGCACAGCAAATATTTATGTTTATTAATCCGTTATTTACCATTTTTTTTAGTTAAATATTTATATTATTATGATGTTTCTGTTTATGCTATTATATTTGTAAAACATACAAAGCTTAAACATAAAATACTTATTTTAAACTAACTTTAACTAATGTTATCAGTTTTATTGATTAATCAATATTTATTTTTCAGTAGCATTTTCTTGGAATTTATGTTAAACGTTTAATAGTTATATTAATGAAATGCTTAATGAACCGGCATTTTTCTGTAATTTTTATTTAATATTATAAGAAGCACGTGAAATTAACACCTGGATTAGATAAAATAAAATAAAGTATTTTATTTATTTATTTTTTTTTTTTGCAATTATATTTCTTGTTTAATTTAATTGTTAATCTATTTGATTACGTTGTTATGAAACAAGTTTTTTATTTTTCTTTTTTAAATAAAGCTAAAGGCACTTCCTCTTCTTCGATTCTTTATTAAGATTTATTTTAAGTGCATACGAATCCTATAAGCTTTAATAAAAATTATATTTATTGTGATTAGTTCAGCAACAAGTCTGTTTTAAGTGGAATATACAAAAATTTGACAAGTAAATGATCCAATAAAAGCTCCTATGTTATGGTTTTCAGCGGTCCCCTTATCTTATGGCTATCATAAGCTACGAAAATAACACGCACATATATATGCAACATGGACTAATCCTAAACTTATTATTTAAGACCCAATTTTTAATTGTAAATAAATTAAATTTGCTAAAACTGGGATCTGATGGCTTTAAATTTATGTTCTAAGAATTTCCTTCTATTGTAAAACTTTCAAATATTATTTTCAACTTGGACAAAAGCCCTGCAAGACCTGCTATAGAACTCTGATTCAAATTCAAGAAACAGCAATTGCTAGACCTAACATTTAGACATTCATTTTAAAATTCTAGAAAAAATTCAGGATAGTTGAAGTGGAATATAATCCGTGTTAATACCTATCATCACTACAGTTCATCTTTACCTATTAATTCTAATTACTAATTTTTCTAATTGAAGAGACGCCACTAGAGTTTCCGTATTTTTTTTTTTATATTCAAATTTCACGTTTTGTTTGGTTTTTTCTTCTCCACTATTTCCTCTAATTTGTTAATTCCGCAAATTAACCTTATTAGCGTTTCCTTATTACAAAAACGAACGATTTTTGCTTTTTTTTTTTTTTTTTAATACTCCATTGTTAATATTTTTTTTTTGTTTAATTTTCACTTAATTTTCTTTTACTTTTACTAATTATAAATAAAAAAAATACAAAATTTCGTAATAAATTAATTTTGTATTTGTAAATTAAAAATTTTTGTCCTAATTAAGTTTTGTTCAAAAGTCAGCATAAATTTATTGAAGAATTTAAATAAATTTGAAATAAGGTTAAAGCGGATAAATTTGGAGTTTCGTGTATTCTGTATTCTGTTTGTTTTATATTAAAGGTTGTTATTAAATGCAATTTTAATTAATCAAACAAATATTTCTAGTGTGATTCATTTTTAATTATAATTTTGAATTTCTTATCTATTACGTTGAGGTGATAAGAAATAAAACTTTCATCTAGTATATACTTCAAATATAAAAAAAAAAAACAATTTTTTTAAATTCCAATGAAGGTTATACATAAAATAAATTTTTAATAATTTATTATTGTTTTCGTTATGAAAATTTTCTATTGATTTTTAATCTAATTTAAAATATTAATTAAATAAACCTTGATAGCCAATGTTGTTTATTATTTATGTTACGGCATAAATTAATATGTATTTGATGGTGTACAGTATCTACAGTAATTTAACCTAAAACAAACATTATAAGATTGATTAAATTTTAATTACATCGTTTGTTAGAAAGTAATAACATCTCAAGAGTGAAATATTTCAGATATAATGTTGATACCTTTTTCTTGGAATTGTATCGTTAAATAATTTTTCTTTTTCTAATATTTAATATAAAATAGTAGTCTTTGTGTTTTTCATTCCATTATCGTTACCTTAGTAACCGATATGGGGACTACCATATTTTAGAACTTAAAACTTTAAATCTCCAATAAACAAGTTAAAACAATAAAAAAAAATATATTAATCAAACAACACGAATTAATTAAAAAAAAATCTGTGTGGAATATTTATTTGTTGAAAATTGAAATGAAAATGAAAAGAAAAAATTAAAATTAATTAGCATATTGGCACAGTGAAGACATAAAAACAGAAAAGTAAAATGTTTAATCTAAATTAAATGACTTAAAATGAAAGTTAAATTAAAAAAATAAAAAAACAAACAAACGCATTATGCATGCTGCTACATAGTTTTGTGTATTGTGAGTGAATTAAACAATAAATAATAAATATGAATTATTAATTAATTTGAGGCTAGGCTATAGATTTTCCTTTCGTTTTTTATTTTTTGTTTTGTTTTGCGTTGATTTGCTTTGTTTTTTTTTTTTTTTTCAACATATTATTGGAGTTTATTCAAATTTGTTTAAACATTTTTTACATGTTTCTATAATATGATAATAATATTAATTGATTGATAATCACTTTCTGATAATTTTCTATTTTTTTTTTATTATTATTATTGATTATAACTGTGACTAGCATAATGAATCAATTGAATTCATTTCATTGACTTTGTATTGCTTTGAATTAGTTTTTGGTTATAGGTTTATCTAATTGCATTTGATTAATTTTGATTATTTAATTTTCATGGAAATTTGTAATTTTAAATTATTATTTTTTTTTTTTTTTTGTTATTATTAGAAGAAAAACTTTCTTTTTATTATTAATAATAATAATAATAATAATAATAATAATAATAATAATAATAATAATAATAAAAAAATTAATCAAAAATGATGGAATTTTTTTTCTAGGTTTCCAATTTATTTGCATTTAGTTAATTATCAGAATGAAACTCTTTTACGTTTTTCAAATGATAATAATATTTTTTTTTAAGATTTTGTTTTTAATTATTTAAGTTAATTACATTGTGTCGCTGTTGATCGGTTTAAAAAAGAAACTGTTTTGTAACTAATTACTTTTGTAGATAAGAGGTAAGATTGTTTCAAGATATTAACCAGTTCGAAAAAGCAATATGATTTAAAAATTAATAAAAGTTAAAACTAGGGCTAACAAATATTACTTTAGAGGCAGATTTACTCTTTTACGGTATTTTCTTTATTTCAATCATCAAAAAAAATTTTCTTCTATCTTATTTGACACCGTAAAACGCCACAAATCTTTGAAATTTAATACAAAAGATCTTTTTCACAAAGTTTACCCTTTATAACCCACAGAGACATGCAAAATTACCTATTATAAAATTCGGCAAATACATTTTCTTCACTCAATTATTAATTATTTATCACAAAAGTAGATTTAAATTAAAAAAATAATAAAAATCATTTCCATAAAAAACAAAAAAATAAAAAATTCTCCCATACCTAATTTTATTTAATTTATGTGTGATACGTTTTTGTCTTTTTTGTTTTTTTTTTTTTAAGTCATCTTTTAAAATATAATAACGACAAACCGATTAATTAATAAAATTTACGAAATTATAATTGTTTTATTTATATTTAAAAAAAAAATTTATTTAATCCTGATCTAATCGTTATCGTAAATAAATGTTTATAAAACTACAAGATGAATATTTAAGATAAATTTATGATTTGTTTGACTGTAAAGCTATTATAATTTTTTTTTTTTTTTTATGAAGATTAAACGATATTAAATTGTATAGTGAGATTAAAATAACAAAAATTTTCTGCTTCTTTAATTATTAAAGCAGAATAAAGAGCGGTGTGCTCGTGGGAAGTAATTAATACGTTTTTTTTTTTTTGCTTGTATTTTGAAATAAATAATTTTGACGTTGTTGACATTGGCTCAATTGTTATATTTTAAATAAAATTATCACGCAATATTTACGACAGTGTTTAATGCATTTATATTGATATCACTTGTTATCGTTATCTTGAATTAAACCATATGCTAAAAATAATTTTAATAAAAGCAATTACTCTGTTGTAGAGAAATTTAATCGAACCAGTGAATTATACATTAACTTGGTTTTGTAAATATTAATCAATGGCCAATTTATTGCATGTTTTTTCGATCTTTGTTTATATTACGAACTGTGGCTTTTTGTTTTTTTTTTTTTTTTGTTTTTTTATATACTTTGTGTACTAAAAGCACGTTACTGAACCATGTTTAACATTAAACTCCTTGTTAATCGCCACTAATCTTATCAGTTTAATTTAATTCATATGTTTACAAACTAAATCAGTAAAAACTTTAATATTTGACAATTTTTCTGGGGGTTGTTACAAAGAGTTCATTAAGGAATAATTCTTTTAAACAGTGTCGTGAAGACACAGACCCTGGTCTAAAGAGGTCATAGGATAATATGTATCGACTACGAATTACTGCGAATTATCTAAATAATTTATTAATTCCTATCGCAATAGAATAAAACGTTCTCTACTGTCTGCCGTTTTCCTTCCTAAAATTAATAACCAACAAATTTATATTCTAATAAAAAGTAACAAAATTACAATAATTAATTACTTATCTATGTAACATATTGCTTAACATTATTTCCGTTTTATTTATTATTTCTTATTTTATTTTTTTTTAATTTTGGTTAATTAATTTTAATTTTTCTGTGCAAGTAATTTTCGTTTTTTTTTTTCTTTCTTTATATACATAAAAAGCGCAATAAAAATTCTAACAAAGAGAAATAAATAATTAAAATTTAAAATGCAAAAATTATGAAATATTAATGTTTTCTGTTTGCCTACTTTATTTTTTTATTTATTTTTTTTTTCTTTAGAAAATGTAATTACGTTAAATTAAAACTATAACGAATTATTAGTGTAATGTAATTTTAATTATCTAAAAGTAATTTCGAAGCATAAAAGAGAGAGAAAAGTGTGTAACAACAAAGTAAAAACATTTTTACAATTATGAATCATTTAAGTGATGAATCAGAGATGAATGCTGATTGATATAAGAAGAAAACGTAACGTAACGTAACGTAACTTTAAAAGTAAATTTGTTCTTTCTTTCATTTATTTTGTGTTTAAAACCGGAACAGAACCGGAACAAAATTTTAAAAAATAATTCGTAACAAATAGGTTTCTCTGTGGTGATTCGTAACCCTTTTTTTTTATAAATTTATTAATTAAGCAATCATTTTTATTAAAAACAATTTAATAGCAAAATACAATTTATAGAGTCACATATGCATATAACGGTTATTTTTATTTTTATTTTTGTAATTAATGCCAATGAGAATGTTATTTTACGCCTGCATTTGCATTGAGTCACTCGTTTTTCACATTGCTCCATAAATATGTTAAATTGTATGTTGAACGACATTTAATCAACAACAAAAATGTTTAATTATTATAATTAGTTTTGTACTTTCTTTATTAAAACAGACAATTTTATTATATAAAATCAATCTATTAAATTATATTCAATGCATTCTCATCTTTTACTTATTTATTACAATAATTTATTTTATGTTAATGGGAAATAGAAACAAGTTTAACAATTGTCAAATTATTGTTAATATTCTGAAATACTAATTAAAGTAAAGTAAAGTAAATAAAAATAGTAATCTCTCTTACCTTCATTTTACATCACTTCATTTTTTAAGGTCAATTGATTTGTTGGTTCTTTTCTTTTTACTTAAATCAGGTCATTATTATGTATATCAATTAATTATTTAATCTAAAAGAGAGAGAGAGAGAGAGAGAGAGAGAGAAAAAAAATAAATTAAGTTAAATAATATGACAAAAATAGTTGTGTTTATGAAACTTCTTAAAACACTTATTTACATACATCTATAATAAACGACAAGGTGAATTAATATTGTGTGTAATGGCTTAAAGACAATTGACTTAAGGATGACTTAAAAATATCACGTACAAAATCTTAAATAGAATTAAATTATCAAGCAAAAAAAAAATAAAAAAAACGTTTCTACATTAATTTAAAATTAAATTTTTAAAGCGAAATTTTTTTTTTTTTTAATTCTTGTTACGTTCATTCTGCTTGAACCATAAATCTTACGTAAATTAGATAAACTAAAATCCACGTTATACAAAGAAAAAAAATAATAATAAAACAAATAATAAAATTAATTAATAAATAGAAGTTATAATTATGTGTGATTAAATCATAAAATGTACATTTCTTATCTCGAAAAAGCATTAAAATAAAATCAAAAAAGAAAATTATTTATCAAAAATTAAAAATGTTTTTTTCCGAATCAGAAAGTTAGTTTAAAAATTAAAAATTAAAAAAAAAAAAAATAAAAATAATAAAATAAAATTGCTTTTTCTAGAAATTGAAGAAATATTTTTAAAAATCAATTTTAATTTATTATTTTTCTTCTTCTTTTTCTCCGTCCTCTTTTCATTCTTCTTCTCCTTCTTCTTTATTTTTATAATTTTTTTTTATTTTTTATAAATTTTCATCATTCAAATAAACTCATATCCAACGCCAAATTGAAAACCACTCTTTGTATTATCGGTTTTTTGAAATTTAAATGGTACTGTATAGTTTGCCTCTACACGAGCCTTGTCACTGACACGTAAAGAAATACCACAGCCGTAAGCACTTCGCATATTTTCTGTTTTTAACAATAAGCAAAAAAAGAAAAAAAATTATTTTTTATGGCATTAGGCAGAGAAAAAGAGGTGATTTACCAAAACTAAACATATTTGAATTTCCACAATTATAAAAACAATGTAAACGTAATAATTTACTTAAATCACCAAAATAATTTTCAAATGGTAATCTACCCCATAAATGTGCTCCGACAGACCAAAATTTCTAGAAATTAAACGAAAAGAGAAGATTTTCTTTTTTTTTAAGAAAAATTAATAATAAATAAATAAAAACTTTTATTACATTAGCTCCAATAAAGCATCCGCTAACATTATTACAAGCACCAGCCATTTTAAAACCACGTAACGATAATGGCCCACCCAAAAAGAATAAATTTGTAATTGGAATTTTATTATCATCACCAGACGAAATAATTCCAATACGACCACAAAGCTGGGCCGTTAATCCATTAAATATATTAAAATTTAATTCACTATGTGTATTATTTGATAAATAGCAGGTATCACCGCCTAAACCTTAAATAAGGAGTTAATTAAATTATAATTAGTAAAGATAATTACAATAAATTATGCAATTATTTACCTGAAATTTCATTTGTTGAACGAACTAATAAACCTTTTGTTGGAAATACATTATCATTACGTAAATCCATTGTGCATATATATCTGAATATTGATGATAAATGTGTACCACATTTTTCACGTACAAAAAATGGTGCATTTTTGTCCAACATTTTCACATCACGTTCAACGAATTCATATTGTAAATTATTTAAAATATTAAATCTATTGATAAGAAATGAGAAATCAAGCAAAAGACCATTTTCAAATGTTACAAATTTAGATAAATTATATTTTGTAGAGCCTCGCGATATATTGCATGTTAGTATTGGTTTATATTTTCCATATGCTGTATGATAGAATGGTTTCATAAATTTTGCATTAAAATTAAGTGCTTTAAAATTGTTATAACTTCCATCAACACTAAAACGTTCGCCATAACCAAATGTATTTGGCATTGCAACTTCCACTTTCATAGAGCCTTCATTTTGTCCTATTTCTGTACCGACGCTACCAACTATTTTCGATATTTCCTCATTATCAAATGATACCTAACAATTAAATTTCGTTTTTTTTTTTTTATTATTATTTTAAAATTGTTATACGAAATTAATTAACGTGTTAAATACTTGATAACCATCTTTAGTTGCATCTTTTGCTGTATTTATTTCTACATTTACTGTCACATCTTTAAAAACACCTAATTCAAGTAAATTCTCTTTAGCACTGAAAATAATAATAAAAACCGATAAAATAAAATAAAATAATTAATTAATTAATTTTGTATACATATTTGTTTCGTTTATTAATTCATCAAATGATTTGGCATTAAAAACATTTTGTATAGCATTTTCAATATAACTACTTTTTGTACGTTGTAAACCATTTATATTTATCTTATCCACATGAACCTTAAACAAAAAAAAAGAAGAAGAATTATTAATTAACACATTTAAAAACGTTTAACGTCAAACTTAACTTACTCCAATTTTACGTAAAGCTTCCAATTCTTTTCGTCTTTTTTTCTTTTCCTCTTCATGTGACTAAATAAAATAAATTTTTAATTAATTACCAATAAATTTCACTACAGCGAAAAACACATTTTTCTTATTTATAAAAATACCTTTGTCGGTTTATAAATCATTATTTATTTATTATTTTATAAAAGATTTGTTATTATTATGAATTTATTCAACCTACTAAAGATTTATTGTCTATTTTTTATTTGTTTATTTTTATTTAATTTTTTATTTTTTTTTTTTAATTTTGTTTTAATTTTTTTTATTTTTTTTGCAAAATTAATCGATAATCGAAAATATTTACATTTTCTTAAACAAAAAATTATAACATTTGATGTAGAAAAATAATTTGTTTTCTTTCACTGACGTTTCAAAGAATTATTGAAAATAAAAAAAAATAAAAAAAAATAATAATAATAATTAAAAACTAAGGTGACTTTGGTTTACTTTGTTTTCATTTTTAAATTTTAATTTATTTAATTTATGCTTTGCAAAGTTTTTATTGGATATTTGACAAATTATAAAAAATAAATAAATAAAATAAAATGAAAAGTAAATAATTAATAATAAATTTTTAATTAGAAAAATGCTTTTTTTTTTTTTCTATTTTGTTTGTTATAAATATTATTAATTAATAATATAAAATATTATGCTTTCATTAAATAAAATAAATAATATTATCGTTTTGTGGTTATACAAAAATGTTAAACATTTTTTAATGCGATTTAGTTTTAACTAAATAAAAAATGCTTTAATTGCAATTAATTAATTAATTCATTTTAAGTATTTAGTAAGTTTAAAAATGAATTAAGTAAAATCTGATAATCCAACACTAGGTGTTGTCAGACTTAAACGTTTAAATTTAACAACGTAAATGATAAGCTTAGCATATTTGTGTTTAATATTATCCAAAGCATAACTAACGTAAGGATTAACTTAAGTAAATTGACATTTCTTAAGTTATCCTTTACGTTAATTGTGCTTGAAAACTATTTTATGTAAACATTGAATTTATATTTATATAATAATCATGATTATTATAAAATAAAACCGCAAAACCGAAATTCCATTTTGATTGGAAAGTTTTTTCTGTATATACATATATATTTTTATTATGTAACAATTTTCCACTACTGATACTAATGTAGATATACAAATATATTATAAATTACAGATAAATTATTTAATTATTTAATAAAACCTTGATCAATGTTTATAATACATGTGTGAAAATTTATATTGCCATCGTCATTGAATTGAATTTCCTGTTTTTCCGTAGATAATTTTTATTCAAATTATTTTCCACTAATTATAAACATTTATTTGTTTATTTATTTTAATTTTCTTTTGTATTTAAAAAAAAAAAAAAATCTGTTTCATGTTCTTTGGATATTTAGAATTTTCTATTTTCTATTTTTTTCTATTTTGTTGTTCGTTTTTCCTATATATATATTTTTTATTTTTTTTTAAATAAACTTAAAAACATATTTAATTTTCTTTTATAATTAGACATGATGGAATAATATTTTAGATTTTCGTTATATCATATAATATGGATAATTATATACATTTGTATATAATTTTTATTTGTTGTTGATTAAATAATAAATTAAATTTCTATGTCAATCAGTTTTTTTTTTTTTTTTTTTTTTCCAAATTTATCAATTTTTCATTTGAAAAAAATAAAAATATATGGAGCATCCCGTATTATTATTATTTTTAACCAATAATTAATTTTTTAATTTAAAAACTAATAAACTAAATAAATTTTTATTTAAAGCAATTTATTTATCGAATATTTAATTAAATATTAGCTATAATCCATGTTAAGGTAATATAACAAAATGTTTTAGTTACTCAACTTGAAACCGCTTTATTGGTTTTTAAGTGTGATAATACTAGATAATTATTAGGTAATCAATAAATTTGATAGATCTTTAATAAATAGGAAATACAGATATCATATTTCATGTTATGAAGTTGATAAAAGTCTGATTAAAACCGCTTATTTTTCTCAGTAACAAAGAGTAACAAGTATTTTTTTCAGTAACAAACACATAAACTACATCAAAACATCGCCAATTGATTCCTGAATGCAATTCGTTATGTTTGTTGAGTTTGTCTAAAAAAGTCGGAAACTTAGGAAATAAGATCGAACTATTAATACAGAATGGAATAGATTTCAGTAGTTAAATAACCTAAATCCGACATAATTCATGTCAGGCATTTTATGTTAATCTTCAAAAATGTATAATTCAATCGTGTTTCCAGCCAAAAACCCTAATGGATACTGATTCTTCTTACAAATACAGCAAATTATTTATAGTGGATAAGCTTACTGTTTATAGCACCGAATAACACATCTTGCTTTAATTATAATACAATTAGCTTGACCTACCGTTTAAAGTAACATCTGTAAAACTTCCAGCCACAAATGTGATCTAATCCTAACCGGTGGGACAAATTACTAAATAATTCTTAAAAATTTATTAGAAAAGTACGACACATTTCTGCAATGTTTAAAAATACAAAAAAAAAAAAAAATTAATCTTTTGTCCGGATACAAATTAACATAAACAATCGATAAAATCACCGAATATTTAATCATTTTAATCAAAAATAAATTATTAATTTTTTTTTTTTTTTAAACAATTTTTAAACGATTTATTTTGATTTTCCTTTCGTTTTTCATTTTTAAATGTTTTATTATTAATTAAAAATAAATAATTAAATAATTTTTATTTAAAAACAATTAATATACAACGAATAATAAATGTGTTAATGTAATAATAAAAAAAAATTGTTATTAGTTTTTTACCTTTAACAAATTTAATCTAAACATTTGCATAACAAAAAGAAAATAAATTTAATTTTTTTTTTTTTGAAATAATGAATGAATATGAATATTTCATAATTTTTTTAAAAGTTTTTATTTAAATAAATATTTACGTTAATTTATAACAAAACGCGTCAGCAAAGTGTTTTATAAATATTTTACCTTTTTTTTTGTTGTTGTTTTGTTTTGTTTTATAGTAAACAAGTAGTTTGATGACTTGATACCGACTAAAATTCTAAAATTTTTATGATATTTTGCATTCTAGGCTAATTATGCAAATTATTATTAATTATTTGTTATTTCTCTAATTCTCCAAAAAAAAAAAAAAAAATCTATTTAATTGTTTCTTGTTTTAAAAAATAATTAAATTTTAACCAAGTATAATCATGTTTTATAAATAAATGTGTGCACAGAATTCACTTCATTCGATCTTTTTCTTTTTTTTTTGCAAACATATTTTTGCCGCTGCTATTTTTATTTCTTTTACAAATTGTTGCGTTCGTATTTTTCGCAATTCTAATAATAATGCTGAATGTGTATTTATAAACATTAAAAAAAAAAAAAAAAAAAAAAGCAGCATATGGTTGGTTAGTTATTAGAATTATTTTTTTATTAATTATTTGTTGCTAAAGTAATATTCATTGTTTACATTTTATTCAATTTTATTATTATTTTACCTCTTCTTGTTCTTTTTTTTTTTTTTTTTGACTTTAATTTTGAATATCGATGAAATGAGTTATTTATTTATTTATTTATTTGTATAATTTCAACCTGTTAATTAGTTTGAATCAGGGTTGTGAACCGTTAAAATTTTAAATTATACTTTGTATTTACTGTAAAATGTAATTTGTGGAATACAGTTTTGTGTTAAGCATATCGAATAATATTAATAATTGAATAATATGAATAGAATATTATTTATAATGTGTTAGATAATCAATGTTGTACTCAATTTATGTAACTAAATATGATTGGTTCGGAAAATCAGAAGTGTTTTTGTTCTAAAACCATAAAAATCCTTACCGAAATTTCTTCAAATTACTCCAAAAAAAAAAAAAAAAACAGTTTTCGTCATTATTTTGAACATCTTAGTGGGTGATTTCTGAACAGTTTATTAATTAAAAAAAAAAACAAATCTTTTGGGAAACGATTCAACAAATCCGATACGATCCAGTTGGATCACACTTCTAATGTAATTTACTGATTATTGAAAGTAAATGGGATTAATTGTAGCACAAAACACATTTTATATCTACTGTTGATTTATTAATAATTTATTTTAAGCTTATTTCGAATGTCTTAATAGCTTAGACTTAAAGGCTTTGACGTTTTTAACTGCGAAATAATGATTATTGTGATAAGACTGGATTATTCTTGGGAAGAACTTATGTAACGGTCTCTTTCATAATTTTTAATTTATTTTAAGTGAATAAGCTAACTAATTAAATTCACCAAAAACCACTTTCTACGGATAAAGAATAAAAGTTCTCTTCATGACATTTATAGCGATTGGTTACATTTTAAATTTTGGCTAGATTATGATTGTAGTTCTTGATTCGGATAAAATAAGTCGGATATTGGTTTTCTAGATTTATTGGCTAAGATATCAGATTTTCAGACGTTCATCTTCGTTCTTAAATTGTTTAATTTCTAGTTTAGAATGCAGATTAAGATCCTAGTTTACGCATAAATCAATGTTTGGGCTACAATAGTTTATGTTAAAATTGATTTTTCAATTTTCGGTTTTGGAATTGTCATTACTTTACTTGGAATTCAGCTAAATTCACCAAAATCAATACACTAAAAATTCAAAGCATAAATTATTATGTTATTGTTTGTAAATTTTGGGTCTCGTTTTGGGATTTCTACACTGGAATTAATTTTTTTTTTTTGTTCAATTTTAAATTGTTTTCTTCTCAATATTATTTACAAAAAAAAAAAAAAAAAAACAATAAGAGCTTTTTATGCCACTTAAGTATATTTACATAAGAATTAAACACAAATACAAATTAATTACAATAATAATAATTTTTATTATTTCATTATTATGTTAATTAAAAAAGATCCATAATTATCTTATAAAAATTTCATCCTTCTCTGTGATAAGTAAATTAATACAACCTTAGCGTCTTTAATTCCCTAATAATAATAATAATAATAATAATAACTTTCAGCAATAATGTAATTTCGTTATAAAATAAACGTGATGTTTATTTTAAGTAAATAACAGTCGCGGTTTATTATAATAATAATTATTATTATTTAATCTGTTTACTTAACTTAATACATTCTATGTGACTATCTAAATCGTATGCAAATCTATTTAATAATTCTTATTATTCATTCAAAGAAGAAAAAAAATAGAATAATAAAATTTTTCGTTATTTTATCAATTTTCCTAATGTCTATCCCGGCTTTATGTTTCCTTTCCTTTATGCAATAATTATGCAAAAAAAAAAAAAGAATTTTATTTACGAACAAATTGTAAGAAAAAAAAAATCAAAAAAACTTTTCACTTTCTTTATTTGGCATACCGCCAAATAATTATTTAGTTTACAAAAACGAAAAACTATTTTCGATGCTGAATTAAAATAACAAAAAAAAAAAAGAAAAAGGAAAAAAACTCATAAATAGAAAATAGAAAAAATAAATTTTTATTTTTAATTTTATTAATTATAAACTTGATGTCATCAACAGCTTATGAAAATTGGAAAATAAAAATTCCATTTCGATTTTATTTCAAGTTATTTATTCTTATGATAAACTATCTACTCGCCGTGATTAATTAATTATTTTTAAAATCAATTTGCTTCAAAAAATATGAGAAATAATTGCTTAAAGAAAATATTTTTTTAAAAGAAATTTAAACAAAAATTATGTCACTGATTTACAAAAAAAAAAAAAAAAAACGTCTTTGATGAGAATAATATTTAGTCTTTTTATTTAATAGATGGCGCTAATATTAATAAAAGATTAATAATTTATTTTTATTTTTATTTCATTTACAGTTGACTGAAGAAGTAACAAGGAAAAAAACGGAATACCAAAAACATTTGGAATATTATAAATTGCTTCGGTCTAGATTTGAGGAGCATTACATAAAATGTAATTATAACACGGATTATTTTTTATATTCATTTTTAATTATGTTATTAATTTGTTTATTTTATTGTAGCCGGCCGTGGTGGTCGTAAATTAGATGATGTACGAGATAAATATCAAAAAGCTTGTCGTAAATTACATTTAGCACATAACGAATATGTTTTATTAATAAGTGAGGCAATTGAAGTTGAAAAAGATTTCCGAACAATATTATTACCGGGATTATTAGAACATCAGCAATCGATACAGGAAAATTTTATATCCACATGGTACGTACATTCTTTTATTCTCAAGTACAAATCTCTTTTCCATTATTCATTCCATTATTATCATTTTTTTCAACAGGAAAAATATATTACAGGAAGTAGCACAGCATTGTGATTTAACATCAGATAAATTCAAGGAAATACAAAAACGTGTCGAGACAAATATACAAAATGTAAATCCAGCTGAAGAGTATCGGGAATTTACAGAAAAGCATAAGTAAATTTAATTAAAATTTATTAAAGCAAAAAAAATATTTATTTTTAATTTGTTGTTATATAAATCTCTAGAACATCACCAGCGACACCAACAATTTTTCAATTTGATGAAACACTTATCGAAGACACACTTGGTAAACTGCAAGCAAATACATTAGCGGTTGATAATTTAACAGTTTATTGGTTAAGAACACGGCTAAACGAATTAGAAAGTTCAGTTAAAGAATGTCAAGATAAACAAAATAAATTAATAAATGTGGAAAATGGTAATGGGATTGGATCAATATCAACACCAAGCACTCCAACATTAAATGGTAGCAATGGTGTCAATGGAAAAGAATCAATTAAGTAAGTTTCTATTTAAACTCTAGTTGATTTTCTTTCATTTATCTGGGTGTTTTTCTTTAAGGGGTTCAAAAGATTTAAATGCACTACGTTGCCAAGAGAGACAAATGCTGAAATTAGCTGATATGATAAAGACTGCATTAAATGATGTTGGATGCGAAGAATTACCGTCTGGCTGTGATGATATATCTGTAGATCAGAGTTTTATTGAAAATAATGTTAGTTCGGATCAACCGGTATGTAATTTTCCCATAAAGGTTTTCTTATTTTTAAAATATAGTTTTGTTGGGTTTTTATTTATATCTAAATATGTTTTGTTAATAATTTAAATTTTACTTAAAAATGTGTGCGTGTTTGTGTGTGTGTACAAGAAAACAAATGCTTTTATATTTTAATACAACTTTATACATATATAAAATTAATTAATTAATTAATTTAATAATAAGGTGATGGCTGTAATTATAGCAAAAAAACATTTTTTTTTTCTTTTCTCTTTTCTCTTTTCTGTTTTTTTTTTTTTTTATTTATTTATTTATTTATTTTTGCATTATTTGGATAACAAAATAAAACAAAAAAAAAAAAAATATTTAGGATACAAATTCATCATATTTACTGCAAAAGGGTGTCGGTATGTTATCAATATTAAAGGCACCATTTAAAAGAAAAACCCAATTTAAAATAAAGAAAACGTCATCAACACCAATAACACCAGAACGTACACCACGTAGTTTTCGTAGTTCATCAACAACACGTTCCGAAAGTCTTGGATCATCGTTGGTAAATAGTTTAAATAATTTAATTATAAATAATTCTGATATAAATAATGATGATGATGATGATAATAATGTTGATGTTGATGTTGATGATGATGTTTTAAATGCCGCTGCTGCTCAACCAATTACCACAATTATTATAAAAAATAATCAACCTGTTAATGATAATAATCCTAATAACAATATAATAACTACTTGTACTGCTAACGCTATAATCACAACTTCCAATGCTACGGATTTAAATATTGCTCATAATAATAATAATAAAGATGATCCAACTAATATTTATGTTGATATTGATAATAATAATACTAATAATTATATAAATCTGTGTGATAATACTAAAAATAATATAAAATTGTCAAGTACGGTAAATGAAAATGAATTTGCTTTATTAAATAATGATAACGATAATGATGAAGAAGAAGATAACGACAATGACGACGATGATGATGATGATAATGAATATGACATAAATAATGGTGATGCTGGTTCAAAAAATAATTTCCTACAAATTAATTCATCAAATGAAGAATTAAAATTAATAGCAAACTCTTCTGAACTAGATCCGTCATCATCAATTGATCAATACTTAGATAATATTGATAAAATAAATCAATCTTTGGATAGAAAAATAATACAAAAACTAAATATTAATTTTTCGGATAATATTGATAAATTAACAAATGTTAAATACATTAATTACTTACCACAACCAGAACAGCATAATAATCAGAAACCAATAATAAATCTGGATGAGAATATTGTTGTAAAGAAAAGTTTTCGTAAAAAATTACGTGACAAAATGAAAATGAATGATAATGCGGAGAAAATACCATCAACAAGTTTTAAAGATCGTTTTAAAGCTAAAGTGACTTCATTAACAACAAAAAATGATAAGGATTCCAGTAAAACAGTAAACGACACAAATTTGAATAAAAATGAAAATATAAATTTACTGCCTGATGATACGCAGTCATCGACAAAACGCTCAAAATCATTTTCAAATAAACTAATGAATGCAACATTCACAACGATACGTGATATGCGAATGATTAAGAAGTCACAATCCATTGAAAATAATGATTATGCTGAGAATAATGTAAAAACCCTTGACGAAAACAACGAAAAATTAAATAAAAATATCGAATTAGAGTTTGATGATGATTATTATGATGAGAAATTAACAGAAAAATTATTAAATACTGGTAATATGACATCAAGTGAAGTAAATACAAATCTAAATGAAAATGATGAATTTGAGACTGTTGATAATCCATTAGAATTGGGTGCAACAGCACTGCCCGTCCAAAAGTCAATTAGTATTGGTGCTAAACTAAAAGAAAAATTTAAATTTAATTTACGTTCATTAAATAATAATCATAATACAAATAATACAAATACGAATAATATAAATAAAAATGTTGAATTAAAAGATTTATGTCAGCAATGTAATAAAAAATGTGTCATCATTAGGAGTAAAATGCATCCAAGTAAGACTGTACTTGATTTTGTTAAAGAATATAATACAGAAAAAATGTTTAATACAAATAATGATTTTTGTTGTTGTCGTTTAAATAATTATTTAAATTTTATTAATAATTGTGTTGATAATGATAATAATATTGGTGATTTTTATCAAAATGAAGATACACCAGATGATATTTTATGTATTAAAAATCATACATATTGTGAACTTGATAATGGTGTTGTGAGTATTATTAATTTTCTATTGGCATGTTTTGTCTACATTCTTCTTATTTATTCTTCTTATTACAATAAATTCATTTATATATTATTATTATTATTATTAATCAACACAATTTTTTAATTATAGATAAAAAAACATATTTAATTTGTATTAATCTGCAAAGTTTCCTTGAATGTTGTTTGCTTGTTTGCTTGTTTTTATCACTTTTATAATTATTAATCTCACTAATCACTGCATGCATTTTTATTTGTTAAAATTAATTTTTTTTATTTATTTTATTATTATTAAACAACAAAAGTGTAAGTACATTTAATTTATCTTTTTAAATATTTGTTTTAATTTGATTAGAATTAAATTTGAACAAAAATTCCACATTTAAAGTTCCCACCTAATTAACTGAATATTATTTAATTATTTAACTGAAATATTTATTGAAAATAACACGTTGTTAGTTCTATGAACTTTAATTATTGTTTTATCCAATGAAGTATTAAATAAATTAAATTGATTAGAGTAGGCTGGAATTTTTTTTT
The DNA here is from genome assembly GCA_961205885.1 of Ptychoptera albimana. Classification (NCBI taxonomy): domain Eukaryota; kingdom Metazoa; phylum Arthropoda; class Insecta; order Diptera; family Ptychopteridae; genus Ptychoptera; species Ptychoptera albimana. Next base: position 12,473,290 of record OY540805.1, read on the forward strand.
TTTTTATTTAAATTAGTATTTAAAAGGTTTAAATACAAAAAATTCGCAAAGTGAAGTTTTACACATGAAAACGTTATTAAATCTGATTTTAATTAATAAATAATTACAATATTATAGAAAATAAAGTTGAATAAATATTTATTATGAGTTAATTGCAAGCAAAATGTTTATTATAGAAGGGAGTAAGTAAATGCAACTTTGTCACTACTTTTCATTAATAATTAACAAACAATGAGGAAATTTATTCATTCAATTGATTTGGCATTTTATTTGTCTCATTAATGACTCGTTAATAGTAAAAAAAAATTAATTAATACCATTTTATCTTCTTCGTTTATAAAATTTAGAAAAACTTTCTTCGCTAAATAATTTACTACAATTTATAATTTTTTTTTTTTTTTTTTTTTTTTTGATAAAATAACAAAATTTATTGATCGTTGCTAATTAAAATAATATTTTTATTACTTTTTCTTTATATTTACTGGTCGTTTATTTCAGTTCCTTATTGTTATTTTAGTTTTATTTATTTTCTACAATACTTAGTTTGTATAAGTTTAATTTATGTATGGAAAAAAATGTATTTAACGAACTTATTAAGTTTTTCTTAGACTTTGTACTACTAACTGCTATTGTTTTGTAAATAGATAAAATTAAGCTCTAAGCTAAGTAATTTGTTGGACTTACTTCTTTAGAATTAGAAGGGATTAAAGCTAAATTTAAATATAGGTGGCTCTAAGCCGCTTAATTAAGATCCCAACTATTAGTATTTAAAAAAGCTTCAATTGGTGCAGTTTGATTAATCCTCTAAAATAAAATTATAAGAATGCAGCAAATTTGTAACGGACTAAAGTTCCCAGGCTTAAGTTCTGTCAACTCACCCAATCCTATGTAAGGGACATGCTTGATTTATATTGTATTAATACCTTCATGTCGCAATTGATTCATTTTATGGAGATTTGAAGAAGAGTTGGCTAATCGGTGGTTAACTTCGCATTTACGACACATTTTTCTACAATTTTTTGTTAAATACAATGATTAGCGGATGAAATCTGGATTATGTAAGAACCTAAAAAGCTTGTAAGCTTGTAAGAACCCACTCATATAAAAAGTTAAACCATAAATTTTGTAAACTCGTAACAATCCATTGGTTTTTTCTTTCTGTCATCAAAAAAAAAAAACCAAAACATTTGCAAAATGTTCAAAAATCATCACTACATATCTAGTCACTGCCCTAATCAAATCAACAATCAATAAATCTCAGCTATCAAATTAATTAAATAATTAATTAACAAAAAACCGATAAATTTTGCAAAATAAAAGTAAAAGTAATTAATTAAAAAAAAAAAAAATTAAAAAATCGCAAAATCGCTAATACAATTGAAAGTTAGTGAATGACCTTCTTTTCATAAGCATTAATATTTAATTCCATTATAATCATCATCAATGAAAATAAATTATTAATTTTAATATTTTGTTTTTTTTTTTTTTAAAACCACACGAAATTAAATTAAATTAAATTAAATGACTTTCAATTAAATTTGATAGAAAATCACAATCGAATTATGATTTTTTTTTTTTTATTTTTATTTTTTGTTTTGATTTTCCATTTATTGAATTTGAATTTTCTACTTTTTCCAGCAAAATAACAATTAAAATGTAATAAAAATTAATATTTAAGCAAAATTATTTTTTACTAGTTAAGGTAATAAAGTAATTTAAACACTTTCTTTCGGTTTGTTTTTTTTTTTATGATTATTATTTTTGGCAAAAGTTAATGAGCAGACAAAATAAAAATACGTATTGTCTGGATATTGCTGGTTTTTTTTTATTTTTATTTTTATTAGTTAAAATCTTTTATTAAAGATAAACAAATTTATTAATAAAAAAAAAAAATAAAATTGTTGTAATGAAATTGAAAAAAAAAATAATGAATGAATCAACGTAAATTTTGTATTTTTAGATAAAATAAATAAAATAAAAAAATCATTGCCAAACAGTTTATTTATTTATTTTTATTTTTAATTATGTTTAATTAATTTAACGATTTTTAATGAGTTTTTTTTTTTGTTGTGTTATGATATTATCTGTTATTTATTTAACGATTTTTATGATTCTCCCGTTGTCGAATTATTTAGAAATATTGTGAGGTGTGAGATTTTTTAGTGAAATAAATTTACTTGTTTAATAATAATTTTTAACAATGTGGCAATGATTTAGTTTTTTAAGTTTAAGTCTAAAAATTGACAAAGTTTAGGCTTTATAAACGCATAAGTTGCCATTTCAATTAACAGGATTTGATTTTAAGTATTTGTGGATATTGGTTTAAAAGGATTTGATATTAAATTTACCATTTAATCACGGTTTGATTAAAAATGTCGTTTTGATATTTCGCGGTACGTATCTTGTGTATTATGATGGTTCAGCTATGAGCATCTGTTCTCCACTTCTTGTAGCGTGTAACTAGTTTTCGCGAAGAGGCATGATTTCCGCAACCTCCTTTGAATACAACCCGGAGCATTACTTAAAAAAAAAAAATGTAAAGTGCTGCTATTTCCGTATCATTTATTAACTATTCAAAAAGTCTAGAAAGTCTAGAACAGTAAATTGAACGCGAAATAAATAAACAAGGAAAAACGTCATGATTTTCATAATTTTGGAGAAAATCCTGAAATTTTTCTGATAATTTAAGAAATATTTTAACTACAGAGATAATCTCGTGACGACAGTTTTTAAACCGCTTTCAATCTGAATTTTATTTAAATAATTAATAATTATCAGAGATCTGTTTGCTCTATGAAATTGGTTGTTTACCATCTAAATGTTAACCTCAGCGATGGGGAAGTCATTCGGTGCGCTCTTCGTACCGTACCCAACCTATGCAACTGCTGATTTTAATTAAGATAGATAAATTACATATTTTAATTACGATACATTTGTAGATTTAAAATCGCAATGAATTTATGCTACAATTGAGTTTAATAAGATGATAACAAATAATATTAATCGTGAAAACTCAACAATTTTCTATAGAAAATTTAATACAAACAATAAAATGTATGCACCCATTTCTCTCACATATCGTAATAAAAATTCTTCTTTTCATTTTTTCTTACTGTTTTCCCAAATTTTTTTTTTATTTCTAGTTACTTTATCTAAAAATAAAATAAGAAAAACGCAATAAAGACAAAACAAAAACAATTTACGAAAACTCATTGTGAAATTATATTTTGTGTGTAAAGTAAAGAAAAGTTTAATAGAAAATCACAAACCGTAATATCAGTTAATTAAATAAATTTGTTATTGTGATCTTGTTTCTGTTGCACTTAAATACATCAATGTGGGTGGTATTTTTAGTTTTTTTTCTTTATTCTTTTTTCTTATTGTTTTACTATTTTTGATTAATAATTTCATTGTATACAGCAGACACATATTGTGTTGCATCTTGGTTATAATTTAATAGAAAACGGACAATTGTTTATTAACAAGTGTATTTAGCTAGTTTATTTGCTACATACGTCATTGGTACTTGTTTTCGTCAGTTTTACTAAAATTTAATTATTTAATAAATGTTTATTTGCGAAAAACATATGTTGTTTACAGTGGTGTCGTTAGTGTGATACGGATCTTACCGTGTAACACCAAGATTGGAAATAACCAATTTTAAAAATCTGTCAGATCTCACTTGAGATGATAGTTAAATACAAGTAATGTGTTCCAGTAGTAAAACTTTCGGAGCAGACCATCTGATAAATAGTGAAGCAAAATTCAGATGAAGTAATGATCGGAGAAACTGTCTTATTTTAGGTTTTCATGTGATATTTCTGTCTTAAGAAATTATCTCCGCATAATGGCAAAATTATTTTTTAATTTAAAAAAAATGAAGACAGTTCGTGGTATTTCATTAAAATTATAAATTTGGCAATGGGAAATGCTTTGAAAGGGCATGGATTTAATTTTTGATTTTTTTTTTACTTGTTTAGCTCCCTGAATAATATAATGGCATTTCTATCTATAAATAAATAAAGGAAATAGAGTTTATCCCTGTGTATAAAGCGAATGATTTCCCGATCATTCGAGTTCTAACGACACCACTGATTGTTTAGCATGCATTCATTAATTTTAATTAAGTGTCACCATCGTAAACAAAACATAATCACTGATAAGTCATACAATGTCATGCAAAGTATTTTTTTTCAAAATTCCATCATTTCACCAAAATTTAAATAAGGAAATGAATGTCACAAAATTTATTCAAAACATTTTTTATTCACTTTTCTCTTGTATAATAATTAAATCATAATAAAATATCGTTTTTATTTGTGTTTTATTTTCACTCTTTATATTGGAATAAAATCAATAATTAACAAAAAAAAAAAAAAAAAATTCATTTTAGCACAAATTAAAACAAAACAAGAAAAACTTTTCACACCATTCATAAATGCCAATCATTAAAAATTGGTCTTAGCGTGTGGTTTTTTTTTTGTTTTTAATAAATTTTGTATGCGTTCGATTTATTATCTAGTGTAATTTCACTTTACATCCCAATTATCGTGCTAATTGGGTGATTTTAATTTTTATAATGATATCAAAACTTGATACAATTTGCTATTTTGTTAATAAAATTTTAATTACACAAATGCTTAATAAAGCAACAGATTATCCAATGACACAGATTATAAGCAACCAAAGTACATAACTGATGCACAGGTAATCGTTATTTACATTTAATAAAAAAAAAAGAAAAAGCAAACCAGAAACGATAATGTTATTTATGGTTAAATGTATCATAAAACGGATAAACGCATTAACACAAATTTATAGAAAAATGTTTCTTAACGAATAACTAGTTGCATTTCAAGTTTTCTTTACGGTTAATACCATCGAAATGCTTTTATTTATTGTTGTCTTAATTAGTTATTTACTGTTCTATTAATAAATTAATTAAAATTTTAAATTAGGACGAATGATAATTAAATTTAAGTCAAAATTTTTTCGTTCCTTAATTCAAAGATTTATTTTTAAGTAGTATGTGTAGGAGGAAAGTGATCAAAATTAATTCGATTTTTAGCTAGCTTAAAAGTACTAAGTCAACCCATAAATTTTTAGATAAGATAAGTCAGTGATTTATCTAAATTAAATCCTAAAATAAAATTTAAAACGTTACCAACCAGCGAAATTATGATTTAAAAAAAAACTGGAAGAAAGTGCCCTTATGCCATAATCGTCCTTCATAGCAATGCTTATTTCTGTTTAAAACATTAATTAACATAAATTGATATGTATGCCCCACAAAAAAAAAAAAAAAAGAACAAAAATAAATAATAATATTTTCTTATTAAAATCGTCTTAATATTTTCGTGTTTTTTTTCTATATGAAAAAATTGCCTACGCGAATTTATATTTAAAAATAAAATTTTTCAACCAAAAAAAAGAAAAAAAATCTTCTATTTTCAGTTTTCTTTTTTTTTTTTCTTTAATTTCATTAAAAATAAATTTTCATTTAATTCGTCACAAATTTGTGGTCGTAATTTATAAAAAAAAAAAAAACAAATCAAGAAAATACAAAACAAGCAAATAGAAATCTAACAGAGATTTTATTATAAAAGTGTCATTCTAATACTATTAGGAGTTTTTATACCTAAGGTCCTCCGTTTATATTTATCAATAATCTTGTAAAATTATTTATTTAAATGTTAAAATATTTATTATTTTCATGTTTTTGTCATTTTTTTTATTTTTTTTTTTTTTTAATGTTTGAAAACAAGAAATATGTTCTGTTAACATAGAAATAAAAATAAATTTCGCAAGGCAACATTGCATAATAATACGTCATCATATGCAAATACAAAATTAAAAAAATTAAATTAAATTAAACTTGAATACGTTGAACGTGCCGTATTAACTGTTAGGGTTATGTAGCACGAGACGTATAATATACAGTTCCATCTGAATTACTTCTAACCGGGTATTGGATGGTTTTTTGTCTTAGACCTTCTCACATCACCTACATCACATCGTGGTGGTGTTTTTTTTTCACGACATATTTAAACGTCGTAAGATAATTTCATTATTTATTATAGCCTTTTGCTATTAATTTTTTTTTTTAAACAGCTTGCTATTTGTTTTCTCTTAATTTTTAAAATTAAACTAAAAAAAAAGAAAACATTTTAATGTTAGTTTAACGACAATAAAAAAATTGTCTAAGTGAATCTGCTTTAAAAAAGTTGAAATAATTATCTATTTCTATGTAATAATGTTTTGTAATAGAATTACTTACTTATGTGTTATGATGAGATTGTCTAGTTTAATAGCGTAATAATTATACGTTTTATGTTGGTTCTTAAATGACGTTTTATTCGTTTTTGCATAATAGTAAAGGTGTAAAGTCGTCACTAGAAAATACTAAGAAAAAAATAATATTAATATTTAATCCTTTATTTTGTGTATTTATAAAGTAATTACGCATTGAAGGCATAACAATTCACCCACATAAAACAAAACAAAACAAAAAAAAAAAAAAACTTATTTTTTCCACATAATTTTCATCTCTTAATTATTATATTTTTATCTCTGCTACTTACTCTTGTATTGGAAAATTCATAATAATCGAATTTTTAATCTTATATTATTTGTTTAATGATTTTTAATAATAATAATTTTTCTTTCTTTTCTTTTCTTTTCTTTTTTTAAGTGAATTTGTGAGATGTTGCGTTTGCCGTTGTATGTTTAACGTTAACGTTAACGTTAGCGCGTAACGTGTGTGGTGGTTATAATAGTTTTTAAAGCTATTTTTATTATTTAGTTATAAAATCACTTTACACATAACAAGAAGTCTGTTTTTTTTTTTACTTCTTCCTCTTCTTCTGTATTATTATTATTATTATTATAAATTTTATTTAATTAATTTTTTTTTTGTTTCTTTAACATTCTACTTACATGTGATCTCTGTTTTAGAAAAACAAAAATTATTATTATTTTTTTTTTTTGGTTACTTTGATGCATTTTTAAATTGTTTTTGTGTTGATTTAATTCTGTGCTGCTGTGTGGTTTATTTATTTTTTTTTGTCTAAGGTGATTTGATTGTTAAATCATAATTTGCAATAATTAATTGGATTCAATTCCTAATGTTGATATAGCTTTCTACATCTTTTCTTTAATTAAAATTGTTTAGTTTTAATTAGACAAAAAATTAATTTAATTAATTAATTATGTGATAGTTTTAGTGTTTTATAGAATAAAAATTAATTCATAATAATTAGTAAAAGGAAGATATTATTCTAATTAAAATATTTATTATTAAAATTATTTGTTTTATTAACTAAATACCTAAATATAAATAACGGGTAATAAAATGAGTTCATCAGAAATAAGTTCATATTCATCAGCGGATATTCATTATAGGCCTAAACCGCCAATGAGAAAAAAAAGGATTAAATCTGTTTTGGTAATTTGATTTGATTTTTATTGTTTTATTTATTTATTTATTTATTCGTTTAATTAAATCTATGTATTTATATACGTGTATACGTGTGTATTGTTTTAAATAAAATTTAAATATACTGTTAAGACGTATTTTTGTTAAAAATTCAAAATTAAAATATGAAAATAAGAAAAAAAAAAAAAAAACTGTAAACAAAATTAAAACACTTAAAAATGAAACGTAAAAAGATGTTCATAGAAGTTTTTCTATTATTATGAATAATTTAATTTGGTTAACAGCATTATTTTAGTGTAAATAACCGATAATTTTTTTTTTTTTTTGTTATTTTTATTATTATTATTATTATTATTTCAATGACGATGCTATATTATATTAATATGTTAAATATGTTTTGAAATGTTGTTTAAAAAAATGTTTTTCATGAACAAGCAATGATTCTTTGTTATTTTATTAGAAGAAAAATTAATTGAAACAATTTTGAATTCCAAAGAAAAGACAAGTTTGGTCTGGTCATCACATGATATGACAAAATTGTTTAATTATTTATGGTTGATTGAGGAATAAATTAAATTAATTTTAATCACACCTTAGGAGGCATTACAATAAAAATTCAAAATTAATTTAATTAAGTAATTAAATGTTTTATTTATTTAATTAAAATAATAAAAAAAATTAATAATAATAATGATAATTCTCCTTCCATTACTGTTTTAATTATTGATTTACTTTGTTTTGTGTTCAAAACCAACCATCATCTATTTAATTACGAATAATTTTATTTTTTTTTTTTATTTACAGAAATCATTTTAATTGATTATAATTAAAGCAACACACACACACAGATAATTTTGTTGTTTTAAATATTGTAATAATAATAAATAATAATTAATATTTATTATTTTTATTTATTTTTTTTTTTCTTTACACTTTCAAAATTTCTCCACATTAGACTGGGTATCGTTATAAGAAAAAGAAAGAAGATAAACCCAAATTTTTTTTTTTTTTGTAATACCTTTTGAAAGCATTATTTATGTTGAGAATAATTAATTAAATTATTTGTTTTTTTATTTTGTATTCTTAGAATAATAATTCAGAACCTGTTATAAAAAAAAAAAAAAAAAAAAAAATCTTGCTTCTAGTTTTCTTGTTGTTCTTTCCATACGTGTTTATCACCGATGTGTTTACTTTACTTGTTTTTTGTTGTTTATTTCATTATAATGTGATCCAAAAAGCTTGTTCTTGGATACTATGACTGACCTGTAACGCATAAGTAATAGACTGGAAATAGGATGTTTAGAAGTATATTAATCGTTTATAAAGAGATAAAGAAAAATAAATGATCAACGATAACAAATGTCGATATAAAATTTTATGTCTACGATTAATATTTTTTATGCTTTATTTATGAATATTGGCTTAGAAGTGTAGCCAAAATTAAATAAATTTTTTGGTTTATTAAACCAAATTTTATGTCGCGCTAATAATGTCAAGAGTTTGACTGGTTTATTGTGTTAAAAATATGCTTAATTAAGTCACTAATTGGGAACAGTGACTTTTTTTTTTTTAACCAACATGTGGCTTCTAAATTCACTAGCATAGGATCATATTTTTTAAACATAATTCCCATGTCGCATAGCTGGGGTTTATACAAATTTTATTAATAAATAAATGTTTGTATTGATTACAGTTAGTATGATATAAATTTTCTCATTATACGATTTATTTATGCAAAATAAACGGAGAATTTATTAAAAAAAATATTTTAATTTTTATGCAATCTTCATAGATAGATGATACAAACATTTTAACCTAAATTAAAAATATTTTATTAAATTTTTCAATAATTAATTAATTAATTTCTTTAACATACAAAGAAAAAGAAAAATTAAATATTTAATTAACTTGACACCGAAAATTAATCAAATTTATTCTAATTAATCAAAAAAAAAAAAAAATTGATTAATTAAAAAAGAGAAGATGCTGCTGCAATATTTTAATCGTTCACATAATTTTATTAATTGCTTAATTCTTCATCTGTTCCTCTTATTATTATGATTATCATGCTAATAATTATGTAATGCTGATGATGAGACTATCTACAGGTTATGATAACATATTTCGGAAGTTATATAATAATTATTAATAAAAGAAATGTAACAAAAATAAAACGGAAGGAAATTTTTTTTTTTTTTTTTGGTTTTTTTTATTTTGAACTTTTAAGCTCTTATGATACTTTATTTTTTTTTTTTTTATTTTTTTTTTTCATTTCTTTATGTATTAATTAATTTATTCGGTTTTTATTATTTTTATTTTTTTTTTTAATTTATTTACTTTTGTTATATTTTATCACTTTCCATTTTTGTTTTTTTCGTTTTTATATTAAACAAACACGCGGTAATTTTTTTTAATTACGTTTTTTGTTTTGTTTTGTTTTTGTTTTTTCTTTTTTGTTGATTTTTTATATAATTTAAATTAAAATGCGTAATCAACAGACTAATCACTTAATTGAAATTATATTTTGTGTAGTTTTAATACCGTTAGATAAGAATAATTTTTGTTTTATAGGAAATATAGTTTTTTTTTTATTATTTTTTTTTTTTTTTTACCTTTATAAAACGCAGTTAAATTATGATAATTAGGGTTGATGATTAGATTTTTGTTTCATTTATGTAAGAAATTATTAATATTTCAGTAATTAAACTAATTAAAGAAATTATTATCTTATGCAATTATGTAAAAAACGTGTATCGATACTTAGAGAGAACGTTACTTAACGTGTATTTTAAAATCACAAATTATCCAGGTGTGAATAATCTGTGGATACGGATTTTCGGTAATTGTAGTTAACTTCAATGTAAAAAAAACTTTGATGTACGTAAAAGAATTTTCGTTAAATTTAGTCGAATAAATTCGCAAAATTCTACATGAAGTCTCTATTATGCTATGTGAATCTGCATGAATAAATTAAAAGAATAATCAAATCTGAGCTTAATACGAAATATTGTTCGTAAAATGTTTAAACGTCTGAAAAGTTAATTCGGTTTGTTAATACGTATTGAATTTTAAGTTGAATGCACACAAATAGTGTAAAACCAGCTTTTTAAATACACTTTTTTAGACACTTTTAGGATGGAACTTTAAACTGTTTATCCATCTTTAACTACTTTGTGATTTTAAACAATACACGGAAAGAATTATTCTCTAAATTAACAGAAATTTTTGCATGATTTTCTGATTTTCATAAAAAAATTTCTTAAACTAAGAAATTGAAACTAAATACCAACAAAATCAATTTAAATCGTGAAATTATTTTTGTTTTTTGGATTTTCTTGTCTCAAGAAACGAAATGGATTAGCTTAGAAAACAAAATTCTCTCCTTATCCACCTAAAATAAACTAAAGTTAAAGTAGAATTAAGTCAGGATTTCATTTTAAATTTAATTCACATACAAATGGGGTACAAATGGGGCACATCCTTAAAACCTTAATAAAGAAAAGAAAATTACATTTTTGTATTTTATTGTTTTTTGTTTGTACTCATCATAAGTGACTTATTTAGTCCACTGGGACACAAGATTTATAGAATAGTAATGCTTTGGAATAATGATGTATTTTTTGCATGAATCCTGCAACATTGTCTCTAAGCAGTTCTATACTGTGACAGTTTCTATTCACTAATAAATTTTTGTATGTAGCATGCATGCTTGTCAGATAAATTAGTGAATTTTATTACTGCTGCTTCTAACAAAACAAAACAAAACAAAACGATTTAATTAAATTAATTCATTTATGAAATCACAATAAACTTTCACTTTGTACCTTTACTATAAATTTCTTTTCCTTTGAAAATGACAAATTTTATTCAGAATACAATCGTAGATTAAATAATTAAAACAAAATAAATAAAAAGAGATAAATTCACATTGAATAATATAATTTCCTCTAATTTTTATATAATTATTTATTAATTTTGTGTTTTTAATTAAAAAAAAAAAAAAAAAAAAAAAAAACTTTAGATGACTTTGGCAACGAATCGTCCATTATATGAGGAGGAATGGTTTCATGGGGTATTGCCACGTGAGGAGGTTGTACGTTTGTTAAAAACAGAAGGGGACTTTCTTGTACGTGAGACAATACGAAATGATGAAAGTCAAATTGTGTTGAGTGTCTGCTGGAACGGACATAAACATTTTATTGTACAAACAACACCAGAAGTGAGTTAGCCTTGTAATAAAATTTTCTGTTTTAACTTTTTTATTTATTTATTTTCTGTTTTTTTGTTTTATTTTTAGGGTCATTTTCGATTTGAAGGTCCTGCATTTCCTAGTATACAAGAATTAATAATGCATCAATATCAATCAGAGCTTCCAGTAACAGGACGATCGGGAGCAGTGCTTCGACGGCCTGTGTTACGTGAACGTTGGGAATTAAGTAATGACGATGTGATATTATTAGATAAAATTGGACGTGTAAGCAATACATAATTAATTAATTAATTAATTACTTTATAACTTAAATAAAAAAAAATAAAATTTTTTAATAATTTTCTAGGGTAATTTTGGTGATGTATATAAAGCAAGATTAAAATCATCAAAAAAGGAGGTAGCGGTTAAGACGTGCCGTATGACATTGCCAGAGGAACAAAAGCGTAAATTTTTACAAGAGGGACGCATTCTAAAACAGTATGATCACCCAAACATAGTTAAATTGATTGGAATCTGTGTACAAAAGCAACCGATAATGATTGTTATGGAATTAGTGCACGGTGGATCACTGTTAAATTTCTTACGTAAAAATTCAACGACATTATCTAGGAAGCAGCTAATGGGAATGTGTCGTGATGCGGCCGCTGGTATGCAATATTTAGAATCGAAAAATTGTATTCATCGTGATTTAGCAGCTAGGAATTGTTTAATTGGACAGGAGAATATTGTAAAAATATCTGATTTTGGAATGTCCCGGGAAGAAGAAGAGTACATAGGTTTGTTTTATTAACAAAATCAAAAAAAAAAAATAAAATTTAATTCATTCATTCAATCATTTGCTTTTTAGTGTCCGATGGTATGAAACAAATTCCAATAAAATGGACAGCGCCGGAGGCTTTAAATTTTGGCAAATACACATCATTATGCGATGTATGGTCGTATGGTATATTAATGTGGGAAATATTTTCCAAGGGTGATACACCTTATTCAGGAATGAGTAATTCCCGTGCTCGTGAACGTATTGATGCTGGTTTGTTTTCACATTATTAGCACCAGAAAGAAACTTTTTTTTAATTAAATTAAATTTTTTTTTTTTATAACTAGGTTATAGAATGCCAACACCAGAGAATACTCCAAGTGAAATGTATTGTTTAATGTTGAAATGTTGGTCCTATGAATCAGAAAATCGTCCACATTTTGATGAAATATTTAGTGTTGTAAATGCTCTAATGCTACGTGAACAGTGATAATATGTAAAAAAAAAAAAATAATAATATTTAAAAACTCTTTTATGTTAATTTTCCTCATTGTTTTATATATGTTTTTTTTTTTTTGTTTTTTATTTTTTAGTGCCAATTTTCATTTATTTTTTGTTTTTATTTTTTATAATTCATTAAAAACTTTAGAATATTAATAAGAAACGAAATAAATATTAAAATGTATAATTTATAAAAAATTATTATTAAAAATTTTTTTTTTTTTTTTATTTTAAAAGTATTAAACAACAATTTTTATAAATATTTTAATTTTAATAAAAATTATTTTTAATAAAGAAAAGTAAAGTGAAATGGAAAATTTCTTTAATTAAAATAAAAAAAATAAAAAATAAAATAAACATTCATTTTGGCTATATGTACGCCCTCTATGAATTATGTGTTAACAAATGAGAAAAAAAAATATAAAACAAAAAAGTAAAAAACTATGATATTAAAGTCGTGACAAAAACCAATTGATAATAAAAAAAAAATGATTATTATCAATTTAAATGAATTTTTATAAATTTCTATTTTCTTTTAATATACATATATAAATAAATCTATAATTTATTTTAAATAATATAATAATTATAACAAAAATAAACACAACGACATATTTTGTATTATAAATAATAAATAAATAAATAAAAAGCAAAAAAAATTGTTACAGATAAAACATTTTTTTAATTAAAAAAAAAAAATGTTTGTTTTTTGTTTTCATTTTTATTCATTTTTAATTATTTGCTAAAAATAATTTTGTTTGTATAGTAAAAAAATGTTCGTAGTTATTTGTGCGTGAGTAGTTTGAATCGAACATTATAAAATTTGATGTTAAATATAGAGATTACATTAATCCAAATATAATTTTAATCGACGACAAAAAAAAAATGGTTAAGACACGTATGCCAAAAAAAAACAAGAAAATTAAATATTTATAAATATAATTTAATTAATTCATCACTAACGGCCGAAGGTGTTAATATACCTAAATCTGTAAATATTAATGTAATGTATGCTGGTGGTGTATAATCAACAAGTGGATGAGCTTTACTTAAGTCACCATCTTGTATGCACTTCTTTGAATACTGAAAACAAGAAGAAAGAAATGGAAAAGTGAAAACAATCCTTAAACTGTTTTTACGACAAATACTCACTTTAAAATCATGTGGAAGATCCTTTTGATTTAATGGATATAGGCGTGAAAATTTAAAACTTTCCGTTAATACATAAAATGATTTTTTCATTTCTCTAGCACACATAGCTGTTGTAAACGTTCCAATACGATTTATAATTCCTCCACTTTCAACGACACCCTCAGCACCAACTAATACAATATCAACCGATTCCATGACATAACCAATTGCCGAATCTAATATTAATGTGCATTCAATATTAGCCTTTTCTAATTCACTACACATTTGATCACTGCAATGAATAATTCATATTTATAACAAAAATAAAAAAGAAAATAAAACGAATGGAGAAGTTCTTACCCAGAATTATCTGAACATTTCGTAACATAAACGTAAAAATTTTTCTTGCTCTTTGCAGCTAATAGTAACGTTTCTAATACAACACGGGATCTTGAGTGTGTCAATACACGCTTTAAAAAAAATTAAATTCAATTCAAAATTGCAATTTAGATGATTGAGTTAAAACTTACGCAACCATCTGTAATAAATTGTACAGCCTGCTTAGCGATAACAGATCGAGCCTTAAGTAATTTCTCCAAAAACACTTTACCTCGATTCACCATAATCTCTTTTACTTCTTCCATGGTCTGAATTATTTAAAAAAAAAAAATATATTTTTTGTATCCAAATTTTCTAAATAAAAATTTTGCTCGCATTTACCTTATCATCAAATTTGGCTAAAGTAATAAAACGTGAAAATAATTCACTACCAGACACAATACTAGTTATCGGTTGTGTTGTTTTACGCATTATTTTAACAGCATTTTGAATTGTTGTGTGTAATTCTTGTACAGTATCAACTATAAAATAAAAATATTAATTAATTAATAATTGAATAAGAAAAAAATAAATAAAAGATTCAAATAAATTTACATTTTGTCATCTCAAGCACCATAAGTAATGTTTTGATTGCAGCTATACCGGCTGATAAATTTTTATCACTTTCAATTAAACTTAAAAAATATTTTTCAACATCTGTATAATTAAAAAGGAAAAGTTAATTGATTAATAAAGAAAATTAATTAAAAACAAAAGAAAGAAATACATATGTTTTATATATAATTTAGGTTATGTCATTTTTATATAATTACCAAAAGATTTATTATCTTCCTTCATTTTTTACGTTTATTTTTAACTTGATTTACAATATCAGTATTTAAAATTTTTAATTTTATTTAAAATCAATTTATTTTAATTATTATTTAATATTTTTTCTTAATTTTAACTGTCAGTCGTCGTCACCTGTAACTTTAATAGCGAATAAACAAATTGCACCAATTTATGTTGGTAATAGGTGCTGGAATTTTGTATGAGAAAATCTTATTTGTAATCAGGGGTGAAACTGGTATACGAAGAAATTAATATTTGTATAGTATGTTTACTATTTTGAATTAATTATAATCATTTATTTACTAAATTATAAGTCTGCATTTGTCTAAAAATTAATAAAATAAAAATAATTCAAAAGTATATTTGAATATTAAACAAATATTCATAAAATATGTTAAACTTCTATAATACTACAATAATTTTTAATTTTTTTTAAAATATATACCAGTTAAAAAGCATAAAAATACATAGCCCTTGTTATATACGTTCCAATGATTTCTGTCAGTTTTTTGATTTGGGACAAGTGAATGGTGATTAGGTATGCCGTGTCATTTGTGATTTGTGTTTTGGACCATTTTACAGGAATATATTTGTGTTTTGTAAGTAAATAATTAATATTAAAATACTTAAATAAATGTTTAAAGTATTTAAAATTAATTTATTATTAATTTTCTGATAAAAAACTTAATTTACATTGTAGGCTTTCATTATCACATAATTGTTATCCAATTGGTAGCCATCTTTAATTCATTTTTTTTTTATTTTTATATTTGGTCAAAATTATGTATATTTATAAATCATATTTAAACACTATTAAATGTAGAAACAAATATTTAGTTTGAAGTAAATAAATTTTATTTAATTTCATTAAAAATTAATTTAAAAAAGTATTTTTTTATATATGCATAATTGTAATCATATAAAAAAAAATGTATAGAAACAAAAATTGAATTAAATAAAATCGTACAGTCATTCTAAGCTTATAAATGAATAGTGTATAAGAGTTAAACAGCTCTATAAACATTCTAACAAGAAAGAGTAGTTCAAATATATATTCACAAAATGTAACGTTATTTTTTCTTACTCAAGTGATATTGTGTGTGGTTGTGTGTGTGTACTGCTGCAAGCGTGTGTTTATTTTATAAATGAAGAAGATTTTTTTTTTTTTACTTTTTCTTTTCTATATTGGACTTGATTGAGTGCTTTGGTGTGTGTGTTTACCTAATACTAAAAGAAAAAAAAAATACAAAATTGATTGAGAATTTGTGTAGGTGTCATTAAAGAAACATTCAATTGAATAGGCTTTGGTGTATTATACACCTTTCAATTTTTCTATTTTTTATTTATTTTTTTTTTTTACTTTTACTATCAAACGTCAAACGAATATTATTTTTTTATTTACGTTTTATTGGAACAAAATAAATCATCTTTCATCTATACTTGATTAATAAATTTATTGTAAATCCATATGGCATTAGGAAATAAATTTAAAAATTAGTTTTGCGATTAACACAAGAATTATTTAAATGTAAAGTTGCGTGCGTGTGTGTGTGTGTTTAGATGTGTAGTGAAAATTCCGTCAATTAATTTTTTTTTTTTTTCGTTTAAAATTTAATTTAATTTTACTTAATTTTTATATTTACGAAAATTTATCATTATTATTTTTTTTTTTTTTTATTATTATTTACAGATAACAAGTTTATTGCTGTATTAAAAAATAAAAAAATTATTATAAATAAAAATAAAGTGCTTAACACACATATACACTTACGTGTGAGGTACGTGATTAATATTTGTGTGCGAGAGACAAGAGAAACTTTAGTTTAATTTGATTAAATAAAATAATTATTGTGATTAATTTGAACAATTATATCGATTTGGAATGGTGAGTAAAAAGAAAAATTTATTTTATATAATTTAACGTTTTTTTTTTTTTTTTTTTTTATCAAAATAAATGTTTTTTATTTATTTATTTTGGACTGTGCTGTGGTGTTTACACATGAAATTATTTTGTTTACATTCTTTTCAAAAAAATAAAATAATCATTAATCACATTTCTTTACTTATCTTTAGTTTTAATTTATATGGAAATATGTTTTTAGTTTTTATGTCATGTATGTAGAAAACCGATTGAATTTATTATGGATTACGTTTAATATTGAAAAGGTGTTGAAAAGGCAAAAAACCACCAAATTACGTAACATTCGTGAATTTTTAAGATAAATTAGTGAAATTTAAACCTAGAGAATTAGGTGAATTTTAGTTACGTTTAAAGAGGATAACAATATAGTATAATTATTTTTTTTTATATTGTTTTAATGCCTTCCACTAATACAAATATAATTTATATTTTTAAATGTCTAAATGGTAAGGTCATATGCTTATCAAGTAATATAATTGTTATCATAATTTTGCTGATAAGATTGTTATACATATCACTTACATGTACATGTACACATATATATTTCTATAATAATTATAATGTTTTTTTTTTTTTTTTTATACTAATTGTATTAATGTAAATGGCATTGAAATAATAAATAAAAGAAATAAAATACATATAATCAAGGTATATTTAAATTTAATACATAACTAATATGATTTATGTATTGAATTGTGTAAAAATGTTAAATGAAATAAATAAATTATTTGTTACACGTATAAATAATATTTAAAAAATTATTAATTGAGTTATTTTAATTATCACGAGTAAAATTTTGTCACTAAATTTATTTAATTTTTCATGATTTTTTATTTGTTTTGTTATTTATTAGTAAAAAATAATTTAAAAAAAATTTAATAAGAACAGATGAGGGAATGATTTGTTTTATATACATAAAATATATATATATATATATATATATATATGCCAAAAATACTACTTGTACACAATAATAATTAAATTTTAATTTTAATGTTTAATTTACCTCATTAAATATTTTTAATTAATTTTTACAAAAATAAAAAATTGATTTTTTTTTTTTTTTTTAGTTGTTTTGTTTATTTATTTATTTATTATGAAATAACGATTGATTTGATTATTAAAATACTAATTGCAATGATTTTTATTATTATTTGAAAAAATAAAATAAATAAAAAATAACAAAAGCAATAAAAAACAATTGTTTTTAATTCTATTCACGATTTTTATTAAAATTGTGTGATTTAAATTTTGATTATATATGAATTGTGAATGCTTGAATATTTTTTTCTTTTTTTTTTTATGTAATTCAATTCTTTTATTTTATAATTTCATTTATTTATTTATAGAAATAATAAAAAGCTTTCGCACTGTGCTTTTAATTGTTTATAAAAATTCTTCTTACCTGTTTCTCAATTCTTACTTTTAATAACAGTTAACTCTTGTGTTAATCATATTTTTTTTCTACATTTATTGATTTTTAATATTTTTCTTCTTTTTTTTTTCTTTTTTGTTTAAAAATGACATTAACCTTTATCCAGGCATTGATATATAACGATTTATGGTGTTATTTTTCGTTGTTTTAAATTTATTGCTAAAATTGACAATTTACACAACAGTTTATAATATCAGGGTTGGAAAAATTACTCTTTTTTTTTTATTATTATTATCTAGAATATTCAATATTCAATAGCAGCAAACATTTATTTATATTAAACACAAGTGTGAATTTTTTAAAAATGTGTTTTATTTTAATTAAACATATCAAAACGTTTTTAAAGTTGTTTTTAAATTTGTTTATAAATACAGATGTTTAAAATCATGTTAGAAACATGTTTTAAAACGTGTACGGGTTTTTTTTTTTTTTTTCCTTTTACTAGATAAAGCAAATTCAAGATTTTTTTTGTAGGTTTTGTAATAGGGGTTTTTCTAGTCACAAACATCAGTAGTGATTTTATTTGGCTATGCGTTAAGTCATAATATTTGTGGTAAATGTGTAACGGATTATAAAACTTCTTATTTAAATGTACATATATTCGATATTACATCATCAAAATCCATCGACTATAACGTCAAATACTTGATTAGTATCGTAAAGTTAAGATACATTCTAAGTGATTTCTAAAGTCAGTAACGAGTTAATACAATTTTATTGTCTAAATCAAAATATATTTTTAATTTTATATTTTTTCTATTTATTAATTTATAAACATAAATATATATTCAGATGATTTAATTCTGGGGAGTATTTCTTTTTTGTAACTCATTATTTTTTCCAATTCTCATTCAAGCAAGTGCACATAATTTATTTCATAAAAGTGAAAGTAAAGTCAAAGAAAAAAAAAAATAGTGAGTGAGTTTTGTTAAAAAATAAACAGAAAATTAAAAATTGTGTAGAAAAAAAACTTAAGAACTTAAAACACGCAGCGTTACAAATTAAATTAAATAAAAATGATTGGCAGAAAAAGAGATCCTATTTGGAAAAATTACATTTCATTATTAAATGGAAAGATTACTCGGGCAAAATGTCAAAAATGCAAACATGAAATGGTTGCAAATGTTTCCCGTATGAGACAACATACCGCAAAATGTACAGCTTTTGATGAAATAAATGAAAATTATAAAACTGCTGAGGTCTGTGAAACATCAGTCCCGACAACAATGTTCTCATCGAGTGGTAAGTTATTTTTCAATTTATGACAAATTGATTATTTTGTTATAATTAAAATTGAAATCAATGTAGAAAAATGAGAAAAGTTTTCCTTTTGTCTAATGCTAAGAAAAATCATGATTTAAGTTTTAAATTTGCTTGCAGTATTTGCGTTTATTTAATTTTTTTTTTTTTTTTTCTTTTTGCAAATAAAACTTGAAAGCATTGGTTTTAGTTTAGCCAGCAAAATGAATTTTCTTTAAGTGTAATGCAAAAGTGCATAATTAAATTTCTATTAAACAGATTCTGAAGTCGGCATAAAATGTGATCCCTATCATCTTGGCTTCGATTTAAATGATAGTGAGCCATCAACATTAAGAATGCATATTCAGGAGCAGGATACAAGTACTGACGAGATAATTAAAATTGATATGCAAATAGCTAGATTTATATTTGCAACAAATTCTTCATATGATCTTGTAGAACATCCAGAATTTATAAAGACGATTAACTTGTTGCGTCCAAATTATATGCTTCCTAGTGCTGCTCAAATTAGTAGTACACTACTTGAAGAAGTTTACATTGAAACGATGATTGGAATGAGACGAATTTTGGAGGGAAAAAGTGTGTGCATGGCTTTCGACATATGGAGTAACTTTAGCTATGAGTCATTTATTTGTGTAACCGTTATAGATACAGTAGAAGAATGCTCTTATCTAATAGATATACTAGACACATCAGAAAATAAAATCAATTCTGATTTTTTCACCAAGTTACTTATCCAATCGATAAAAAAGTGTCATGCAGAATTTGGGTGTACAGTTAGGAGTTTTCTGACTGACTCACAATCAGCAACTATGATTAATGTTGAAAAAATGAGAAATGAGCTTAAAAAATTAGAAAATATAGATGCATCCGATGTAATATATTATAGCTGCTCCGCTCATATTCTAAAAATGCTTAGCAATGACATTGAGTGTCCTGCTATTGAATTAGTTTTAGCTGCTCTTGTCAAGGTACAAAAAAGCACATGCACAATTGGTGAGATAACAGAAATATGGTTAGATTTAGTTAGCAGCATTGAAAACATCGATGAATGTTCTAAAAGCAAAGTACAATTATGTATAAAACGATTAAATGAAGCACTTACTCCTGCTCATTATGTTGCCAATATAACAGATCCACGTTATCAGGGATTAAAATTAACCACAACACAGTTTGAAAGTGCTATGGAGTATATTCATAAGAACTACCCTGCTATTATGCCAGAAATCATCAATTACCAGGGCAAAGCATATCCGTTCAGGAACTATTTATTTGGCCTCGACACAACCACAAAAGTAAAATCGTTAACTTGGTGGACTGCACTAGAAAGACAAATTAGTGAAAAACTATTTCAGCTAATGAAGCAACTACATTCTGCAGCTGCTGCAAGTGCCGGTATTGATCGTGAATTTTCTGCTTACGGGCTAGATCACTCGAAATTACGAATTTCTTTAGGAAATGATAAAGCAGCAAAAATTCTAGCTATATACAAAAATTTTAATTCTAATTCCCACCAAAACAATCAATGGGAATTTAAAATGATAAATAAATAAAAATTAATTTATAAAATCACTAATAAAGTTGCTTGTACTTGACCAGCGTCGTCATCGCGTATTTTTTTTTAAAATAATTATTAAATGATTATTTCAATTAGGAAAACATTAAAATGAGATTTTCTACTGTTTAAGAAATAATTGTAATAAGAAGGAAGATGTAAAAATTAAAAAATTAATTTAATTTGTGTATAAAAACAACAAAATCATTGCACTAGACCACCACACCACATATAAAAAATGTAATTTTAAATGTAATAAGATATATAGCTATGTTTGCATGTGTTGGATATAAAGATTCACACAACACAATAATAAGTATATAATGTGTTTATATATATAAACAATTTTTTTTTATTATTGTTTTTTGTTTTCTGTTGTTGATGCATCATCAGCAAGGTCAGTGTCCTTCCTTTGTCGTCATTATAATAAAATTTAATGATGATGATGATCGAATCGTATAGTCATCATATATTGTATATTTTATTTGTATAAGTATATGTTATAATTGTAAACATTATTTAATTAATTCAACCACCAATAGTTTTTATTTGATTGTATTTATAATGTTCAATAAAATGACGTTTTTATTAAAAAAAAAAAAAAATGATTAAAATGATGAAAATTGATATTAAAGAACGGAAGTTAACTCCCCATAATATTATTATTTTCATTGTTAAGTGCAATATGGCTTTTATTATTGTAATTTTTGTATTATCATCGTTGTGTTGTTTGTCTCGTTGGGTATTTTATTATTTGTTTTCTTTAACGTCTACAAGAAATTCTGCGTCTTATTTATTTATTTATTTTACTTCTTGCTGTTGTTATATATATATAACAGACATAAAAAAAGAAGCGAAATTCAATTGAATTGAGGTAAAATTGTCGTGCCATGGTATTAATTTCATTACATTTGTATATCTTTATTACGATTACACCCCCCCTAACCAGGGCAATGATTCTTTAATAATTATCTATGTGTAAAATATTCTGTCAAATTTCGAGAATTTTTTTTTTTATTTTTCTCTCTTTGTGCTATAAAAAACAATCGAGTTAACCGAGCCTTAACTTAAATTTTATTCAATCCACCAATACATGTGTAGTTTTGTGGTATTTTTTTTTTTTTTGTTTAATGTGGAATTTATTTTTGCACAAGTGGAAACATAAAAAAAAAATTCATTTGTCATTGTTGCAAAAAAAAAAAAATGCACAAGGTGATTGAAGAAATAATCCATTATAAAATTATGCTTCTAATCTAATTAAGGCATTCCATAGAAGATAACATTTTATTTGCGTTTGTTAAATTTATTTTTATTTTACATCGTCTGTTTCGAATAATAACAGTGATTTGATATTAGACTAGAAAAGTTTCTTGCCCTTTTTTCTTATTTTTTATTGATATGTGTCATTAAAAGTGCGTGCATATTGATCATTATAAATATTTATCAAGGTCATCGTCGTGTATAATTTTTTTTTTTTTTTCTCTTTTTGCTTTAATCATTTTTTTTCTTTTTTTTTTTTGTTGTACATATTAAGCAGCTTACAACTCTTTGTTTTGTATCATCATTATTAAAATAATATGTTGACTGTTTTTTTGTAAGCATACATAATAATGGCGGTTGTTGTACATTATGTTTGTTTGTTTTTTTTTTTTTTTTTTTTTCTTCATTTATTTCCATATGTAAATGTTTATGATTTTACAATTATATTTTGGGTAATACCTTTATGAAAGATTCTTTATTATTGTGTTTTATATTTATAAATAAGTTATTTGCTATATTCATTCAATGTTTATTTATTGTGTAATATATATATATATATATATATATATATATTATAAATTACAATCATTTGAATATAAATTTATTTATAATTTTGAAAGCAAAACAAATATATTAAAGACAAAGCAAGAGAATTTATTTCTTTTTATTATTATTATTATTTCGTCACGTTGTTTATTATGAGTGTATTAAAAATAAATTTTGCTATTTAATTTACCTGGTTTTTTATTTTTTGTTGTTGTACACCTCTCTTTGAATTATTCGTATAAGAAACTTAAGCATGATCTTGACATTATGTGTGATTATAATAAAAATGTTTTATATAAAAGTAAGAGAATATAAAATTGCTGACGATGATGATCAGAGACAGAGAAGCGCGACCACCCAAAGCAAAAAACAAAAATTTAATCTCAATTCTGCAGTTAAATTGCGCGATGTTTTTTTTTTTTTTTTATAGCATTTTTTGTGTAAGGTTGTCTATGGTTTTTGTTTTGTAATATTAGGTATTTATGAAGGTGAAAGCAAATGTTGAATGAAATCATTTTTTCGCCCCTATTATTCATATGTTGATTGGTGTGTTTTTTTTTTTGTGTTGTAAAACTTTAATTGAATTGAATCGCCTTCAACGCGGTGACATTCTTGATTTTTGTTTTTTTTTTTTTTTTTTTTTTTTTGCTTCAACAAAAATGAACAGAACTGAACTATCTTTGCAGCCACGACGACGTATACACACAATTACACTGAAAACATTTTTAATAATAAACAACAAAATCCTTGTCATCGTTCGTTGCCATTTTATTTTATTTTTAATATTTTTTATACGAAATAAATTAATTTTATTTTTATTTTTATTTACCTCTTTTCTTTAATTTACAACGTCTCTGACTATGTAGTTTCTTAATTTATCTAATTATTTTCTTCATGTTAAATTATTAATTTTGAAACATTTTATTTTTTCTTCTTTTTTTTTTTGGGAAAATTATTAACCTAAAGCATTTTATACGTTATAAACGAATAATGTTTGATAAAGAATTAAAAGTAGAAGAAAAAACATTTAGCTGATGCAATAAAAATAAAATATTAACGAAAAACTAATTACTGTAGCTTGTTTCAAGTTTTTAAGTACTTTGTGATTTTTCTAGTTTTTCTGTAATTTCGTACGTGGTTATTATGTGGTTGTTTTTGGTTGGAATATTTTCAAGATAATTGATAATTGGTGGTAATCATAAATTAGGTAGTACATTGATTATTATGTTTTTTTTTTTTTTTATTATCAATTATGTAAATATTCCTCATGAGTCACGCCAGCATTTACTCTGCATGTTACAAACAGAAAATTTCTTTTTCTTTTATAAAAAAAAAAAAAAATAATAATTTCTTGTGATTAATATTTTTATTCGTCATAGATTTTCATTGGAAATGTTTTCTCTTTAGATTTTTTAAATTATTTTTTGTCTGAACAACCTGCCTGCCACAACATACATATAATTTTCTTGTAATTAATCTCTTTTGTGCTTATTAACAAGGAATTTCTTGTTTGTTTTCGAAAATCTTTATGCTTTTTAAAATATATTTCTTATCACAAAAACAATCTTAATAATCTTTGATAAGATTTTAGAAATAAAATGGATTCAAACAAATTTAATTAATTTATCATTTTACTGTTTTTAGTTTTCGAACAGTTTTAGAATTTTAACGCATTTTCTATATATGTCTTAAGACTTTTGGAGGCGCGCATATAAACTTTATTTTTATTGTAAACAAAGTTGTTGAATAAAATTGCGGCCACAACACAGTTGTGTTAAATGTTTTTAAGATAAAAAGATTTTGTATTGACGTTTTTGAGAAAGAAACGACAAAAAGAAAGAAAAAAAATATAAATAGAACTCAAACGGCCTTTGTGAAGGTAAGAATGACGTAATATGCTTATCATAATTTTGCATGTGTATAGGAGAGGAATTATTAATTAAATGTCATTCGAATTTTTTTTTTCTCTCTGTTTCTTTATGCAATAATGTATATACATATAATATATGTAAAAAAGCATTAAGCTGATTTAGTTTTATTTTTTATTTTTTATGTTTTTCTCTTTGACCATGAAATTATTGCAAAAAAATAAAAAAATAATTTTTTTTTTATTTCTATTTTTTTTTATTTTTTTTTTTTTAAACTAAATGATGTGATATTGAATTTTATTTTTAATGTATTTAGCATAGCATATATACAATTCCAACCTTGATATATTATTTTTATTTAAAATTAAAATAAAAAAATAAAGAAAAAAAAAAATAAAAATTGAAGTGTGTGGTATTGAAAATTATTTTTAAACTTTTTATTTTAAAGCTAAAAGCTTAAACTTAGATTTGAAGAATATAATTTAATTAGTTAATTTGGGTTTAATTAAGAGGAGGAGGAGTAGAGAGCAGCAATCGTTTGATGTTTTTATTTACTTTTTTTTTGTTTAATGTTTGTTCTACATTTAAATTAATTTAATTTTGCCAATAAATAAGTTTTTCTTGGTAAGAAGATTTCGTACTAATTTTTATTGGGACTGTTTGTTTGTTTGCTGAAATTAAATTAAGAACTATATAGTGGAATCCCGTTGTATTGAATTTGTTGATAAAATAAATAAAAAGAATGAAATTCATTCGAGGCATGTTCTAGCATGGTTAGCGGAAGCATAAAAGCACCTTAAATTTGAATACAAAGTTACTCAGCTCTAACTCTGTATATGAGGAATTACAACGGTTGGGCATTAATATAAATTGAATAATTCGTGTTTTAACAGTAATTTTGATTGGTAACAGAGCATTCATAAAATAATTGACAAAAAACCGTGTATATACCATACGAAAAGAAAATAAAAAAAAAAATTAATTATTAAATTATGTATTCAGTTATAATGAATTAATTGTTATTATTGTTATAAATTATGTTTGCATATTCGTTTTGTTGATTTTGATTTTTTTTTTTTTTGGTAATTTTTACCTGAAATCTTCTTATAACAATTACCTGATTTTAATCTCATTTCATATGAAACTGAAGTAGGTCATGTTCTATGCCATCAATATTTTTTATGGTAAAATAAATATTTTTATTCTTTATTTATGTGATGAGGTGCGGCGGTGAGGTTTTAGCGTTGTCTTGTAACAATTATATTTATTAGTTAATTAGAATAATCGTGATTTTTAATTATTCTTAATTGGCCTTTCTTTTACTCTATTTTTCAATACCTTGACTAATATCTACAACCGATATAATAATTTTCTTATAAATTATGTCTCTTTGTTGTGGTGTTGTTTGTGCTTATAAATTAGTATTTAACTAATTAAGTAAAATTAATTTACATTCAATTATTATAAGACCGACTAAATAAATTAAAATTAAAAGGTTTGTCTTTATACTCAATCAACAAATCGTCTTTCTATGTTTTCAGTCATGCTCTGCTCCTTGTCGTTTCCTTTAATTTTCTTTCTTTTCATTTTTCTTTTTTTTTTTGCGAAAATTTAATTTTTTACACGTGCAAAAAAGCGTTACAATGATAATTTATTTCTCTTTGTAAACAAAAAGTTTGCGTTTCTATTTGTTTGTACATTTGGCGCTTTAAAGTATTGCAAAAAAAAAAAAAAATATGAGTATGAGTTGTCTACATCGTCGATTTTTATTTTTTTTTTTTCAATTTTTCTAAGAATAAAATTTATTATTGTCATGATTGTGCAAAAAAAAAATCCTTTTTCATAGTCGCGCTTCTGAACAATAGATGCGTTTCTTTCCTTTTTCTTAATTTTAGCATTATATATGTATCGTGTTTGAACAATATAATTAATTCGAATTTATATTTTAATTTAAATTTCGACCTTAAATGTCTTTAAAAAAAAAAAAAAAAAAAAAACGTTTTATTTTTGTAGTAATAATTCCAAATTTATAAATTTTATTAATTATTCTCGTAGCCATGAATCATAAAATTAGCAAAAAGAAACAATAAATATTTATTTGATTAGTGATGTGTTTTCTTTATTTATAATCGATAACGCGTTGACAGATTGAGAAATTTTGTATTAGATAATAGACGTACAAAATCGATCCACCAATCGTTTATTTGGCACAATTTATTCATTTAAATTTGAACGCAAATCATATTACAAATTGAATACTCGTAACCACTAAAAATAACTTGATAATTCTCCTCCTATTAACATTATTTATCATAAAAAAAATATGATGGAAATATTCTAGACGCATTAGTAGTGATTCTTGTTTTTATGCTAATCTATAATTGAAATTGTGATTACGTCGTTTTGTTGATTTCTCGATTTAAATCATAACACGATAATTATATCTTTATTTATTTTAATAATAATCATAATAACCATATAATGATAACAAAATTATTTATCTGTTTTCTTTTTTTTTTTTTTTTTGCTTCATTTAATTTAATTTAAATTTATTTATTGAAAATAAGAAAGGTCAATAATCGTAATACTTGATTATTTCTCTTTATTTTCTTTGTTTCTTTTTCTTCATTTATTTTATTTTTATTTTATTTAATTTTTTTTTTATATATTTTTCTTGGCATTCAAAAAATAAATAAAATTTATTTTTATTTATTTAAGTAAATTAATAATTTGATGTAATTTTTTTTTTTTTTGGTTGGTGGTGAAAATAAAACCAAAACAAAAAATGGTTCAACCACCAAAAAAAGAAAGAAAAAATATAAATAATAAATTTAATAATTTTTGTCATGTGATTTCTCGTTTCACGCATTAAGATCACGCATTAATTGAAGAAACTATTATAGCGATAATTAATTTATTATATTTTAGACAATGGTCAGACGCGGATACCTTTGTCTAGTCATCAACAGCCCACGAATTATTTGCTTTTTGTTTACCTTAAATTTGTTTTGCTTTTTAATTTTCACAACGTCTTATTTTTTCTTATGTTTAATTAAGAAAACAAAACATTTGCGCATATTTTTTAATGCTAAAATTTATATACACATTCCTTTAAAAAAAAAAAAGAATTGGTTTTTGCGTTGTTATTTTATATATTTATATATATATTTTCTCCATATTATTAATAAAAAAAAAATAAAAATCTTTTAATGAAATTTACAATACGACGATGTGTTATTTTTTGTTTTTTTTTTTTTTTTTTTACAAGGAAAACGTTCAGAGCAACGACGCAACACACAACATCGTATTAGATTCAAAACTTTAATATATTTTGCAGTAAATAACAGTCACAGTCAAACAAGAACAAGTAGAAAAAATAAAAATATAAAAAAAAAAAAACCCAGCCAGACAAAGTACTTTTTCGTGTGCACTACATATACTCAAACTTCACTTGTTTTTTTGTTAATTTATTTATTTTATCTGTGTATATAATACATTAAATGCTACGCTAAGGTTTATCACACATACACATTGATATTAAATTAATGCTTAAACTCTACAAACTCCCCACGTTTCAATATAATTTTTTCTTTTATTTTGAACAAAAACAACTGCGTTGCGGCTAAAGTACAAAAGTTTATTTTAACGTTAACGTTGTATTTGGCAACGACAGCAGCAAGTGATTATTATTATTAAGCTCAAAATATAAATTTTTTGTACAGTTTTTCAGAAATAAATAATGTTCCTCTCCTCCCTACTTTATGATTTTTCTTCTTTTTTTTTACAATGCAATAGGATCGATTATAAAGAAAGAAAGATTTACGATTTCAATTGCAAAATTATTATGAGTATAAAGAGAATTATTATTTCAAGGAAAATGTTTATTCAAGAAGAGGAGAAAAAAAGTTTTCGTATTGTCATTTAGTTTTTTATATTTTTTTTTAGAAAAGTATATAATAAAGAGTCTTTATTCCCACTCTTAATTTTACTGTACATATATTTTCGATAACAATAAGCATGGAGAAATTTGAACATAACAAATACAAATTAAATTTCCACCTCCCTACTTTTTTTTCCGTTTCTCTTTGTTTAACCAATTTCGATTTCAATGTTGGTTTAGCTTTTGCCAAATGAAAAGTGGAATTTTCACTTTAGTTTAAATAGTGAGCTTGAAGAGTTAGGAACTCTGAAAATAAGGAGTTTTTATACCTTCAGAATAAAAAAAAAATTGATAAAGTATTCTTTTCATTTATAAAAGAAAAATTGATCAAGAAAACGCCAAATCTGAGGAATAAATAATATTTTAATAATAAAAAATAGTGAAAAGTGAGTGCCTAAGTTTTTTTTATTATTTATTTTTAATATCTTTTGGGTGGATTTATTTGCTCTGGCTTAAAATTAAGTGTTGAATTTTGTATTGACGACGTGTTGAACTTTTGTCGACACAGCAAAAAAAAAAAAAAAGTATTTCTAGAAAATTTATTTTCATATTGTTCATAAATTGAACGATTTTGGTATACTTAATTTTTTTTGTTTTAATTATTGTTGTTGAATACGATATATAAAAAAAAAATAAAAGAAATTAAATCTAATTTACAAAGAAAAGACGCTTAAAAATAAAATTTATACGTGCGTCATTTGAAAATCGAAAAATAAAAAATAAATTTCTTTCGTTTGTTTTTTTTTCTCTTTTTATATATATATTTGCTAGAAATAAATATATGAGGGAATTTGTTATGTTATTGTTGTTGTTGTTAGTTGAATTAAATAATAATAAAAATTTGTGTCATCTTTTATTTTTATATGACTTTTCGTAGCGCGCCCGTGTGTGTCAGTTTGTGTAAAAATACATTTTTATAACATATATGTGTTTTGGTATTAGTTTATTTTATTTTTTTTTATTATATAAAATAAAAAGCAGGAAATTACAATTTTTTTTTTTTATTTTTTTTTCTTCATTTTTTTCTTTTTTAATATAAAATTATTACGTAGTATATTTAAAGTGCTCTTTGTTTAAAAATAAATAAATTTAAAAAAAAAAAAGAAAAAAGTAAAGTAAAGAAAAGAAAAATAAAAATAAATAAAACGAAATCAAAGATTAAACAGCTGTTAGACAGAAAATAAAAATACTTTTAATTGTGTAGGAGGAAAATATTAACAAATTAAAAAAAAGGATAATTTCCAATTAATCAAAGGAATATAATTACAAAAAACGCAAACAAAAAAAACACAAATATTTAAAGTAAGTTTTTCTCTCTTCTATTAATTAATTAAAATAAAAAGAAAAATTAATTAAAGTTTAAAATGGTGAATTAATTAGTTTGGTTTTAAATAAAAAAAAAACTAGAGAAAGTTAATGAAAAAAGATTTTTAAAAGCTTAATTTTTGCGACTTAAAATTTGTATTTATTATTTATTTGTGGACGTGTGTTATTTTTTAATTAAAAAATAAAAATTAATTATGAAAAAAAAATATATATATAATAAAAGCAAACAAAAAGTTTGTTGTTTTTGTCACAATTGTTTTTATTTTTAATTAATTAATAAATATGTTTTTTTTTTATTTGATAACGAAAACTAGTATGCATACGTTGTTTGTGAGTTTTTATTATTATTGTTTTTTTTTTTTGTTTGTTGATTATTGTTGTTAGCAAATAATCTAAGGTGAACGTTTTTTTTTTTTTTTTATTTTTATTTATTTATTAAATAAATATTAGTAAACGTAATTACTATACTAACATTAGTAGAATTTATTTCTTTTAGTAATTTTTTTAAAATAATTATAAGCATAAAGTAACTGATTAAAAAACAGCAAATTTAATTATTTTTCGTTCAAGGTTTTACTAATGTGTTTCTAGCATCTTCGAAATTCATTTTATTTTTTTTTTATTTGAATTTGTGAATATATTTAAGTGTAAAATAAATTTGACGTCGTTGTCACTCTGTAAACACGAGTTT
Source organism: Ptychoptera albimana (assembly GCA_961205885.1). Taxonomy (NCBI): domain Eukaryota; kingdom Metazoa; phylum Arthropoda; class Insecta; order Diptera; family Ptychopteridae; genus Ptychoptera; species Ptychoptera albimana. Next base: position 12,504,296 of record OY540805.1, read on the forward strand.
AGTTAATTAAATAGAAAAAAGAAATTTTTTTTTTTATATATTTAATTTGACGTAACATTTGTTAATTTTAGTGTTGTGTGTGGTGATAAGTAGAAAAAAAAAATTTATATTAATAAACGGATAAAATATTTATTGCATTAAGCGGACGTTTAATAATTATTTTTTTTAATCATCTTCTTCTTCTATTATTTTGTTAATTAGTTTATAACTTATGTAATTGTTTATTTTAAATTTGCTGCTGTGCTTTTGTCCTTGACTATAAAGTAAAATAAAAATTTTAAGTAATAACGCGTCATAAAAAAGTCACTAGTTGATTATATTTTTGTACTCTCAAAATATAAAAATAAATGAAACAATAAAGTTTAATTTAAGAAAAATTGTTTTTAATTTAATTTTTATTTTATTTTTGGCAAAGAGTGTAATGTAGAAAAAATATTGAAATCAGCAGTAGCAGCAGCGTAGCGTATACACCACACACGCAATGAGAAATAAAAAACCTTGTTGAATACAATTTAGCAACAAAAATTGATCATCATATGATCAGGGAATATTGTTTGTATGTTTATTTTATTTATTTTTTAAATATAGATCTCGATACATGTATGTTACATATGTCATTGAGTTTATAAAATTAATTTAAAAACGAATGTTTCTCTATGTTAATATCGTGCTCTGTTGCTGCTTGTCATTTTATTTATTATAAATTAATTTTGATTAAATTTAATTAAAATTGTTGATGATGATGATGACAATGTAAAAAGTTTTGATTAAATTTTTATATTACGAAGAAAAAGTAAAAAAAAATAAAAAATGATTATTTCTCTTATAAAAATTATATTTTTCGTCTGGCTTTATTAATCTTTAATGTTAATGTGCTTTTTTTTTTTTTGCCTCCAAAGTTTAAAGTTAATTCAAGTAGAAAATCAGCTTTAATAAAATACAAAAGAATCGATGAAATTAAAGTGAAATTTATTTATTTTTTGTTATTTGTTATAATAATTGTAAAAATTTCAACGCGATTTTTTTTTTTTAATTAATTAAAATAACACGAACAATAAGACGAACACAAATAAGTTTCTATAAATTTATTAAATATGTATTTATGTTGCTTTAAGTACAAAAGAAAATTGTTTTTTTTTTATTATTATTTTTTCATTATTTTTACTTCCTTCTTGCATTTAATTTATTTTTCATTTTTTTTTTTTTATTAACGTCACAAAGGTTTTTTAAATTAATTTAATTTAATTTAAATTATTCTTTCACGATTTTTGTTACGTTTTTATTTATTCAACGTGTGTGTAGAAGCAAATTCATTTATTGTGTTTATTTAATTTTTAAAAAATGTTTATAAGAAGAAACACAGTAAAAATCCACTTGTCATAACCTTGTTCATGTTATTATGTTTAAACTTTAATTGAATTAATAATTATTTAGATTTTTATTTTTATTATTATTTATTTTTATTTTTTTTTTAATTTAATATTTTTAACTTCCTACAAAATTATTTTCTTTATTATTAAAACGTCAGATTTGGAATTTATTTTTCTGCGTTATTATTGTATTGACGTTATGTTGTTGAAGTTATAATACGAATAAAAAAAATGTATAAATGAGAGAAGGACGTTTCTTAAGAAATGATTTTTCTACATAAATTTTTATAACTTTATACCGGAATAATAAATACAAGCGGAATATATTTGACCTCAAAATAACGAGAAATGTTTTCAATAAAAAAAAAAAAAATTCCAGATTTTTCTTCATTTTTTTGCTAAAGAGAAACATATTTATGTAATTGTTGTTAAATTATATATGTATGTTTGTTGATTTAATAATTGTTTAATTAATTTCTAATCTCCATTTGCTTATTTTATGATTTTTCTGTTTAAATCATCTAGAGAATTTTTTATTGACGTTTGCAGCTTGTTGTTGTATCTCTGTATTATTTTTTTTCTTCGTGTTATTATTTTCCGTTGCTTTTTTTTATTATTCACGTACTTTGTGCCTGAATTCTAATTTTAAAATTTTAATTTTATATTCTGCGTGTATTCTGTTTAAAAATATCCAAATATACGTCTTATTTGATTTTTTTAAATTGTTTTAAATGAAAATAATTTTTCTTGGTCTTTTTTTTTTTTCTCCACTGTGCTTCGACAGTTACATCGTGCCACTACCTGTTTTATATTTTTTTTTCTTTTTCTTTTTTATGTGCATAACTAATTATAAATTTATTATGTTTATTCAGATTATTATTTTTCACTTAGCTTTACTTTTTAAAGAAAAATTAATAAAAAAAAAAAAGATAGGAGAAAGTAAAACCAATTGACTTTATTTTATGTTTAGCTGATTAAATGCTGCTGCTGTTTGTTTAATTTTTTTTTCTTTGTTTTTTTTTTTTTTTGTATTTTGCTCTATTGTCTTGCGAATAATAAAGAAAATACAAAAATGAAACATAAATGTATGTTTGCAAACAATTTTTAACGAATAAAGAAAAGAGAAATGATAATAAACGGAGGAATAACGTTAAATTCTTCGACCATCATACAGACTAATAAAAAATTCAAGTCTTTTTAGATAACGGTATTTTTGCTCGGGTATTTTTCATGCTTTTCTTTTATGGGTTTTTATTCTCTCTTTTGTTGCTTTTTTTTTTTTATTTTTTTATTTATTTATTTAACATAGTTTCAGGTGAATAAATTGAATTTTGAAAATGTATCACAAATGTTGTTTTAAAATAATTAAATGTTGATTGTCATTTTGTTCATTTTATTTAATTTAACCGTGTGATTGATACGCATAATAATGTTTAAATATTATATCGCGGTATTGTTCTGTAACGTTCTTCTGTACAAATTATGTAAATTATTATTAATTTACCACATTGTATTTGCACTTTGTCTAACGCAATAAGTCTGAAGACATTAATAGTTTTTTTTTTATTATTATTATTAATAATTATTTTATCATTTCTGGAGTATTTGTATTTGGCATAATCTGACAGGTGCGTTTTAACTTTATTTGTATTTAGTACATTTTTCGCCTTTTTGTTTTGCTATTACCACTACAACTACTAGTAATGTTTGTCAATTAAATTGTTTATATTTTGACAAAAATAAAAAAAGAGAGAACCCATAGTAAAGTGTTAATTTAATTTTATTTATTTATATTGAATGTGTTAAAAATATATTTTTTTTTTTTTTTTTGATTATTGTTGAAATACTCATATGATATTGTGAAATTCAAATAATTATGTTTATATAAAATTATTATAAAATGGTTAGGTTAATTTATATGATGATAATTGTTTTTAAAGTCAAAATTTACATTTGCATATACATTTGATAGTATTTTTTTTTTTATTAAAAACTTCTGCTGCTCGCTCTCGCCGTTTCTTTATTAAATATTAATAATTTATACGTAACACAGAATTCCCATTAGGAATAAATTAATCGAGATCATTTTTTGTTTTTGTTTTTGTTTAATGACATGACAATATGATATTTAATAAATGGTATTTTCAATTTATTATTTTAATTTCTATCGCGCACATGTGTATCGTGATAGATAATTTAAAATGAAAAATTCAAATATGGATAAAAATGACTCATAATGATAATTTTGGTTTTATCCTGAGAGAGAAAATAGTAATAATGGGAAAATTTCTCTATTTAGAATATTTTATTATATTTTAACCGAGGTAATTTTCTTTCGTTTTTATTTAATTATTTAATTGCCTCTATTAACTACAGACTATTTCTCTTAACAATAGAAATAGATTTTAAACTCGTAAATAAATTATCGTTACCTGTTTAGGTAAAATATTAATTTGCTAAAATTATTAAATGTTTTGTCGCCGTATGGTATAATAAAATTAAGAAGAAAAAGTGAAATTATCCGTTTATTAATATTTTAAGCATAATTAGTTATTAAATAAATGTTTGTAATCACTTTTATTTTCTTATTTATTTACTATCTTTTTACAAACAACGAGACGATAATATCGATATAAAAACGTCGCTATGACGCACCCATTTACTTACGTTAGCTTAGCAATGACTTATTAATAATTGTGCTGCATTGTGGTTGATTTAATGTTAGACACGTGTAAATAGTTATAGAACGTTTAAAAGGAATTTTTACCTTTAAACAATAATTATAATTTACAATTTCATGTTGCATGTTTATTAAACGATTATTTTCTTTGTATTACTTTTAGAGGATTGATATTCTTTGTTTCAACATTAGCTTCAATATGTTTCAACATTTTTTTTTTGTTATATTAAATGGAAATGGACATAAAAAAAGCGTAGTGAGAAACGAAATGAATCATATAATAAAAAAATACGGTTAAGGAGTTTTACTTTTAAATTAGATATTGATTTAGAAATATTAAAGAAAAAAGAAAAATGCTTTGATATTAAATACGGAAATACATAAAAATATAATAAATTTATATAAATATTGCAATATATGAGATGTGAAGAATAATTTAAAGAAACATCGGGACACGCAACATAAATCTGTAATATAACTTCTTTTGTTTTTTTTATATTAAAATTACATTATACTAGTTTTCATGCATAGTTAAATTTATTAAGCAAAATATAACTAAAGATATATATATATAGGTCTATTGCGCTTGTTATAAATATTATTATTATTATTATTATTATCAGTTTACTGTACACACACGTATTGTTTATAAAGAAATATAAGAAGGACGCGGCGGTGTAGTCAATTTTTTTTTTTTTTTTTTTTATTACAATAACATTTTATGTTCTTATGACGTAGTTGAATGACCTTTTTTTTCTCATTTCTCTCATATTCTCGTTCTCTTTTATTGTGATTATAACTTTTTGTTTTGTTTTTTATTTTTTTTTTTCATATATAAATTTGTCTATATCGTTTCGTTGTCATTATTGGTGCTACGTTTGGTTTGCCCTCCAGTTAAAAACAAGCCAGAAAATAAAACAACCAGAAACAGCATTCAAATGTAAAACAAAAAAGAAAAAAAAAAAACAAAAAGGAATAAAGCAAAGCCATAGTTAAATTAAAGCTTTTTGTTTTATATTTTTTCTGTTTAGTAAAACGTATTAAATGTTTACAATTACATGTTGTTTGATTTGTATGTGTTGCTATCTTGGGTTTCTTTTTTTTTTTTTTGTTTTTGTTTTATAGGAGACAAAACAATGGAAAATTAAAAAGTTGTGGGTATTGGAAAGAAAAACAAACGCAATATAAATGGCGAAGAGTAAATTTATTTTTATAAGCTTTTTGCAATACGTGACATGACTGTTGTGTGAAAAAATTATCAAGATGGTGCCAGACTGACATACAGCTGTTTTGTTAATATTATTTTTCGATCGTCGTATTATAAGAAAAATAATTAATTTTAGAATATTGATTGAATAAAAAGTAAAAACATTAGAAATAATCCTCATGTCTTTTATAAGTAAATAATTAATTAAATATCAAAAGTGTATAAGTGATAAACCTAATACCTAATAGTTTCATGGAAATAAAGAAGATAAAATTCTTGGTAAACCAAGTAAAGTATTAACCTTTATCTTGTAGGCGTTTCGATGTATGTTCATGTGCTGTTTAGAATAAAATGTTTTGTTTGAGTTTTAAAGGATTTTCGTTTATGTAAAGAATAGAAATCTTGCTTGACATAGCAAATAAAAAATGAAACAACGAAGAAAATTGTACGAAATTATATTCATGTGACATCTATAAATATATTTATTTGTTTAAAAAATGTTGGTTCTGCTGTCGCATTTGATTTTGTCATTTAGGATTTATTTTTTTATTTTTCCTTTTGTAAAATGTGTCTTTCTTCATAACTCTAATAAATAAAAATGCTATGTTGAAAATAAGCAATTTTAAAATGTGAATAATGATTGACATTGATTGGATTTTGAAATAAAATATGATGATATGCTAATATTAAGATAGATATGTTACAAAATATATTCCGTAATTATAATTAATAATAAGCAACTGTTGTTGCCGTCTACCTTTATGTTTTTTTTTTGTATCATTTGATAAAGTGTCTAGTAGTAGATATATTAATAGAAAAGGAATTTAAAAACGTTTTTTACATTTCTATGCCTTCCTCTAATGTGACTTTAATAAAAAGAAATTTTAAGAAATGCGTGTGAAAAACTGTGAAAACCCCCCCGACACACAAACAATTGACAATTTACTTCATAAGAAATGTCAAAAAATTATTTTTACATAAATTTTATTTATATAGCTTTTTTCACGTTTCGTTTTTGCTGATTATTGCTGTCACTATTTATTTGCAGGTGTAAAAATGTGGATAATTTATTTTAATCAGTTATAATAAGCTAAACAGCAACAAACCTTTTCTTATTAATTTTGTTAATTGACAAAGCTTTGGAATAAATCTTACGCAATGTTATGCTTTTATTATAAAATTAAAATATTTTAGGGTCATGCCATGCTTTATTTTTAATTTTTCTTTGTACTATGGTCATCTGGTGGGTATTCAAGGTTACCGACCTTGATGTTTTACGCTCGTAAAAAATAAACAAACAAAAATTATTAGAAATTATTTTTTTTCCACTCGGTTTTTTTTTAATTCTTTTATTAATTATATGATAATACCTCTTATATATTTAATAAAAGAAAGGAAATGAGTAAACGATTTTTTAAAACGCGATTTATAAATGTTATGTTGACGTCAAAAGGACATCAATTGTTTTGTTGTGCGGTCATTGATGAAATATTTGTAATAATAGGTAATAATATTTGCGCTATCAATTTTTCTTTTTATGATATCCTGAGTTTAATCTACGTAAACATTTATTTAAGTGTTCCTCTCTAAATTTAAAATGCTATTATATTTTCATACGTTATTATTGTGTAAAAAAAAGCACAAAAAATAGGTGGCAATGAAGAACACTCTATGTGGTGTTCTATGTATATGTATGTTTGGCTGGTTTAACTTTTTATTATACTTGGCTTTATCTAAAAAAAAAAAAAAAAAAGAATGAAAAATTGTTGTATTCAGTTACCTTTCTTGGTTTCTTTGAACCATGCCATTGTTTGGTTTTGTATAAAAAATAATCTAATGTGAAGCAGGTGATGATCAACATTTTTTTCTTCTTTCTTTTGTACATTTTACCTTTTATTTTTTTTTTCCTACATTTATATGTTTATTTGATTCTTGCCTAAATTGCTCTACCTTACCTCGCCGCTATAATACACATATACATTTTTTTTATATACAATGTTGTTATAATATTATTACTTGTTGTTACGGAATTATGGTTTTGTAATAAAAAAAAAAAATTCTCAACTGAAGCTATAAAATTTTGCTCTTTTTATTGTTTATTTTTTTATTTTTTTTTTTTTTATATGAATAAGATTTTTGTTAATCATTTTTCTTATTATACATTTTTTTTATTGTGGATAATATTGTTGAAAATGTTTATATATAAAATTACCCGTCAACTCTTGTATTTGTTGAATTAAAATTTTTTAAGTCTTCTAAAATTGGTTTTAATCTTCTCCTCCTCCCTCTATACATGTCTCATATGTTATGAATGATGGGGGACCCAATCATCATTTAATTTATTCTTATATTTTAAAGCTTTGAATCAGAAGATCGTAATGTCGTATTTAGTTTGCTGAAAATATAAAATGTTTATAAGATTCTCTATAAGAAAAAGTTGTTGTTTCTTAGTTTTGTATAAATGGAATTATATAAAATGGAACATCTGTCTGTTGTGACTATATTGTTTTTTTTTTTTTGTTTGAACTGGTTGCTTCCTCTAATTCTTGTTGCTACTGAGAGATATATCTTTTGAAATCGTTTCTGACAATATATTCTATACGATATGAAATTTATAAGTGCTGTATATACAAAATCTATAGATGTTGAGAAATTTATTATTTATTTGTTAAATATGCCCAGATTGTCAGCCGCTAATACATACGCTTATCTCAATCTGAAGATTTGTATGATGTTTGATAAATTACTATGTCATATTGTTATTTCTTTTCCTTTTTTAATACAGTGAACAGCAAATAGGTTTAGTTGTTTAATGTGATAAGGGAAAGAAAAAAACTTTTTTAAAATCATATCTATTTGTAACAGAAAATTCAATTATATATAAAAGGTTGGTTAGCCTGGTTATTATATTCGAATGGATTTAATAAAAATATATATGTATGTACAAAATGTCTTGTTGTAAAGTTTTTAGAACTTTTGTAATGACTGTTTGGGCGTGGCAAATCGTCAATCATCAAACTGTCTATTGAGTGCATAAAAAAAGTATGTTTGGACTAAAGTTTTTGTTCTCGTCGTTATGCATATCTCTAAATGGAAAAATAAGATCCACCTTAAAATCAACAATATATTCTTCTTCAATGTGTAATTTATTTGGTTTTTACTATTTTCACTGTTCATTTCTTCTAACCCTTTGTTTCTTTTATGTGTCGTCGTTGCTTTAAACATTATTGTATAGATGGTAACAAAGAAATTTGAAGCAACTAGCAACCAAATACATCATGATAAATAAGTTATTTTAAGTTTAAATATGTATATTATATGGTTAAAGCCATTCAACTTAAAGTTTCTTTATCACTTTTTTATTTTTTGTTTTGGAAATTCAATTCGCATGCCAGACTCTAGTATGTTAGTCAAAAAAAAAAGAATTATTTGTCTTATTGGGTGCGTCGTTTTTATTATGTTCCCTCTTGTATATGCTTAGTTGGTTTTATAAGTCATTATTATTATTTTTACTTAACATTAGTCTGCTTATGTTTATTCGACGGACATTAACCATTTATAATATGCTGCATGCAATTTTAAAAACAAAAATAGTATGAGCAAATTCCAGACATGTAAGCGACTCGGAATATATTTTCTTCCTTTTATTTTTTTTTTTTTTTTGTTTAAATAAAAATCAATAGTATTCAAAGAGCAGCAATTTAACATTATGCTTAAGAGTGGTTGCACAATTAGTTTCTTTTTCTATCATGAGTGTGATTAGAGATTTTTCTATATTGACTAGTCTAGCAGAATAAGACTTAAATGTATATTACCGGGATTTTAACGTATGGTGTTGTAATTAAGGTGTAAAGTTTTATTCATTCGAAGAAGGGTGATTTTATTATTTTGTTGAAGAAATTCTAAATTTAAATCTAAAGAAGCAAAACAGTCATATGTTATATTGAGGGGTTATTGGGTTGAATAAATATATAGCATAGCGCACAGTATTTGTTTTCTTTTTTTATTGTAATGAATATTAATGATTCCATCATTTTTACTCGACTACACACATTGATAAATTTAAAATGAATTTTTATTTTTTTTTTTTTTCAATACTTCATCAACAGAATTTTATTCTTTATTCACCCCTAAACTATGCTTTCAGGTTTTATTTATAAAAGAAAAAAAAAAGTGTGTGTTAACCCTTATTGATTTGCTAAAGACATTACAATTTCACTACTGTTTTCGTACTTGTTGTCAAGTAAATTCAGCTTACAATAAAAGCTTGAAAATTACATGTTTGGAAGTTGTAAACAAAGTAAAACAAGAAAATATATAAATTTTTTAGATAAAATACAAACTTTTGTTTAGTATAAGTTTTTATGTAGGTGAAACGTTTATAAACATAAAATTAAAATGATTAAGTTTGACCATTTAAAGTCGTATTGTTTTAATAATAATAATTTATTAACGCCTACAATTTAAATTATGATGTTTATGTATTTCAAACATAAACATATCTTGTCGTTTAATATAGAAAATAAATGTTTGTTTCTTGGAAGTGCTCATGAAATGAATTTTGTGCTTACCGCGCTTCGTCCTTATTATTTTATTTCTTATCGTTACATATTACGTCATTCACTTTTGTTTTTTTTTTTTTTTTTTTTTTTTTTTCTGTGTTCATTTCTGTTTGTTTCCCCAGTCTGCTGATATACAAAAAACTGGGTCAGTTAAATTTTATTATTTACCTGTCGACAATTATACGAATGGATTTTCTTTCACATTGCATTATTATTTCACTTCACTTCACTCTTCTCTTTGTTTTTTTTGTTCGTTTTGTTATGTATATAATTTTACTGAAAATTGTTTATGTATGACGAAACTGGGTCAGTTAATAAAATTGACAACATTGTTATTTTATTCAGCACATTCTTTGTAAATCAAAATTGTTGTTTACTTGCTTCTTCTTCCGGACAATGCATTTTGTTGTTATATTTATTATTGTGTATGTTTTATGTGTAAGGCTTTCATGTGAATATTAATTAAACTAATTGCATTGTTTTATACTACATAACTATCTCCCTGCATTTCTTGTTCTCTGTCTCTATGAGGTTTTATGCAAAAAAATAAAAAATATATTTTACAACACATTAGATTAAATATGTTAACTAGAATATTTTATTTTTATGTTCTGGTTTCTATATTAGATTTTGCCTTCTAAAAGCTCTACTTTAATAATAATCGTAATAACTTGAGCTAAGCAAACAATCTTTAATAATACATAATAACTAATAAATCTCTATGCTTTTGTTATTGTTGTTGTTATTATTTACATAATTTGAAATTTATTTATTTTTTCGTTTTTATGCATATTATTTAATTATGTCAATGTTATATATTTTAATCTGAATAATAAAATAAAATAAAAATAAGTCATGTTAAGTAATATGTAGAACGAATGTATGTTGCTCTCTTTGTTTATTTACCTGTTGTTAATAATTTGTATTACTTTAATTAATTTAATTAATTCTAAAAATATTTTATTACATAATAAATACCAACCTAGTGTAACAGAGATTTATTTTAATTGTTATATATATTACAACAAAGGTCATTTTATATAATTTTATTTGGAGATTTATGGTTGTGCATATTGTTGTTTGTTGTAAACTAATTAATTTTAAAGCTGAATGCTTTTTTGCTTTAATAAACGTAACTTTTGATTCTATATAATGATTGCAGCTTTTATTGAGCACTGTAATTTTCCCAGTTGGTTGTTTGTGTTTGTGTGTTTAGTACACACAATTGTTACTACGTATATAGTTTATTGTTTGATTTTAATATTTAGATGAGCTGCTGCATACATGCTCTAATAAAATCATGCACTATACACAAAGTTGCTTCTGCTGCTGCTGTAGCACCATTAATTTTCATCTTTTATCATACATAAAAGCACAATACTGTGCCATTTTGTTGGAATGAGGTCAGACATCATGCACACTAGTAAACATCTCGTTTATTTTATTTTTATTAAAGAGTTTTTACATGCATTTTATATAATGCTCTGACTTTTTTTCTGTTGCTTTTTCTATATTCAATTCTCTTCTCCATCATTGCTGCTTTTTCTTGAGAACACAGAAAACTTGGAGAAATATTTTTGCTTGTATTTTATGTAAACTATGCACTGAAATTTTATTTTATTTGACTTTTGTGAGAATATTCTAAATTGAGAATAGTGGGGCAGCCGTTGAATCGTTTTCATGCAAAAACTTTTGTATATTTATATGTGATTATGATTTGCGCTGTACGGTGCCACGGTATTTCTCCTTTTCTGGATTATAGAAGTAAAAAAAAAACAAAAAAAAATTAAAAATGTTTATCCGTGAAATATTATTTTTGTTATTCTTAGTTACTATACTGCTTTTCATTATGAATTTTAGTTCCTTTTTATTTTTTTTTTGGTAATATATAATCTAAATAACTTTACAAAAACGAAAAATCAATTTATTGAATTTAAATTATTATTTTTATTATTACTATTATTGTATTTTTATATTATTACATTAAAAAATAATAATTTAAATTAGGTCAAAAATGTTTAGAGAAGAAATTAAAAACAAGTTTGCTAAAAAAAAAAAAAATTCTCTAATAATATTTAATAAACTTGTTTTTTGACCAGAGTACATAATAATCTATTAAATTAAAAAGAAGAAGTAAAATTCCATTAAAACTTGAAATAATTATGTAATTATTATAAAGCTGTGTGCTAATTTGTTTTTTTTTTCTTTTCTTTTCTTTGCTTTGCTTTGTCAATTACAGAAAATAAACTTGAAAATATTTGTCGGATACTAATTGCTTTACAATATTTAATTTAATTTTTTTTATTTTTTTATCTTCAATTTTAGTCACAATTTTTAACACATTTTATAGAATAAAGTCTTTTCAATTTAATTCCATCATAAAAAAAAACCCACCAGCAACGAATCATATTTCTTTAATTTATTTATTTTTTATATTACTATTTTATTGTAGAGGTTTCGGTTTCGGTTTTGGTTTTGGTTTTTTTCTACAGAAATTAAATAAATCTTTTTTTTCCTTTTTTTCTACCTGAACTAACTAAAATTCTGAATAGTGTTCTGCACTCTCTTCGTTGACTGATACAATAGAAAAAGTTTAGAGTCGATGAAAACGCAAAGTGAATTTTTAACAATTTTATTCTTCTTTCACTACTACACTTTAGAGGGATAATAGGGTAGAATATTTCGATTTATTTTTTTGATTTTTCTTTTTCTTTCATTTTTTACTTGTGTGCTGCTGTGTGTTGGTTCAAATTACAAAAATGAATATTTATAACAAAAAAATAAGAAAAAGTTTTATGTCCTCGTTATTAGAATTTTAATTTTTTTTTAGTTATTATTGATTACTTTGAACAAAAAATATTTATGAAAAATTGTTGTTTCTGTGTGTCTCCTCGTCTACGATTTAAATTACGTGTGACAATTATTAAATTTTTTTTTTTTTTTGGTTTCTTAATGTGAAATATATATTTGTTTTTCGGTGTGCAGCTGTTATAAAATGTTCAACTTGTTCTCTAAAAGAAGTTTTTAAGAGACGACCTCCCCTTATTATAAATTATTATTGTGTATTGAGTATTTTTTTGAAATGATTTTCTTTTTTGTCTTCTTGTAAAAAATTATCACAAAAAATGAATTATTTTATGCGTTTAGTCTGGTTCTTTTTTAATTTCTTATTTCTGCTGATGATTTGATTTTTGTGGTCTTTTGGTCAGAGCCTTGAATATTTCAACTTTTGTTGATTTCTTTTTTTTTTTTTATTCTTCCCTTATTCAAAATGTAGTATTGCGTCTTTAGAATTTATTTTTTCCTATAAAAGCAAATTTACTTGTTTTACAGAATGAAAAAAAAAATAAAATTATTAAATAACCGCACAACATCAGACTGTATTGTTTAAGGTCAAAGACATTTTAACGTATAACCCTTATATATTATATTTTAACCCCTTTAAGAATATTATATAAAATAATTCTGCTTTGTTTATATCAATTAAATTGAATTTATTTTCTATATAATTTAATTTCATATTTATGATTACATGTTTTGTGTCATTAAGGAACCACCATCCGTTGTAATATAAAATTAATTTTTATTTTGCTTTCTGCGAAATATACATAGATATATACATATATTAATATTTGTTTGCTAATTAAATAAACAATTTTTCTGTTGGTATGTAATAATTATGAATAAATTAATTATGAAATAAAATATATGTATAATTTTATGTTTATGTAATTTTATTATTATTAATTATTTATTTTATTCTCTTTATTATTTTTATTCAATTAATTATCCATAGAAAAATAAAACTTTAGTTAATTGTTTTTAATTAATTAAATTGTAATATGTATTGTATGTATAATGTTTTTTTTTTTAATCTTATTAACATTAACACTGGCCATTATTACATGTTTTTATTATTATTATTATTATTATTATTATTATTTCTATTCACTTTCTAATTTCACTTAATTTTATAAAAAATAAAATTAATTAAAAATGCTGATATGCAATAAATATCAGCAGTAACATAAACGTTGGTTTATTGGCTGATTTTGTTGTTTACTTTGCCATTTTATATTTCTACTGTTGTTTGTTGTTCCGTTTGTTATTTTTTTTCTTTTTTTGTAATTTGTGTCAATAAATTTGTTAAAAATTTAAAAATATAACACGTATAATTATTATTGCTTTAATTTTAATAGCATATGACTTTGTTGAAACGTGAAAATAAAAAAATTACATAATATATGTACGCGTACTGTTGCTGCTGCTGTTTGCTGTGCATACATCAATTGCATTTGTAATACATAATTGTAATTACCAGTAATAAAAACAACAACCTGTTGGAAAATTTATTTTACTTTAAAGAAAAAAATAATAATTAAATACTTTATTTTTGTTGTTTCTTTAATTTTAATTCAAATGTGTGCTGTGTACATGCACACAAGTATAGTAATAAATATAAATTCACACAAATAAGAAATAATATAACTGAAATGTGTAAAGTTAGAGTATGCGTCATCTGACGCAATAATAAAACAAATAATGATGTCATAATATAATGGATGTTTTCTATTTTTTGTCATTGATAAGTATTAACGTTATTATTGGTATATTCTAGTAATATGAATCTCCAAATAAAACAGTCATGTATTTGACGTCATTTATTGCTATGACACATAACGGCTATTATATAATAATTATTATTTCTTTTATTTATATCAAAATTCTCTGAAAGTAATATTTTTAATCACGAAAATAAGCAGAATTATTATATGGAAAATCATTTTGACTCCTTTTTTTCGTATTAATAATGCATAAGAGAGATAGCGAGAGAGAGATTTTATTAATTATAAGAGCGTGCATTATAAAAATGTAAAATTGTTATAATTATTATGAATAAAAATGTGTAATATGATTGTTAATCAGTAAGGAATATAATAATGAACAGACTGAAGAAGAATCAAAGTTAATTTATAATTGAAAAACATGCGATTATTATTGTTGCTTGCTTTTTTTTTTTACAACACACTTAATTATAATATAATTGTTGGAAAAATATTTTGCATATTATTAATAATGTTTATGTATGCATATGGTGCAGTTTATGAAATAATATTTTATTTACAAATAATTCCGTTTCACATAAACATTTATTTTTTTTATTATTATTATTATTAATATTAAACACATGAATATGCTGTTAAAATGTTTCTTCTCCTTCTTCTTCTTCTGTAGTTGAAAAACAGCTGTTTTACCTCTTTTTCTCTTTCCTTTATTTATTTTTGTAATTATTTCTTAATTTTGACGTAAATGTTTAATGTAAATATTTTATTTTCTAACTGATGATATAACATTAAACATTTTTTTTTTATAATAATACTATTAAATTATCTTTTATATTGTTGGTGTCTACTGTGTGGTGGTGTTGAGTTTTAATACATTCTAAGCGCAAGGGGGTTTATTAAAAATTTGTGTACAAAAACCTTAAATTAAACTTTTGGAATTAACTAGAATTAAAAAAAAAAACATGCCAAGTATATGTGTATGTATGTGTTATTATTTAATTTAATTATTTTTCAAAGAATAATCATTAAATGACAACCAAATTTTAACGTATGTTTGTTTTCTCTCTTATTTACCTTTTATTCGTTTTATGATTGCAAAAAAAGTATTGAGTTGTTTTTCTTTTTGATGAATGTGTGTGGTCGTTGGCTTTTTTTTAAGCTTTTAATTAATCTTTCCTTGGAATTTGCAATGATTAATGATTTAAAAAAAATGAAATTATTTTTGATTTTTAGTAACATGTTTACTCCTTCGCTTAAAGCGATTATTATTATTTAAATCAAAAATGTTGTCAGTTCTGGATCTTGTTCTTTTTATTTTATTTTATGCCTTTTTTTTATTAATATAATATGTTTTCCTTCTTTTGGCTGTTATTATTCCGTTTTATATTTTTATGTTTATTTTGTTTCTCTCGATGTTTTCTTTTCTCAATATTTTAATTATGACACATAAAAAAGTTTGTCGTTTTTTATGTGTTTCTTAATGTATCAACAGATTTTTAACGGATATTTATTTTTATTTTTTCTTTGTTAATTTGAAACAGAATTTTAATAATGAATTAATTTATTAGATATTTGAATTTTAATTTTCATTGTTGAATAAATGTTTTCTATCTATAAAAGTGCATAAATAGAAAACTTGTTGAATAAAAATTTAGAATATTTGCGCCTGTTGTCTGCCTACATAAATTCTATGTGCAACAATCTATACCATAAGGTGTTAAATAATTATTTATCTTTTAATTTTGAATTGAGGTCGCGTCGTATTATATCATGTGGATATGGATTATTTCTAATGTATATGTACATACATACATCATCACACATATACAGACATTGTTTACAATGTTATTCAACAACAGCTGTTTTTTTTTTTTTTTGTTTGTTTCCTTTTTAATAAATTTTACTTTTAATTTCTCTTCAGCATGCATGCATGTGTATACATTACATAGCAGCATTATGTTGGTTTTATCGATTTTTTATTATATCAGACATTTCTCAACCAACTAAAACAGACAGCCAGACATAAATAAAATTATTTTTACCTCTGGATGATATTATACACTTTTCACAATAGAAATTAATACCACACGCTATGACGAATAAAGATGACTGATGTTGCAAAGTTTATTATTATTTATTTTTTTTCACCTTTATAATGATATTTTATATTCATTAAATTTTTTCTTTATTTTATATTCATTGATTTAGTTTAATTTAATTTTTTTTTATCTGAAGAAAGAGTTTTATTCTTTTTGAATTTCCACCACGTTTGTGAAAAGATGTTTGATGGTTTCGGAATAATTAAAATAAAAAAGAATGAAGCTTTTTGTATTTTAAATTAAATATTAAAGCACAAAAAGTTGTCGTCGTCTTTTTTTTATTATTATTGTGTTTTAAAAGTTACATTCAATAAAACAAACAAACAATTGTGAGACTAAATGAAGATGCTTGTTATTTTTGCTTAGATGACCTGAATCTAATTGTGCTAATAATGTGTGTAGAGCCTACGGTTTTTCTAAATTATAAGCCGGCCCAGTCTGTCTAACAACCACTTATAATCCCGATTTTTTATATAACAATGGTGTAATGTTTTTATATAACTCGGGATATTCACTTCATAATATTTTTTTTTTATACATATTTTGAATAAAATTATGAATAGCACTGCTGAAATATAAATTTCCATAGAAATTTGGGCAAAAATTTTGTCCCATGACGTCGTCGTCGTTGTTTTGTTATATTTTTTCTTTATTGAATTTTTGTTTAAATCGAATCAAAGAGTTGCAAACAACTCTCATTCCACAATTATGCATAATTGTTAATAAATTTATTGTTTTAATTTTCATTTATTAAAGAATTGTTATATTGAATGACTGCTGCTGCTGACATTTTATGGCTCGCAAATCATTTACAAAGAATTTTGCATTATTATAGTATTTAACAATATTTATTATTTTAATTATTTATTTATAAATTGATTAGAATCTTTTGTATATGATGATTTATAAGATATTTTTTTCTATCCGTTTTTATATAATTTGTTGATTTTTTTTATTAATATTAATTATGAATTAATAATTAAGTAGAGAAATCAATTGTTGTTGCTTTCAATTAAATTTAAATTCAATTAAAAATATACAAAGAAACATTTATTTTGCTTTTTTTTTTTTTTTGCCACTTTGTGTTTTATATTTGAATTAAATTTATTTAAGACGAGATTTGATTTTTTAGCAATATTTGTTGATAATTTTAATTAAAATTTATGGCAATCGATGTGGTGTGTGTTGGTTATTTTTCGTTTTATTTCTTGTTTATAATAATTTTAAATAAATATTTAACAAATTTATTTTCTCTTTTATTTGCAGGTCCTTCACCAGCTACTACCGTCTTGACATTGCTTACCTTATCACCTATCTTATATTGAATAAAAAATAACGAAAAGAAAAAAAAAAGAAAGGAAAACAGAAATTAAGAACCGAAATAAAGTTTTTAAAATTTTTTATTTTTCATTTTTTTTTTTTGTTTGTTTAAAATTATTTGAAAAGGAAGGAGAAACTCACTCACATGCTAATTAAGGAAAAGCCGAAATAAATTTGCAACAAGTTTTGTTTTCTATTTTTTAAAGGGTACGCCAAAAATAGTTTATTTAAATAACATATATAGAAAGAAATAGAAATATTTTAACAAAGCCAACTAAAGTAATTAAATTAATTTGATTTAATTTTTGCTCATTTTTTTTTCTTTTTCTTCTTTTTTCTTTTTTTTTTCTACAAAATTTTTTGTTGCTGTCTATTCTTTTTTTTTTTTTTTTTATTATTATTAAAATTCATTTTAATTATGTGACTTTTGTCCAATTAATAATTGTCTTTTGCTAATCGTTTACATTTTTATTATTATTATTTTTTTTTTTTTTGTGAATACTAAGAACTCAATTAAAAAAAAAAATTATTTTATTTAAAACTTCGTTTTAATCAGTAATTAGTAAATTAATTAATTAATTAATTTATTAATTTATTGATAGAAAAAGAAAAATGTTTTCTTCTATTGTAAAAAAAATAATTTAATAAATGCTTTTGTTACTTTTTTTAAATATTATAATTTATATACAAAAAAAAAAAAAAAAACCAAAAAGCAAATACGTTGTCATAATTTTGACAGATAGATTAATTAGTGGCTAGTGGCTTTTATTTATTTATTTATTAATTAACAAAAAAAAAAAAAAGAAAAGAAAAGAAAAATAAAAATAATTTATATAAAATAAAAACTAGACAAATATAGGCGGGATGAGAAAATAGGAAATAATAATTTTTCTGATTCTGAATAAAATAAATATTCTTAATTTGAGTTGTTGTTACTCTCACTACCCCTTAATTAATTATAAAAACGTTTTGTTAATTCTAATTCTATTGTCGTTGTTTATTTTTATTTTTTTTTTTTTTTGTTTTAGATTCATTTTTATTTTATTGCATTTATTTATTTAATAATTGTGGTTTTTTATGCTAATTGTTGATTTTTTTATTTATTTTTTCATTAAAGAAATATTAAATTGTGGTGTTTTAGAAAGAAAATAGAGAAGAGAAGAGAAGAAGAAGAAGAGAAGAAGGAACAAATGAATTTTGATATCAATTATAATTTTGTGGATTACTTCGAGTGTTTATAACAAATAATTAATTATATTTAATTAAGAAATATAAAAAAAGGAGAAAAATTATTCAAGTGTTTTTTTGTGTGTGTGCGCGTATGTGATTATTTTTTGAAAACTATTTAATATTATTATTATTATTAATTATTACTATTATCATTCGTGTTAAAAACTCTGATTTATTGTTATTGTTATTATATAATAAAAAAAAAAATTGTGGTGATTCTCGTGTTGTTATCAATAACAACAACAACAAGTGTTAAAACAATTGTGAATTTATTAAATAATTAAAAATAAAATAAAATGGAGCGTGAATCAAATCCAATGCAACCGATGTGCAGATCAGGATGTGGTTTTTATGGTAATCCAGCAACAGATGGACTTTGTTCCGTTTGCTATAAAGTGAGTAAAATAAATTAAAAAAAACTCTGTTTTTGTTGTTTATACAGCGGATTTATATTGCTTCAAATAATATTAAATAATTAATTTTTTTTTTTAAGGATTCATTAAGAAAGAAACAACAACCTCCCGTTAGTAGTGTATCATCAAATTCATCAGCATCAGCCGCTGCATCAGTTGCTATTGTTAATAATTCAGTTGGTTCAGCTGTGTCAGTAACATCTGTAACAACACAACAACAACAAACATTTAATAGTTCTGTAGTAACAACAAGTACAGCACAGCCAACAGTACAAAGTTTGCAACATCAAAATGATTTAGAGGTAAATATTTGTGATTTACTTACTATTATTATTATTATTCATATAAATTAAATATATATATATATATATATATAAATATATATCCTATAATAATACCACCAACTACCCACACCAGAGCCCACCTTATTATTATTGTTATTATTTACAGAAATGATATATATACATATATATGAAAAAGAATAATATTTTTTTTTTTTTTTTTTTTTTTTTTTTTTTTGTTTTAATAATTAATTTATCCCTTTATTTATTTCCTTTTTTTTTTTTTTTTTTTTTTTTTTAATAATTATACATTTTTATTCTTTTAATTATTAAATCCAATTTTTTTTTTGTATATAAAATTATATCCAATAATCTCTCTATCCATGTATGATTGTGCAATTGCTTGAGTTTTTTTTTTGTTAATTTTTTTGTTAATTTTTTTTACTTCTTGTTTATATATATATATATATAAATATATATCATCATCCTTTTTTAAACAAACAATAAAATAAAGTTAATTAATTTAAAGTAAATCAAAATAATAATAATAATTAATAATAATAATTATTATTATATATATAGGGTAAAGTAAAAAAAAAAAACAAGATTGTTTTTGAATAGAAATTTATTATTATTATTATTTGCTTTTTTTTTTACACGAAATTATTTTGAAAAACCGTCGTAATCACCTTTGCAAAATTAAAAACTATTTTGACATATCAAAAAGACAAAAAATTTAATTCTTTTTTTTATAATTTAAAATAATAATAAGTAAAAAAAAATTTTTGTAATCTCGTTTAAATGTAAAAATATATAATCAGCAAGGAATTTCTTTTTTTTTTTTTTTTTTTTTTTTTTTCACTCTTCTTTCTCCATATATCTAAAAAAAAAAAAAACATAAAAATGTTGTGACAATTTTTCTGTAATTTTTTTTTTTATTTATTTATTCATTAATTAATTAATTATCATCATCAATTTTTATCCATTCTTTTTTTTTTTTTTTTGATTAGTGTCTTTGTTATACATAACAGATAATATTTTTTTTATTTGTTAAGTTATTTATTGTTGATGATTTAATATATTAAAAACATACAAATCGGGTGGAAATAATTTTAGACAAATAAAACATCACTAGAGAGAACAAAATTATTAATTAAATTAAAAAAGATTTAAAAATGTCTGGTTCTTTTGGTAAAAAAGGTTCAAAGGAAGAATTAAATGACAGTAATGAGAAATTGTCAATAAATAAAATCAACACAGATGATGATGATGATGATGATGATGAGGATAACATTAATGGTGATGATGTTGATAATTTTAATAAAGGGAATAATAAGCAATTGGGAAAACAAACACCACAATACAATATAGATAAAAATAAAAATGGTTTTCAGTCACCAGATGAGAGTGATAATAATACAGCAGTAATATCATTGGCAACAATAAATGAGAAGGAAATTTCAAAGGATGCAACAATATTAAATGATTTACAATATTTTACTAATACAGATATAAATAATAATAATAATAATATTAATGCAGCATCATCATCATCATTTATGTCCTTTTCTAAATTAATAGAACAAAGTATAAAAAAAAAACGTGCATTAGGATCGTTAACGACTGTTAACGATGATGATGATGAAACTAATAATAATAATAATGATAGAGATGGTGACCATCAAACAACAAATACATTATCGTATAACAATAATAATTCTGTTAATAATGATGTTTTAAATAAAAATGACAAGACAATGACAAATACAATTACAAATTCAAATAAACAATTATTAAATAATAATAATAATAATAATCAAATTGATATAACAACAAAAATTGTCACAACACCAGAGTTGGAATATATAAAAAAAAATAATCTAAATTATAATACAAATAGTAATAATAATAATAATAATAATAATAATAATTCAATAAGTAATAATAGTAGTAGAAATAATAATAATAATAATAATATATTAATAAATAATAATAATAATAATAATAATAATAATATAAATAACAATGATACAACATCAAAAACAACGTCATCAACTATTATTATTAATAACAACGATAATAATTTTCTACCAAAACAGTCGGCATCATCAACAACAGCAACAGCAACTTCAAGAACAACAGCACGTACTACAGAAACAAAATCAACCAACGACAAGATATCATCAGAGGTAACAACATTAGCAACACCTAGTAATGTTTTAAATCGTATTGAAGATGATGATGATGATGATGATGAGGATGATGATGATGATGGTGGTGTTGGTGGTACAGGTGTTGGTGGTGGTGGTGGTCGTGTTTTAATTGATGAAGAAGAAAGATCAAATCATGGATTAAAACGAGTAAATATCTATGTAAAATTTACAAAAACTACTTACTATGTATAATTTTTATTATTTATATAATTCACACATAAAAAAAACTTAAGTAAAAAAAAAGTTTAAAACAACAAAAAAAAAATTAATTAATTAAATAATTAAAAAAAAAAAAATTAAATAAAAATAATGTTGTGTCTCTCTCTCCTCCTCATTTGCGTTGTAAACTTTTATTATTTTTGTATTTATTTATTTTAAAAATTTTTATCAATTCTTTTTTTCTTATATTTATATATACTATATAAATATTTATTTGTAGTAAATTAATTATCTATCTATAATAATATTAATAATAATAATAATAATAATATAGCTGTAGAAAAATAAGATCATTTATTTTAATTTAAAATCACATTTACATATATGTATCTATATATCTAATGCTGCTGCTGTTGTTGTTGGTGTTGTTGTCGTTGTTGATGCTTCTGCTGCTGATGTTTTCTTCTCTCTATTATTATTAAAATGTGCATAAAGTAGTAGTGTTGTTTGTATAAAAAATTAAAGAAATTATGTAAACACAACATACCAGATGATTATGATGAGAAATTTTTAATAAATAAATTTTCTTTTTCTTCTTATTTATTATTATTATTATTATTATTATTATTATTAATGTTTGATTTTTATTATTTTAAGTGATATATATATATATATATATATATATATAAAACTTTAATTTTTGTTTGTAAAAAAAAAAAAATTATTTATGTTGTATTTATGCTGTGCTGAATGAGAGTTGTTTATTTCCCCCTCTTTATTTTATTTCTTTTAATTATTATTATTTTAATTAACAAAAAAAAAAAAATAGAAATTATTTGTATAAGCAACAAAAATTAAAAAAAATCCTTTTTGTAAAATTCCCAAATTTTTATTATTTATTTTATTTTAGATAACAAGATAATTTGTAATATTTATTAATAATTTTTTTTCCTGTTTTTTTTTCATTATTTCTTTAAGAAACTCCCTGTTGACGATAAAGAAAATGCCGCTGGTCCTTCAGCAACTTCCACAAGTAATGGGCAAGAGGATAAAGATGGCGAAAAAGATGCCAAAAAGACAAAGAATCGTTGTGCTGTTTGTCGCAAGAAAGTTGGTTTAACAGGTAGGATTTTAATTGATTATCATTAGGGTGTATTCCCTTGTATTTTACTCATTTTTCTTCTTTTGTTAAAGGTTTTGAATGCCGATGTGGTGGCTTATATTGTGCAGTGCATCGGTACAGTGACAAACATGATTGTACGTTTGATTATAGAGAACATGGAGCCCAAGAAATTAGACGCAATAATCCTGTAGTTGTCGGCGAAAAAATTCAGAAAATTTGAACTCTTGTGCCATCATTAAATAATAAATATAATTATAATATAAATATAAATAAAATAATAAATATAAATAATAATAATAATATAATAATAATAATAATAATTAATAATAATTTATCATCCATTTATCCTTCTTCGTATCTTTAATTATAAAAACAAAAAGAAAAAAAAAATTATATATATAAATACTAAAAAATCAAATCAATAAATAATAAATTATTAGTAATAATAAATAAATAAATAAATAAAAAGAAGCAAAAAAACAATCGAGGATATATATATATAAATTAATAATAATACCAATAAAATTAAATTTAAAAACTTCATCATCATCAGTTCATTATTATCATCAGCATATAATCATCATTATCATTTATTATCAATCCTAACAAAAAAAAAATAAATAAAAACACACACATACACCACACCATCATCCATTTATTATAATTAATTAATTTAAATTTATAATTAAAAAGAAACAGAATGAAAAGAAAAGAAAATAAAAGAAAAACAACTAAACACAAAAAAATTAAATAATTATTTTTTTTTTAATTAATTTTTATTTCTTTAAGTAATTGAGGTTAAAAAAAAATGCTATATTCTTATATATTATTATACTATATTATATTATTATAAAAAAAAAAAACACACATCTATCTATATATATACATAACTATATATATATAATAAAACAGAAAAATTTAAAATATATAATACAAAAAAAAAAAAAATTAAATTCTAACAAAAATTAATTAAATTATTAGTAAAAAAAATAAAAAAATAAATAAACAAAAAAAAGGAAATTTAATTTTAGTTTTTATTATTAATTATAAAATACAAAAAGAAAAGAAAAAGAAAATTATTAATTAGCAAAGGATTATTATGATTATTTTAATTTTATCATATTATTATTTTTTTTTTTTTTCTCTTGGTTTAAAAATTCTTATTCTTAATTTAATTATATTTAAAAAATAAAATAAATAATAAAATAAATAAATTTTTTGTTTTGTTTGTTGCTTTTGTGTAGATAATAATAATAATAATAATAATAATAAAAAAAAAAAACAAAAATAAAAAGAAATAATAAAAAAAATTTACAAAGAAAATAAATAATATTATTATTTAATTATATTAATAAAATAAAATTAAAACTAATTAAACGTCATTTGTTAGTCAGTCAGTCAGTCAGACCCTTTCTTTATTCCTCGTTCATTTTTATACCAATCACAAACGATTAAACGATTAATAACTCTCTCACACACACACACACATAATCAATACATAAATTGCCTATATCTCTCCACAAAAAACACATTTGTTATTTTATTATCATCAATTATTATTATTATTATAATTAATTATTTTCTTTATTACTTTCTTAATTTTTCATTTATGATTTTTTTTTATCTACAATAAAACATCTATTCACCACCTACACACACCACCTCTAATTACTATATTAAAAGTTTAAATTAAAAAAAAAATTTAATGCAAAATATAAAAAAAATATTATTCCTTCTCATAACAAAAATAAAAAATGTAAATCTTTGTATAAAAAAATAATAAAAAAAAAAAAAGAAAAAAATAATAATAATAAATTTAAGAAATAATTAAAGAAAAATAATTATAATACAGGAAAAACAAAAGGATATTGGTAAATGGATTATATATTATAAACAAAAATAAACAAAAAAATAATAAATAAATAAATAAAACAACAAAATAAAAGAGAGAAAACTATTAAAAAAAAAAAATAAATAATAATAATTAATTAATTAATTAAATTCAGTTTAAAAACAAACAAAACAAAACACAAGTACAGAAAAGAAAAAAAATTGACTAAAAATTTTTTTTTATTTTTCTTCTGTATAATTAAATTAATTTAATTAAGTGCGTGCGTATGTGTGTGTGTGTAATTAATAAAATTAAAAAAAAACAAGAAGAAAATTAACTAAATCGAGAGAATACGGAATATGGACTCTTCAACAGAAGTAATGAATAATTTAAATGGAAAGCAACAAAAAAAATTAAAAAATTTGTTTATTTCTATAATTAAATAATTAAATATAAATGTTTGTTCGTTCGTTCGTTTGTCATCAGTTAATAATTAGTGTTTAATTAATTAATTAAATAAAAGAAATGTGTAAATGAAATATAAACATGAAAAATTAAAAGAAAAATATCATCAAATACAGCAGCAAACAACTGCAGACTGGAATAATTAATAATAATAATAATAATAAATAAAATAATAAAAAGTCGCTTTTTTGTTCGTAAATAAAAACTATTAATTAATTAATTAATTAAAAATAAATAAATAAAAAGTAAAGAAATGCAATCACGAAAATTACACAATTTATTAGGAACTAAACACCACACTACAGCAGTCAATACTTCCAAATCACCATCACCACATAAAAACCACAATTTCCTTCCTCCCCTGTTAAACATTTTTTTTACGTGTGACACAAATTTACAATCAGATTAATTTTTATTTTTTTTTTATTAAATTTTAATTTTATTTTGTCATTTAATTCACAGAAATTATTTTTAAAAATAATTTTCGCTACACCTTTTGGCTTGGCCGATTATTATTGTGCCGCCGAGGTTGCCCAACATAATTCATCGTACTTTTTAAATTTACCTTTTTTATTTTTCAATACCAACATTTGCCAACATTTATACATTTTTTTTTTGTTTTCTTTATTTATTTATTAATAATAATCACGATGACCTATAATTTATTTGTAATTTTTGCTAATTTTAATCGTTGTCGTCGCCGTAATCATCTTTTATAAAATTTGATTTAAATTCATTCGATCTGATCTATCAACACATGCAAAAAATTAAAAAAATTTACACAAACCAAACTAAATTACTTAAATTTAAATAATAATTAGTGTTTTTCAGCTCTAAAATTAACAGCAGCAATAATTAAATTTAATTAATTTTTATTTTTTTGTAATCAATTTAAATACAGTGGCTTACACAAGTAATTTTAATTTTTTTTTTAATCTTCATATTAAATCAAGTGTTTACTTATTAATTAAAATTAAAATTAAAAAAAAAAGGATAATAATTAATTAGTTTATTAAAAAAATCTTCGTTCTTTTTGTAATTTGTAAATGTGTGTTAGTTTCTTTGTTCGTTTTTTTTTTTTATATTATTATTAATTAAAAGCGCGCGCATTATTAGCCAAAATGAAAATTTTGTTTACCAAATTATATAATTTTTCTTAAAGCTAAATGCAAAATATATAATTAAGTGAAATGAAAGCAAAAGAAAAAAGAAGGATATATGAATGAAAAATAATTAATATTACTTTAAAAAAAAAAATAATAAATTTAATTAATTATTAATTGCTTTAAATATGATTTAACATTAATTTTTATTTGTTTTTTTTTTTAAATTAATTATTTAAAAATTGATTTTAATTTAAATGAGAAGATGATAAAGATGAAGAAGAAGAGATAAAAGAATTCAACATCACAAATTTGCCTTAATTAATCAATTTGCAATTTTATATTAATAAAAAAAAATTAAAATTAAAAAAAAAAAACCTTAATAATAAGAAAAGGAAAGATTAAAAAAGTGATGGAGAAAAAGAATATTTTTTTTTTTTTGTTTTTGTGTAATATTAGTTTAATTAATAATTTTTGTTTTCTTTGTTGATTAATCAAAATTTTTTAATTATTAAAAAGCAACAACAACAACACGTGTAATAAAAACAAAACAAGATAAGAAAAAAAATAAATGAACAGCAAAAGTCAATGGAAAAGTTCATGACCATTTTATCAAAATTAAACATAAAAATGTTTTTTTTTTTTCTTTTTCATCGAATATTAATTTTAATAGAATCTAGTTAGCTGTTCTTATGGATGTCACGATTTTGAATTACATATTAGAGATAAATAAAGAAAAAACAATTGTTTTAAGTGTTAATTACAGAGTAGTATAAAACATTATTAGCTGTGTTGTGAACCGTGTGAACTTATTTAATTTTTCATGATTTCTGCCAAATTCGCTAAATAAGCATAAATTCAAAATTTTAATTAAAAAAAAAGAAAACTTAACTGTCAAACTCCAGTACTAGAATCTTTAAATCATAGTAGGCTTTGGAAATAAACATTTGAAACTATAGTAGGCTTTGAAAAATTAGATTTTTATTTTTTAAATGTTTGATTGGAAATTTTGTATCCAACAACAAACTATCGATTAACAAGAATAAAAAATCTAGAAATAATTCTAAGTTCACACACACACACACATTTTGTCAAATTTCTTTTATCAAGATTCAAGTGTCGCCTATTAAAGAATTATTAAACTGTCAATGAACAATTATACCAGTTGCTAATTTATACTAGTTTGATTAATACAATTAATTTCAATTACAATCATCGCTTTAGACAAATACTGAAAAAGAGTATACTTTGAACTCATCCAAGTTAAATCCCTTTTATCCGATGGTTTTAGTTTTTTTTTTTTTAATAATCTAATTATGTACTGATTTAAAAAATTATTATTTTTTGTCTATTTTTTCTCACTTTTTTAGGTTTTATGCAAAATTATGCGATAAAATTTTTTTTTTTTTTTTCTGTTTGTGTTTAAACATAAGTTATTAGCTTGTAAATAATTTCTTTTGTAATTACAATCATAAATTGTTATCAGTTTTAAATATGTGTAGTACTGATAACCGTTGCATATTTATTATATTCAATGGAATAAATCACATTAAGGGTTTTTTTATATATGGTTAAAAATATTATTAAAAAGGTTAATTTTTTGTGGTGCTTAATTAATAATTAAAAATGCAATTTATTAACATAAAAATATAAAAGTAATAATAATAATAATAATAAAACGTCAACATTTATCTCGTGGTTAATAATATACAAAAATTATATAACCACCATCTTGCTTTATGGTTTTTTCTTTTATTTATTATTTTTAATTAAAACAAACAGAAATTAAGCCAAATAACTAAGAGAAAATGAAAAATTAATAATGAAAGTAATTTCATCATTAATTAAAATTATCAATTGATGGATTTTTCGATTATTTTTATTCTGTTTCATTTTTTTTTTTTTTTGATTAAACATATTTACTGTTATAATTTTAATTTTTTTTTTTTTGGTTAATTAAAGTGTTTTGTTTTTAAATTAATTATAATTTAGAATAATTAGTAAAAAAGAAAATTTAATAATAATAAATATTTTTTTGTTTTGTTTTGTTATTTATGTTTTGAGGTTATAACACAAACACCAATTGTTTTAATTATTTATTATTTTACCAATTTTTAATTGAATTTTATTTTGTTTTCGTATTGTCGAATTATTTCTAAGTAAATACAACAAAAAAAAAAAGAAAATTTTTTTGGTAAAAATGTTTTATTTAACTTTAATTATTATAATTACAAATGAATTATATAAAAAATAATTTTAATAAAACACATGAAAAATCAAGCATTAAATTGTATATAGTTGGAGTAGAATTAATCGTGTGTTTGGGAAGCGGTGATGGTTGGTTATGGGTGGCTTTTATACTAATTAAAATTGGTTGAATTTTTTTGTTAGTTTTGAATTGTTATGGAAATTCATTATAAAATTGATTTTGAAAACGTAATATTTTGATAAGCAAATCTAAGCAATCGCGTATTTCAAATGATTTTTTTTATTTATTACTCTCATCCAGTTTGGGTCAAAATTGCAACATTGAATAGAATAGAAAATTGAATGGAACCAATAGTTTAGCTTCGCTTTCAATTTGTATTCAATCAGTATTCTATTCTATTCAGGGTTGGCAATCTGAAATGATACAGATTAAACGCCTAAACGTTTTTTTTTTTTTATTGTTGAGTTAATCATAGTTTGGTTGCATTTATAAATAAAATTAAACATAAATTATCTGTAAGCGTGTAACTCAGATTAACGTTTAAATTGTCTTGCCATGCCAGATTATTAACAATTATTTCAGCAAACTAGCTTTTCAAACGTTAATCAGAGTTTTGTCCTTAACAAAATTGAAATTAATTCTGGTATATTTGTGTCCTTAGAATAGCTAATTTGTGGCAAATTTTTTTCCTATTTATATATTTAAAACCTAGCTATAATGTGCTGCCAAGCTAATTTTTCTTTTTATTTATTTATTACACACACATATGCATCGCTAACAAATGGGTGTCTATTGGGTCTGTCAACTAATCCAATTAATATTTTGATTAGCTTAATTCTCTTAAATATCCTTTTAAATTCCATGAAATATTATTGACGGTTCCGTTACAAAAGATATAAAAGTATATAAATAATAATAATAAAAAAAAAAAAAACATTTTAAAAACTAAATCAATTAGAATTTATTAAAAATTAATTTAAAAAAAAAATATCCTTCAAAAAAGAAAACAAAAAACACGAAAAAATTATTTTTATAAAAAAGATGAAAAAAAAAAAAAAAAAAAAAAAAAATTTATAAAAAATTTACTAATTAAATGAAAATTTTTATTAACATTTTAAGTATTTTAAGAAAAGAGAAAATTTATGCCATCGCTTTTTGTAGTAAAATATAATTATGTAAATGAGAAAAATAATTAGTAAAGTAAACGAAAAAAAACCTTTTATCAAAAGTTCACGAGTCACGATAAAAATAACAAAAATTCTATTTCAGACAACAACCACTTGTGTTGGCTTTTTTTTTTTCTTGTGGTGAATATAAATTTACCCTGCCTACTTTGTTAAATTTATTTATTTATTTTTTTTTTTTTCATAATTATTGTTAAATTTAAACAAAAAAAATAAGCAATTTTTTTATAATAAAAAAAAAAAAAAAAGAGAAAAATTAAAATTTATAGGTGTGAGCGATTTATTTTATTTTCATTGTAATTTTTATTAATTAATTAATTAAAACAAGAAAAAAAAAAAAATAAAAAAAAAAAAACATATAATAGGAAAGAAAATTAATAAAAAATTATATATTTGAATAGTAGAATATATATTATTTTGCAATGTGGGTTTACTAATTAATTATATATAAAACAAAAAAAAAAAAAAAATTAAAATAAAAGAAAAAATTAAAAAAAAAATGATAAAAAAAATTTTTAAAATATAAAATAAATATTTTTGATTTTAATTTACCCTAAATTCATTCATTTCCCACCCAATGAAAATGCACTTTGGTGCTAAAAGTAGCGTCCTAGCTATTTTAATCAAGCCACAATGGTACAACAAAAATTAAATAAAACAAAACAAGAGAGAAATAATTTTAATCTAATTATAATTTATTGAAAAATAATTGTATTGAAAAAAAAAAAAAAAACAGAATTGATTATTTAAAAGCACAAAATTTAAGCATCACTATCATCGTCGTCTTCATCATCATCATCTGCATCATCGCGATTTTGTTTGGTATTTTCATTACTTTCTGGTGAACCATCACCATTTTCATCGACATTCTCATCATTAATCAATGTGGTCACATGTGACACTTTCACATTCTGATCGTTATCACTCTCATCATCAGTGCTATTGCTACTACTTTTATTACTTTCTCTTTCGTCATTACTGCTCTGATTACTATTACGGCTACTACTTCTGATACCATTCTCTTCTCCATTAGCAGTCTCAATAACTTCATCATTGCTTCTTGAATCATACACTTTCTCATCTGTGTCAAGTTTTCTCTTCTTTGCTACGACATTTTCATTTAACTCAATATAAGATTTAACATTTGCCTTTCCCGATACTGGTATATCTTTCATTGAAATGTCAGCTGTTTCAACAATCATCTCCTCCACTTCTTCACGGTTTAAGGAATCTAATTCTTCCTTAAAATGGGAAAACTTCATTTGTAAATGCTTTTCACGCTCCATTTGTCGCACCACATCCTCAGTTAACGACTACAAAATAATATAAAATAGTTAATGACTAAAAATATTAACAATTTACAACAAATTATTACCTCTAATCTCCTTGGAATAGCCAAATCTTCTTGGTCAGATAAAAACTTAAACGTTGACAATGCTAAGAAATTTTGTTCAATTTGTTCATAAGTCTCTTGCAATTGTTTAATAAGCGCTTGAGCCCTAGCCTTAAAAGCGAAAAAGCAGAATTAAATCAAAGTTTTAAACTGGAAAAATCTTTTTATTTACCTGATAACCGCCCGTTAATATTTTTATTTTTTTTTCTATTTTACCACAACGTTTTGCCTCTTTAGCCATGTGCTTTCGATTTTGTTCCAACTTTTTTTCAGCAGACTCAATACGATCCTTACGACTAGCTAAATTTGCGCGCGTGTAGCGTGTCTGACTAGGCAAATACAAGACTTGGGATAAACATTCTTCCCATACTTGAGTGTAACTGTCGAATGACAAATCTCCGTGTCCCATTCCATTTTTAACTAAATTCATCTCATCGTTGAGCATTTTTTTGGCAATAGCTAAATCTTCATCGTTCATATCTTCATAGGGATATTTTTCCAAATATAATAAGTGAGATTGTTGTAATTGCTGTGTGCTTTGCACTGGTTTCTTAAACTGTCCCGTTGCTATAATCTGTGGATTATTTAAGGCATCATAATGAAGCATGGTTGTCATTTCACGTTTTATAAATTCTTCAGCCTTCTGCTTGTGACTCAGACCAGTCATATCGTCTGTGGGCCGTAAAATGGTTGCATTAATTTCAATTGGACGCGGCATGTCACGTTGAATTACTTGAGAACGTCTAGATAATTCTTTTTCGCGTGTTGCCTTAGCTTCTGCAAATTGTTTTGCATCAACATCAGCTTGATCTTCAATTAAATCATCGGTATCCATAGCTGTAGGCTGATTATCCTCTTGTTCGGGGACTACAATTTCATAATCATTACGCGGTGCTGGCAATGTTGATAAACCTTCACGCAATGTTGTTTTCAATTGTTTCTGGTAATTGCGATAAGCAGCTGGGGTATCTGACACTCCCAAACTGTCGTCTGCGTTTATATTCAATTTATCTCGCACAAACGATGGAGTGAAATTACCATTTGGTCCTATAGTTCCTCCAATAGTACCAGGAACAGCAACAGTTGTAGCAATACCTCCAGCCGTAGAACTTGGTGTCATGAAACCAGGTGTTGTGGAACCGTCCGATCGTATGGATCTATAGCGAAAAATTATTTATTTTAGACACATATTCAAAAGAGAATTCTAAATTCATTTTACCTGAATGGTGTCGCTAAAACTGTGTTTGGAGTTGCTAAAGCTGATTGTTGCGGTAAAATGCCAGAAAAATCAGATTCATGTAATGGTGTGTTCAAACCACCCTTTAGGGGTGTATCCACATGTGTTAATGCCATCATATTTTGTGCTTCTTGCATGATTCTAAAAACAATTAAAATTAATATGGTTCATGGAAAAGCTAAGCATTAAGTAAAAATTACCGGTCGGTAATTGGTGCCGGTGTTCGAGGCGTTGCTGCAGCTTGCGGGGCTATACTATAATCAGCTAACAATGCATCTGTAGTTTCAATGCCACTTTCCGATGCAACTTCTTTTGCAATTTCACTAGCGCGACCTAACTTCACAACCTGCTGTAATTCCTGATCAGATATTTGTGGTTCAGGTAAAACAAGTTTTGACCTTTTGCGTGCTGGTTCTTGATTTTGCAACATCGCCATTGGTATATCATTTTCTTTCCGTTGTTTCAATTTTTGTTTATCCTTTTTACGTTCTCGCTCCTCTTTTTCAATACGTAATTCACCGTCTAAATGTTGCTGACGCATTTTCGAAAAATCAGGATCCATTGCTTCAACTTTTTCTTCAGAAGTGTCGTAGAAACCAATAGCAGGACGTTTTTCAAACGGAACTTCTGAATTATAATCAATTCCCTTTATTTTACGTCGTCTATTTCCACAACCGATACCGGCAGCACGCAATTCACGACGCTTTTGTAATGCCGCTAAACGTCTAGCTTCTTCTAATTGTTTCTCTCTAGCTTTACGTTTTGCTTTTTTACCTTGTGTATTAGCCAATCTAGCACGAGCTTCTGACAACATTTCCAATTCTAAAAAAAAACAATATAAATAAATCAATCAACTCAACCAATGCCAAAACTCTATGATTACCATCTTCGTCCATATCTTTTGGATCAGGACGTGCTGGTTTTGTTTCTGGATTAGGATCAATTTCGCCAGGCTTAAGTTTTCTAGGATCATCAACTGTATCATCTCCATCTTCTTTTTTTTGTGCTTGATCACTAAAAACAATAATTAAATAAATTAATCAATAATAAATTTAAGAATAATTGGTAAAATTCAATTATTACAGTAAATATTCATATCGTTCAAGACATTGAGCTGCAGTACGTCCTATAATTGGTGCAATTGTACGCCATTGTGTTGGCATTAATTTAGCTAAATGTAACAATTTTTCATCTTCTTCTCGTGACCATTCCGTTTTCTTGATACTAGGGTCCAACCACTCATACCACCTAGCTTTACATTGTTTCGCAGATTTGCGATGAAGCAATGATGCAATACGTGACCATTGATTTTTGCCATATTTCATAACAGCCGCTTTTAAAATTTCATCCTGTAATTTATTTAATATTTGATTCAATAAAGGGTTGATAAACTAAAAACAATTATTTGCCCATCATAGATACATACTTCTGTGTTACGCCAAACACCACCTTTTATCATTATTCGCGGCATTTTTTATTAAAATTTATTCACACCACTTATTTATTTCAAATTTATTTATTATTATATTTCAATTATTTATTTATTATTATTTTAATCATAAAATAAACTATACATTTGACGTTTCGTTATGATGCCAAAGTGAATGTTTCGAGGTTATGATTTGCCGTCAATTCAAATCGTTTTAATTCACCTTCATTGCAACACTAGCGCTAAATTTGATGATATTAATTGATACTGTAACTAAAAATTTTATTTCGTATTTTAAAGAAAACAATTTTTTTTTAATTTTTTTATTATGTATAATTTATTCGATTTTAATTAATATATAATTAAAAATGCTGCGGTGTATCAATACGTATCATCATACGACAATTATCTACATTACCCTCTAATAACTCAATATATATCTTTAATAATTTTAAATGTGTAAATACAATTGGATGTTTACAAGTAGATAATGCACTTTTAGCTAAATTTATATCGTCACCTTTTATTAGTAACGTTACGGCTAAATTATACGTCATAATTGATTGGGCAGCCTCTAGCGTATTTATATTCCAATCTGGAATTAAATTAACTTTTCTCAATTAATTAAGTAAATCTAAATATATATATAGTTTCTATCATATTATTACCCGGTGTTCCTGTTTTCTCAAAATCGTCACCATTTAATTCTTTTATTAATTTCGGTTCTAAATAAAGGAGCGCTTCTTTAAGACGATCCATCATTATTAATGATTCAGCGCAATATAAATTCGCCAACATTCTGTTTACAAAATAAATTTATTTATATTATAAAATTCTATTTATTTATTCATAATTAGTAGTCAACTTACTTGTACGTATCCGGAATATTTTTAAGCTTTAACAATTCTTTTCCATATTTTAGTGCTAGGGTATATTCCCCTAAACTTATTAAAACATAACAGTAAGCACCCAGTACCGCATATTGTAGTTTTTCAAATGCTTGGTTAGATAATGGTTTTGATGGATTGCATTGTATACCTTCATCAATATTATTCCAATCAGTTTTATCTACGTCTTCATCTAAATCCTCTTCATTTCCTTCATCGTCATCTAATGAAACAATATCATCTTCATCTAATACATTCAGTGTTTTAAATTTATTTTTTTGCTTCTGTAAATTCGTATCTGCACGATGTTTTTGTTGTAAAATTTTAGCAAAATAATCAATTAATGTAATTGCATTTCGTAGGCATAATGATGCGAATTCTAAATTCGGACTTGGTATTGCATATGATTGCCCTTCATCACTAAAGTTGACAAACAATAAAAAATAATTGAATATTAAGCCGAATATTACATATTATATAATACTTACGAAACATATTTGTTTGGAGATGGTTTTAAAATATATTTCCGATGAAGTCCTGTACCAATAACAGACGACACAATATTTTTATTTTCTTTTTGCTTTAAATTTTCCTTATGCACCATTATACATGCTTCGGCTAATCTAAGCCATAGTCTGGGATTATTATGATAATAATTCAGTGGAACAAGTAAACATTCAAATGCTTCTTTCGGACGTTGTAAGTATAACATCGCTATACCTAAATTATATAATATTTCAGGAAGTTTTGTTCCCGCATTACAATAAAATGGTACAGATGAATTATCTTTATTTATTAATTCAATTGCATTTTGATCAAATGTTAAGGCATGTTGAAAAAATTTCACTGCCATCGCATAATGCCGAACAGTAAAATGTATCAATCCCATATTGTTTGCTAAATAAGTATTTTGATCTTCACGGTGTTTTCTAAAAAATCAAAATCAGTTAATATTTATAATATGAATATAAAAATAATATTATTTTTTACTTAATAACATATGAATCATTTGAGAATCTTTTTGATAATTCCTTAGCTGCCATTTGATAATCATTACCTAAGAAATACTGATGACCTTTCAAAATTGATATATCTGCAGTCTTAAAATAAATAAATTAGAAATGATTAAATGTATCAATCTTAACGTAATAATATTACATACTTCTTCGATAGGTATCAGAATTGTCTTCCCATTTAAAATATATGTGCGCAACAGAATTAGCTTATACATTTTTTTAAAGTCTTCTACAGATTTGTTGTTTTTACCATTTGTATTGTTATCGGTAATAGAAGATTGTGGCACATCCGTATCTTCTTCATCACTTATCAATATCTCTTTATTTATTTCTAATCGATTTTCAAACACTTCCAAAAAGGCTAATGCCTTCTTTATTTGATTTGTATCAAGTAATAAGGTTAATGTCAAAAGACCGGCTTTTTGTACAAAATTATCATCTAGAATTTAATTTTATTAAAAATGGGATCTGATTTATAAAAATATTATTGTTCTTACCCAGATGTTCAATGTGTTTTATGATAGCAATCATTATTTTTAAAGCGGCTATTGGTTGTTTTGTATGAAATAAAAGTAAAGCTTTATTGAAATATGGAACACAAAGTTCAATATCATTTATTTCAACCATATTCGATTTTACATCTTGCCCTAATATTTGATTTAATGACTTTTTAAATTGCTCATACTTCTTTAATTCACTTTTACAGAACTCAGCGACAGCTTTATTGTGACTTATTTTTAAGTGAGGTCCAATAGCATTTTCAAGTTTATTCAATGATTGAATGCATGCAGAATAGTTTTTTCTTGTAAACAAATTTATTATTAATTAAATTTCAAACATAAAAATTATTTTTGTATAAATACTTGTTAAATTCGTTTAATGCTCCTAAGGCCATATCACGATCTTGATCTGATATCACATTTGTTTTTATTTCATTTGATGCAGACATTTTTCCTTTTGTTTACTTTTTATTTAAAACACTAATAATCTATTTTATATGAATGAAATTCCTTCATTTATATTAAATACAATTAAATTATTTTTTTTAATTTGACGTTTTCTGATAGAATAAATAATTTTCTATCTGTCAAAAATCAAAACAAAATATAAAGCTTCGCCAAATAACCTTTAAAAAATATTTCCCTGTATTGTTAAATATTTCCCTTTGTTATATCCCCACTTGTCAACACGTGTCATTTATAGTTTTAAAAAAAAATCGTTAATAGTAAAAAATAATAAAACAAATTTTTTTATTAAAATATCAATTTTTTTATTTTAGCATTATAATTTATTAATATTTACATAAATTGAAAATCTATATACTACAATTCAATTTGGAATTTCTATTAAATTAATTATTATTGCTTAAAATCAACAAATAAGTAATACTTTCCGTATGCTTATGAAAATAATAAAATTGGCATATAAATGAAAAACGAGAAACAAAAAATTCTAATGCTTGTGTTTACCACGCACAGTAACAATGGAACCATATAGATCAGTGTGGATACGTACAGGACAATGTGGAATTGTACAACGCCAATGAATTTTATTCTCCATCGAGCTGTGACGATAAAATGCTTGTCCTTCGTATAAAATTTTTTTACCTATAATTTATATTCCGTTATTCGTAGTACAGTTAAAAAAATTTAATTATAACTTACCAGCTAGTTTAGAATCATTTTTTTCCTTTGGTTGATGATTATGTTTATTATTATTAAAACGTACAAAATTATTTGCATCAATATTAAGTGCTGCTTTACACTTATTTATACGTTTTTGGGCACACCGATAATATGTTTTACCTTTTTTAACAACACCACTTTTATGAAAATGATAATTCTCATACATAAGGCCACTAGAACGTGCATCTAAAATAACACATTCACTAGATACTTCATTATTCTCCTCAACATCCCCATTATCATTATTATAAATTAATTTTGTTGAATCATCATTATTTTCTGTTATATTATCATCATCCAAATCGTTTTCATCAATTTCCTCATCGTCAATATTCTCCGGATCATCAGGTAAAATTTCTTTATGGAAATAAACAGAATAAAAGAATTATTAATAAACATTTGCACTATCAAGTAAATATTTTTGATAATTTAAAGAATTTTTATTACGGAACATGATCCGATGTTTATAGCTTGCAAATAAATTGTTTTTTATGGATTATTTAAATAAGGTAATAAAATAAATAAAAATTATAAAAAAAAAAAATAATAATATTTTTCTCTCTTTATTAAAAAATAATTTTCCGTTACTAATAACAATAATTAATAAAAATTATCAATTAAATACAAAAATTATTTAGTTTTTTTTTTTTACAATTCTATATGCATACAAAATTAATTTAATTAAATGTTGAATTTTAAGTTAATTTGTTGGGATAAAAAAAAACAGGATTATTGTTAAAAATCATTGGTGTTACCAAAAAATATTTTTATTTTTTTTTTTTGCATTTCTTTTAGCAAAGCAGAAAGTAATTAATTAGTGTTTATAAATATTTTAGCATGGTTTTGGAATTATCACGAGACAATAAGATATATTTTTTTTTAAGTAAAAACCTTGAAGAGAATTATAAAAAAATCGATATATTCCTGTTAGACTATTTGCATTTAATTTTAAGAAAGAAATTCGTCGTCTATTTATTAAATAATTATTGTTGAAATATGTTCAAATATAAATTTATAAATATTGACTTAAACTAAGCTATTATAAATGACATAATTTCAGATAAATAACTTTACTTAATTCAATTTACATATTTATATAAAAAGTAAAAAAAAAAAAAAAATTAGAATTTATCATCGATTAATGAAATCAATTAGCACAAAATAATTAATTAATTTTTATGATGAAATTCTATTGTTTAGAAATTAGTTTTAATTGATAAAATTTTTTAAAAAAATTCTCTATTTAATTTTACAGTCCTAAAACATGTCTTGTTTTATTTGATATTTTCTGTTTTGTTACAGTATTAGATGATCGTTGAACTGTTGTTTGTTCTTTTGGTTCTTCAGATGACGATATTGGATCTCTATCTATTGTGTCACTATCATCAACATCATAACTGGAACAAGCGACAATATCATTCGTTTTTGTTGTCATTAAATCAATTTCTTTTGCACGTAAACGTTGACGGCTCCTTCTTTTATAATAACGATTATGTGATTTTGTTATTGCACGTTTTATCTCGTGTACATAATCAGCCCAATTTTGGTCCGAATACCATGCATTATATATAACATCCGTAAATAATTTCATATCAGATATTGCCATTTTGCCATTACTACCCTCCCAATTTAAACGTGCGGTAACATCATCATCAATTATACGTGTTATAAAATTAGACGAATCTTTTTGCATTGTTGGACGTAGCGGTATTAAAAATTTTGTCTAAAACAATTAGAAAAAAAAAAGTAAAAGAATTAACAGAATTAATTATTAGATTAATAATATAAATAATAATATAAATTACCAATTTTGATGCAACCTCTATATCCTGTGTGCAATGTTGATCTAAAACACATAAATGATCATATGTTTTTATTGGAAATTCAAAATTATTGCTAAACGACTCTAAAAATCCAGACTTCTCATCAATATTATGTGATATTATTCTTATTTGTACACTATTTCCTCCT
This sequence comes from Ptychoptera albimana, assembly GCA_961205885.1. NCBI lineage: Eukaryota > Metazoa > Arthropoda > Insecta > Diptera > Ptychopteridae > Ptychoptera > Ptychoptera albimana. The sequence goes on from OY540805.1 coordinate 12,543,928, forward strand.
ACAAATTAGAATTATGTTGATATAAGTTGTGAAGATAACGTCATAACAGAAAAAAAAAAATAAAATAAAAAGAAAAAAAAAAAATTAATAAATTAAATTTTAATTATAAAAAAAAAAAAAAAAATAAAGAATAATAATAAAGGAAAATAAATAAAAAATAATTTTAATACTAAGAACATAAAATAAATAAAAAATAAAATATTTTAGTGTTTCGATTTTATTTATTTAATATTTATACAAATGCTTTTGGTTTTTAAATTAATTTTTAATAAAAGAAATATTATTTATTATTGGTAAAAATAAACAATAAAAATAATGTTTATCTATTAAATTAATTGTCTTTATAATATATTTAAGACAATGGTTTAATGTAATTAGTTAATAATAATGTCTGTTTACATTTTAGTTAGTTTTAGTCTTTTGTCATGTTTTACAATGATGCAATTTTTAAATTCATAGTTTATGGCTTTATCTTATCGTTTTAAAAATATACAATATAATTTAAAATAAAAAATATATAAATATTAATTCATTTAAAGCAGCGGTTTTTGGGTGTGCTTGAGGAGTTTGCATATTTGGGGCAGTGCGAATTTTTAATTATAAAAATTCATTATTGAATTATTACAAACTTGTTAATTTAAAAAGTAATTTGCTTAAAAAATAATTAATATTTTTCATTAATAAATTTTTTAATTGTATAAAAAATGCTTTCTTATATTTCGTCATTCACAGGTGCCATTTTTAATAAACAAAACCATTTAATTAACAATACCATTGCACCATTGATAAATGATAAAATAAAAAGTTACACCTCTAACGATAGAAACCATCTATGAATGGCGAAATATTTTTAATATAAAAATTTAATGCAACATTTTTTTTTTTGTCAAATAAATAACACCAAAAAGGTCAATACTTAGGTCACCAACACACATAAATTTATGTTTTTTGTACATTTTAAAAAAATATAATAAATAATTTGGGGTATAGGATGCACAACGATATTCTTTAATAATTTGAGCGGCTATACATAATAAGAACCGCTGAATTAAAGAATAAATAAATAATGAACAGAACAAAAATACACAAATATTTATTAAATAATTAATTACAAACAAATAAATTATTAATTAATTAAAAGAAAAAATTTAATTAATTTTTTTTTAATGATTTAAAAAATCTCGGTGATGATATAATAGACGGTTTATGCGTATGGTTTTCAATTTTTTTAATACCATTTAATCCATTTATATATATACGGACACGTGCCTTACAATTATTTGTTTTCCGTTGTGAACAAAACCATGTATCATTTTTTAAACATGATGAAAATTTAAAATATGTATAATTATCAATAATTAATTTTAAATTTCCTCGTATACCATATGTAAATTCATAGATTTCTGAAATTAAAAAAAAGAGAGAGAGAAAGAAAAAAAAAAAAAAAAAAAAACAATTAAATAAAAATAAATATTTTGCTATATAAAAGAATTAATAAAATTAATTGAAAAAAAGTATAAAATTTATGTACAATTATCATGAAGATAAAATTTATTTAATTTACTTAAATAAATAATTAATTTATCTAGTTAAATTTACAACAACACTACGACACAAATAATGTCATCAACGGACATTTAAATGAAAGAAAGAATTTTTTTTTTTTCATATTTTTATTTCAAAATTCCCATAAACAGGATAGAGGAGGTGGTGTTCATAATTCATTTTCTAATTTCTCATCGTTAACCGCAACAAAATCTAGAATAATATGAAAAATAAGAGAAAATAAAAATTAATACAAAAAGTGAACAGAAGAAAAAAATGTTTTAATAATAATAATTCTTACCTATTTTCACCATTTTTATTATTCTATAATTTTTAAAATTAAAATGTTTTAAATAAATAATTAAATAATGTTAAATATTTTATAATAAGATTATCATTGGTATTATTGATTAATAAAAACAAAAAAAAAAAAAAAACCGCAATCATATGAAAAACACGAAATAATTTTTCATAGAAAAAACAAACTTAAAATTTAGATAACAAAACGGAAACAAATTCTTTGTATTCTCACATCCATACTAATTATGTATGTTGATAAATAATATAATAATAAATGTTTGTTTCTTTTACATACAAAAAACGCACAATTTTTTTTTTTATCTTTGCGTATATTTAAAAAAATTAATTTAATTTCTAACCAAAAAAAAAAAAAATTAAATTAAATGTTTAGCAATAATAAATCAATGTAATCTTTTTAATTATAAAATATTCAGCATTTTTTTTATCATGTTTTTTGTTTTCAATTTTCTTTTTAATTAATTAACTCTCTTTCTCTCATCGACTTTATTTTTTTCTTTTCTTTTCTTTCTTTTTTGTTTTTTTATATAATTTTTACGTTTTATTTTCGTTTTTTTTTATAATAATAATAATAATAATAATAATAGTAATAATAATAATAATAATAATAATAATAATAATAATAATATAAATTTTATGTATATATGTTTTGTTTTTATTTTAACTTTATATAATAATTAATTAATTAATGATTTATTTATTATTTTTTTTTTCCTGTTTTCATTTCTTTTCTTTACTTTACTTTTCCTTTTTATTCATTTCATTTCTAAATTAAACAATAGTAAATGTTTTAATATAACTTAAAATAATTAATTATAGATAAGTCAAAACAAATTAATAATAATTATAGTAAATAATATTAATAATAATAATAGTAACAGGTATAAATTTACATAATTTTCTTCCTCTTTTATTCTATAAGACTTCTCTTTTAATTAATTCTAAAAACCCTTTTATTATTATTAAATTTTTTTCTCTTTTTTTTTTTTAATTATAACGAAAATATAAGAAAAAAAAAGGAGAAAAAAAATAAAATAGAAAAGAATTAATTTAGAATTTCCCTATAGCAACACAACATCTTAAAATTATATTTTAAATACAAATTGAGCACCAACTTGTAAATAAATACAGACTGATAACAATTAGGATATTCTAGTTGTAATTTTAAATATAATTTTAAGGAAAAAACAAAATTAGAATACGAAAATAAAATAATAATAAGAAAAATATATATTTACAAAAAAATTATTTGTAATTAGATAAATAATTTTCTCATTATTTAAAATTTGAAATTACTATACGCTAATAAATCACCAACAAAAAAAAATGTTTTCCTTCAGTAATTTAATAATTTAAAAACAAAAATGAGAAATTTACCATCATTAATTAATTAATTTTTTCTTTCTTTTTTTTAGCTAAATATAAGATTTATTTACTTCTTTTCTCATTGTTTTATTATTATTTTTTAATAATTAAACTATTTTTTTTTTTTATTAAAACCTAATTTTGTTATCTTTATATCTCGTACCATCATTTTTAATTGTTTTTAATTTTTTGTTCAGGTATTTATATTTTGTTGAAATATTTCATTTGATTATTTTTTTATAAAATTATTTCTATAGTATTATTATTATTATTATTGTTTATTAATTGAGCTTGTGATTAATATATTTCATTGGACGTAGTAGCATTTATTAGCTGTTTTAGTTTTAATTAAATATATTATAAAAATGTTTTTTGTTATGCTCTTATTAATTAATATCTAATTAACAAAATTTATAAATCATTCAGTGTGTATTCCTGGTTTATAAACGATTTAATCTGTGTGGGTTGGTTGGTTATTGAATTATTTTTAATTTCAACATAATTTGTTAAACAAGCAAAAAAAAAAGAAAAAATTTAATTTACTGAACAAAAAAAAAAAGAAAATAAAAATTAGTAATTATCGGTAACGAGAGATTTATTTATTTATTTAAATTATGAGATTTTTTTCCACTTTATACTTCTTTTCATTCTATAAATAAAACAATTTAAATTAAATGAATAATGAAACGAATAAATTAATTTAACTAATTTTATATAATGTCTGATTGTGTATATTATTGATTTAAATTTAGCAGACATCTAATAAGAGAATAATTTAATAATAATAATATTTGAATGTTATTGGTAATTATAATTTGCAAGAAAATTATTTAATTTCAACTAAGATGCATAGGAAAATATTTAATAATAATAATTACAAACACAATAAAAATTCTAAATACAATTTGGCAAAAATAATGGCAAAGAAATAATAGAAAAAAAAAAAAAAAATTACCAAATTTATTAATAGAGAGTCTCAATGTATTTCAAAATATGATTCATCAATAAATACGAAAAATAATATTGAAAGGATTTTTATTCTGAATAATAACAACGAAAATATTTATGACACTTATATTTTTGCTCAATTTTTTTGTTTTAATTATAATTAATAATAAATTATTCTCTTTGACGCTTATCATTTCTTCCAACATATACTAACACAAAATGAACAATCTCCAGATATAATATATCAGATAATAATAATAATAATAACTGATAAACTTAAAATAAAAGAATTAAAAAAATATAATTATTTTTTATTTAATTACTTGAAATTTGTGTTCTTATGCAAAAGAGATAAGCTCAAATTATAAAATAATTAAATTTTATATTTTTTCTCTATAAAATAGCCTGCATTTTAGGTATTTATTTTTCTATCGGCAAAATTATAAACATTTATCAATATCTCAATAAAATTGCCTATGTTAGTTAGTTAGTTAAAGTCATATTTCAACACTAATTATTCGTAATATTGTATTAATTACTGCAATCGTATTATCCCATTTTGTTTTTTTTTTAAATTAATTTTAATTTTATTTTCTATTGAAATAATAAATCAATATAAAAAAGCAAATTAGATACAAGAATAATAATAATAACCAAATGATAAAAAAAAAAAAAAAACTAAATTTTATCAATCTTTTTCTCTATGCCGTTTTTCTTTTCTTTTTTTATATTTTGTAAAAAGTTCTAATTATTTTTTTATTAATATTTTATTTCACAAATATATGTATGTTGTAATAGTAATAATTATAATAATAATTTGATAACAATAATTTTATAGAGTAGAGTGTAGTAATATATTGTTAATTTTTCCCTTTTTTTTTTTGTTTATATATAAATCTATATATTTTCCTTATTAATTTCTGCATAAGAAGGTTTTTTTTTTTTTTTTGGGAATAGGAGAAGTACAAATACAAATTCAAAAAAAGAAAAAAAAATAATGAAATGAAATGAAGAAAAAAAAAAAAACGTGTGCACATTGTTATTATAAATACATTTTACGTATTTCTTATTTTTCCCGGTACATAATTTTTATCAATTGCTGGCTCCTGCAGAAACATATGTAAACATCTTTCATTCTGTGCCAATGGATGTCCAGCTATTTTATTTATAAATGTTTCCAAACCTTTACGTCTTTCTTCAATGAAATTTTCATCAAATATACCGTCATCACCACGAAATGGCATTTGTCTTTTCCATGCTTTACCAGGTAATGGTGGTACAACAATCTACAATATATATAATAACATAAATAATACTAAACATAATTAATTATTTATTTTAATTTTAATTGTTTTACCTTACTATCTCTCTCTAATTCATTTCTTAACCATTCAAAATCACTGTATCTTCTTCTTACACTACTTTCTTTTACTTTAAATACAGGTAAATTTGTCTAAAAAAAATTATAAAAAGAGATTTATTAATAACATAATTAATTAATTAATAAGATAATTGTTCTTCTTTTCATTAACAATTTAACTAATTATCAACAATTTCTAATTGTCTAATTAATAACTTGTTATTTTCTAATAATAATTAATTTAATTGAAATTAATTAGAAAATATTAATAATCTAATTACTTATAGTAAAGGATTAGATTAATTAGATTAGTAAGAATTATATTTCGTATGTGTTTTAAAAACAAATACAAATGCTAATAATAAATAGAGAGAGAGAGAGAGAAAGAGAAAAAAAAATATTAAAAAAGAATTTATTTTCTGTTGTATTTTTTAACTACATGTAATATGTAATTTTAATGTTATGTGATAATCTAATAATAACTTTATACAAGAGAAAATAAAATAAAATAAACGCAATAATAAAAGTTATTATATACCATTTATACATTATTTATAATTAAATTAAGAGAAAGAAAAAGAAAAAAAACCAAAAACAATTTTTTTTTTTTAGTCTAATTTCAATTAAATTAAATTTGTTATCAATTGGTTAAATATTTTGTTAATTCTTTTCATGTGTTTCAAACAAAAAAAAAATAAATAAAAATAATAATATTGCATGGCATTAGAAATTTCTAGAGCATACATATTTGATAATTATGTTTACACATAAACATATTCTAATTTATATTTAATTAATTCTATTTGAAAAAATATTTTTTTTTTTATCATAAATTGGATTTTTTCTTTTTCTTTTTTTACTGATAGTTTTATTAGTATGAACTTGATTTTTACGTCCATAGATAATTAACATTAAACCTTCTTACAAATCTTGTTTGAAAAAAATCATAATTGTCTTTGAAAGATCATGTTTATAAATAAATTTTAAAAAAAATTTCTATTTATGTCATTATTTTATAATTATTGATACACATTTTGGATGATTATTCTTTTCTCTCTATAAAAAAAAAAAAGCGCAACACGTAAATATGAAATTGTTGCTTTTTTTTTTTAAACATTGATGTGCATATAAAGTATGTCATAAGTTTCACATAAAATATTCAATATGTAATGTGTATCGTTGCAAACTATGAAAATCGTTTAATTTAATTATACTAATCAATTGCATTTTTTATTATTTTATCGATAAGACACACAATACACGTTAGATTAAATATTGTTTCAATGAAAATTATATAAACGGATGTAAGCTACTGTACTGTAAATAGTTAAACATTCATTAAATAAAATAAATATAATTCAAATATAGAAAAAAAAAAATAATCATCTGACAAACAATAACAAAGAAGTGTAATTTGTGTAACGTTGCCATTAAACTCACCCTCATTCTAACTTCATAATCCGTATAGCGTTTTTTTGTTGCAGTCATCGTTGTCATTGGATTAACAACGTCAATCTCTAAGAAGTTTGCTGGAACAGCATAGGCATCATCTAAAGTTTGTTTCTTAACATTTAAACGCCGTGTAGCATCAGCAGTACCATCGGATTCAACCATCATTTTATTCTTTTATTAACAATTTTTAATTTAAATTTTCTTGTATTTATTTGACTTTTTATTTAATTTCAATAATAATAATCCTCTTTTGTTTGATTATAAAACAAATTTATTATCGAGTTATATAGTCTTAATAAATCCCAATAAATATATAATTATAAAAAAAAAATTAACAAATCACACAAAACAAAAAAAAAAAAAAAAAACTAAAATGCAATGTTTTTTTTTTTTTACATAAAACTTATAATGATTAAAACTAACAATAGTAAACACAATTATTATTTCAACTTTATTATACTTTAATAAATATAATTATTAAAGCAATGGAAAAAAACGCAAATATTAAATAATTTTACTTTTACAAAATCTGACGTTTGTTTGACGCCCCAAAAAAAAAAATATATTTTCTAGCTTAGAACAAAAATTGAACGAATCATCGTTTAGTTTTTGTTCTCCTTCCATGATTCATTTCGCATTTCATATGTGTTATAATTTTTATAGTTATGACCGACATTTTGTTTATAAAATATAAATATTCTGTCTTCGATAAAACATTTTTAGTGACATCTTTCGGTTGATAACATTAAACAGAGTTAATTTCTATCAACCACGTTTAATTCAAAATAAAACAACAAGGTAAAAATAATTTAGATTTTTTTAATTTTTTTTTTCAATTTCTTTTATTATGTATTATAATGTATAAACAATTTATTTTCCATCATCAATAATATCTATATCTTCAATATCTTTATATGTTTTAATATCAATCATAAATAAATTATTTCTAATCTTTTTTTCATGATTATGATAGGGATTTAAGATTTTTACAGTTTTATCAGAATTCAATTTAACACGAGCTTTACATTTTGTTATATTCTTTTTTGAGCAAACCCATTTACTTACAGCACTAGCTGATGTATATGATTTTGTATAATCATAACCATCGACAACTAATTTTATTGAATTCCTTTGGCCAACAATAAATAATGGGGTATCCGGTAGTACACATAAATCTATAAAAATTTAATTAAAAAAAAAAAAAAAACATTAATAATGATTATTTATATAAATATCTTACAAAAATTATAAACAAAATTAAATTATTTATATACAATAATAATAAAAAAAAAAATAAAAACAAAATAATTTTTTATTAATTGAATGATTATTATTATTTAAATATTATTAATTATTATACAGTTTAAAATATTTATTTAATTAAAAAATAAAATTTATATAATAGAAAAATTATTATAATCAACTGCAAATACATAAAATTTTGTATATTTAAACATTTATTCATTTCATTAATTCTTCATAATTGTAACAATATCAAATATAAACTTTATTTACTTCTAAAAGAAATAATAGAAAATTATTAATTATAAAGAAAATTATAAAATAAAAAAATAATTAATCAATAGTTAATTTTACTTGAACTTTGATTAAAAAAAAAAAAATAAACATCAATATTAATAAGGAAAAATAAAATAATAATTATTAATTAACCTATAAGAAGAAAATTAATATTAAGAAAAGTTTTAATTAAGTTACTATTCAAAAATCATTCATCCAAAAACTGAATGCAAAAAGAAAGATAAAATAATGTTTTGATGAAAAAGAAAAGAAAAACTTAAAATTACTACAAATTGTCTTTACTAATTAATTATCCCTAAGGATAAGCTGAAAGACAGAAAATTTAACTTTATAACAATTTTAATCATTACTTTATTTGTATATTATCAAGATAAGAAAATAATAACAATGAAGAACCTGCTGTTTGAAGTATAAATTTAGAAGAAAAATTTAAAAAAAAAATCAATTTAACACCTTTTGAATTCGATTAAAATTGTTAAAGAAATAAAAAAAAAAGAAAAGAAATGATAAAGAAAAACTTGTTTAAGAAAGAAAATGATGACATCAATGCGTTTTATATATTTAGTTATGAATATCATAAAAACATGTTTCACATATCCAACTGCCACCTGGACAACCTGGACAATATGTTATAATCTTTTGCATTGTCTTTTTATACAGTGGATCATTATTTTTCTTAATGCATTCAACACAAAAGCCCTTGACTCGTGTCCGTTTTAACATAACAAGAGCATGACCATCTGACATTTTTTTAATTATATTTTCAGCAGGAATATTATCTAAACTATTTTTATTATCTACTCCTAGTAGATCATCATTGTTTATTGATGTTGCTGCTGTAATCAATGCCATTGCGTTCATTTTCTTATTTATAACACTATCATCGTTTACTTTTGATAATAATGTAGAACGAGTTTTTGCTTTATTTAATATTAATGGTGCAGTTGGAGTTGCGGTTCTAGATCTGGATGTCATTCGATCAGTACCACTACTTGTTTGTCCTGTTGTTTTATTAATTGTTTTGTTTGTTATTGATGATCCCGATGTACCAGCCACATTTGATGTTATTAATTTTGTTTTATCCTTTCGTGTTTTTCCTACGTTTTCTTTTCCTAATAGAGTTTTTGTTAAATCGTCATCATTTAATTCATCTTCGAGATATATTTCCGGTTCACCTATTTACCAAATAAAAAAATAAAAATGTTAAAATTTACATAAAATCATAATTATACTATATACTGTATAACTATTATCAACAGTAAAAGCTACACAAAAATAATTAAATTAAAAAAGTATAAAACGCAAAAAAAAAAAAAAAAATGTTTGTTTTATTATTATTATTATATAGTTTTCTTATGATTGCATACAATTTTTTTTTTTTTATGAATTATTAATTAATTAGACATCGAAAATTACATTTTGTATTTTTATTCCTCATTCCATACTGCCGCAGAAAATGATTTTTGTTCCTGTGGCTCATGACAATGTTCATCACGTATATCGATTAACTCTTTTCCCGTTGTTTTTATTGTCGCTTTACATTGAAATTTCTTATAGTGGACACAACGCCAATAAATAATATTTTTTGGACCATTTGCAACAGTTTTTGAAAATGCAAAACCATTGTAAATAAGTAAACCTTTATGATTATAGGAATAATTATATTTTTCTTTCTTATTATCAATTTCTGTTGTGCCCCCTTTATCAGATTGTACAGCTGTTGTATTATCCTTAGCCTTTGACGTTGATGGCATATTTATATTTTGTGGTATTGCTGGTGGAACAATTATTTTATTTGATTGTTGAATTTTTTTATTAGTTTTCTTCTTAGTATTGGTATAAACTTCATTAATATCACCATCATCTCCAACTTCTAGGTGTTCAGCAGCAAATAACAATAAAAAAAAAAATTAAAAAAAAAGAAAGAAATTAGTATGAAATTTAATCATTTTTTTTACATTTATTGTTAAGTAAAAAATTTAAAAAAAATATTTTTAATTAATTATTTTAATTTTTTATTTTTACATTTCATTTTTTTTTTTTTTTTTGTATTTAATATTTTATAATTAAATATGACTACTGTTGTATAAGTTTCCTGCATATTTAAATATTAATACTCTGTACTTATGTATTAGCTTACTTACTAATAACACTTAATAATTTTTGATAATTGTGGTAATCGTTTGATTATTAAACAATAAACATAAATTTCACTTTATTCTAAATATTATATATATTTTTAATGAATATAATTTTTAACATATTATAAACATAATTAATTAATTTTTTTATTAACATTTAATCAGATTCATTATAATCATCAATATCATCTTCATATTCAGAATCTGATGATGTATGAATGACTTTTTTCTTTTTTGTTCTTTTTGTTTTTTGTATTGAAGACTTTTGTGGTAAAATAGGTGGAATATCAGAGAGAATTTGTACAGCTTTTATAGGTTTTGATAGTCTCTCAGTTTTATGAAATTCCGCTCTTAATAAACTATCCTTTTTTCGAAGGGCATACAGTTCTTTTAAGGTACCCTTTTTACGTCGTTGCGTTAATAATTTATGATTATGTTCACGTTGGACTATTTCCAATTGTTTGCCATTTTCTTTGGTTCTAACGCGTGCTCTACATCTAAGATAAAATTAAAAAAAAAATTGATTAAATACATAACTAATGTTATTATTATTATTATTATTATTACCCTAATGGTTTAAATTGTACACAACGCCAATATGTTGTATCATCCCTATTACGATGTCGTGTAAATGGAAAATCATCTAAACATAATTGAAAGCCACCTTTAAGGCTACATACGTACTGAACTCTTTCAGACATATTTGTTGTTACTACTTCATCCTCTGAAATATATAGTTTGTATTTATGTTTATTATATTCAATTTATATTTTGATTATAAAAACATAACGTAATATTTTAATTAAAATAATATTAAATAAAATTAAATTCAACAGAATAAGACAATAAAATTATCTTTTAACTGTTTTTTTTTTTTTTTTTGTATTTGTATTTGATAAAGTTGTCGTTTATTTAAAATAAAAATTACATTTTAATTAAATTTATGAATTAAGTTTAAAAAGGCTATAAATAAATAAAAGTTGTGTTAACGCAATAATAATAATAATAATAATAATAATAATAATAATAATAAAAGACCGATTAAATTGATTTTATTTATTCAAATAATTTTTAAACATAATTTAAAAGCATAAAAAGCAATATTTTAGTTAAAGTGTGTGTACTAAGAAAATAAAACAATTATGCATGATTTACAAATAAAATACAATAAATGTTAAAAAAAAATATGATTAATTCATAATTTTTCATTATAATTACTGTACTCTAAGTTCCTGTGCAAAAACAAAAAAGAAGGATTAACTGTCTCTAATCTGTAACATCTGCACATAGCAATCCAAATTATAATTCTTAAAGAAAAGTTCAACTTGTTTTATTATTTTCACATTTGAAGAAGCTTTTTTAGTGTATTTACCATCTAAGAAAAAAGAAAAATTAAAATTGATTAATAAATAAACGTTATTTAATTAAAATATTATATAATTACCATTTGATTAAAAAAAAAAAAAATCTTTTCACATTTACTCTGTAGTTCTCTATTGATAAAATGTTAAAGAAGCTAAATCTATATAATTTATAATAATTATTTATTAAAGAAAAAATAATAAAATAAGACCAAAAATAATTGTCCTGCGATGGTTTTTTTTTTGTTTTTAAAGTAATTATTTATTTATTTATTAATTAAAAAAAAAAAAAAAAAAAAAAAAAAAAAGAGTTTAAAAGCTAATTACAGTAATAATAATATCTATTAAAAATGAAATTTTGAGCAAAACATTAATTAGAATTTATAATTTTTTAATTACAAAAGAAGAAAAAATTTTTAACGCTGAAAAAACAAAATGAATTAATTTCCTAAAAAATTTAACAAACTTAATTAATTATGTAGAATTTATAATGCAAAAAGAAAAAAACATAATTGTACACATTAATTAATTAAAAATCAACAAGAATATAACAACGGCATATATATATTAAAAAAAAAAAAAAAAAAAAAAAAAACATTTTATTTCTCAATTCCTTTTAATGCTAGTTTAAGTCTTTTTTGCATTAATTCTTTAAATTGTTTTCCCGTTTCAAATGCGGTCACTCCCTTTGTATCCTTTTTATTATTATTACCATTATCCGTGTTTTCATCGGATGTTGATGCAATCGGTTTTATAATGATTTCATCAAAATTCTTTTTATTATTAACATTTTTTGTCTGCGGTACACGTGAATATGATTTTATTTCACGTTTTTGCTGTAGTTTATCTGGTATTGTTGACGGTTCTAGTGGTGTCTCACTATTTATTTCATGATTATGATTTGAATCAACAATATAAACCCGACGGTCTTTTGTAACGACACGTGCACCACATTTTGTTGAATCAAAATAATTACAACGCCAATATGAGCATGGTTTCTTTGTAAAATGCAAACCGTATAAATGATTATCATGAGAAACTTTCATACCACCAATTTTTGTTGGTACAAGTACCATTGGAAATGAGGGACCTTCTAAAACTTTAACAACATCTTTTGTTACTTTTGTTGGTGGTGTAACGCCAGTTGCTTTACGGCCTCGACGACGTGGTTTCTTATCTGTAAATATGTGTTTTTATAATTATTAAAAATAAATGAATAAATTACATGATTAGAATAAAATTTAAAAAAAAAATGATTAACTAATAAAAAAAAACATAATAAAAATAAAACAAATAATAAAAAAAAAATAAAAATTTATTAATAAAAAGAAAATTATAAATTTGAATGTAAATAAAATAAGCGTCAGTGAGTTGTCCCATGAATAAGTCCTAATTGAATACTAAAGAAGCGTTGATTACCTGAAATGATAAAAAGAGAAAAAGGATATTAATAAAATTATATAATTATTAAAAAAAAAAAATAAATAATTCTTACCTTTTCTTTTAGGATGATAACAACTAAACTAAACTAAAAATACAAGAAACAATAATAATGTAAAATTTTTATTTATAGAAACATAATTGATAAATTTTTGTTCTTTTATTATTTTATTAGTTTATTTTAGATGAGGATTTTTACTACATTTAATTATACACACTTCCTATATATTTAATAAAGGCACATTATTATTAATTATTATTATTAAATTTTATTTTTTGTTGAAAATTATGTATTGAGCGCTGATACAATAAAATTAATATTATATTTACTAAATCATAATACACATAGAAGAAAAACATAATAAATTTTAATAATAGTTTTTAAACAAATATTACTAAATGATAATAATGAAAAAAAAAAAAGAAAAAAAAATTGACACAATAACACTAATGTTTTTAATTTTTTTTTTTTTTGTTTTATTAATTACAAATTTCTGAATTTTGTCGTTGGAATTTTTTTAACATTCTAACTGTTGGTAAATGATTATGATTTGGTTTTGTAACAGTTATACGATATAAACCATTTGGTTTTATTGTTGTCATAATTCTAGCTGAACACGGTTTATGCCCTTGTTTACGACATCGACAACACCAATATGTTGTCTCACCAACAACATTATTTTTTGCAAATGTATAACCGGCAAATACAAGTAAATAACGTCCACGTTGTCCACGTATCATTTCTAATTTTTGATTATCCAATAATAATTCATTATATCCACCGTCCTCTCCTTTTGTTTTTAGTATGATATCATCGTCATAATCCTCATCGCATGAATCTAAAGTAATTAAAAAAAAAAAAAAATAAGAGAAAAAAAAAAGAAATAAATTAAAGAAAATTATTAATTTAAACTGATTCTGTTTGTTTTTTTCTACATAAATTTTAATAAACATTTAAATTTATTAAAAAACAATTACAAAATAAAAGATAATAAAAGTTGTCAAAGAAACATAAAATTTTATTTATATTTTACATAACAAATTTGTTTGTTTTTTTTTGTTTTACATAAATCTGAGGTGGTGTACACTGTTGATTACTAAAACTTGATTATTATATATATATATATAAAAAAATGTTAATTATAATATTCCTCGTTTAATAATCACACACGCAGATTAAATGGGTAATCCTATAAAAGAAAAAATTAATAGAAAAAAAATTATTATTACAGATTATAATCTGTGATAATTAATTTACCTGTTGTGTTCTACAAAAAAAAAAAAAAAAAAATTAAATTTAATTAAAATTTATCAAAAACAAAATTTCAAATTTTTCATAATTAATTATTTATTTTAATTTTTCATATATATTTTTTCGTTTAAACTAACAAAGACATTTCTCTTCTAAACTATTTTTTATTAAAATATAAATGAATTAATTATATAAAAAAAAAAAAAATAATTAAATTCTTATTATATAACGGTTATTTACTTTTAATTAATTAAAATAATAAAATTATGATTTCAGTATCGCTTAGGTTATTTACTATGATTAATTCAAAACGAATTAAAATGCCTAGTTTAGTTGGATAATTATTATTTAATTTGCTTAGAAAATTGCTTATTATGTTATGCAGTGAATAAATACAAGAAAAAAAAAAAACTTTTATAAAAAAATATTAATTATTTATTTCTTACATAGAGCTAAAATAAAATAAAAAAAAAAAAAAGAAAAAAAATTATATATTGAAGAAAAGTTTTTTTTTTTTTTTTTTTTTTTTAATTTCACACAACTAATTTCTCAAGAATATCATCTGTCGGATGGGTATGTTTAATATTTTTTGCTTTTAATGTATTTAAGGCGGTATCAGTGATTAGGCGTGCTTTACATTTTTTACTCCTCTGCTTCGCACATACCCAATATTTACGATTTCTTATATTTTTTGCACATATATATGTATGGCCATCATATAAAATTTTCGGTGCACCCCGTTGTCCAATTACATATTTTAATTGTGCCTTTTTTTGATTACCCTCAACATCAAGTAATTCCGTATCAAATGCCTCCGAATCATAATATCTTCTAACAATTAAATTATCTATGCATAAAAAAAGAGAAAAAAAAAATAAAAGAAAAGAAAAAAATTAATAAAAATGAACATAAAACAAACAAAAAAAAAAAACATAAAAATTCAATTAGTAAAAGAAAATAATTTTTTTTTTAAAATAAATTTGATAAAATAAAAAGATTAATTAAAACTAAGGCTTTAAAAAACTATTTAGGGGACAAACATTGTTATAAACATAAATTTATTCATTTTATTTTATAATTATTTAATTTTTTTTTTTTTGCTTTTTTAATACATTTTTTGATCTGTAATATTGTTAATTATAATTTTTTATTTATTTATCATTTATTTATGGTAATTAAATCCGATCTATGTCGTTATAATTTTATTTTGTTAAGTACATTTTACAATAAAACATTTTTTATTTTTTAAATTAAATTAGTAAAAAGAGTATTACTTAAATAATAAAATTAGACATGGATTAATTAATATTAATATGCTTTTACACTACACACAATATTAATTAATTAATTAATTAATTTATAATAGAAATAATAAAAGATTTATTTTTTTTTAATTTAAATTTTCTTCTTTTCACTCTCTCTCTCTCTCTCTCTCGCTCTCTTTATAAATTTATGAATCAATATATTCACTAAAATCAGGTGAATGATTATGTACAGAATGTGTTACAAAAACTTTATTATCAGCTTTATTTGTTACAATTTTTGCTTTACATTTTTTTGAACGCATTTTCGAGCAACGCCAATATGTTGTTGTAAAATTTCCTTTATTTCTAACAAATGAATAACCGCCAAGTACTAATTTTGCTGAGCCACGTTGTCCCGATACAAATGTTAAATTTTTTACATAACGTGCATTGTTACCTGCAAATATTATTATAATAAAAATAAAACAATAAAAAAAAAAGAAAAACAATATAGAGAATAAAAAAATTGAAATATAATAAATTACACATAAAAAAATATTTATTATAATTAAAAAGGAAAGATTTTTTATTTTTTGCTTTGTTTGATGACTTTTATTTATGAAAAATACCTAAAACTAAAAAATAAAAAATGCAAATGTGTGAGTGATGTGAGTGGGGTGGAAGGATACAAATAAAAAACATTGTTTGTTTTATATTTATTAACGTTTTTTTTTTTTTTTTTTTCTCTTTTTTTTCTTTTTAAATCTTAATCATATAAATTTCAATTTTATATTTATTATTCAAATTATTTTTTGTTTTTTTCCAACTTACTAAAATCATGTAAATGAAATACTTTGATATAAATTCAATAATTTTAAACAAAAAAGTTTAATCATTTAGCTAATATTAAAAAAAAAAAAAAAATCGTTTAAATTAAAAGTTAAATCAATCAAAATTTACATAACAGATCATTTAATAATAATAATAATAATAATAATAGTTTAATACAGAAAGAAAGTAAGAAAAATAATAATATTAATAATAAAGAAAAGACAAATAAAAACAAAAAATTTCTTTTAAATATTTTAATCTACTTTTTGCAATTACATTAATAGTTTTAATTTTACTTTAAAATTAATACAAATCATTATTAAGTAAAAACTAATCTATAAAAAAAAAAAAAAAAAAAAAAAAAAAATTTAAATATTTTTTTCTTTCTTTTATGCTTTATTAATCAATTACATAGATTTCTTTATATATATTATCTCTTTCCGTTTTATATTCTGGTTCATGATTGTGTGCCTGATTTTTTATAATTACTTCATCTACACGTGTTATTATTCTTGCATTACATTTCATATAGCGATTTTTTGAGCATAGCCAATATGTTTTGCCATTGTTTGCATTATTTTTAAAATATGAAAATCCACCTAGTAATAATTTTGGCTGTCCTTTTGAGCCAGATAATATTTGTAGATCACCGTAACATAGGCGTTTAAGTCCTTTAGCTAATCGTTTTTTTTTTTTTTTTATTATTTTTTTTTTTTTTTTTAATTTATATTTTATATTTAGCCAAACAAATAATTAAAATAATGGAAAAAAAAAAAAAAAGGAAAAGAAATTTAGAAATTAGTACAATAAAATAAAAAATTAAAAAAAAAAAAAAAAAAAAAACAAAACAAAAAATTAAATAACTTAATTATTTTATAAAATAATAATAATTAAAAAAAAAAAAAAAAAAATTAAATAAAACAAAGGTTTTTCTGTGTGTACAAAAAAAAATTTTATTTACAAGGTAAAAAATCTCTTTAAAAAATAACGAAAAATTTCTTTTGATTTATTTATTCATTTTCTCTATCTGTTTATTTTTTATTTCGATCATCATTAATTAATTAATTCCAAAAGCACTCCAAAGATTTTTTTTTTTTTAATTTTAATCTGTAAAAGAAATAAAAAGAAAAAACTATTAGCAAAAAAAAAAGAAATAAATTAAAAAAGATTTCACAAAAACTCACCTGTTGTTCCCCTTATCAATAGTTAATAATCCCAAAGGTTTAATAAAATATTAAATAAAACAAACAAAAATATTGTTTTAGTGAAAAAAAAAAAGTCATTTATTTATTTAATAGATTTTTTGTTATGTTTTTTATAATTTTTTAAAATTATTCCCTAAATTATTCTCTTTTGTATACATATTATCATGTGAATGTTCTCCATTTAATATACGTATTTTCTGTTTATTATTATAATTTGTTGTCGCAATACGTGCTTTACATTTTTTACGAAAATATAATGAACACTTCCATGTTCTTGTCTTTTGTCCAAATAATAAACGATCATTTGGTGTATAGGTATTTCCATTGTATAATAATAATTGTGTGCCACGTTTTGATAAAACAAATTCTAATTTAATATCACTACCTAATTTATGTTTATGTTTTTTTTTTTTTTAATAACAAACAAAAAAATAAAAATAATAAATGAATAAAAAAAAAAAAAAAAAAAACATAAAGAAAAGAAATAAAAAAAAATTATTTGATTATTAATTATATCTCAATATATTATAATAATTAAAATAAAATAAATTAAAATAAATTAATGATTAAAACTTCATTAAGTATATATTTGTTTAGAATTTCTTTTTTGTAAATATTTATTATGTATATTCTTATTATTACATATTTTTGGAAATATTTATATTTAAATAAATTAATTTTTAATACACGCATATGAATGGGGTACATTATTTGATTTAACCTTTTCAATACCATTTATATCTTTTGTTATAGCACGGGCTTTACATTTACAACGTCTAAATAATGAACAACGCCAATTTGTTGTTGCATTAAATTCCCTATCTTTTATATATGATGCACCATTATATAATAACATTTTACATCCACGTCTTGATTTTCCAAATTTTGCATTTTCCCACTTTACTAAAAATTATAATAAAACTCATTAATTATTATTATTATTATTATTAAATAAATAATAAATAAAGAAAAATAAAAATGCAAAATTATACTACAAAAATCTTTTAAATATATTTTTACTTAATTTTAAAATAAAACAATTTATTCAATTTAAATATTTAATTAATTTCTATTTTATATTATATTATTTTATTAACAAAAAAAAAAAAAACATTTGTTTATTTTCTTTTTTCTTTATTAATTGTCATCATCATTTTCATTTTTAATATCATAAACATTAACTTTCATAAATGAATATTTATTAATATCACTTCCATGGGAATGGTAAATTTTTGATGGTTTTACTTTTTCAACGCCATTTATTTGTTTTGTAATAGCACGTGCTTTACATTTAAGTCGTTTAAATAATGAACATCGCCAATTTATTGTATGATAAAATTGACGATCTTTCACATAAGTAAATCCATCTAATAATAATGTTTTATAGCCACGTTGTGATTTACCAAAAACCGCCTCTTCCCAATTACAATCTATAAACATAGATGAAAAAAAAAAAAAAAGAAAAGAAAAATAAAATAATAAACCAATAATAGCAAATGAATAAAATTGTAGGAAATTAATTAAATATTAAGACGGTAGACACAAGATTAAGAATAATTAATACGGGAAAAAGTAAATTCTTTATATAGGAAAGTTTGAACATAATTTTTTGTGTTTTTTTGTTTGTTTTTATATTTTATTTAATTATTATTACAAAATTTGTTATAAAATAATTTTTTTTTATTCTTCTTCTTCTATTTCTTCTAAATTCCATTAGTTGTTTTTTTTTTTTTAAATTAAATTATTACTCTGCTTTTTGGTGGTGTAAATATTTTTTTCATTCATCTGAAATATAGAAATAAATTAATAAATAAATAAAAAAAAATAATAATAAATTTATATAATTAATTTTTATTAAATATTGATAACTTACCCTCGTGTGAATTTAAATTAATTAATTAACTGCTAAAACCAAAGTTATATAATATTAAAAGAGAGTGAAAAGAATAATTTTTTTAGTGTATTATTATACTAAACAAATATAATATTTTTATTTCTATAAATTAAAATTTATCTATGTGCATAAAGATTTAAAAAAATAATAATAATTATTATTATTATTTTTAATTACAAAAAATTAATTCAATAGATTCACATATAGACATTGTTTTTTCAGTTTTTATTTTCTCTTTTGGATGTGTATGTTTTATACCAGTTACACGTATTGATGCGTGTAATGATTTTGATGTAACAACAGTTGCCCTACAACCATATTTTACATAACGTGAACATCTCCAAAATATATTCTTATTACTTTGTCTATTTTCAACATATTTATAGCCATCATATATTAACATATTACGTCCACGTTGTGTTTTTGTATACCGCAATATATCATCACCGGATTCTTTTTCTGTTTCAAATGTATCTATAAAAATAATTTATATTAGATTATATTATGCAATTAAGTAATACGATAAGAAATATTTAATATAAATAAATGTTACAAGTAGAAAAGAAAAAAAAAACAAGAAAAATAGGGGTTTTTTTTTTTTTTTTATAATATTTCTGTTTCTTTAATTAAAATTAATATTATTTTTTTGTAATATAAAAGGTCAAACTATATAATTAATTACATTGTTATATAAATTAATATATATATTATAAGATTATAAATGATTATGTTTAGCCATTAATGTTACAAAATCGCATTTTGTATGAACACGACCATGACATCGTATTCTTGTTGTGTATTTAACACAACGCCAATATGTTTTCTCTTTAACCGTTTTTTCATGTACATAATAATAATCATCATATAATAATATTGTTTTTCCCTTTTGACTTAATACATATTTTATTTTTGATGAATTTTTATCAATATTATCACTATTAATATTTTTATTATGTAAATCTATAATAAAAAAAAAAACAAAAAAAAAAAAAAAAAAAAAACATTAAAAATCCTCCTAAAATTAAATTTTAATTTTAATATCAAAGAAGAAATACAAAATAATAATACTTTCTAATTTAATTATAATTTTTATTTATTATTTGTATTTTAATAAATTAAAAAATAATACATAATTAAAATTTTTACATTAACTATGTTGATGATTTTTATTTGATAAAAATATTGATGGTATTACATCTTTTGTTGTTATAACAGTTGCACGACATTTCCCTTTACGATAATACTGATGACATTTCCAAAATATTTTTAAATTATTTTCACGATTACGTATATAACGTATACCATCAACTAATAAAACACGGGCACCCCGTTGTGAGATTGTATATTCAATTTTATGATCTAGAAACCAAGAAAAAAAGAAAGAAAAAAATAAAAATAATATTAGAACAAAAAAGGAGAAATAGAGAAAAATATATTAAAATATGAATTAAAGAAATGAAAATTTGTATCTACCTATATAATGGTCCATATATACATATATATTATAATTAACTGTAGGATAAATAATAATAATTGATACATATATATATATATATATATTTTTTTTTTTTTTATTTAATTAATATATATTACATGAAATGACATTAAAAATTAAAACTTAAACACGAAAATAATTAATAATTTAACAAAATTCACTAAAGTTCAGTAAGGAAGTAATTAATTTTCTTCAATTTATTTATACATGGCACACATATTTTTGAATTTATTTTTTAATAACTACATTGAAAATATGTATTTAAGAAAAAAAAAAAAAAAAAAAACTTAATTAAATTTAATTTGTTTTTGTACTAACAATAATTACATCATTTTTATGTAAATTATGTGTATGATCATGTATTGATTTTATATTTAATTTATTTTCTTTATTCATAACAATTAATACAGGACATTTTGGTTTTTTATAATATTCATGACAACGCCAAAATATATTTGTACGATTTTCACAATTTTTAAAATATTTAATACCATTCACCCATAATAGACGACCACCGCGTTGTGATGTTGAAAAACTTATTTCATTTGTTGTTTCACCTTTATCATGTTTTTCTAGAAATTATTGAAGAAAAGAATAAAAAAAAAAAAAAAAAAAAAAAAAAAATAAAACAAAAAAAAAATGGAAAAGAAAAAATACTTTTTTTTATCATTCTTTTAATTAATTAATTAATTCATTTTTTTTTTTCATTTTTATTAATATATAGTAAAATAAATTTAAAGAAAAAGTATAAAGTTTTGTTTTATGGTTTATTAATTTTATTAATACATAATAGGATATACACTCGAATAGAAAATTAAATAAAAATAATAAAAATTCGTTATTTATTTCTTTCTTTCTTTTTTTTTTTGTTTTTAATCACAATAATTTTTTTGTAATATTGTTGTGACTTCAATCATTTTTGTTGGTGCATGCTTATGCTCATGTAATAATCGTATCTGATCGTTTTGACTATCAATTATGGCTATTGAGGGACATTTCGATTTATAATAATAATTACATTTCCAATATTGTTTTGGTCCACGACGACGATTACGAAAATATTTTATACCATTTAATACAAGTAAGTGTCTTCCATTCCTTTTTGATTTTTCAAAATACAGCTGATTAACTACAAAAAAGAAATGAATAAGAAAAAAAAAAAAATTAAATAAAATTAAAAATTATGTTTTTCTTCATCATCATCTTCCTACTTCTTATTAAATTATAAATAAACAAAAGCATATTTATACAAAATGTAAACACAACAGTCAATTAATTAATTAATTAATAATAATAATAATAATAATACACAAAACAATTTCAAAATACATGTTATAATTTTATATTTATTATTAATTCATTTAAAAACTTATTATTAAAATATTATAAAGTAGAAAACAATAACATTATATTTTTGATAATAAAATTCATTATAATTAAAATGTAATTATGTAAAGAATTAAAAAAGAATTTACTTTAAAGGACACTTACAAAATAAATTGAATATAAAATATGTGCTCCAATAATTATTATCTCATATTTTCCATAATATAAATATAATTCTTTTTTGTAATTAAATCAAAATCACTTAATAGAATAATTATTATTTTAATTTAATAATACTTTATTAATTTGAATATTTAATGAATTGTATTATAATAATATTATCACAAGACATCTCATAATTATTTTAATTAAGAATATTATTATTTTTTAATATATTTTGGTTAACAATTCCAAAGTGTAAATTTTCTAGAAGAAAAAGAAAATGAATTAATAAAAAAAATGATTTAAAAAACAGCACAAAACATACCTTTTATTCATTATGCAGTAATTCTACAAAAAATGAGTGAGTGTTTTTTTTTTTTTTTCAAATATAATACTAAAATAGAAACACAATAAAACAATTATTTTTTTTTTTTTTTTAATAATCTTATTTTTTATTCATTATCTTCTTGATTAAAAATCAATAAAAAAAAAAATAAAATAAATAATTAAAATTTTCTTAATGATTATGTGTTGCATTTGTGATTAAACAAATGTTTTTAAATTTTTTTTTAACCGCACGAGCTTTACAATCCTTACGAAAATTAGCACATTTTAAATATAATGATGATTTTGAACGTGAACTAATTATATAACGATAACCATTTATTATAAATTTCATACGTGAAACATCATCATCGGTATCCATGTTATCACTTTCACATATAACGGTTGATGGTTTTGGTTTTTTTGTTATATACTTTTTTTTACTTGTTTTTGGTCTATATTTTGTTATAAATAGCTCATTTTTATCTGTAAATAGAAAAATAAACAGAAATTTTTTTTTTTGTTTTTATATATATACGATATAACTAAGCAATTTTTGTTTTTAAGTTTAAATAATAATTATTTACATTAAAAAAAAAAAATTAATAATAATAATAATTTAACAAGTGGAAAATGTTGTCTTTAATTTTGTTTATATTTTATTTATTAACGTTTTTTTTTATTTTTTTTTTTTTTACAAATATTTCAATTTATTTAAGAATTTTCAGTTAGTTTTTAAAAAATTAATAAAAACCAATAATAATTTCTAAAGAAAAACACAATTATAATAATTAAATTAAAAAAAAAAAACATGAAAAATTCATTAATCAAATATTAATTTTTGAATTAATCAAATTCATTAACTTTTTTTTTTTTTTAATCTTCTTTTTCTTTTTACTATTAAAACATTTTGAATTTATTATATTTTAGAGAAAACAGAAGTAAATTATATAATATTAATAAAAGAAAAAGAAAGAAAATTAAATAAAAAAATATCTGTATATTCTTAAATATACTTGGAAATAGGTGTAATGTTTAATACAGTGGTAGATTCTTTTTCTAATAAAACAAACACAAAATTAAATAAATTTTGCATAAAATTTATGTTCTTTTTTCTCTCTTTTATTTTATTTTACATTTTTATATTATTCAAGTAGTATGATTATGAATATTTTTTGTTACACAAACATATGGATCGTATAGTTTTGTAATTGCTCTTCCTCTACATTTTGTATGCCATTTTGTACATTTCCAATAAACATTAACACCATGCACATTATTTTTAATATAACGATGGCCCATATATAAAAGAAGACTATTACCACGTCCTGACATTTCATATTCAACACATTTCGATGGTATTGGTGATGTTCTCGATGATTTTGCTTTATGTTTTGCTGCTTCAACACTTTCTTTTAATTCTTTTGCAAAAAATGTTGTTTTAAAAAATTTATTATTCATTGGATTTTTTAAATCAAAATTTCTTATTTTTGGTACATTTAAAAAAATATGTTTTTGTTCGAAATCATCATCAATTGTTGTATGATCTAAAATAAAAATATTATTTCATTAGTAAAATAAAAAGAATTTTATTAAAACAAATTAAAAAATGTAATAATCGAATCGATTAGGTTAATAATTTTGTGTTTTTTTTTTTTTTTTGTATTTTAATATTTTAGTTAACAAACGCACAAACAAACAATCTAGAAACATACAAATCAAAATACTAATTAAAGTATTTTTATAGAAAAAGAAAAAACAAATTACAAATTTTATTGGGGGGTTTCTTTTTTTTTTATTTATTTTAAGAGAAATATTTATTATATTTAAAAATTTATTCTTTCTGTTTTATATATAATAATAATAATAATAATAATAATAATAATAATGGATATTACAATTAAATTTTATTTCACTTCTTAATTAAATCATTTTTTTAATTACATATTACTCTTATGAATATCATCATTAGATTCACTTTTTATTTTAACAAGTGATTTAGAACGTCTTTTAACATAAACTGGATGATTATGTGTATTCGTTTTAGATATAATATTTTGTGAATTATTTCCAACGCATGTAACAACTCTGGCATTACATTTATAACTACCCTGAAACAAATAAATAAAAAAAATAATAAATTAGTAATTTCAATAGAAAGAGGAGAAAAAAATAATTAATTATTAACCTTTTTTGAACATATCCAATAAATTTTATTATCAGAAACACGATTCTTTGCAAAATTATATCCATCAACAACTAATAATAAACATCCACGTTGTCCTTTAATAAATTCTAATTTACAATTCAATGTTTGATCATCAACAATATCAATATTTTTATCAAATTCATGTTCTTTATTAATTTTTATTGTTTTTTGTTTAATTCCTGTTGGTGTTGTTGCGGTGGTGGTTGTTGCTGTTGTATGTTTGTTTATTTTTTTTCCTTAATTTCGTAAATTAGTTTTTGATTTTTTTATATATAAAAGAAAAATAAAAAGTAAAAATAAATTATATTTCTAATTACATAAATACATACAAAATAATAATAATAATAATAATTGATATAGAAAATAAAATAATAATAATTAAATAATATAAATAAACCATTTGATTTGTGTTTTAAAAATTATTTAATATATTTATTAATTATACGTTTTAACTAATTATTAATTACAAATTATCGCTTAAAATTTATAAAAAAAAAAAAAAAATCTATAAATGTGTAAAAAAAAAAAATAACAAAGATTTTTTTTTTACTTTTTTCATTATCATCATATCCCTACAAAAAAATAAAAAAAAAAATTTCAAAGAAGAAGAAAAAACAATTAAAACATTTTTCTTTTCGTTCTTTATGATTATTACCAAAAAGAATTCTATGTATAAATAATTAATCAAAAAAAAAAAATATATTTAAGAAAAAAAAAACGTATTTAGAATGGTACATGATTATGTCCTGAATGTCTAACAATAAAATTATGTTCACCATCTTCATATGTTGATACAATACGCGCTTTACATTTATGTAAACCAGCTCTAGCACATGACCAATACGTTTTATTACCAGACGTTTTATTTTTTGTAAATGTATATTGGCCATATTTTAATTTTCGACAACCCCGAAAACCTGTTGTATAGTAGAATATACCTGAAATATAAATATTGTTTTTATATATTAGTTTAATGGTATTTATTATACATAATTAATAATAAGATTGTAATAAAAAAAAAATATACAAAAAGACAAAATAAATAATTATTTTAAAAGAAAAACAAACAAACAAAAAAAAAACACAAAAAATTAAATATAGAGAGAAATTTTTGTTGCTTTTTTTTTATTAAATTTTTTTTCATTTCTCATCATTTTAATTAAATCATAAATACATTTTTTTAATTCAATCATTTTTTTTATTATTATTATTATTATTATTTAATTTTTAATATGGATTTTAAATTGATTTTTATTATTATTTTTATTATTATAATTTTTAATATTTATATATAAGATAAGATGAATGATGATACACACAAACAATATAGTATTGATGTAAACACTTTGTTTAATTTTTGATTAGAATTAATTTTTACTTCAATGTGTTTATAATAAAACAAACAAGCAAATAATATTTTTTTAATTAAACTATAATTAATCCAAACTAATTGAATAATAAAAACCATTTATAAAGTTTTTATTATAAATATATATATATATATATATCTATTTATCATATTTTACTTTAAGCTCAAAATCAAAAACTTTCACATTATTATCAACAATTGGATTAGCTTTTTGTTGTTCCATAAATTTTCGTTTAACTTCTTTTAATGTACCATATTTACGTGTTTCAGTAATAACATCGTGATTATGTTCTGAATTTAAAACAATTAAAAAATCTCTAGTTGTCTTTATACGTGCACGACAACGAAATACAGCAAATTGTGAACAACGCCAATATGTTAAATCATCACGACAAACATGACGATTAAATATATGTTTCTTAAATAATAATTGTTTTGTGCCATATTTACTGAAAACATATTCCGGTTTTATCCTCATACCTGAAATAAAAATGATTTTTCATTTATATATTTTATTATTTTTATATTTTTAAGTAAAATGTTTTTGAATATCCATAATTCAGTAAGAGAATAATATTAAATTTAAAAAAATAAATAAATAAAATTAATTATTAATTGAATATTACAAATATTTATGTGTTTAGAATGGACTTTATTAATAAACCTATAAATAAATACATAATAATATTTTTATTTTTTTAATTAACACTAACAATTAAATTAGTTTATTTGAAATCATTTATGTTATAATTTGATTTACAATGATTATGTTCGCTTATTTCTAATACTTTATTATGATTCAAATTCATACATAAACGGGCTGGACAACGATTTTTATTTGTAAAATGACATCGCCAATATATTTTATCATTATTAACATAATGCCTGTAAAATAATTCAGCTTTATGTAAAACTAATGAGCTTTTACGATTTCTGTCGTTCATTTCTAGAAATAAAAAACAAGAAAAGAAAATATATTAGTAAAAGTTTATGAAAAGTAAAAAAAAAAAATATATAAAATTAAATACAATTCACCTGCTGTTGATTCTGCATTTGTAATCGTGGTATCATAATCATCTGGATGTGTATGAGTTTTTACTAAATTAATTTTGTTTGATAAACCATCCTTAATTATAATTAAACGTGCTTTACAATTCACTTTTGTGTATATACAACGCCAATAAGAACGATTACCGCGTGTTTTCTCATGATTATAAGAATGCCCATTATATCTATAATGTTTAATTGGTCGAGATATTTGATAAGTATCATGTGACAATTGTATTATAATTTTCTTATTAACATCAATATCTGAAAGATAAATTATTAGAAAAATAGTTTTTTTTTTTAGTTATGATATTAGTAAGTAATTAATATAATTTAATGTTAATATGTAAACATTCAATAAATTATAAATAAACATACAAATTGTTTTTTTAATGTTTGATAAAAATTATTTTTTTTTTCAGCTATTTTATTTTTATCATTTTATATATTTTATAAATGTTTACTTATGAAAAGTAATAATAAAAAAAAAAAAAAAAAAAAAACATATTATAAAAGAAAAAGACAATTAAAAAAAAAAGAGTTACACAAATAAAAAAGTAATACAACAATAATGCTTCTTATAATTAACAAATAATATAGAATAATTAAAAACAAAAATGTATTTTAAAATTAACATGCATTTTCTCATTTAAAATGTTTTTCTTTTTTCTTTTATTATTTTTTTTTTTTGTTTCTTTAATTAAGTTATTTTAATACATTTTTATTCATCTATCATTTATTTATTTTATTTTATTTTTTTTTTCATTTTTATTTTATTGCTTTAGGATAAAAATTAAGATTATAAAATATATTTATTGCAAAATTACAAAAAAAAAAAAAAATTATAATAATTAACATACAAAATATATAAAACTAAGAATATTGTCAACGAAATTACCTCATAATTTTTATACTGATACTAAATGCAATTTTTCTTTTTTTTTTTTTTTTTTTAATTATATTTTTCTTTAAGGAACTAATAAGACTAAAAAAAAAATTGCTAAAAATATAATATTATTACATAAATTTAACATTTCTGTATCTCAATTACAAAAAAAAAAAAAAAAGATTATCAGGGGAAATACCGTTTAGTTTAGTTTTCTTTTTTATATATATATAAAATTAACAAAACATAACACGAAGAAATAATAATAATAAATCATTACATCATTATAGCCTTAAAAATTAATAAAATTAAATTAAACAAACAGAAAAAAAAAAAAAATTGCCCATATTTCTCTAATTAACTTAAAATATATCCCTCAATTTAATTTAAATTTTTTTTTTTTAATCAGTTTACTTTTATTTATTTATTTATTAATGAAATTACAATCAGGGGAATGTGGCGCAAACATTTGTATTGAGCCACCTTTTAATTCTGTTAATACAACTTGTCCACAACATTTTTTATTAATACAAATCCAATAACTTCGATAGGCACGTCCTAATAATTTTTTATAAACAATATTATCAACATGTAATAATTCATCTTGTTTATTTTTTGATGTTGTTATAACAATTGATGTTTGTTGAATTGCATTTGCCGGCGGTGGTGAAGACGTTCTTGCCGGTACACTTGTTGTACTTTGCGTTGTTATTGTAGTCGTTGATGTTGATGGATTATGTTTTGCTGATACTTCAACTGAAAGATTTAGGATTTTTTTTTGTGTTTTTGGTTTGATTTTTCTCATATGACATATATTATATAAATTTTTATTTATATTTCTAAATTAATTCTAATATGTTTATATAAAAATAATGCATAAGGAAAGAAAAGTAAAATAAAAATAAAAAGGAAAAAAATAAAATAAAAAAAAAATTAAATAAATAATAAGATATAATAAATAAAAACGACAAAATAATTTTTTTTGTTTTTTAAATAATTTATTAATTTTAATATATTCATCAGTAGTATATATATTACTAACTATAATCCTTATAACTATGGGTTTTTTTTAATATCATCTATTAAATGTTTATTTCTAACTAATTTTCGAACATTATTTTCACCCATGCCATATATTAAACGTCTCATTGGCATATGCGTATGAATAACATTTGTTGGAATTAATTTATTATTTGTTGTCACAATTCTGGCACGACATTTTAATAAACGTGAATGTGTACATCGCCAATATATATGATCACCAGATGAATTATTTTTACAAAATAAATGATTTTCATATAATAATTGTTTTCTACCATGTGATGATTGTATAAATTTTAATTTTGCTTCATTTATTGTTTTTATATTAATTCTATTCGTGCTATTTGTTTCTGTATCATTATCCTCAATAATCTCATGAAGAATTTCAACATCTTGATTTAAATTTGTATCATTCTGATTGTTTATTACATATTGTTCAGCTAAAAAATATTTAAAATTTATATTAATAATGGTGTAGTAAAGGGATAATAGCTAGAGAAAATATAAAATATAAAATTTAATAAATAAAACAAGATTTTGCTTTTATTCTAGTTTTCTTTTCATTTTTTTCACAATTTTTAATATTTTTCATAATTTGATTATTACATAAAAGGCTTATACAACTATAAAGGCATAAAAAACAAACAATAAAAAAAAATCGCAAAACATATTTTAAAAAAGCATAAAAACTAAATTTTAATTCAAATAATTATTTCTTCATTTAAACTTTTTTGCCAACATGTGATTGTAAATATTGAATTTTACGTTTTAAAAAATTATGTATCGTTTGTACAGATAATGAATTTCCCTTTTGTTCAAATAATTTTTTAACATGAGCTGTAAAGAAAAGAATAAAAAAAAATTGTATTAATATAAATGTAAAAACAAAAATTATTTATAATAATAATAATTACTTATTAATGAATTCAATTTATTTCCATCAAGTGGCAAAAGATTATTATCATTACTTCCTTTCGATAATGTTGAACGCATCAATATCTCTTTACCAAATACTAACTCAGCTAAACGGAATGTATAAACGGATGCCTTTGTTGTATAAATTCGCATCAAATCTTTTTTATATACATAAACTGTACTCCCATTATGTAATGGTATCATATCAGAATTTGTTGTCAATTGATTTGAATTTTCATTATTTATTATTATTGTTGGTGATGATGTTCCTGATAATTCAATTGTTGTTAAATTATTCTCTACACTTTTATTTTTATTTTCAATATTTTCATTATTATGTTCAACTTTAATTTTTTTTAACATGTTTGTTGTATTAACAACTAAAAAAAATAAAAAAAAAAAAAAAAGAAGAGAGAAAAAAAAATATGAAAAGAAAAAAATAAATTACACCACTGATAATAATAAAAGCATAAAAGATTTATCATAACATATTTAAATATAAAGAAAAATAAATAAAAATTAAAATAAAAAAAAAAAAAAATTATATATTTTTCCTTCATAGAAATCTATAATAACAATTATTTTATTTATAAATGTATTACATAAAAATTAGGGAAATTTAATTTGACTCTTTTTTTTTATATATATATTTTTCTTTTAATTATTATTATTTACAAAATCTATTATTTTAAGTATCCTTAATTTTATTCAATTATATAATAATAGTTTTATAATAATAGTTAACTAGTAGTAAAAATCATATATCAGCAATGCATAAAATTAATTTATTTATATGCTAATTATATGATAATTGTTGTTTTTTTTTTTTTTTAATTTTATTCATTTAATTTACACACATTTCGAGTATTTCTTTTTTTTTTTTTTTTTTGTTAGAAAATATTAATCCATCAAAAACATAATAATAATACAAGAAAAACATATTTTTAAAATAATTATTCTTCATTTAAATAAATATCATCATCTTTAATTATTAATTAATTAATTATAAAATAAATACAATCATTTAAAAATAAAATTAATAATTAATTTAACAATTAGAAAATGATTTATTTTCTTTACAAAAATTAAATTATTGTATACTGATATTAACATCACAAATCATTGGATCTTCTTCTATAACATTTATCCGTTCCTTTTTAGTTGTTCTTCGTTTTCGCTTTATTATATCAGTATGTGTATGAACTTTATTCAATGGATTAACACGATTATTTATTGTATAAACCCGTGCCCTACATTTATGACTCCACCATTGATTACAACGCCAAATCTTTTTCTCATTACTTGTTGATTGTAAATTACTATTATTATAATTACAATTACTATTATTACTACTTCGCATTGATCGTTCAAAAATATATGGTTGTCCCATGTATATTAATTGTTCTTTTCCACGCATTGTTTGTGCAAAAATAGCCAAATTATCTGCAATCAAGTATAAAAAGAAAAGAAAAAAATTTTTTTTGAATTAGTAAAATTAGTAATTTTAAAGAGAAAATAAACATAAATCATGAGACAAAGCAGCAATAATAATAATAATAATAAAAAAAAAAAAAAAAACAAAAATTATTAAATTTAATTTAATATTTCAGATACATTTTAAAAAGTTAAAACTTACCAACAAAAGAATTTTATGTTTAACTTAAATATATAACTTACAAATAGAAAATAACTAAATAAAATATATCAATTTAAAATTTTATTTATTTTATATTTTACTTTTACAACATTTAACATATTTTTTTTTTTTTTTTCTTTCTTTCTTTACTTTCCTTCATTTTTTTTGTAAAATTTATAAAATTTTAAATTCATATAGAAATACAAATAATGTATACACCACTCATTACATTATTCGCTAAAAATACTTAATTTATTTTAAATAAAACAAATAAACAAACGTAAAAATATTTCAATTGGATAATTTTATTTAATAATTAAAAAAAAACATTTGATAAAAAGAAAAATTTAATACAATTTATTAATAGGAATTTTATAAAAATTCATGTAAAAAAAAAAGCAAAAATATTATTTCTTTTTTTAATTTTAATTTTTTTTCTTCATTTCTTTTATCAATTTGCTAAATGGTTGTGGTTATGTTTGCCCAATTTTAATGATCCATCCGTTTTAGTAATACATCTTGCTAGACATTTTTGTGCTTCTGCACGTTTTCCATTGCCACGACAACATACCCAATTTATTGATGTTTTAAAACTGGCCTCCTTTTTATATGAATATCCATTGAATAACATATTTTGGCCACCTTTTTGATTTTCCACTAATGTAAACGATGCATTTGGTATCCAGACTCCATTTTTATAATCTAAAAAAATGTGTAATTTGAAAAGTAAAATTTTAAAAAAAATTTATTTCACGATTTAATTAAATAAATTAACATTTATAATATATAAATAATAATTATTCTATTAGACTGTTTTTCGTTTCTTTCATTACTTTTTATTATAAATTATTATTATTATTATTTTATATTAATTTTTTATTTGGGGTACATATAAAATTCTCTTAATGTAAACATATTTTAGCAAAATAAAATCTAATTATGTTAATACTGGTGAATGGTTGTGCTGTTTTTTACTCATTTTTAGTCTATGTCGACCAGAGGTAACACATCGCGCCGGACATTTAAAATTAGCGTTACTATTCTTATTGCACACCCAATTAACAGTATTATGATATTTACGTTCGGTTGTATACAAGTAACCATCGTAAATTAAACTTAAACCACCACGTCTATTAGGAATAAATCCAAAATCTGCTGAAAACCAAACACCGTGTGATGCGTCTGAAATAAGACAATTTTGTTTTTCTTTTCTTTTCACTATTTTTTTTTTTTTTTTCTTTTTAAATTACAAACATTTAATTACAATGATCAACATTAAAAAAAAAAAAAACAAAAAAAAAATACAATTAAATTAACGAGCCAACTATATTAATTAAATATTAATTTACCTGCGCGATAAATATAAAATAATTCTGTTGTATGTATATGTATATTAAAAAATTATCAAAATAAAAAACAAACAAACATTTTTATTTATTCTTCAAAACATATTTTTTAATTATTTATATTTTATTATAGCACATTACAGAGAAATAATTATTGTTACAATATATAATAATCTGGATTAAAATGGGGTTGTCTTTTATTTAACTTAACTGGATATGGTATATCCGATTTCGTTTCTTGTTTAATAACATTTAATAATTTTTCTTTATTATCAGTACTAATATTATTATCATCATTTGTTGTTGTAATACTTTTTAAACTTCGTCGTCCCCACAATATTTTTTCAGTTTCTGGTCCATGTGTATGCTTTTCTATGCATACTGGAGAAATACCTTTTTTAACAATTAAACGACTGTGACAATGATGTTTTGTGCATCGTATACAACGCCAATAATGATCACGATTTTTTCGATACAAATAATTGTCGTATACCAACAATGGACGACCACGTTGACTAGATATATATTCCAATTGTATTTCATCTTTAGAAATTGTAAATTTCAATTAGAAATTAAAATTCATAAACATATCGTAAATGAAAAAAAAATAAAAAGATAAAAAAAAATACAAACATTTAAAATTTAACATAATATTCGTTAAAAAAAAAAATAATTGGCTCATATAAATAGTGAAACAAATTAATTTATTGGCTTAGTTTTAAAATAAATATTTATTTATAATTGTAAAGATTTATATATATATATATTTATATAAGCTTAAGAGTAGTACTAATATTAACTAAATATTTATCCATCAAAACATAAAGCTTACACCTTTAATGGTGGTTTATGATTACTATGTAAATTATACTTTACAACTAAATCATTTGCAATAACAACTCGGCCTGCACATTTACTTATAACACATCGCCAATATGATTTTCCTTTAGTTTCTTTTTCACGTCTTAAACGAAATCCCGAAAATAAAAGCATTGGTTTACCACGTTGTGTTCGGGAAAATTTCAACGGTTCTTGGTTTAAATTTAATTTTACTGTAGACGTTTTCAATGTTTTTTTAGCATATTTTCGTTTTTTCCCTGAGGATAAAAGAAAAGAATAAAACAAATATTACAATAAAAAATTAATATAAATTTACAATAAAGAAAAAAATTTTTTTTATTTTTTTACATAAAAAATGTATTCCGAGATGTGTGTTGCGGGGATCACTTTAAATTCCAAGTATTCATAGAATATGTTAGATTCTAAATATGGTGGTGGTTACCAATATTTATTAAAAATGTAATTACCAAACAAAAAAAAAACACTAAAGATTAAGTAATTAAAAAAAAAATAATAATAATTCAATTATTTTATCTTTTGAATTTTTATTCTGATAAATTAAAATAATGTTTTAATTTTATTTTACAAATGATTTACAATGATTGTAAAAGACAAAACTTTTTTTTTAATATAATCATCAGATGTGTTGTTATTTACATTTCATAAATAAAACATTAAATTTTAAAATCAATTCAAAACATAACAAAATAAAAAGAATTGTTTTACATATCTTTAGCATAATTAAATATAATTAAAATAAATAATATTATGGTGTTTAATGAGAAATTCCTATTCTAATTTAATAATAAAATTAAACTAAAATTACATGATTGTAGCAAATAATTCTAATACAGATTTATTCAACTTTTACAATAGTTGCTTGATCATCATCCTCGTCTTCCACATCTTCTTTCGGTGATAATTCTTGTACTAAATTATTACGCTTACTTATACGTTCAATTTTGTCGTGATGTGGTGAATGATTATGTGGCCCACCTGTTAATGCCTTTATTTTTCCATCTTTTATTACACAACGTGCACGACAACGTAATACTTGTTGTTTTTTGGAATAGTTGTGACAACGCCAATAACCAGCATTACCGCGTGTACTATGACAATTATATATGTAATTATCTATAATGAGACATGGCGTTGCCCAAGGGCTTTTTAAAAATGTTAATTCTTTCTCTGTGATGACAGGAAACAGGTAGTTAATAAATTTTTTATTATTTATTATAAATTATGTGGTTGTTCGGTGAATGGATGTTTTTGTGGTTCCAAAAAATATGTAAAAAGTAGAAAAAATATTATTTTTTTTTATATTTTCTTTTATATCAAATTATAATTATTATTATCTGATACACAACATATTATATATATATATATATTTAGATAGTTTTTGTAATTCTCATTTTATTATAAATTTTAATTTTTATAAATTGATTTTAATACATTTATTTTTTTAAACATCATTATTTATATTTTATTTCCATTTTCTAATTATATTATTAATTATTTCACAAAATCCATTGTTTAGTGCAGGTATGTATGGCAATACAATAATAATTTTATTATCATATTAGAATTTACCATTCACTAATATTTTCATCTGACTCTTGCATACCAAATTGAACGAAATTCAATTATTTAGTAAAATAATATAATTGTAATAAACAAAAGAAATTATTTCATTATAATTAAAATATTAACACAAATTAAAATGGTCTTTGATGATCATGATTACCGCTAATCTTTCTTATATGATTTTTCTTTGTTATTATTCTTGATCTACAAGTATTATTCTTTGAACGTCTTCTTACACATTCCCAATAGCGTGAATCACGAAATGTTCTATTTAAAGTGTAATGAAATCCATCAACCGTAAGAAATTTATTTCCACGATTATTTTTAATTAATTTGAGTGGCGGATAATCTGATAAGTCATACTCTAATGTATCATCATCTATAATTAGAGGTATAAAAAAATTATTTGTTTTCTTATGATGCCTTTGTATGCTTATAGACAAATATGTATTTATATAAACTAACTTAAATAAGGAAACATATTTTTCAAATAAAACAAATATATTTTATATTAATAATTGTTATATATATATAAATATATATGTATTTTGGATAATTTTTTTTGTTTTTAAAGATTTTTATCTTTATTAATTAATTAATTAATTACAACAATTTGGTTAAATTAAAATTGAATCAAACATAGGTTTTTTTTAAAAAATCAGTATAAAAAATAAAGAAACCAAAAGTAATTAATATCCCTAAATATAAATTATAATACTTAAATATAAAGAAGAAAAAGATTAGACTCCTATTAAACTTATAAGCTTAAACATAGTTTGCCCACTTTTCTTCGCAATTGATACTCGAGCAGAATCCATTAGATGATTATGATTAACTGAAAATTTTAATTGGAAAGCGAAGAAAAAATGGTTTTATGATTTTACAGTGAATAAATATTAAATATTTAAATACCAAATCCATTAGTTATATATAGGCGATCTCCTATACTCTTAAGACGTCCACGACATTTAGTTGAACGATTATGTATACACTCCCAATAGATAACATCTTTATTGCGGCCTTGTCGCTTTAAATTTGAACGATAGACAAAATCATTATAGACAAGATGTATTCCACCTTTTCTGCTTATGATGAACATCTGTGTATTCCCCCTATCTGTATTATGAATAATTATTTATATTGTTTTTGATATATATATATATATATATATTTTTTACATATTATACATTTATTTCAATAAATTTGTGCAACTAGAGAACATTATTCAAAATGAATCGTAAAATAAATAACCGTATGCAGAATACCAACTATTTAATTATATATAGATATATATTATTATTTAATTAAACAACTAAAATATACTATATAATTATATTTTTTATTAACATATTTTGTTACATTAAAATTATTATTAAAATAAGGAAACCAATTATATATAAAAAAAAATAATAATCATAAATTAATTTATTTTACAGTTCATATATGTATATATATTTATATTTAAAATATAAATTAGGTGCTTAATGAATTTAAATCATATATATCTAAATTTTAGATAATAAATTAATAGTAGGAGAGAAATTTAAAATTAAATTAATTTTTTTTGGTCATTATTATTAAAACAACAGAATTTTTATTAAAAGTGTGAATAAAATGTTTCCAGAAAATAATTATTCATCTGTTATTTATCATCCATTTTTATAGCTGATTGTAATAACATTTTATA
The DNA here is from genome assembly GCA_961205885.1 of Ptychoptera albimana. Classification (NCBI taxonomy): domain Eukaryota; kingdom Metazoa; phylum Arthropoda; class Insecta; order Diptera; family Ptychopteridae; genus Ptychoptera; species Ptychoptera albimana. The sequence continues at coordinate 12,581,690 of OY540805.1, forward strand.
TTCAGACATATCGGCGGCATTTATCAAAATATCAGATACTGATTCAGTTTTGATCTCATGTTTTATTTCAACAAGGTCATCTAAATCATCTAAATCCTCTTCGGTAGGATATAACGGTCTATTCGATATACGAGCCCAGTGAGTTGAATGAAGATGCACTCGTCTAGCAGCTATTAATTTACTTTTTCTTGTTATTACAACAGCACGACATTTGCATTTAATAACATCAGCACAACGCCACGTTGTGTGACCATTTGCTTGTGTTAATTTTTTGTTATATATGTACCCCCTGTAGACCAGCTGTGCATTTTTCTTTTGGCTTCTTATAAATTCTATTTTCCCTATTAATTACATAAATTAAAATAAAAGAAAAAAAAATCCATGAAATACCTATTCCTACTCTATTCTTGAACTATGGCAAACATTCGATATTCAATCGGATTTTAATTATAGAACAAATAGAAAAAAGAAAACTAGTCAATAAATTTTTATTCATTTATTTTTAAATTTACATTAAAAAAAAATATATTACGAGAATACGTTAGATATATCAAACCAAAAATATATCACCATCTTTCCACAATAAAAATGCAATCCAGTTTTATTTAGAATGTAACACAATTTACAAATTAAAATACAAAAAGAAATTTATCTTAATCCTGATGAGATTTATAAAAATTCGTTACAGCAGAAAATATTGACGATTTAGATTTAAGATTAAGTGAAAATTTAAGAAAAGTAATTAGAAATGCTTATCAAATTTGATATTTTAACATAACTGCAAATCAGAAACGTATGTCCAATTATATTTTTCATCAAGTTATTCCGCTCAAATATTCTGCTTTGAAACTTGAGCGCTCCAAGAGTCTATAATGAAAACTAATCATATTCAAGCTTGGGAAATTTTATTTGCCCATTTGTTAATGAAAATAAAAATACCTTTTTTCTAGAAGTCGCGCGCATTACATTAGAGCTGCCATTTTGTAAAAATTTGTTATTACGAAAAAGGAAGCAAAAGGAAACTAAATTCACTTTTATTATGTTATTCACCGAAAAAAAATAATATACACAATTTTTATAATTACCTTGTTTGAAGAAATATCATCCTTCTATTTCAGTTGGTCACAATTAAATTTTAATATACTTACGTTTTAAAATCACAAATTTTATTTTACATATAATATAATAAAAATTTTAAACTAAATAAAATTAAATAAATTAATACCCACCAAATTATATCGATAATCCTACTAAGTATATATATTTATTGCCATTTTCTCTTTCCCTTGGCTAATCATTTCATTGTTTTATTTCTTCATTTTTGTTAATTCAATATTAATTATTCTCTTCATCATAGATATTCCTGAAAAAAATTATATCACTGACCACTAAATCAAAACATTTAACACATTTTATTATTCGTGTGTTAAAGTTTAATTTATAATTAAACAATATATATTTCAACACTATATTTCTATGTTTTATAAAACTTTTGCACAAGCCCTATTGTCACTTTTTTTTTATCACAAAATTCACAAAATTCCCACTAAATTAAAAACCATAATTTTTTTTTTTTTGAAATTATAAAAAACGAACGAATGATTGAAAGGTTCGAAATTTTCTCTTCATTCAATCAATAGTTCAAATGTTGTTTACAAATAAAATCCGACTATCGAATGTCCGACATAGAATAAATTATTATTATTTAATAAATAAATGTATTTACAAATACGATAAAAGGGTTGTAAAAAAAATCCGATTTTTTATAAACCACCGCAATTAAAAATATTTCGAGAGGATTGAAGATATTCAAAATATAGCTAAATCACATGTGTATTCATACATTATTTTTAAGATTTCAAAAATCGCGAATCAAATATGCTAGTCGACAATTAAATTTAAATAAAAAAAAACTCACATGAATACACATTAAATTCGCCATATTTTAAAGAAATTTTTGTACAAATAAGTCAAGTAAGACAATATTAAATTTTCTTATTTAGTTAAATAACTAAATTTTTACGGTCAATTTTAGATTTTTACATTAAAAAAGAAAAATGCGCGATTTAATATTGCCTTGCTTAAAGTATTTATTATGTAATAAAAGAAAAATAAGGCCAAATAGTTTCGTAGCTATAATTGTACAGTTTATGAATTTTATTTTTATGTACAAAAAAAAAACCGCTAAAAAATAATTTTTCAATTACTGATGAACAAAAATTTTAAATAAAAAAAAATGTATGTAATCCGAATCTTTGTTTCTCGAAATAAAATCAAAATTTCCACCTACCTTCATCATAAATTTACATTAATAAAAAAAAAAAATCTCCTTATTTTTATTCATGCATATGCAATATGAATATACATAAAAGATGATAATTTTTTTTTTTTACTTTAATTCATAAAGTACAAAAGTACTATATAACCATTTTCTATATTTCATTAAAGCTTGACGACCTAAAAGAATGCTTATTATAAACCGCGTTTTCAAACGTTCTTTTTTTTCTTTTTATTTTAATAAAATCAATATTGGTTCGAAAAAATACGAATAACAAAATAAGAAAAATACGAAACAAAGATTTGGACTGTACAATTACATTAGTTCACTATTTCGCCCCATAAAATTGTTTACATGAATAAAGACACTAACCTTGTGCTTCTGTAACAGATTGATCTCCTTCAGCATAACTTTCACTAAATCCAGATGCGCTTGCTTTCACTGAATCGTCATTTTCCGTAAAGTAGGTTTCATCATATTTCATTTCACCATAAGAATCGTCCTCAACATAGCTTGTGTCCCGTTCTGCAGCTTCAACTTCCGTTGGATCTTCTGCATATTCTGGTTCCGATTTAGTAGGTAAAGTATCAATTGGCAAGTCTATAAATTCCGGTTCTTCAGATTTTGAGTCAGGTATTGTAGTAATTGTGGTGGGTTCAGAACTTTCAAGTGGGTCAACATTTTTTTGGCGTTTAACTACCGGAGCTGTTTGTGGTGTTACACTACGAGTAGCTGCGCGTTTTTGTGATGTGATAATGGGTTTTTCATCATTGCTTTCTTCTGAATCTATTTTATATGAGGTTCGCGATATGTTTCGCTGCACTCGTGTTCGTGGGGATGTAGTTGAATTTGAAGGTGCAGGAGTTGGAGCTTTGGTTGGTGATGCTGATCCTGTATCACCCTGTTAAAAACAATTAAAGAAAAAAAACAATAATGAAAATTGTACAAATTTAGAAGAAAAAAATGCAATAGACACTTACAGATTCTGTTAGTCCTTTTATTTGTAATGCTTCAGCTGTACTTATAAATGCAGGTAAAGCATCTTGTTTAACATTTACTTCACCACAATACATGAATTGTATCAAGTCTTTTAAGGCTGAATGACTCACATCTTTCAAAACAACTGTTAAATTAACAAAATAAATTTTAAATTAATATTCTATAATTCAATTATAATATTTTTATTTGAAAATTAGTAGTTTTCTTACCAAAAGCATGTTGATTTGCTGGCATTCGTGTAAACATATCACGAAAATAGGGAGAGCATACTGATAAAACTAATCTATGAGCTTTGACAAATTGTCCCTCCGCTGCCAATGTAACATCTACGAGATCTCCCCGACATAAAGATTCATGAAAACCCGCCAAAAGGTTTGAATTAAAATTATTCCAACATAAAGAAAATTGTTCATCGTCCGCCATTTTGGACGACGCTTACTAACTAGCTTGGATGCGATGTAATGTCTGTAATAACAATAATAATAATAGTTATATTAAAACAAAATATTTTAACAAAAATGTATTAATGTTTAATTTTATTCAATTAGTAAATTATTAAAATGTATTAATTATTTTACTTTTTCTTTACTTTACTAGATTCAAGTTAACGAAAAAATGGTTGTTTACTCTATTCGCTTCTTTTTTAACAAAAAAATAAAATCAATTTCTGTGTTGCTTTGCAGGTAACACAGAGTTTTATAAAATCTATAAAAACACGCACGCGCTTTATTTAATGAACATTTTTTAATACACAATTAATTGTTTAAAATTATTGTGATATTAATCAATTCAATAGATTATGAATAATATTTAAAAGAATATAAAAATATTATAATTTATTGATATTTTTTGTTTATCAAATATAGGGAAATTTTAATAACAGCGTCTATCCACCATTTTCGGTTATAACTACAACGCCAACATTTTTTCAGCCCAGACACGTAATGGCGGTCATTTTTAGCAATCACAATAATTTTAATTTTAGCATTAAATAAATAACTTTAATTGCACAAAATATGCACAAAATGTTTTGCTTACCTTTATATAAATATTAAACAATATTTTATTATTTTAAAAACACTATTATTATTATTACACTTATTTTTTTAACGACACCAGTAACACACGTCTTCACTCTTCAAAAGATATTTCTGGAATAAGCAATTTTCGATCAAAAGCTTGGCTTGGGTAGGCTTGGCTTGTGATGTCATTTCCGTTTTTTACTCTCCATAAATACTGATACACTATTGGCTACTAGTTGCTTTTATATAATTGCGCCTAAAAATATATTGACATATTATTACTAAAAACATAAAATATGAAAATATTAAATTGAATAAAATAATAAAAATAAATTAAAATTTATATTCAATTATAATTTTTTTTTTTTTAATTTATCGAATTTATTACATGGGTAATATTAATTTTTGTAGAATTTTTTTGTTTTGAAAAAGCGCCAAATTTGAATTTCAACATTTTATCTTGACATTTCATTTTCAAAGATAGATTAATTTGTATATATTTTAAATATTTATGTAACCTTCAATTTAATCATTTTTGAAAAGGAAATAAATTTATTAAAAAAGACGTCATTGTTAAATGCATTTTATTTTGCTTATCAATAAACTATAGTGTAAATCAAAAGAACGTAAAATGATCGTGTCAAATTTATTGAAAAAAACATTCAATAATAATGTTTTTTTGAATATTAGAAACTTAAGTAAAACCAATAAATTTATAACAGAACAGAAAGTAATTGTGGATAATATAAAAATAAATTACGTCAAATCTGGATCAGGTAAAAAATCGGCTTTATTAATGCCCGGTGCATTGGGTTCATCATGGAGTGACTTTAAACCACAAATTGAACAACTTCCCGATTTAATTCCTGATTATACAATTATTGCATGGGATCCACCAGGATACGGACATTCTATTCCTCCAAATCGTGATTTTAATTTAGATTTTTTTAAGCACGATGCTGAATTAGCGCATAAGTTAATGGTAACAATTGGCATAAATAATTATTCTATACTAGGTTGGAGTGATGGTGGTATAACTGGAATGATTGCTGCAGCATCATATCCAAAATCGGTTGAAAAATTAATAATATGGGGATCCAATGCGTATATTATACCGGAGGAAATAAAGTTATATGAAAATATTAGAGATGTTAATAAATGGTCCGAAAAAATGCGTGAACCACTTGTTAAGCTATATGGAGCGGATTATTTCTCTAAAACATGGAATAATTGGATAGATGGCATTACTAACATTTATAAAGAAAAATCTGGTGACTTGTGTACTAATGATCTGAATAATATTATAGCACCTACCTTTATATTACATGGCGTTAAAGATCCCATGATAGCTGCGGAACACGTACCGTTTCTTTTAAAACATATAAAAGGATCAAGGTTAAAAGAGATAATTTTTATAAACTGTATATTTATTTTTAATTGAATTTTAATGTACATTATTTTTAGATTATATGAATTTCCAAATGGGAAGCATAATATTCATTTACGATATGCTGATGAATTTAATAAATTAATTGCAGATTTTTTGAATGAATGAGATAATTTCTCAAATTATTTACAGTGAATAATATATTTAATTTATATAAATATATATTTATGTATATATAAAGTGATAATTAGTAGTTCAATAGAATAACAGAAATTGTTTATTTATTTAATTCATACTTCTGGTTGATCTTGCTCCTTGTCAATATCATTTGGTTTTGTGCCATTATAAAGACCAAGTTTATCTTGAATTTGAAACTTAAGCTTATTAAGTTGATGATGTTCTTTATAACCATCCAACTCCGCCGTTAAAATATCAAGTTTCTCTTGATAACTTTTTTTAAGATCCTTTAAAAATGAAAATTATACGTATTATATATCAATAAATTCGTTAAATATTGTATTGTATATTTACCGTGAAGAGGCTACTTTGAATATCATATTCTTTCTTAAGATCATTGTACATTTGTTGAGTTATGGATAATTTTTTTTCATATAATAACTGTCGTTCCTTTTCAGCTTTTAAACGTAATTCGATAGTCTCAAGTCGTGCTTGTATATGCTGATTTTCAACATTTCTTAACTCTAGCATTTCCTTAGAAATGCTCGCAACATCCTTTAATGATATTATTTGACAGTTTAATATTTCGATTTTCTGCTCCTGCTGTTTCGATACTTTGGTTTTTTCAAATAATAAATCTTTTGCTTTTGTTAAAAGATCATCTTGCTTTTGACGAATTTTTTCCACTTCGTAAGATGAGGATGGAGAATTTTTTTGCTTTCCTTCTTTCTCCGCAATAGCTAGTTTTCGTTTAAATACTTCACACTCTATTTTCGATCTCTAAATAAATACAAAAAAATAAAAAATATTTAATTATGCATCACGAATTTAATTATTTAGATTTTATTACTTTTAATTCAGTCTCAAGCGAAGATATTTTTGCATTTGTTTCTTTTGCATCAATCTCATTTTTATTTTTTATTAATGATAGTTCATTTAATAATTCAATTTCTTTCTCCACCTTATTTTCATTTTCACTGCTTTCAGGAACCACAATGCCATTTGAAATTTCTTCACTAAATTAAATTTAATTATTATTATTTTTTTAAATAATATTTATAATTATTTTTATTAGTTCTTACCTCATTTTAAAGTTGGATATTCTTTCTGCAAATATAGGTACTTAATCTTTAAAGGAAAACAAGATACAATTTGGTAAATACATTAAAAAGCAACAGCACACAAATTATTTGTGTAAATTCTGAGAGAATTATAGAAAAAAAAATTATTTTTAGATTTTAGGATGATGAAAATTTATTTTATATATATATATATATAAATAAGACTAGAAGAGAATGTGGCATTTATGTATTTTGTGAAATTAAATTAAATTTCTTTTTTAAATATTCTCATTTTTATTTCGTAACTATATATTAGTGAAAATTAATTTATACTCACCTAATTAATGGTACAAAAACAAAATTTTTATAAACATGATTTATTAATTAGTTGCACTAAGATACTAGATAATTATTACTGATATTTCTTTCCATTTAATTAAAAATGTTGTAATTTTGTAATAAAGAACAATTAAGGATACTCATCTTTCATGTAATAGTTATGATGATTAGTCAATAAGAACTGAAATCTCTAATAAAAATAAATAAAAAAAACTATTTTTTTTTTATAAAGCGTTTTTTATTATTATGATTTAATTGAATATGATAATTGTGTTTGGTGAAATACAATTAAAGACAATAATGTAAAATACAAATACCATATTTATTAATTAACCTATGTTAATTCTTTTAACGTATAATTTTTATAATTATTCATTTAAATAATAATAAGGAATAAAATGGAAAATAAAACGTAATGTTAATTTATTCAAATTTGCTTTTATTTTAAAAATAAATTAGTTTGTTTTTAATGCTGTGTGTATAACGTGAATATTACGAGAAAAAAAAATTAAGAAATGTGAAGAAAGAAAATCATTTGAAAAAAACAAATGGAAACAAAATAAAAACAAAGTTTTACAAGATTAACCATCCATTTCTCCTGCAGCGCACGCATCTTCATATGATTTGCCACGTTTCTCCTCTGGATTCAATTTAATCATATCATCAATTCGTAGAATTGTAATTGCCGCTTCTGTTGCAAATTTAAGTGATTTGATTTTAGACATAGCTGGTTCTAGCACTCCAGCTTTTTTGTTATCCTTTACAATACCCTCAATTAAATCGAGTCCAACCCATTTCAAATGGGCATGATCTACTTTTGTTTGACTTGAATTATGATAAGCGCGTAGTTTTGCAACTAAATCGGTAGCATCTTTAGCTGCATTTACAGCTAATGTTTTAGGTATAACCAAAAGAGATTTTGCAAATTCGGCAATCGCTAATTGTTCCCTTGAACTAAGTGAAGTGGCAAAATTTTCTAAATAAATCGATAATGCAGCTTCAACACAGCCTCCACCAGCTACTACTTTTTTCCCTTCTAAAACACGCTTTACTACGCATAATGCATCATGGACTGAACGCTCCATTTCATCACAATAAAAATCATTTGGCCCACGTAAAATAATTGAGGCAGCAGTTCTTGCTTTTGGACCTTTTATCAAAATCAATTCATCATCACAAATCATTTCTTGAACAACTTCAGCAGCTTCACCAACCATTGATGCTTCAAAACTTTCTTCTCCTTCCATATTTGTCAATGATGTTAAATAAGAAGCACCTGTAGCTTTGGCGATACGTTTTAAATCACTCTTTTTAACTCTACGTACTGCCATTGCACCGTTTTCAACAAAGTATTTTAAACATAAATCATCAATACCACCCGAGCACAAAATTACATTAACACCAGTTGCCAAAATTTTTTCAATTCTTTCCTTTGTAATATCAAGTTCTCTAGCGCGAATTCCTTCAAGCTTTTCTGGATCGGTAATAAGAACCTGAACTCCCATTTTCATTTTGGTTTTTTGTAATGAAAAGTCTAAACATGCAATTTTGGCATTGGTTATCTTTTTAGGCATTTGCTGTGATGCTACTGTACAATTTAATGCATATCCAGCTATCAATGTACTTTCTCTTGCCGATTTTCCATGAGCTTTAAGCACATTAACAGCCTTTATTGGGTAAGATACATTTCCTTTTGAATCAGATATCTAAAAATATAAATAATTATTTATAATAAAACTAATTTTTAGAATAAAGGCTAATTCAAACCTTAATTGCATGAGCTGCGTCAACAACAATCGTTGCAAATGTGTCTGCATCTGCGCCAATAATTTTTGAACTCATTGATGTTTTTGCAACATTTATTAAACACTCGCGACCTAATTCCTCAACAGGGGCTGTTAAATGTTCGGATATATATTTACATGCTTCCTTGCAAGCTAAACGATAACCAGATATAATTGAAGTTGGGTGAATCTTTTGTTTAACAAGCTCATCAGCGTTCTAATATAAAAAAATAAGATGTTAAAAAAATTGGTTTTTGTATTTAAAATACAAATAAGTTACTTTTAAAAGTTCAGCAGCAATTATGACAACTGATGTGGTTCCATCACCAACTTCTTCATCTTGAAGTTGAGCTAATTCAACAAGCACCCTTAAAACAATTTGAGTATTAAATATAATTGATTAGGTATTATAAAAATAATAAATACTTTGCTGCTGGGTGCTCAACTTCCAATAATCTTAATATGGTTGCACCATCATTTGTAACAGTAACATCTCCAATATCATCGACTAACATTTTGTCTAAGCCAACAGGGCCTAAAGAACTTTTGACAATATTTGCTATTGAACATGCTGCCATAACTAGAAGAAATTAAAATAAATAATTAATAATTGTTTCAAAATCTTTATCCATATGAAATGAAACCCATGACAAAAATATTTGAAAAGTATTGGTTAGACTGAATAATCATTATTACTCACACCCACACATATATCATAATTTCATTCATTTATCAATTATTCCACTATATAATTAGATCAACAATTTGTTTTATCAATTATTTATCATATTTTACATATTCTTGATACATATTTTATCATATAAATCATATTAACATTAAAATAAACGCATAAAACCCGGCAAATGGTAGCATGTGATTCATCAATCATTTACATTACCGCATGTGGAAGAAAAATTCTCACAAACAAATGAAATAATTTTTATATTTTTAACAGAAATTTTTACCATTTTGTGTACGAACGGGTTGTCCAGTTTGTCTTGTACCGGCAACGGATAATGCACTTGAAACTGAAGACATTTTTATTAATTATTTCTTCTAATAATTCTGTATGAGATCAACAATAAAAATTATCTTGTTATACACATAAAGTAAACTAACCCCACTTGCACAATTGGTACAATTTGTCTTGAATATATTTTTTAGTGTATTGTATTGTGTATGTTCTCGAAGTTTTCTAACGAAATTAATCTAATCTGGTTTTTTTATTTTTATTCTGTTGGTATAAATTTTTCTTTCTTAAAGACAATATTTTGGAGATATTTTGTGTAGAATTATATATTTTCATAAATAGAGCGCGTAATTTGCTATATTTAAAATAGAAAATAAATTTGTTATTGAAATGAAACATATGCTTTTTTTAATAGTTACTTATCAATAAAATTAATTATATATTTTAAATAAATAAATCATTTAATTTATAAATATTTGACAACAGAAAACATCTTTCAAACTCATAAATATTTCTGCACTTTTGCCTTTAAACAGATACAATTAACAGAAACGCATTATTTTTTTTATTCTAATATAATATAATTCTATAAATAAATATTTAATATTGGTAGGGTATATAAACAGAAATCATTTATATTTTCTTGCTTATTTTCTTTAGAAAATTATTGCGAAAGGTCGTATCGCGCGTTTTTTTATATTTATCTTCGGTAATCGTTCAAATTAAATTTTATTTAGCAGTACTGTTAATTAAAAAAAAATATATATATTAAAGTGAGTGGTTTTTTAAAAAAATATATATTTTTTGAAGTTGCGTTTTGCTTAAATTTTAATCATAAAACTATTTAACTTTTATAAGGATGCTGGGCACAATTGAAAAAGAATCAGCGGACGCTGATAACCATGTTGGTGATTGTGTCTGTATGGTTTATCACAAAGAACTTTTATATTCGGGTGGTGCTGATGGAAAAATTAAGGTGATTATGTGATTATGTAGGTGTAGAATCACCTAAGTTTACATTAAATGTGAAAAATTAATAAAAATTATATTTTTTTTGTTTTTTTTTCTATACAAACTACATTGTAGACTTACTATTGTAAAATGAAAAAGAGCTAATGAAAATGATATAACTAAATTTGGTTGGAATACTCGCTATTTGTTCGGTTCATATTTCTTTTTTTAAATAGTTTTAACGATAAAATAAATTTTCAACTGTTTTTCTTAAAGGCGTTAATTTCCGCTTCCTACTTCAATTAAATTATAAGAAAATATTAGTTGAAATGACCTTGATTTTTTTTTTTTTTTTTTTTTTGAGTTTTGAAAGTAAAAATAAAAATTAACTAACTGCAACATTTTTAAAATAAGAATTTTGAGAATTCTCATGAATATTAAAGCAATTAATTCAAAAATCGCCATATATGGGCGATACCTATGTTTTGTAAATATAATTGATGCGTTGATTGAAGAATTTTTAGAGAGTATTACAATATTTTATATTAAATATATTTTATTGGCTTCATTTATAATTAATGTTTTATTATCCACATCTATTTGTTTTTTCATTTCATCACGTACGCATTAAACAGATTTTTTATCCCAGATGATGGAGAAATAAATAGTAAAAGTCACGTAAACGTTTTTAGAATTAATAAATTATATCCTCAACAAGAAAAACAAACTTTCCCAGTTAAACAGTTATCTTAAAGAAAATAAATAGATGTTGCAATATTAAATTATTATTATTTATTACTTGTTCCAAAAAGTCATAGAGATATAATTTTCATATTGTATACATCGCAATAAAAATTTTAAGGAAATGAATAATTAAATTTCTTATAGTTATTTTCATATTGACTTGTCTTTTGCTTATTGAATGCTTAGTCAAAAATAAAGCAATTATAATCCATAGAATAAATTATAAGAATTTATTTACTCTACTAAAATATATGTAATATAAAATCAAAACATCGTTTAGCATAAAAAAAAAAATTTCATTTTTCCTACAGGCGTCCCACCCAATTTATATTCAAAAGAATAAAGTAACAAAATCAAGATGCTACCGTTCATCATTCTTACACAAGGAAAAATTGTTTAGGTTCCAAAATAAAATAATAATATTAATAATCTAAAATAAAAATATAACGTCAAGTATTATTAAAAATAATTTAATAATAAGACAAGAAAGATGTATATTTTTAATATTCATATTTATACATACAACAACCACTGGAATCATACGCCCACACTTAATACATTTATATGTGACAAATGTTTTATTTGATTTCATTCGTTTATTATTCTTTTCGAATTTTCGCGTTTTTCTACATACAAAATGGAAAAATAAGAAAATTGAAAAATAGAAGAAAAAAAAAAGTAAATAAATAATAATAAAATTTTATTTTTGAAAATAAATATACATAAAAAAAAAAAAAAAAAAAAAAAAAACGCATATGATAAATTTTTTTCGTTTTTATAATTTTATTTATTTATTTAATTTCTTATGTTGGTGAAAAAAAAATATTAATTTTTATTTTCTTTCATTAATTGTACATAGGATGTTTATAAAGTTATTTAATTATATATATTTAATAAATGAAAAATAATGATTTGTTGCCTGTAATAAAAGTAAATAAATTTTCTAATGTATAATCGAGATGATATGATTTTTTTTGTAAATTGTATTTCTAATGTATTACAAAAATGCCATGATCCTTAATTATTTATATTAAAAAAAAATTGATGTTTATGTTTATGTTGAAAGAGTAAAAAATATTTATTTAATGTTAATAAATCTTCGTCAAAGATCAAAAGAAAATCATCACATCAGTAATTGTAACACAGATCATCCTTTAAACAATTTATATTAATTTATAATAATATATTAAAATTTATTAAGATTTTGATGAAAGTTTTTATTAATTTATAACTGACATTTTATTTCAATTAATTAAATAGTTTAATTAATTCATTTAACATACAGTTTGTACATTAATTATTGAATAACTAATTTCACTCTATTTTATGATAACAGTCAAATAATTATTTTTTTTTTACTTCCGTTTAACACATAAATATTATAACATTAAAGGAACTTTAATGTTGATAGATTAGTAAAACAGATTTTTTGTATAATAAATCTAATAAATAATAAACTATTGGAGAAAAAATTTATGTTAGTTAGTTAGTCACTCAAGCACTCAACCATCTACACCCTATAAATAAAAAAAAAAAAAAAATATTTAAATAAATTTTTTTTTTTTAAATAAAATTTATTCCAATTTATCTCCTTCAGACTAACGATAAAATATTTTTACTTTTAAATTCTGGTTTTTATTATTAAATACATAATTTTCGTGTTTAATAATAATAAAGAAAACAGGGCAAAATAACAAAACGTATATGAATAATATCAAAGTATATTTTATTAGTAATTTATTTAATTTAATTTAAAGAAGTGGAAAACATTTTTTTTTTTTATTAGTTTTCATAATACCATGAGTGCTTTTTCACTTTTAATTAAATTTTTTTTTGGTTTTATGCCAGAATTGTTTATGAATAAAATTAAAATATTTTGTCATCTTTTTTGGTAAATTAAAAATTCTTAAAAACATTTTATAGATATGGGATAAAGATTTACATTTAAGACGTACATCAGATGCCCATGATGCTCATATTTATGCTATGGTAATGAATTCCAAAGGTCGTTTATATACAAGTAGTTGTGATGGAACAATTAAATATTGGGATAATCCATCAAGATGTATTAAGGGTAAGGAAATATTAACGTGCACTGACGAAATCGAATCAATGTATATATGTGCTGATGATTATTTATATACTGGCGATGATAAGGGTGTTGTAAGTAATTATTGTATAAATATTTATATGATTAAATTAATAATTGTTAAATAATTAATTAAAAGGTAATAATTTGGGCTAATGATCGTATAAGATGTAAATTCAATTTAAAGGAACAAGTAAAATCTATCGCGGTATCTAATAAAGTTATTTATACTGTACGTGATTTAGATGTTGTTGCAACAGAATACACAGAGGGTATTTTTACCTTTGAATAAATGATTAACATACGATTTAACATTTTTTAAATTGCATATAGGCATTGGTAAATATATCACAAAAAAAGTGGTTGAAGGAAAATCACCGCTAATACTTTTTGGGCCACATCATCATGAAAAAACTTGGTTAGCATATGTTACACGGGATGGTAAAGGATTTAAAATTGTAAATAACGATAATGCTGCTTTTGATGTTGTCTGGCATGAAGAAGTAAGCATTTTGTTTATTGTTTTTTTTAAATTTAATTATTTATGTTACGTGTCATTAAATTTTATTTCATATAGAACGCTCATGATATGATTATAAATTGTTTTTGTTCTGATGGAGAAACCCTTTTTACTGGTGGATATGATGGAAAAGTAAAAAAATGGATTGATGTTGGATCTGAGACTGGTGTTAAAATGTATTCAGAAGTAATTATTGGAAAATGCGTTAATTTCCTATGTTTAGGACCTGATAATACACTATATGCAAGCTTATCTAATGGATCTATTAAAAAAATACGTTTTTATGAAGAGGAGGTTATTGCAGAACAAGAATAGTTTTTTTTTTTTTAATTTCATCAAAAATTATTTTATTTATTGATTATTTATTTATCTTTTAATGTATAAAATATGCAACCAAAAATTAAATAAACAAGCATTTGAAAAAAATAAAATTAACTTTTTGTTAATTATTTATTTAATAAAATTGCGAAAATATTCAAAGAAAAAAACTAGAAAAGTGTGTTTTTATTATTAGTTTTTTTTTTTTTTTTTGGTTTTTTCAACAGTGAATAGATTCTACAATCGTTCTCTTTGTGTATATTGTGTAACATAATGCATTGAACACTGAACTTCAAATGACACAATGTTAATAATTTGTTGGCAGTACTATTTCTCAACTTGATTTTGTGTATTTGACAAGTGGGCACATTTATATTTTATACTATTTTTTATTATCGCTGTTTAGTAAATTTTTTTAAATAAAATAAATTCGCATTCGTTTAATAATATAAATATATAAAATTATTTTATTTATATACATATATATATTAAATAATGATATCTTATAATTTAAAGCATATATTTTTTTTATTATTTACAATAAATAATTTCGGCATATTAGTTTTATCAGAGATACCGCGACCCAGGGGTGTATCACTAACAAAAGCAAATTTATACACATCAAGCAATAATGAATTTGTATGTTTAGATGGTAAAAAAACAATTAAATATTCACAAGTAAATGATGATTTTTGTGATTGTGATGACGGTAGTGATGAACCTGGTACAGCTGCATGCCCAAACGGCATGTTTCATTGCTCGAATGCTGGATTTAAGCCAAAATATATTCCAAGTTCAAGAGTGAATGACGGTATTTGTGATTGCTGTGATGCATCGGATGAATATGATTCGCCAAATGCAAAATGCTTAAATGTTTGTAGTGAACTAGGTAAAATTTGAATGATTTTATATCGTTTTATCAATTTTATGAATTAATTTTTAAATAACAGGTAGGGAAGAAAAGTTAAAAGAAAAAGAAAAGGCTGAATTAACAAAAATGGGAAGTCAAATGCGTACAGAATTAATTCAACGAGGTAAATCAATTAAAAGTGAATATTTACAAAGACTGCAAGAATTAGAAAAGTCGAAAATAGAAGCGGAAGCAGTTAAAATTGAAAAAGAAAAAATTAAAATAGAAATAGAAGATATTGAAAATGCTGCGCTACAAATATATCGTGATGCTCAAGAGAGTGAACGTAAAGAACAACAAATACAGGATGCTGAAAATAATAAAGAAGAAGCCGAAGCAACATTTAAAAAATTTGATTCAAATAGCAATAATTTATTAGAAATAAATGAAATACAAACTCGTATAACTTTCGATAAAAATCGTGATGGTGAAGTAAGTATTGAAGAAGCTAAATTCTTCCTCGACGAAAATGATCAAATAGATATGGAAACATTTATAACTGTAGCATGGCCACGTATGAAACCATATCTTATGATAGATTCCGGCTTATTTAAACCACCACAAGAAAAACCCGAAGAAAAAGGTCAACCAGAACAATTAGATAATTCCGATTTAGAAGGTGATCAATATGAAGATATAGAGCCTGGTCATGATGTTGATGCAGGAGATGAAGAATTACCAGAAGACGAAGAAGAAGAAGAGGAAACTGGAGAAGGAGATGTTTGTTTGCAATAACATTAATTATTTGTGCGCCTTCTTTAATTTTTAATATCATTTTTTTAAATAGATAGAAACAACTAGTGAAGTACATGAGCCTGCACCGGAATATGATCCAGAAACGCAAAAATTAATTGAAGAAGCAAATGATGCTCGAAATCAATACACGGTGGCTGATCGCGAATTACGTGAAATCGACACTGAACTTGGAAATATTAAAGATTTATTAGAAAAGGATTTCGGTATTGATGAAGAGTATGCACCACTTAATGGCGAATGCTTTAATTTTGAAGATAGGGAATATGTTTATAAATTGTGTCCATTTGATCGAGCTAGTCAGCAACAAAAATCAGGAGGCGCTGAAACAAAGTAAAAAATTATTTTGAATTCTCTTGAAATCTGATTTTTATAATCATAAAATATTTATAATTAATTTTATTAATAGGCTAGGAACATGGCATGGTTGGACTGGAAAAGATAATAAATATCACACAATGTTATACTCGAATGGTGCTTCTTGTTGGAACGGTCCTCAACGCTCAGCAACCGTACATATAGACTGTGGACTAGATACTCGTGTATTATCTGTATCAGAGCCAAATCGCTGTGAATACGTATTTCAAATGCAAACACCAGCCGCATGTACAACGTCTGATGATGCAACAGGTGAAAGAGATGCTCACGATGAACTTTAAATAATATTTAATAATGTTAGTTATTCCAATTTGTTTTACTTTATTTTTAATATTTAAGCAAAATTATTTGTTATTAAATATAAGCAAAAAGTTATATTATAATTTTATTCTTTTTTTTTTTTTTAATTTATTAAATTATTATTGATACCGATTTTCCAAATATATACACTTCATCCTCCTCTTAATTAAAACGATTATACATATATAATGAACGTAAAATGTAAATACAATTAGAAACATTATTGAGTTTTTCATATATCAAATTATAATCGCCAATTTAATGTGTTCAAAATAGATTCACATCAAGTTTTATTTTTGATTTCTAATAAGAAATATTAAGAAAACAAATTGGTTAAATTATTCAAATAAACAAATAATTAGGGTGGCACATAATAAAACCTATCCTTCTGTAGTAGAAATTTTTTATTATTATTAATACGTGATGAGCAATGTATAAAAATTGTTTATAAAATAATTAGAGACCAAAAATGTTTTGTAATATCTATTTGAAATTTATTAAAAAATAAGTAAATAAGAATAAAAATTTATTTGTGTTTCATTTCATTATTTAATAATAAAAAAAAATATGTAGAAATCTTAATTATAAATTCATTATTATATGTAAAAAAAAAAAAGTTTAATGTATAAAACTAATTATTAACGAAATACTTGTTATAAAGAAAGTAATTTTTAACTGTGAAATAAGTCCGAATAAACAGCAATATGTAAATTAATTGTTATTTTTTAAATAAAACATAACGATGAGACAATGTTTTGGTTGTTATTTTTAATTTTTCTTTTATATGAATTCACTGAATTTATTTTAAAAATAAAGCAACAAAGTAGAACATGTATCACTAAGCTAAGATTATTATCATCCACCTGAAAATTGTTCGGATACTATTTTTTTTATTTTTTTTTTGGAATTTATGATTTGGCAAGAAAATGTAATCAATTCTTTAAAAATAAATTTTAATTTGTTATTAAAATAGCAAAAACAATAATAACACCCTGTTGTAAATAAAAATGTTTTATTGTCTTTTCTACAGAAGTAGAAAAATCTTTATTCAACAACGGATTAAAGTCTAGGTGACAAATGTTTTGTCTTAATAAAATAAAAAAAATAATAAAGAAAATTTCATTTACAATAAATAATCATAATTTAAATGTTTTTCTTATTAAATTTTTCTTTTATAAAAAAAGAAAAATAATAATTTTCTTTTATTAATATAATTGTAGATTATTCCACAATAATAATATTTTTCTTCTTTATTTTTTATATTTAAAGTAACACAGATTTCTATAAATTGTGTTTATTAATAATAAAAATAACAAATATCATGGAAACTATATTATATATTTTTATTGAGCTCATAAGTCCTCCTGTTTCTTTTTTTACATTTCTGATACATTAATGTGTATTTAAGAATGAAAGATAAACTAAAAATAAATATTTTGGAGATTTTTGTTTTTTTTTTTTGCTATGGAGTCAAATATATGTAGGTTATCGTTTATAAAAACTAAGGAACAATTTGACCTATTTGGCTGCAATTTATAATTTTCATTTATTAATCATAATGTTCTATTAAATTTTTATTATACTTTTAAAAATAAATAAATAATTTATTGCTTTAAAATAGCATTTTGTTTGGAAATAACATTCGGAACTAATGTTATAATTTATTGCATAAAAAATATTAGGAAATTTCAAAATTTTTTTAATTGAAATATCTTTTATCATTTATGCGAATATTAATTAGAAAGGAAAAAAAAAACAAATTAATGATGCAAAACAGAAAAACGAATAAAGAATATATTAATATTTATTAAATTTAATTAAAAATATTTAACAAATCCATTAAGTGTTGTGTATTGTAATGTAACGTAGACAGCGACGTTTAAATTTATTCGTACAAAGTAATAATAAATCTGTTGTTATGAAAAACATAATAAATGTTTTAAATTTTTACAAAAAACCACAAACAGCTTAAAAAAATTTAAGTACATTTAAAGAGATTTTGTGAATAATAAAAAAAAAAAAAAATACAAGAAAAGAAAAGAAAATTTCGTTTGTATCAAAGTAAAAATAACTTTGACTTATATTACAATTGTTTATTTATATTACTTTGTATGTTTTAATCAAAAGAGAATACAGTTAATTCAACGGGAACACTTTTATGCATATTATTATTATTATTTTACCTTTGTTTAGTTAATCATACTTTTATGTTATTTAATTAAATTTCCGTAAATTTCTTAAATCTGTTTTGTTTTACGGTTTTTTGTTTTGTTTTGTCTTTTAAACAACAAAATGAAATAAAGTAGATTTTTAAAACGATTTTACTTTTTATAACTCATAATAAGTGTAATTGGTTTGTTTTTTTTTTCTTTTGCTTTAAAATAATTTACAGTTTATTGCTGTTGTAGTTAGATCATTTTTTAATTTTATCACTGAAATCTTATTAAATTACATTTTAATCGTTTCGTTGTTTTATATACCGGTAAGTAAATTGAGCGATAAAATGGAGGATTTCACAGTTACAGAAAAATCATTAACTATTCACATTGAATAACTTAAAAAAAGCAAAAAAAAAGAAATGTATATTTTCTGAAAGGATGTGCACACATCAGTAATGTTTTAATTTAAAATCTTTAAAACATTTTTTTTCTTTTTTATTTTTTTAAAAATAAAATACAAAACAATAAACGAATCTTCGTTGATACTTTTTATTTATTAAAATAAAAGTAAAAAAAAAATGTATAATATTTTTTAAATTATACAAATATATATTATAAAATAATTTAATACAAAAAAATAAAAACAACAAATATTTGCATATAAGTAATATTGTATAAAAAAAATAAAATATATCAAAAAAGAAAAAAAAAAAAAAACATGTAAATATTAATTTAATAAACTAATATATGTTAACATAAACAATAATTTAATATTAATTCATTTTTGAAATGAATGTATTTCGTTTAATATCTTACATTTATCTTAAAATTTTAATTAAGTAATTTTTTTTTTTAAATCTATAATCATCACTAAATTAACTTAAATTTAATTAAATGTTATTAAATTTTGTGTTTTTTTTGTATTATACAATTAGTCTTTAGTAAAGAAATTATTTTATTTCATTATTTTATATATATATATATATATAATAGAATCACATAATATTTATTATTATCATTATTTTATATTAATTATTAACTATATTAAAATGTTTATAAAAAATAAAAAATAATAAAATATGAATAACAATAATTATATTTTGAATACAAATATTTACACATGACATATACAATAATAATAATAATAATTTGATGATTTATATTTTCATCAATATTTTTATTTATAGATTGGACGTTAGTTTCTTTTTTTTTTTTTATAATAAAAAACTGTGCAATTAATATCAAATAATTATATTTTTGATAAATTAATATTGTTGACAATTTAAAAACATGACATGAATGTTTATATTATCTTACTGTGAATATTTTCCTTCTTTTTTTCTTGCCTTTTACACTTATCTTGCTATCAAAATTAAATTTATTTTATTGGCAAATGTAAATAAAATAAAAACTTTAACCAATTGTCATGATAATAAATTATTTATTCAGATTATAGTTTAAATAAAAACTGTTTCTAACGTAACTTATCATTTTTAATGGCTGTTTTATATAATAAATTCAATATTGTAACTCAATAAAAATTCAGTCATACTTGAAAATAATCACTAACAGTATTGGTTAACACATTTACGTTATTTCCTAATGGACTCTTCTCTAATTTAATTTCTTGTATATTTTCCTCTTTATTATTAATAGCTGCAGACGTTTTTACATCGGTATCATATTTTATTTGACTATTTAGTCCTACATTTTCATCGTGAATAATTAATTTTGATATATCTGGACTTTTTTCATTATGAAGTCGTTCATATGGATTTTGTTTAGGGTCAACATATTTAACAGACTCGTAATTTGGATCAGATTCACTTCCTGTTAATGACTCATAATTTTTATTACCAATATCAATACTATTATTATTTTTCACTAAATCAATCGGATTACTACACTCATTTTTAATTAAATTATAATTTATTTGCGTATCAGAACTATTATTGCTATCCGTAGAAGGAGTTGTGTGAGTATCAGAGATGCTAGAATATCCTGGTGAATTTATAGGCGTTTGATGAGTAGTTAATATTGAACTAGTTGTTGTAGATGCTATAATTTTATAATCGCTTATACTGGAATAGGTCGGTTGATTATCCGGCGTTGCTGTTTCTTGTTTTATTAAATGCGTATTTGATATACTTGAATATATATCAGATCCATCTGAATTATCTTCACCAGGGATATTATTATTATTATTATTATTATTACTAATGTGATTATTACTCTTTATACTATTATCGTTATTATTATTATTATTTAATGACATTTTCTTTTTTGTCTCTTTAATACTTGCATAGTCATGATTTTTAACAAAGGGTGTATCTAAAGTATTAATTGTTAAATTTTTTCTTGTTTCATTTATGCTACTATAACCCGGAGTATTATCTATTTCATCAAAATCTATAACTTTTTTAACCATTTCTTTCCGTACACTTTTTATACTACTGTAACCATCATTTAAATCACCCGATTTTAGATCAACACTTGGTTTCTCCCATATTTTTGAATAACCATCTTCATCCTTTTTAACGGCTGGGCGTAATACTTCATAATTAGGATCATAATCAGAATTACTTGTACGTGATTGATTCACAATTTCATAACCAGGATCATTTGCTAATGTGATTGACCGATCTGGCAAACTTTCATATCCTGGTTCAGAATTTGGGTTATATTTTTCCATACCATGAAAAATTTCTAATGAGTTTTTGGATACCATTTGTATACCTTGTGCTAACAGTCCCGCTGGTGCCGATGAACGAGTTTTTTGTATTATTTGTGCATAATCATTTAAATCCTTTGTTGTTTCTGGTATATTTTTATTATTATTATTACGATGTATTATTTTATCAGCAGGTATTGTTTCATAACCTGGATCTTTTTTATCATAACTATTACTTCTTTTTCTATTGTTGCCAATAGTTTCATAATTATTATCCCCACATGGAATTGATTTTATACTTTGTTTACCTGGAGATGCATTTACGGAATTATTACTATTTGTATTTGATTCTGGAATGCTTAAATCTTTTACTAATTCAGGATCAGATACATACATTTCCGGACTATTTGCTGATTTTCTTACTAGCACTGGAGAAGAATTTTGCGATGGTAAATTAGACAATTTATTTTTTTTCATTACCTAAAATATAAAAATAATTATTTTTTAAATTAATTCAAACTTGTCCATTAAGTACTTACTTTTGCATACATTCCTTCAAGATCTTTGGACGGACTCATTTTCTTTTTAATAGCAATTTCATTTATAATATTTGTAGTGGTAGTTCCATCTGGACTATTTTGTTTATTTACACAACTTGTTGCAAGTTTCGTGGGACGTATTTCATTTGTTAAATTTTCCTTTGATAAATTTTTGGGTGGATGAAATTCTATAACAGATGCTGCTGAATTACGTCCAGAAGTTGCTGCACTCGATGAAGTGAGGTTAGAATTGCTAGCATATACTGGTTGATTTAAATTTTTTGGAGTTGGTGGCAATGGAGAATTGGCTTGACGTTTCTCTGGTTTTGGTGAACCGAGATTTCCTACAGAGCTTGTACAACTCGAGGATGACGCTTGTCGAGAATGTACGTTTGCTTTTAAATTATCTAATTGGGTTGGAATAGGTGCTTCTTCCTGTATCGGTGCTCGCGGCACTACAAAATTTGTTGCCACTCCAGAACTGCACGGCTCCTCAATATTTCTCATACTACTTGGCGTTGTATTTATTTCTACCGCAACAGTTATAGCATTTGGGGGTTGAATTTGAGCATATGTTTCAGACCCACTTGTATATAAATCTCCTTGATTATTCGGATCATCTATTGCCGCATACATTTCGTCTAAAATAAAAATGATGTCATTTTTTAATACAAATTATTATTATTTATTCAAAGGTACAATATTACCTGAATCATCAGATACAGTTGCATAATGTGAGTCATTCAAATCGCGGCGGCGTGCAGTTTTAAAATTGTTTTGTTGATTTGTTTGAGCAATTATATTCGCTAATGGTTCTCGAACACTTATACTTGTATAGCCTTCTAAAAATAAATTTTCATTATAATTTATAATATTTTCGATTTTTGTTTATGTTAAAACTCTTACTCGATGAGTCTTGAGAATCTCCGCTAAAATGTTGTTGAGATTGCGTTATTGGCGGAGTCATATAAGGAAGGTCTTGACTTGCTGAGATCCTACCAGCTATTGCTGATGCAGCTGGAATTTCTTGAACAGATCCATTAACATTATTTAATAAGCTTTGATTAGAGTTTCTTCTAGATTCATTATCTGGCTCTTCTAATTGTACAGCCATTTGTGGTATTGTATTTAATGCACTCGTGCCAGGTTGATTTACTTGAGCGTATGGATGCTCTGTTGTTGGCCTTAACTATTATAATAAAATCAAATATATAACAAATTATCACCTATTTAATTTAAATTTAATTATACTTTATCATAAGCATGTGATGGTGATTTAACTCGAGCATATGGAGAGCTGATGTCATCTGCCTGACTTAAAGAGCTGTGTTGTGACACACTTGGCTGTTTTTTTAAATTAGGTGATGCTACAATACATAGAAAAACGAAAAATTATAATTTACAAAATACAAATATTAATTCTTATTTATCTTACGACTTCTACCGTGAGGTTTTTCTTGAACTTTATCAACAGTTTCATATAATTCTGAATTTGTATCACCACCGCCAGTACCTAATGGATCTGTCATTGGAATATCCGGTAAACTTCTATGTGGTGCATTACTAGCTCTAAATAATTAAAAATTATTTTTATTTTATTGTTAATATTATTGTTATATAATATATAGTATTTAGGTGATATATTTTTGAAAACAAATAATCAAATTTTTTAATAATGTTTTTGGTACTGAACAACGTTTAATTAAAAAAAAAAAAAAATCCCAAATAAAGAAAGCACACACATTTATCAACCAATTATAAATTTATAAAATAATTAACATTTTACAACACCTTTTTGAATCAGTTTCATCACCAGATGGTTTTGTATCAATTGATATAAAACTTGTAGAATTTTTTAAATTATCATCTGGATTCTTTATTTTTACCATGCCTTCAATTCCCAAAAATTCATTTCTGTACAAAACAAACACATAAAGAAATATAAATAATAAAATATAAAAAATACAAAACATTAACAGCCATGCAACAAAAATAATAATAATAATAAATACATATTAACAATTACTAGACCATAATTGTACATAAAACACAAAATATATAAAGCAAAAAATAGGAATAATCAAAATTGGCATCTTTTTGTATATATATACTTCTATGTAATTTTATTATCGTTTTACTTTAATTTTATTATTTTATCATCTAATCTACTTTCTAAGTAAATAATATGATGGATCGCTTTATGTTCATTAATAGCTTAATCTTTAAAAATACATGATTACAATTTTTTGTGTAGATTTTTAAAAACTTATTTTTTTTTCTATTCATAAAAATTAAATTATTAACTATTTGCGTAAAATTTTATATAACCCGATTAAATATTCAAAACAATACTAATTTACATAAAACGTAACCAAATATTCGATATTTAATAATTATGCATAACATTAAGAGATTCATTTTTGCTTCTTTTTTTTTTCATTACAAAATAAAATTAATAAAAATTAAGAGTGACCTTGTCAAGAATTTTATAGTAAATATCATTAATAATATTTATTTAAGAAAAGGAAATTACAAATATTTTATTAATAAATAAGAAAATATATTATGGAACAAATAAATATTATGGCTTGATTATTCAATTTAATTCTAAAAGATATTTTATAAAAGATATGCTTAAAATAGAACAAAAGTTGTTTTGACGTGTTTAAACAATACTTTCTAACATAAGGTGGTTAATGAAAAATAATCTAATTGGAACATTTTTGTATAAATTTTTCAGAAATAAACTGTACTCAGCATGAGAAAATTATATTATAATTTTAAAAAGCAGCTTATAGTTTTATACAAACATTAATTAAAGCTAAATAATACAATAATAATTCAATGAAATAATATAAATGTATAAAATGTTTCACGTAATATTCATTTTTTTTTCTTTTTTATTATTATTAATCAATTTATTAATTAAAGCATAAATTAATAAATGTATATATTCTGTTATAGATATGAATTATGATATATCTTTAATTATTGCTTTTAATTTATTTAACATTACTTTACATTTTTAATTATAGAAAGGAATTTTAACTCTGTCAGTGTTAAATCAGAGAATAATAAAATAATAAATAACTTACTTTGGAATTTTTTTTCGGCAACAAATACATGAAATTAACATTGTAACTAAAGATATTGACAACGCAAATGATATTATAAATGGGTTAATATCATTTAACTCAATATTATACATAACTAAAACAATTAAGTATTTTTATTTTTTTTTTACATAAAAACAAAATTAATAATATTAAAAAATCAAAAACTTTTTTTTTTTAATTTATTTTTAAATCACATATTTGTTTTTCTTTTACTTTTACATAAATAAATGCTGTTCAATTGCATAGTTTTGGTGTTATTTAGTAAATAGTAAAAAAAAAAACACTAAGGTAATCCACACTAAATTATTTATTATTTGTATATATATTTTAATATATATATATCCACTAAGTAAATAAACAAACTATACTATATAAACTAAAATGTTTATTATTTTAATTATAAACAATAGTTGCAAATTTTTAATATAATTATATATTACACATAAATTAATTTAAGTAATAAATTAAAATTATATTATTTATAAAAAAAAATAAAGAGGCACACCTATATGTATACGAATTAAATGACATTTTGTGTAAAAATTTAGTTTTTAATTATTTTTTTAATACTGCGTTGCCAATTCAACTAAAGATTTATTATGAATATTTATGGCTTATTATTAGGACATTTTCCAGCCGATAACTTTTTTTTATTTAGACGTTTAAGAATGTTGCACTGTAAACTAGCCTGTCTTAAAATATTCAAAAAGTGGAAAGAAACCAAATTTTCAAACACTCAGAATTTTATCGTATTTTTTAAATTAAAATAATAAAAAAAAGGTATTTATTATTACAAAACCATTTATTATTTTTGTATAAAGTATATTTAAAAAAAATGTATTAATTTTGTTCAGATAAATTAAGTATTCGCTCACAAGCAGCAAACTGCTTATCAGAATTGCCAATTATGATTATTGTCGTATTATAAAAGTAATTTTTAATTAAAAGATTTATTTTATCCAGAGTTTTTGGTAAGGGTCTTTCTATAATTAGTATCTGTAATATAGAATTAAATGAAAAAATATATTTATTAATGTATTATAATAAATTTACTGAAGGTTTTTGTATATAGCATTTTGCTAAGAATAATAATTGACGCTCATGATGTTGAAGATTCTTAATCGGTTCCATAAATAACTTTTGTAAACTGTGAATAGTATCCCACATATCAACAGTTTTAAGTGCATGATAACATTTTTCTTTATTAGAAATTATATCTGATGCAAAAAATGACCTAGAATTATAGTTTAGTTTAATTTAATATTATTATTTATCGTAATTCTAATGTAAATACTCTATCGTTAAACTAAAAAGTTGGAAATCAAATGGAATAATGCCTATAATGCTCCGTAAGTAAGAATGTGTGAGATTTGCTATATCATATCCGCTTAAACTTATAGAGCCATCAGTTAATTTTAATATCCGTAACATTATAGGAATAATAAAATCACATCCTTCGCCACGGAAACCTAATTAAAAATAAAATTAGTAAACGATTATAAACTAAGAATAAATAGTTTACTCACCGAATTTCTCGCCATTTTGTACATAAAGTTTATTATTAATTTTAATTAAATCTTTGTCATTAACTCGAAATGAAATGTTATCAAAAACAATACAAATGCCTTTGTTTAAATCTTCTATTATGGTTTCAGTTTGACTTTGTCTCTTTATATCGATATCCTAAATACAATTCATTGATTAAATCATTTAATAAATAGATAATTTAAATTTTAAGTTCATACCTGAATTAAATCATTAAAATGTTCACATTTCTTTCTAATAACATCGCTCATAAATAAACCATTTGAAAATAATTTAATTAAATTATAAGAAAATGAATAATATACAAAAATACCAAATATAAAATGATACATGGATAGTTTGGTAAATGGTATATATATTAAAATTAAACATGTTGCTAATAATCCAATACCTGAAATGAAAATATGTAATTATAACTTCTGAAATTATAAATTAATAAAACTATAAATAATATTCTTTACCTATAGTAACATTAAGTAAAAATTGTCCATAAAAAATAATTGATTTCTGTAGAAATATTGATGTTGAATTATTTTCGCAAGCAGTGTAAAATCTGTAAAAGAATTAAAGTTGCTATACATATGTATGATAAACATTATTTTAAAATTTATTAATCAACTCATTATTAAATTCCGGTTGTATATCAAAAGATTTAAGTACATCACGTCCGTATAAATTATTTGTGGCTATTGAATACATTGTTTCCTTAGTTTCCTCTTCATATAAATAATAATGCAAGTATGTATACTTTAAATACATGTAAATTCCAAAATAGATCATAATTATACAAAATACAACTAATACTGTCCAATAGTTTGTATATATTAATAATGATGCAGATAAAAATACAGATATTGCATAATACATTCTTGTATTTTGATATTGTATTGCTGAAAATATAAAAATAATTAATAATTTCGAAATAATATAGTAATTCAAATATTATTGTACTCATAAAAACTTCATCAGCAAAATGTTTAAGAAAATATGATAATTTTGTTGTATACAAATAATTTATTGTTGCATTCTTTAACTTGGAATATAATAATTTTTGCATAGTTTTACTTAAATTCTCCGATATATTTGATAATAATAATTTAATGAAGAAATTTGTTATAAATGATGATATCATAATTGCAAGTGATATGTAAGCGAGCCAAGGCTCTATATATTCTTTCTAAGATTAAATTAAATTAAAAAAAATTCAAATAAGTGATATTTATTAAGTAATTTAAATGCTACCTTGACAACATAAATAAATCCCAATGGTAATGCATAATAACCCAGAATATTTATTATATGAAGAAACATTAATAATAAAAAATTACATAGCGTAAAATTTAGATTAATCCGTTTTTTCTTTTCGTCAATTAAATCTGAAAAGAAGAAAAAATCTTTATACTTAGTTTTACAATTTAAATCATATTGTAAATAATTTTGTTTTTTTTTTAATTAAGGATTTATTGCAACTTTAATCTATAATTAATTTAATAATATAAATACCCATATTTAATTTACTAAGTCTGTCATAATTAATATCTTGTTCATTACATCCATTTATTATATTATTATTGCTAAAATATATATATATATATATGTTAAAAAGCAGTTTAAAAAAAATATTGTAAGTAATATAAAAAATCACCTAATGCATTCTGTATAAATTTTATTTTCATTAATAATTGGATCTAATGATGGTATTCTTTCCAAGGTACTATCTACAATACGATAAATAGAACCCGAATCCAAATAACATATATACGAGCATTTTTGTAATAGCTGAAAATAATCTATTAATTATGCTACTTTCTATCAATTTATTTAGATAATTAAATTTACATTTTCCTTTTGTGTTACTAATATAATTGTTTTTTTAGCATCTATCATCATATCAATGGCATTGCAAAAAATTGAATTTAACTCATCATCAATATCAATATCGTATAGTGGATCATCAAAAAGGAATATATTTCTTTAAAAACAAATATTTAAAAATGATTATTTATGGTAGTTTCATAAATTTATTTAAAAATATTGTAAATACCTCTTTGAGTATATAGCACGAGCAATTATAATTTTGTATATCAATTTTTTATTAAAAATATGGTTATTGATTGGTAAACTTTGATCAAAGTATGATTGTTCTTCATGCCCTGATGGTGAAAAATTATGTTCACTAGTTAATCCCGCTAATAAAATTGCATTTAAAAATCTAAAATTTATTTTAATTTATGGTAAAACAAATAATGAAAAAATTATTAAATAATTTTAGTTACTCTGGAGGGTTAAATTCTTCGTCCATTATAACATTCTCTTTAATTGAATTATTTGTTAAAAAAGGTTTTTTAGGAAAAAATGCAATATTTCCATTTATTTTAATATTTCCAGCAATTTCAACAGTATGACCTAATATTGAGTATAATAATGTTGTTTTCCCAGAATCTGATGGTCCGGTTATGCCAGTTATTTTTTCATTATAAACAACAAAATCTTCTATATTTAAAATAAATTTATTTTTAATTTCTGGTAATTTATTATCTATTGAATTATCATCCCATTGATATTTAGCATTATTTATTGATATCGCTAACAATTCATTATTTAATTTATTAAATTTTGTTATGACCGTTTTTAATGCTAATAAATTCTACAGAGAAAGAAATTAAAAAAAATTTTGTTATAAAACATTTTATTTTTATTAGTAATATATGTTTACCTTTATTCTATTAAGACATGAAATACCACGATTTATTGCTAATATAGCATCACAATATTCTAATAAAAGATTTTTAATAAAATATGCATAAATAATTATAACAATTAATACAGAAATACTTTCTGTTGTTATATTAACATCGCACCATATTAAATATAATGCACCTAATAATATAGATGAGGATAAACTACCTGTGTAATTATTTGAAAATATTTCTGCATATTTCCATGCAGCATATTGCTCTTTAATTATATCTAAATAAATAACAATAAAACATTAATGTCTAGTCAATTAGTTTTTTTTTTATCATTTACCATTAAAAATATTTTCAATAAAATTATCCAATTTGAATATAATTATGTTTTTAAAATTTATACAATACTCTGAAATAATTTTACATTTTTGTATCCCATATAATATTGATTCGTTAAAGTGTCTTCGGGATACTAAAGCAAGAATTGACTAAAAAAAATGTTATCACTAGATTAAAATTTAATTAATCATAAAACAAATTATATTTTTTATTTACTGTAACTACACATAAACCAATAACACTGATTGCTGTTAATAATCCATAAAATTTTAATAACCTAAGTACAACAATAACTGATAATATAATTCCGATTAATGAACTAAATAGATATGTACCATTTTGTACTAATAAAATTAAAACATCACTTTCTTCATTAGCCAAACTTAAAATCTGTTTATAAAAATAGTTTAATTGTTATTTAATTATTTATTTATATATTTTTGTTTGTGTTTAAAAATTACTTCTTGTGGTGATTTATTATAGTAAATAGAACTATCCATAATTTTTTTATATACTGATGATATAACTCCTGTACGTAATCGTATAGCGGTTCTAAAAATCAAAAAAGTATTTTTCAGCGGATAAATATAATAAATAATTAAAATTTACCTTAAATTTAACCAATTACAGATACCGTGTAAAAAATTTGAACAAATAAAAAATAAGAATATGCATATTGTATAAATTAAACGATTTATTTGCGCTTTATTAGTGTCTTTATAAAATATTTTCTTAAGTGTTTCCAATTGATTTTGCATCGCTGTTATATTAGCTGTGTTATTAATCTTGAATGAATTCTAAAAATTATTATAATATGTATTAGAAATTTATATTATTATCGTAGTAAAAATGTTTAATACTTGATACATAATTATCGTTGAATTTAATTTAATTGAATCATTATTATATTTAGCGATTAAATTATTTTCCATATGCATCGAATCTAATATTAATTTACAAAAAATTGTCTAAAATAAAAATAATATCATGTGTGACTAATGCTTTATTATTATTTTTGTTTTTTTAAGTGGTTTTATTTAACTTACAGGACCTAATAATCCAATTATAATTGCAAATATTTGTATAAGACATGAAAATATAATTCTTGTACGGCAAAATGTTCTTGCGACACGAAACATTGAACCCTTTATTAAACCATAAGTTTGTCGTTCATCTTTAAATTTACCTAGAAATCTGTTTAGTAAATATTATTTTTGATTGCTATTTATATTTTATTTATAATTATTTGTTTGTATATACCTTTTACTATTTATTTTACTACTATCAGTCAATGGCGTTTTTGGTAATTTATCATATGTTAATTCATTGTTAATCAATGTTTGGCTTGATTTTATTTTGTTACTATTTGCTTTGCTTATTCGAAATTTATTAACCCATGAAAATGTTGCATTTGATATACAACCAATTGAATCGATAGGTAATTCTTTTTCACTTTAATTAATATTTATATTTGATTATTATATTTATGTTTACATTAATTTCCTCCTTACCTATATTGTGTTCTTCTAACTGGCCATAATGCCCTAAATGTATTATTATATCTTGATAAACGATTTTTATGAATATATTCTTCACGTGGCTGGCGTACTTGTCGTTTTTTATACGTAAGATAAACGCTTGCATCATTCGGGGTATTTAAATTATTTTGTGAATTATTTTGAGACATATTACTAGAAATTAAAAATTATTTTATTATTTTTATTAAATTAAAAATTATTTGTTTTTAATGTTATCTTTTTTTATAGATTATAAAATTACTAATAATTAAGTAAATATAATAATTGTTCTTGACCACTCTTAACTAGTTTTAGTGAGAAATCCTTTTATGTTTTGTATTAGAAAGAAATGTTTTTCTGATTCATAAAAATGAAGACAAATTATTGGTAAATGTTTTGATAACGATATATTTTGTTTTATTTGATAATAGTTTTTAATTAGGTCAGTATAGTAGGGGTTAGATTACAAATTTCATTCATTTAATATGTCATAAAAATTTGCTATGAAAATATTGAACTTTGGGAAAGAAAATTTGTATACAAACTAAACTATATGATTCATAAATACATTTTATTATTGAATAATATGAATTTAATATAATTAATCGGATTATTAAAGGTATTATTAATCAAATATATATTTTTAAGTTTATTTTTATAAATCAATAAACTAAAAAATATTAAATAAATATTGTAAATTTAGGTGAATCATTAATGTTGGATCTGTTAACGCTCTTTTGAAATTTTACCTTCCTACGTAAATTGTAGATAAGATTTTAAATTATTTAATTTAATTTTTCAAGAGTTCGCGTTAAATAGAACTTAATATTAAAAGAAGTAATTTTATTATTTATGATTAAAAAAATCTATTTGTTTTACCTATCATTAATATTCATTTTTAATATTTTTTTTTTTTTATATATTTTATATCAATTTGTAATTTTTTTTTATTAAGAATTTCAATTGCATAACTTATATTGAATTTTCATATCACTTTTTAGCACTAATTATAATTTTATTGTTGAAATGATTCATTTAATGTAAGGAAACACCTTAGAGTTTACACTAAACAAATTTATTTATTATATGATTTATAAATTAATTTTTATTTATTTTTACAACTAAAATAATATTATATATCCATTATTAATTAATTTGTAATTTTTATATTATTAAGTAACATTTTAGGGAATGTACGAAGTAATAACTTAAACACACAACACAACGAGTTAACATGTTTAACTGATATGATAATAAAATAAATTGTTTATTTGAATTATTTTTTAATAAAATAAAATAAAGATAGCGAAAATTATTATTATTATTTTTTTTTTTTTTATATTTATATTTATTGATTTTTGTTCAGTTATATATTTACTATAGAAAATAAAAATTATTTAAATGCAATTAATTATTGCTTGTAATATGAATTAATAGGATATGTTTCATACAACGCAAATGAAATTAAGTCACTTCACTTTACTTAAAAATCAAAACTTCTTAATTCATAACATTATTATCAATGAAATAAATAATATCAATATCTGAGACATTTTGATTATTACTACCAAACAATCTGGTTAATTACATAACATTGTAATCAATGTAAAAACTTGATTGAAACAGAAAAACACAATTAAATAGTTAATATTTGTGCAAAAATAGACAACGATGTTAAAATTGTAATCACAATACACAAACGTTTTAATTTTCTTATCTTATCCATATCCATTTATCTTACCTTTAATATTATTATTGCTATTATATTTTGATAAAAAACAAAACAGAAAAAACAAAATAGAAAAGAAAAGAATTCAAATAAAACAAAAATAAATATTTATTACAATTTGATTAGATTTTTATTATTAATTTTTTTTTTTAGCGTTTTTAATTATTGTACATTTAAAATCACTAATAACTAAGTTTAAAATTTTTTTTTTTATTTTTAATGCATTTTTATTTATAAACTAAATATCTTTGTTAAATTAATTAATAAATTATTTGAATAAAAATATAATTAATTAAAAACAAAAAATTATAATTATTAGTTTTATAATTTTAATTTTAAACTTTTAATTTAATTTATATAGAACACATTATTTTTATTTATTTAATAATAAAAAAAAAAATTGATAGATTTGGTTTTATTAATGAATTAATAATAATTGAAAATTAAAACAATAGATTAATTAAATAAATTAAGCAAATTATTACTCCAAATAAAATTAATTAAATTTGCTTTTATTTTTTAATAATATTTTATTTGATTATTTTTAATTTTTTAAATAAGGCTTTATGTTGTAAACACATTGATTTAGATTAACGTTCCACATTCAAATTAAATTTAATTAATTTGCTAAGATGAAGATTTTTTGTTGTAGATTTTTAAATCACTAAGTTACAAGGCTTAATTGCACTTTAGTTAATCTATTTCGTTTTTTTTTCTTCTCTTTTTTCAAATCTTAAATATATTATTAAGCAATTTACCATTTGACACTTTACTATGAAATAATAAAAATTTATTAGTAAATTATGAATATACATTAATAAGCACCATTTTATAAAACTATTAAAAACAAAAAGACTTTATAAAATTAATACATAATTAAAAGAAAAAAAAAAAAAAAGAAAAGAAAATATTTGTATATAATATATATTCGATTGTTTCCTGATTAACAAATAGCTCTAAATTTCCCCTGTTTCGTGTCTTTATAAAAATAATTTACTATTCGTTATTAAAAAAAAAAAAAAGAAAAAAAAAGTATAATTAGGCACAGGTTGGAAGTTTTGTTTTTATATATTTTTTTTTTATCTTGACTAAAATATTGTTATAGTCGTAGGTTATTAAAAAAAAATTTTAAAAAATGTTTGTTATCTTTGTAAGGCAAGTAGTATTTGTGAATTTTTTATTTTTTTTTCATTTATTATTTTTCCATTTATTTTGTCGTCATCCAAGTATATTTGAAAGTTTTTAATTTTTCTTCATTGTCATTTCATGAGATGTTCTTAAACGACGTCGTAATTCACCGGGAAATCTTTCATAGCATTTTTTGCATACTGGTTTTTCATCGTATTCATAGAATTTCGATTTTTGATTCATTTTCATGTCACAAATTGAACATGCAAAGTGATGTACACACCATGTTTTGTTTAATGCGGTGAAAACATCGCCGGCAATTACTTGATTGCATACAAAACATAAATTACCAAATAATTGATGGTAATGCGTTTCACAATAAGCAAGACCGCGTTTTTCATAATGACGATGTCCATAAAATGGTTTCTCACATTTAGCACAGACGAAATGCTAGAAATAAAAAAAAAATAAATGTAAAGCAAATCATAATAGGATTTATTTTTTTATTTCTTACTTCAACGTGCCAATGCTTGCCTAAGGCAGTTACAATACGTTCTTCAATGGGACGACGACAAGCACCACAAATCGGTATTCCCATTTTATCATGACAACGTAAACAATACAATTCATTCTTTAAAGATAAAAATGATTATCATTATACATCATTAAACTATAATATTGTATTAATAAAATTTACCATATCATTAGCCGCAAAACCGGATCGACTTTTGACCTCACGTGCTGTCGAATCCAATTCAATGTTACACTTGGTGCAATTGAAATGATAACCATGATAAACCTCACCACGAAAACGTAATGGTGCGTCATCAATGATGCCACTAATTATAAACAATAAACAATAAATGATTAAATGTTTTTCTTATGAATTAACTATAAAAAGATTTTATATATACTACGTACTGGCACTTGTTGCACATGTATTTGCCCAAGCCAACCGCTTTAACCTTAGCATTACATTCATGACATAATGCACGATTTTGATTTCGTATAAAACCACAATCTGCCAATTCTTTCGAGCACATTTCACATCGGAAACATTTTGGATGCCAATTAGCAGCCATCGCTTTAATAACACGTCCAATTACGAATTCACCTAAAATAATAATTTTTTTTTTTTATAGGGCTTTAAACTTTATATAAATTATTTTAAATAAATAATTAATTAATTAATTACCACAACTATTACAACATGGTGCAAACAAAACTTGGAAATCTCTTTCACAATATTTTCTTCCTTCGAATTCGTAGAATATTCCATCTTGAAAGGCGCGGAAACATTGAGCACACCTACAAAAACAAAATGTTTTTTTTTTAATTAATAAACAGAAAATAAATTAAAAAATGATGGTTTTACTTACACAAAACACTGTGTATGCCATAATTCACCATTTGAGTTGACAATCTTTTCATGAGGTTCAAAACCTTCATCACAACGGGAACAAAACATATTCCCAAGAGACATGTTTCCAGATATTCTAAAATTAATAAATTATGAAAAAACATTTTAATAATTTCTTTTAATAAAATTTCTTCAAAATTAATAAATTCGTATCAGCAGCAATTAATTAATTAAATTTAATTTAATAAAAAAAATAAATTATTATTTTTGGTTAAAATTTGTTTTATATTTTTAATTAATTTTTTTTTTTTTTGTGTATTATGTGTAGCCGTGTGTTAAATGAATTTTGTTTTAAAAATAATTTTCAATGATAAGATTACATGAAAAATGAATAAAAAAAAAAAAAACAGAAAAAAAGTTAATAAATTTTTGTTTAAACCATGTGAATTATTTGGAAAAATGGAAATATTTCTTAAAATAAATATTATTAATAATTAATAAAAAGGTAACAAACCGAACAACATTTTCACTATATTTTGTAGGATTTTGAAACTCCATTTTTTTACTGTTATTTATATTAAATTTTAATAAATTGTCACAATTAATATTTTTATGCTTATTTTGTAAATAATATTCTGTTTTATTATTATTATTATTATAATTAATATTTTCATGTATATGTGTTGTTGATTTTGATAAAATATTTTTTACTTTACTATCATTTATGCTATGTGGAGGTGTTGCGTCATTAATTTGATTATTATTATTATTATTTCTTCTACTTAATAAATTTTCCCGTGATAACGTTTTACGTCGTTTATATAGTTTTGATGTTTCAATTGGTTGTAATATAATAATATTAGTTTTTAAATTTTGCATAATTATGCGTTTGTGGTTAGAAGTTGAAATAAATTTTTATTGAATGTAAACATTCAGAACGAAACCAACTTAACAATAGTAAATATAATTTTAAACTGATTACTGATATTTGAATTTTTATTGTCTTTATATCTATTTTATTTTTTCTTTCTTTTTTCTTATTATAAATATTTAAAATATATATTTATATATATATATATATATATATATATATAGCTAGTTGTTATTATATACATCACAATTTTTCAAAACATTAATTTTAATTGCAACAAGGAACTATACTATAGTATAAATATCTTATCTTATTCAAAGATACTGTGTAAGTAAGTTAACTTTCCTTTCCATTTTTTTTTTCATATAAATTTTTATCATAATTCCTAATTAAAATTGTTCAGCTGCTAATCAAGTGTTATAAATTAATAAATTTAATTTTATTGATAATGAAATTTTTGAAATTGTTGAAATATTTTAAAACTCTATTAAAGAATATTAATTGTTGTTTAATGAAAATACTTTTTTAAATAATTAATTATTGTTTGCTTAATAAATTTATTATTATCATGTTGCAGACTATATTCTTTTTCTATTTAAAAATGCATTTTTTGCACCAAGTTTTTTTTCTTTTTTTTTGGTTTTTATCTTTTTATTCAATTTTTATGTTAAACATTGACTTTTAATTTTGATTGAATATTTTTATATCAAAAAAAAATGTACATAATTATAATAATCCTTTTTAATTGCTTGACAGTGTTTAATGAGAATCGTTTTAGATTGGAGAAATAATTGAAAAGTTCTTAATCGGAAAATAAAATTATAACGATTATAACGAGAAAGGAAGTAATATTTGATGTTTTTAATGTTGTTATCAACATTATTATGTTTATTAAGTAAATATAAGCCTTTTATTTCGTTCTATACAAGAATCAGGGTTGGAAATTCATTTTTATTTTATAAGTTTGTTTGTAAATGTTTTGATTTGCTTTTTGACTGTTAAACTTTGGTATTGAATCCTTGGATAGTATACAGATTTTGTGTTTTAATAGACTTTCAAGAAAAAACGCAAAAACACTGTACAAATTATTATTAATCATAAACAAAAGTAATTTATGTTAAGGAATGTTTTAAAGTTTAAATTTGGTTTAGGGTTTGTTTATTTTTCTATATTTTTTTATTATTTCGGTTTTCATCACTGAACCAGAATTGATACAATATTTGTGTTACACAATCAAATAACAAATAATAAGTAGTTATATGTGGGCTTCATGTATTTTTGTATGTTGATTAATAAATGTAGCAATAACAACATGTATCAAATACTACACTTTAATAATGTTGTAAGGGTCCTATTATTTTAGGGTAATGTTTGATTGAAATTTTTTTATTATTTTATCAAAATTTTAATATAATTAATAAGCATATTCAAAAGCAAAAGAAAAATTAAATAAAATACTTTTGTGATATAATATCAAGGAGAAATAATATGATTTTGCTGTGCCACCATTTTACAAAAATAAAATTTTAGTTAAATTAGAAGATGAGCAAACATAGGAAACGACAACCTACATAACCTAAATGTTTTATTAATTAATAATAAATTAGTAAAAAACAAAAAAAAAAAAAATTAAAAAAGCAAATGATTTTGTTAATTATTAAAGATTTATTTGTTAAATAATTTTTAGCATACAAAGTTTAGTTATTTTAGAATAAGAGTATATTAACAAACAAATTAAATTATAGCCCCAAAAGTCATAACATCATGCTTACCCTGTAATTGGGGGCATTTTATTGAAATTTTTTTTTTTATTTATTTATGTTTACAAAACTCGATTAGATATTTACACACTTTCGTTGAATTGATAATAATATAAAACAAGTATAATCAAATATAATAAATTTAACTTTAAAACTCCACAGCTGCAAAAAAAAATTAAAAATTAAAAATTTATACAAAATAAAATTTGTAAAACCCATGCAAATTGGTCATGAAAATTCAATAAAAAAAAGTTTTAAATGAAAATAAATAAAATTTCTTTGTACAAATATATTCCTACCTTATTCTAGATAAAAAAGTCACAAATTTTATTTATTTATAAGATAAGAATTTTAATATTTTCCTTTATTTATCAATTCTATTTGACAGATTGTAGTATTATTCTTCTACCTTTAATTATTGTACTGCTACCAGTAGTTATACTTTGCTTGCTGCGTTTACTCAATTTTATAAAACACACACACCCATTTTCTACTTAAAAATTTGTATGTCAGCTAAATTAAAAACAAAAAAATAAAAAAAATAAATTTCTTCTGACTTTAAAATGATTTTTTTGTGTTTCGTTTCTTTACGCGATGATGTTATACGAATGTATTCGATGATGAATGAATACAAATTAAATCAATTGAATAAAGTGATGTGACGTCATTATATTATTTAACTAAATTGAACCAATCAGATAAATTTTCCTTTTATGGATTAAAAAATAAATAATTAACCGTTATTTTGACTGTATCCAGTTAATTCACGGAAGATATCTAGCAGATAAACTGACAGTCTGCTAAAATTTCTGTTGGCCAATTTTGTCTAGCTACTTGCTAATTAAATTAAATTTACTTAATCGCTTTTTTTGACATTATTTTACTGAGTTAAATATTGGGAAACAAAATTCGAGTGTTAATACGAAATAGGAGTAGTTGGGAAAAACTAAAAATTTTATCTGCTTTCCGATGGCTAATTCCAAAAAAAAGTATCAGCTACTAATCATTGTAAGAATGGGCCTAAATTGAATTAAAAATTAAATTTAATAAAGATGATTGCTGTCCTATGAATTGATGTTTTAGATAAGAGAATATTTCTTTTTTGATTTCTAGTTTTATTGTGATTGCTGCATATTCATTGAATAATTTTATTACTCTGAAACGTAGTGGTACGATCACATTAATTTTAAACAGTAGGTCTCGTGCAGCATAACCCTGGTAGTTGATACACACAGCACGTTTATTAAGAAAAATAAAATATCAAACTCTTATATTCTTATCCTTAATTGTTGTCTTTTTTATATCGTGCAGTTCTTATCAATTTTGTCTGTCTTTGACTCGTTATCAGTTATACTTTATTTCCTTCTTCTTCTTGTTATTTTTCTTTACCATAGTTATGTAAATTTTATTAATCACATTTTTTTTTTATCATTATTTATTTATTTATTTTTTGCATAATTAGTTTAATAATAAAATAAAATAAAATTGCCTTAGTTTTTTCAGTTGGGAATGTTTTTTTTTTTTTCTTTCTTTTATTTAAATTTTAATTCAAACAAATAAGTTAAATTTTTTTTGTTTAACACTCAAAGTAAATTTAATATTTTTTTCTTTTTTTTTACATAAAATTAATAACATTATAACTAGTAGAAGATTTAATTTAAAGGAAAATGAAAATTTTATAAACAATAGTCCAACACCTATAGCATGAATTTATACAAATTTTTAAAAGGATTAAAAACTAAACAAAACTAGAAAGAAAAAATAATTTATGGTTTGTTGTTGTAAGCAACAACAACAACAGTGACTGTTACATTATAAAATAAAATAATTTTCCATATTATGTATTATAATTAATTAAAATAATATAATTATATGCTTTATTTTAAATGTAAAATACATTTTTTCTTCATTAATTTTGTAATTATTGTTATAATTCTATGACTTTTTATAATATTAAATTATTATTTCTTGTGTTAAATATAATACTTTTTATGTTATAATAGTAAATTATTATTTTTTATTTATTTTTTAAACATTAGTGCAGCAACTTTTTTTACATTAATAATTATTTACAATGATTTATGTTTTTTTTTCTTTCCTTTTTTTTTTTTTTTTTTAATATTATTTATTTTAATTTTGTTTTGTGTGTATGTATACCGTTTTTTTAATCGTTCGTTATCATATAACAATATGTTTGCGCTGTTGGATGGATAATAAAAAGAAAATTCATAATAAGTACACACACACAAACAACTTTTGAACTTGATTAATTTTTAATTCATAATTTTTTTTTTTTGATGTTCTTAATGATGTTAAAAAAAATAATAAACAAAACGAAATAGAAAATTTAATTTTCTTTCTTCATTCTGTTTGATGTCATACGATAAATAATTGAATCTCTTCCTGGATCCATTGATGCAATAGCCACAGTTATGGCTAATAATGAGAAAACAAATACAACACCGAACCATAGCATAATATTGAAAATTACTGGATAATCTTCAGAGTATGATTCTGCTAAATTCATTGTGGATGGCTACAAATTTATTAAAATAGATTTAATAAATTTTTAATTAAAAAGAATAAAAAATATTTCATGAATACTTACATCAATGGTTCCCTCTTGTTTAGTATCTCCTGTAGCTCTCTTTGCTCTTATTGGTTCATTTTCGTATTTTGATGTAAGTACAACAATTAAAGCTTCATTATGATAAGCTTTGTTTGCTGCATTCGTTAATTTTTCTGTAGCAACGGATAACAATTTGAGAGCATCAGTAATAGATGGAGATGCAATTGAATGGGTGGCTAATAATTCATTTAATGATAAACGTATGGTTATCAAAGATGGTAAAGATTTGACTGTTGGTAACTAAAAATTATATAGAAAAATTATATTAAGCAAACAATAAATAAATAAATTTTAGAATTATTACATTATCAGCAATGGCATTTATAATTGCAATTTGTTCTAAGAATATTCTATCATCAGCGTGTAAATTTGGTTTCAATGATGATATTGATTTATCGGCAATAGCTGGTTTAGTTTCGCCAAAAATATTTGAGAATGGTGTTAACTAAAATCACATGAAAAGCATTAGAATTTGTAATTTCTTTTTTTTTTAATAAAAATAAACATACAGCATTCAGTCCAGATTTAAGGTCAATGTCAATAGCAACGCTATGATGTTCCTCTACACGTGATGCAAAAGAATCTAAAGATTCTGAAGTTGATGATCCAATTAAATTGAAGGTGTGAGTTTTTGAAGGCTAATTGGAAAAAGATTCAAATGGAAATAAATTACGTAACATTTCATTATAATTCATAAGAATTGAATATTACCTCAACATGTACTGTGTCAATTCCGTCAATAAACAAGGCAACAACAGCTTTTGGGGTATTGAATGGATTCTTAATATATAATCCATTCCAATTGTTGTTTTGCTCTACAGAATATCCCAAACTAGCAGCAAATACATCAGAAATTGCATCGGATTGAAGTGAATCTTCACCTCTGAATTCCAATGCTTTAGAACTATGTAATATGGAGATTTGACCAGAGGCGTATGCTGATATGAAAAAAAAAATTATATGAGTAATCAATGTAACATTTATGAAATAAAAAACTTATTTAAAAACATAAATTACAATAAATTATTTATTAATTAATAGTTACCTGCTGCAAATAAAGCAGAGAAGAGTAAAATTGTCTTCATTTTAATGTTTTTTTTCAATAAATGTTACTTTTTTATCACTTCACTTTATTCACTTTGCTGGATCATATGATTTTTCTAATTCTTTTTTCAATAATCAAATGACAGTGTTTCGTTTTCGTTTTGTTTCTTGATCACGTGAATTATTTTTAATTTTTTTTTTTAAACTAATACCAACATTGCAAAATAAATTTGGAGAGTTGCGTTTTATTGGGATATTAATTATACCAAATATTTTAAATAAAAAAGCGGGATATTAAATAATTATTATTTATTTAAATAAATATTATTTTAAAAACAAATTTATTAAAATGTTTATTTAATTAAAAAGCTTAAAAAAATATTAAGGATAATTTAAAGTTTGTGGAATCATATAAAATAATAGAAACCATTACAACTTGTACTCAATTTTTTTTTTTTATAAGCGGACTGACTTGCCCTGTAAGGACTTTAAAATTTAATTGTATTTATTTTTATTTATATAAAAAGTGCTTAAT
This sequence comes from Ptychoptera albimana, assembly GCA_961205885.1. Taxonomy (NCBI): domain Eukaryota; kingdom Metazoa; phylum Arthropoda; class Insecta; order Diptera; family Ptychopteridae; genus Ptychoptera; species Ptychoptera albimana. The sequence continues at coordinate 12,624,302 of OY540805.1, forward strand.
TAATTATTTATTCATAATAATTTTCATAAACATAAATATAGAAGTGGTTAATTAAAAATTTGTTTATTGTTTTTATTATCTTTATTTTTAATTTTCAGGTTAGACACATTTGTGGTTATATTTGCATAAAACATACTTCAAACATAATAATTTTGAAATAATAAATAAGTCGTCATTTGAATAACATTACAATGTCTGATAACATTCTTGATTATCCGCAATTAATCAATGGCATAGCAATTTTATTTTCATTTTTTGTGGGTTATAAATTTGGTACTTCTATAACGAATAGTACAAGTAGTAGCGAAAGTGAAAGTAAATCCCAAACAAAAGTTCAACCAGATGCTGCAAAGGAGGTGAGTAACATTAAAAAAAATTGAGATTATTTAAGAATTATAAAATCTATTTTCTTTATAGACATTTGATAAAAATGGAAACTACAAAATGATCTTAGTTGTTAGGAATGATTTAAAAATGGGAAAAGGAAAGGTAGCGGCTCAATGTTGTCATGCGGCTGTTGGAGCTTATGAACAAGCTCGTGCCCAAATTCCAGCTGTTGTTCGAAAATGGGAATATACTGGTGCTGCAAAAATTGCTGTTAAAGTAAGCTTAAATATATTTGGTTCGAATAAATTCTATTTCCATTTTAAATCAATTTTTTAGGTTGACGATGAAATCACTTTGAAGAATTTAAAAAAAGTTGCTACATCCAAAAATTTAGTTACATGTTTAATACGTGATGCTGGTCGTACACAAATTGCACCAAATACAGCCACTGTTTTAGCTATTGGACCAGGCCCCGTTGATGTAATTGAACAAATCACTGGACATTTAAAACTATTATAAATCCCCATTTATCTATAGTTTTCTTATCGATTATATTTATTATAAGTTTCTTAATAATTTTTTCTTCTCTAATTAATTATTTTTTATTACCTACCATTACACTTAATTAAAAAAAAGTATCTTTAATTGATCACTATGGCACTGATTGCTGAATAATTTTTTTTTTTTTTTTGAAGTAGACCAGATTGCATTATCACTATGTTTTATGTATTCATATTTATCAGGTAAATGATAATAAAAGAAAAATTAAATAAATAAAAGCATTAAAATTAAAAAATACATCTTTATTATTTATTTATATTTATTATTTGATTCCTTAATTACACAATAACACATTAACATTATTATTTCTCCATTAAAACCATAAATCGTGCTCATCATTTTCATTATCATTTTCGTTTTCTGGCTGCTTTGGCACCTCATCATCCATAGTTAAATTTGGTTCTTCATCACTATCTGATATTGCTAAATCATCATGTATTCCAACATTTTGTTCCTGTGTGGTAAATAATGTAAACACAATTTGCTTTGAAGAAAAAAAGATTCAATTAGATTATTAATGCGTTTGTTACAAACCTGATCATCTACACTTGATTGCTCTCCAGTATTTGTTGGCTGCATTAGTAATTCTTCATTATTCTCTGGTTGCGAATGCTGTTGTTGCATTTGATTTTGCCTACTTGGCTGTAATCCACCAAGGAAATCACTTGGATCATAATTAGGATCCAAATCCATTGTATCCTCTTGCGTTTGTTGTGCTGTATAAAAACCAATTCCACTTAATTGTACCATTGCCTCAGCCGCTTGTTGACTGTCATCATCTCCATGACCACCAGCTCCAGCATTTTGACTTGTTCCACTTAAACTATCTCTGGTCGTCTCTTGTCTACCAGCATTATCCGAATTTCGTCGACTACTATTATTGTGCGCTAATCTTTCTCCTTGATCTAATAATGTTGCCGCTACTCCATCATTATCACTTGCCACATCTTCAAATTCTTCATCATCCGTTGAAAATTGCAAATCTGATGAAATTCATTTTTGTTTTTAATTTGATTAAAAGAAATAAATATTTTAATTAGAATTATATTTAATTAATAATTTTGTTCAAATTAATTAAAGAAGAAAACAACAAAATTCTACTATTTGGAAATGAATAAATTTAAATACCAATGACAGTGTATGATGACCGTTGATTATAAAATTTCATTTCTTTATTATTCTATTACAGAAATTATATATTGAATAATTGAACGACATTTTAAAGGTGTTTATGGTTATAATTTAAAATTATTCATTCATTAATTAAAACGAGTGAGTGATAGAACAATAATTAAAAGTAACATTGAAACACGAAGAACATTTAACAAATTTATATTGGAATGGATAGGTTTGTCTGTGTTTTTTATTTTTTATTTTTTACATTTATCGATAAATTAAAGCCAACACACAAAAATTAAAAATTTCATATTCATCATGCTATTTATATTAGACAATTAATAAACATTTTTATAAAAAATTGTAAAATAATTAAACTAATTGAAAACAACAATAAAATAAATAAAAACAAAAACCTATTTGGTGTTAAGAGAAAAATACCCTTTTTTGTGTCTCTTTAAGTAAAACTAATGATAAAAAAAATCACGTGAATTACATGTTTATCAATTTTATTGATAAAAACCAGTGTTGCGACGTTCCGGTTTCGTTATTCAGTACTGTTACGTTACTTTCAATTAAGTTCTCTCAAATATATGATAATTCTTTTAATTTTTACAGAATATGCAAAAAAAAAACGAAGCAGTTCCTGTTGGAGACATTTGCAAAGTACTGTTTAAGTTGATGGTAATTGTTAATTAAATTTCAATAAAATTTAACGAATAGAACGAGAGGTATCGACATATTAATATAGGAATAACGCTACAAATAACGTTGCTTTAGAGCGTTACTCGTAACGAAACGTTTCCTTCTTACAATGATAACGTTCATTTATTACAGTAACATTTCACAACACTGATAAAAACGTAATTTTCTGTAATTAAAACTGCTATTTTCCTTTGAATTTACAAACAAATTAATGTCCAAATTACTTAAATAAATCTCATAATAACAATACTAATCTGTCATTGATTAAAAAAAAAAAAAAAAAAAAAGAATTAAATAATAGTAGAAGTAGTTAAATAATAAAAGTAGAAAAATTAGATAAAAGATGATAGATAAAAGAAAAAAGAAAAAAAAAACTATTTATTTGGAAGATATACTCAACTCTTTGACGATTGCCCCATATGCATAACTATAACCGAAATAAAATAAAAAATAAATTAAATTAATTAAATTATAAATTAAATAATAATAATAATCAAATAAAATAAAATAGTTTTTAAATGCTTTTAATATGCTTTTTTTTTTTTTTAATTATGTAATATGTTATATGAAATAAAAATTAAATTAAATTTATAATCCTATTTTATATATGATAATTTTTTAAATTAGATTTTATACAATAACGATTAGTAAAAAAAAATTATTAAAAGAGAAAATAATAATAATAATGAGTGAAATAATATTAGAAAAAGAATTATAAAAGTCAAATAAATACCATAAATACTACATCGAACCATCATAAGCAATTTTTTTTAAATTACAAATTAAATAAAAACTACATTAAGCGTTAGCGTTATTATCAAACTGTGTTATAATATAAGCGACAGATAACAATTAATTACATTTTAATTAAAATTGTTTTTAACGATTTTTTAGTATGTACTTGCTTAATATGCTCTCTCTCTCTCTTTCTCTCACCCACCCCATGTTATAAAATAATTTTTGTGAGATTCTACCCACTTATAAATAAATAAATAAAATAAAAACTAAAAAAGATTTTCAATAAGCCAGACAAATACAAATTAATTTTCCTATTTTATCTAATATTTAATTATTTATTTAATTTAATTTTAAACAAAATACATGCCTTGATACCATTTTAAATTTAAATTTAAATTAAATTAGTTTATAAAAAAAAAAAATTATATTCAATAAAACAAAAGCAACGAAGTGTTAATTTGTTTACTTTAATTAATAAAAAAAATCTAATTGATATTTTAAAACGTTTTTCTTGCATCAGTATTTAAAAAGTATCCCGAACAAATTTTTATTTGTTAATTCAAATCAAATACATCGTTAATCAATTAAATAATTATTTAAATTATACGAAAATTAATTAATAAATTGATCAAACAATAAATAGATTCAGATTTTTAAAATTTTGTTGCAACATAAAAGCAATAAATACAAGACGAAAAAAAAAAAAAAAACTGCAGCATAGACTGAACAATTTCAATTTTATCACAACATTTATTATCCAATTTTAATTAAAGAAATTTCTTCTTTTTTTTAGTGAATGAAAGGACAGAGTTATCCCCTTTTTATATTACTCACTAAAACTCCTATTATAGGAGCAATAAAGTGACTAATCATAAAAGGCTTAATTTCAGTAAAAATTAAAATTTGATTAGAAACTTTTCAGTCATCTGCACATAAAACACTCAACAGACATAAATATAAAAAGCTAAATAAATAATAAAATAACTTATAATCTTACCTTCTTCTAAGTATGAATTTTGGGTACTACTTAAATTTGAATTGAAACTATCCTTTCTTGGACGTCCTCGACCACGTTTCATGCTCCAAAATTTAGCTAAAAATTTTTGTTTAATTTTTTTTTGTTTTGTTTTGTTTATTTAAGTTACAAAAAAAAAAAAAAAAGAAACAATAAATAAATATAATTTACAAAAAGACAGAATACTAAAAAATCATAATTTAATGTAAATAAATTAAATTAATTAATAAAGAAAAATATTTCAAATACGATTTTATGGTTAAATAACTTGTCACAAATATTTGTATATTTGTCATAATTAGTTAAGTTTCAAACCATGTTTTTTTTATGCTTTTTCTTTTCTTTTCTTATTTTAATTAAAAAAGAATAAAATATGTAACAGGTAAATATCATGCAAATTAACAAATAATGAACAGAAATGAAAAAAAAAAAATAATAAAAAATCAATGTGCAATATATTTATAAAAACCATTATTAAGCTAATTTATATTAAACATAATTTGATATGCACATTATTTATATTTATATATAAACATTTAACTTTTATAATTATACGAGATAAGGGTTTGATTATTTTACACATAAAATTAAAAAATAATAATTAAGAAATGAAAATTGAAGATAATAAAAAATTATCCGACACCACATTTGAGTGTTGCAAAAATTTTTAAAACAATATTTTCGTGATGAAAATCAAATCAAATTAAATAAAAAAAACAAAAAAATTTCAACTTACCATCTTCACCTGTTGGTGTGGTCTGTTCACGGAATTTACGTGGTCTTCCGCGGCCACGTTTAATTTCAGGCATAGCTGGAATTATCGTTGGACCTGCATTCTTTTGATTTTGTGAAGATGTTGATGCTGATGATAATGGTCGTTCCGGATTCTCAACATCAACAAAATCATTATCTGGTGAACTATGACGACTTGTCTATATAATTTATTTAAAAATATATGTTATAAAACTAAGAGGTTAAATAAAATAAAAAATAATTTTTCTACCCGATGAATATGTCCATCATCATGTTCTTCATGCTCATCACCCCATCCACCATCTAATTCAGCTTCATCTCTTGCTCGCTCTTGAACCAATGATATATTACGTTCTAAATGCAAACAATGCTCACCAAACTAAAGTTTCAAAATAGAAAATGTTTTGTTAATCTTATTTATAATGTTGAATACAAACTTTGCATACCTCTTCTAAAGCTTTTATTGCATATTCAACAATAATTTTTGCTTGCTTTGTAAATGTTGAGTCACAACCGTTATATTGTTCACAATTACTAGCTATTAATTCAATGTCTGATAAAAATTCTATCCGTGAATGATATTTGTGTGCGGTTACTTTTTTTGTTATCGTTTCTAAATCCATTGGACGTCTTATTACTGTATAGTAATCTTTCACGGTTTTTTTATTAACCGGTTTCAAGAATGGCCAACTTTCGGTCATTACTTTTAATTTACCATTAATTAATTTCTCAAATATAAACGATAATGCTACTTGATCATCATCATCTAATAATGGATTTATTGCCTTTTCTAAACGCATTAATCTTTCCTCCTTTTCTGATAAACGCTCAATACATTTCTGTAACATTCTTTGTGCTGCTAATGTTAATATACTTTTAGGACCTATAAAAAGTAATAAATTATTAAAAATATTTTATATTTGTATATAAATCAGTTTTACCATTATATAATGTTGAATTTTCTACAATTTGATTAACATCTGCTAAAAATTCTTCACGACTTTGATAACGTTTTTGTCGTAAATATTCCCGTATTGTTTGCAAATCCATTGGCCGTATCACAATTCGATAATAATCTGGCACAAGCTTACCATTGACGGGGAATAAAAATGGTTGTACATCAGTCATGTCTCTCATTTCATTTAAAATTTGTTCTAATATTGAGGATAACACAACAACAGGATCTGTACGACGTCTATTCGCTGGTTTATTGTGACGTTTCAAATAATCACAATGCATATCACCACCAACACGTCTACGCTTACGATTAACAGCATCTTTTGGAACTTTAATTAATAATGTGCGTCGTTTTACATCTTCATGACGCTTTAATAATTTTCCACTTAATTTAACCTTTGTTCCATCAACATTTACCAAGTCTTCATCATCAGCATTTAATTCTTTTTCAATTTCCTCCTCTTGTTCTTCAGTCATTGCTACATTTAATGATGGTGATGGACCAAATGTTCCAGCATATAAAGGACAAGCCTTATTTGTTCTAAAAATTAAATAGCTTTTAGCAAATTGACCTTCAGAATTAATAAATATATAATAATTTTTAACCTCATATGACCAACTTGACCACAAGCACCACATTTTAATTTTAAATCAGGCTTAAGTTTAACTCTTCTTCTTGATGGACTAACATCTTTACTAGACATTGGAGTGCCTGGAGTACCGGGCGTCTGCACTCCTCCAATTGTTAATTTAACTGTGTGTGATATAAAATTATTGTTTATTTTCATTTAAAATTAATTTAATTTAAAAAAAAAATACAGTTAGTACTCTGAGAGCTATTGCTTCCTCGATCGCCAATACTAATTGGAGGGCCTCCCGGTAACGAATGTTGTTGATTGAGCATTCCAACTTTCTCTTGATTACGTTTAATTCTTCGTAATTGTTCTTGTATACGACGTTTTTCACGTTTCATTTCCTCTTTTTGTGCCTCATCCAATGTTGCAAATTGTTTTATAAACGATTCATCTTTTGTTGTTCGTATTTTAACATAAGCATCGATTATCTGTTGCCTATATATTGAATTTATTGTTAATTAATTAATTTTGCTATGAATAATTTAATCACTCACTTTCTAACGATTTCAACTCGAGTATATTCTTTTCCCTCAGCATTTTTAAATGTTCTTGTAATTTTTAATATTTTTGCTGAATTTTAAAATATTGAATAAGCTTACATTATTAATTTAATAAACTGTATGGTATACCTTGTGGTGGAGCATTTGCATTACTATGACCATCATCATCTTTCTTTTTATTTGGTTTGGTTCCTTCCCTTTCTTCCATAAACTTTTTCAAAAGTTCTTGACGCTCTTGTTCTTCCCTTTCGAGTGAGAGCTAAAATATATTAACGAATATAAATTATCTCTAAATTTTAATTTATTAAATCAATCTTACTTGGGTTGATGTTTTTTTGTTAGCCAACATATTTTCCAAATTTTTACCCAATTCTTCTAAGTCTGATTCTTCAGATGCTGTCGACTCACCTTCGTCTGTTGATAACACTTCCGCACTAGCTAATACTCGATTTTGTAAATCAAAAATACGTTGACATTCTTCTTTGTACCTAGTAATTAAATTTTTATTAGTAAAACAATTAAATAAAATACAATAAAATCTAAATTGAAAGTGGAAATTAACCTTTCTTGATGTTCCGCAATTGAAAAACGATTACCACGGGAAAATTTGTCCATGCCTTCTTCACCAGCTTTTGCCTTTTCTGTTGATAATGTACGGACAACATCAATAACTTCCCAACGTGACAATTTTTTAATCTTTAAATAAATGAATTGTAAATTAAATAATTTTTATCTTAATCGTTTATTGGATGTATATATGTTACCTCTTCTTCGGGAACCTGATATTTTCTTAGCAGGGCTTTAGCATTATTTAATGACAATTTTCTTAAATCAGCATCGGTACCATGGACTAAGGTTTTTGGCTGTGATTCTTGTTCTTTTTTAGTTTGCTATCATATATTTAAAAATAATTAGTACGATAATTTTATAAACATTAATTTAAAAATCAAATACCGTGGGTTTGTTCGGTACTCGAACATATGAAAAACCTTCACCACATCCGGTTGGATCTGCAGGTCCAGTCAATTGTAATAAACATTTGCTACGCATTGCTTGTATATAAGCTCTAATTAACATTAAATAGAAATAATGGTTTTAAAAATATTTTTGATTATTTAGATAGGGAAATTTAATAGAATACCTTGTAGTATTCCACGGAGCTACTTTGACTTCGTCATCCATTTTTAATTGCATTTCTTCATCGTCATCTTCTTGCTGAGCAAATATAAATTTTTCACCGTATCCAGCATCCTTTAAACGTTGTTCAGCTGCAATCATACTAAAATATGCGCAGCATTGTTCAGGCGATACCATTGCACGTAATTCTTCTTCTGAGGGTAAACGAAATTCGGGTTTTATGACCCACCAATTGGAATCTAAACCAGTACGTTTAAAGTCAGCACATTGTTTTAATCTTTTACGTATGCTGCTTTCAGAATGTCCTGGAAAAGCTCTCTTTATATCATCCATACGTATTCGACGAGGATTATCACGACTTTTCCAAAACAAACGATAAATAAATACTTGTAAGAAATCTCGTACAAAATTATTAGCTCGTTTAGAATTAGGTCCTGGTACTTCATATAAAGGGCATTCTTGACCAGCGGTGAATAATGCATCAATTTCACGTATGAAAAAATTATTACGATTACGTATAACTAAAAAGTCGGTTGGTGGTATTGCATGAGGATAAATTGGCGCCCGGTACATGATATTTTCAACAGCTTGTATATAATGACCTGGATGTAATATACCCAAAAATGGACTAGTATGTGCATATGCTACTTCACCAAATTTAAATTCTGGTGGCCCAGAATCTTTTCCGGCTTTACGTTTGTAATAATTTTTAATCTTCGAACACATTCCAACTTGATTCATTAATGGTGGATGTTCTTCACAAAATTCTATTAAAATAATTTCTCCATCTCGTCCTGACAAATCTTCCGGATTTCGCATAAAAAACACATCTCCACCACCAGATGCAATTCTTTCTAATTCGCGTTGTCGTGCCTTCTTTTTAATATTTTTAACCAACGGCAATACCGAATGTGGCCCACTACCAGCAATAGGTCCATGTGAGTATTTTTTCATTGGTATACGATGAAACATTCTTAATTTCATTGGCCCCATATGCGTTGGAACAAATGGTGCCCGTAATTCTATAACTGGTGTAGAATGTTGTATCAAATTACCTCCGCCAACTTTCATTCGTAAGGTTGTTTCCGAAGATTTCGCCATATAAAATACATCATTGGAAATATTAAATGGATCACGATCAGGACTTTTTGGTGGAGGTGGTGGTGTATCTTCTGCTAATACATTAATAACCCCAGCTTTACCTAACAATATTTTTGATTTTTTTACATGCGGATGTGGAATTTTCACTTTAGGCGTAGGTCCTGTATTTTGATGAATCTAAAATTATAATTTTATTAATAAATTTAAATTATAGATATAAAATAATATTGAATTTAATACTTTTGATGGATCTATGTCATCTGGTATTCCTAATATAATATTTTCATCATTTGGATCTAACGTTAAAACTTTTGGTTTTGGCACTTTCGACATAAATTCAGCATCCCAAATAACTTCTTCTTCCCACTTACTATAAACAAGTTCTTCATTCTCAACCGGAAATATACTGTACCATGTATCATCATGTTCTTCAATTTTTTGTAAGATCCTTAAAAATAATAATTTGAAATTTTGATAAGTAAATAAAAATTAAATATCGAGTAACCATTACATTTGGGACTTGGTTAATTTTCCTGGTAATGGAGGATTTGGTAGTTTTGATCCTGCCAATGTTGGCGTCACTGGCATACCTTTACCAGGCTGACTAAAAGCACCAGCAGTTCTTGAACCACTTGACGGTAGCCAACCAGCCGCATTTGTTTTAGCATTTAATTTTTGTATAACTTTTTGTTTGATATCATTGCCATCCCAGACAACATCATCTTCCCAATGCAATTGTGAAACCATTAAATATGCATCATCTGGTATTGGATCACCTTTAATTACTATTTCATCATCATCATACTAAAAGGAAAATATTAAAAATTTACAATCAACATGTGAATTTTTTAAATTTAATTCACCTCTTTGTCTTTATCTTTGATTTTAAAGCCATAGTTAAAACCTTCTCCTGATTCAGGAACTTCTAACATATCATACCAAACTTGTGCGGGACCAAAACGCCAATCAGCTACTTTAGGCTTAGCCTCGCCACTTTCGTTTAACTCTTGTGGCTTTACTTCAGCATCATCAATAGTTTCTCTCAGTAATTTATCTTCATCATCTGATGCGAAGTGTTCTTTTAATGGATCTTCCGCATAATTAAATGTCCATCCACGATTACGTCTTGGTTCTTCTGTATCACTTGTAGAATCAGAGCCATCACGATGCTAAATAGATATGCAAACAATTAACATAACCAATTAATATATGAAATCATTAGATTTACGCACTCTATTTTCTCTAGATCCTTTCCTTTTTCTTTTTCGTTTTCTAACACTTCGCCATATTTGTGGCAAGCTAGACGGTTTGCCAGGACCAAAAAGACGTGAAAATCTTAATACTTTATCTGGACGAAAATCTGGAAACAACTCCCTGACATCAACATTTTCATACTTTGATGGGAGCATCGTGGCTAATGGAGTATCTAACTTTTTTTTTATTTGCTTCTTTTCTGCAAAATGAATTTAAATTCGTATTATAAATATTTGAATGAGTTTAATATATTATCTTACCCTTTTCTACTTCACTATCTGAAGATGTTAAATCGGAAGAACTTTTTCCACTTGTATCTTGTCTGAAAGTGTGAAAGGATAATTATAATTAAAGTATAATTATTGTGATTATATTATTTTAAATTACCCTGATGATTTAATAGGTAAACTTGGTGGTGGCATCAAAGTTTTATCATCATTTGGATGACGGTTCATTGAATTCGATTCATTTTCTGATTTAACTTTATTATCTTCTAAATCATAATCATCATCTGATTTATATGAACAATTATTATTTGAAGGCTGAATAGAAGTTGGTAATTCATCAGCTAATTCATTTATATCCGAATAATCAATTGCTGTATCATCCTTTTTACTATAATCTCTATCATCCTCTTTCTCATCGTCTGCATCATTACTATCTGTATCACTTTTTGGTGAGCTAGATCTGCGACGACGATTGTTGCCACCTTCAAGAATAACTTCATGAAGTAATGAATTCAGACCAAACCTTTAAATAAATTGATTCATTAGTTAAAATATATTATGATAAGATTGATCATTTTATTACCGAGATAGAGATCCTAAATGCTTCTTAGATTCACTATCGAAAATATCATCTTCCAAGCGACCACTTGAATCAATGTTACCGAACAAAAAACCTGTCAAATCAACACCGTTCTGCTCTTCATCACTGTCATTATCATTATCATTATCAATATCATTATCCATTTTTATCAACTTTTAAAAATAGTATTCAATTTAAATATTATTCAACAGATGTAGGGTTATGTTAACTTTTTGTTATGATTTATAATTACACAAATTATATCATTTATTTTTAGAAATATACTATTAGAACATTGAAAATAATGTATTTAAACTTAATATTACATATTACTTATTTATTTAAAGTGGAAAAAATTAGCTTTTAACATTAAATTGATTAAAAAAATAAAAACTTTGACGTTCATTATAAAAAAGCCGTCCCGTCAAAACAATATTTCATTCTCTCTTGATTGGTATCACTGATGTGATAATGCAGTTTATCTTGTTTGTATTATATATTGTACTAAAATAATAATAAATACAAAATGACAGTTGATTTTGATGACATATATTAGCGTTGTTAATATTAATATTTTTTAATTTAATAATATTTTAATTAATTATAGTTATACTGTATTGTAATTAGTTTACTAAAAAGTTTAAGTGAATTTTGTGATTTTTCATAATAAATGTTTAGATAAATTTCATTTGGGTTTATTTAAATATAGATATATACAACGATGGATGATACAACACTTATGTTACAAACATTAATAGTTAAAAATATGCATTTATCACAAGATAACCAAAATATATTATCTGAGCAAGCAGAAATATTAAAAGGATGCTGTATGTTATTGTATTATTATTGCTAGGATTGCTTTATTTTAGTAACTTATTCGTTTATTTTAGATAAATATGAAAAAGTGTATGCGGCAAAAAAATTAGAGCTTGAAGATTTGCGAAAAAAGGACGAGGAATATACTGAAATAATAAATTGTATAAAACAATTAATAGACGAGTGTCAACAAAAAATTGTAATAATTTAATTAAATTATTTGTTTTAAATAAAACTTTAATTAATTCTGAACAACATTTTTACAGAAAGATCTTCAACTGAATAATAATATTTTAACAAAAAAAATTCAAAATATAAAGATAGTGAATATTCATAATAGAGAATTGAGTCAGAATGATAAAAATGTTGCCGGCATTAAAAAGTATTTTTTCTTTAATTTATATCAATTATTAATAAAACGTGACTGATATTTATTTAATTTATTTTCAGTATAAAATATGATTTAATAAAAAATTTATCAAAATTACATATAAGTAATAAATCATCAATAAATCACGTTATTGGATTCTATCAAACTACTAGTGACAAAGAAATAAAACCATTTAATTACACTATAAATAATGAGGATACAGATATATTTTGGAAACATTTCTCAGATAAAAATAAAAGTATAGAAAGTTTAAGAATGATTCTAAATAAAAAAAATAGTATTGATTCTACTAGTGTGATTACAATAAATGAAACAATAACTAGTCCGCTATAGCCACCCAAAATAACAATTTTAATATATTTTTTTTAATTACTGTTATATTTTATGTACATTTTATTTAATATTTTAATATATACATAAGTAAACAATAAATAATATAATTAATTAATAATGTTTACAAAAAAAAAAAAAAAAAAAAAAATGCATTGAAGTTACTTTAGCTTTATGTAGTTTTTTTTGTTAATAACATATAGAAAATTACAGTTATGTGCTACATAACATACATAACATTACCTAAAACATAACATAAAAAAAATTACGTCACCGATTAAGCAAAAAAAAAAATCAAAACAAAGAATTTCCATCGCCCTAAAATAAACATATAATTAACGGTGAAACATTATTGGAAGTGGTTTTTAAATTAAATTAGTGACTGTTTAATACTTTTATAACGATTCTTGGGTGATAGGGATGCTTGCTGAAGGAACAACATGTACATATATTAATTTCGTATCTTTTATTCTATACTTTCATGCTAAACATTTTAACTAGTTTTAAAAGTTTTTCATTGCAATTGTAGTGCATAAGATTTATTGTAATTATAATTAGACAAACATATAAATAAATTAATTGTAAAAAAAAAAAAAAAACTCGTATTATTGCGTCGTCTCTTTTGGCTTAAATGTTGCGTCATTAGTAAATAGTTAATACAAACTTTACAATTTTGCTGTTATCATGTATCAAAAAATTTATACAATATTATAATAAAACGTGTGTATGTTATTACTCGACATTCCTATTCGCTTTTCTTTCTCTTTTTTTTTCCAAGTTTGTTTTTTTTTTTTCACTGTTGAAAATTAATTTTAATTTTTCTGCTTCTTTCTCAACAGTTTTTTACTTTTTCCACTTATCTTAAGACTCAACACACAGTCAGTTGGACTAAATTATTTATTTCTAATTTTTTTTTGTTATTTTATGTTGTGATATACATATATATATAAATTCAAATAAATTAATTTAATTTTTAGTGTACAGAAAATACAAATTTTTTTTTAAGGTGTGACAGGTGTTTTTAATTAAATTTATTTTTTTTGTTCTTTCTGTTTGTCTATAATTAATAAATAAAATCAAAATTATATTAAGTAAGTTTGCATTATTATATTAAAATCTATGTGAAATGTTAATTAACTTTATTAAAAGTAAAAAAAAAATATTATTAATTATTCAATTGTGGATTTAATTATGATATCATACCTCATACTTCATTTTGATTATAATTTTTTTTTTTTTTTTTTTTTTTACATTACAAAGTGAAATAAATTAGAATATTTTTTTTTTTTCTTTATCTGGTATATTATCATAATTTTTGGTTTATTTGCCTGATAAAAGCGTATTAAATATTTTCACCATGAATACATTTTTTATTTTTTAAATATTTTTGCGTTAAAATACAACAAAAAAAAAATGTTCTTTTTTTTTTAATAAATACGGTTGGATCTGTTGTTATTTGTTTAAATTAACAAGACGTTTAATGGCATACATTACGCATTTATATTGTATTAACATATTTAACAAATATAACATATTCCTATGCTAATTTATATTCGCATTTATATTATTTGATTTTACCGTTTTTTTTCTTAAAAAATGCTACTTATTAGGATTATATATAACATGTAAGGATATTGTTTTTATTTTTCATATTCTAATTAACTTTGCCTAAAAATTGTAATTTTTTTTTTATTTTAATTTAAAAATATTTTTAAAAAATAGGCAACTTAATTAAAAAAAAAAAAAAATACATTTCTTTTTTCATTTTTATTTTCCCATGTCAATTAATTAATAAAAAAAAAAAAAGAAAGAAAGAAAGAAAAAAAAAATATATATCAGAAGCTAATATAAGTAATTAATAAAGTATTTAAAAATATAATATTACTGGTTAAAATAATTATTATAATAATAATTATTATTATACAAGAATGAATAAATAAATTAATTAATTGTATAAAAAAAAAAATAAAAATTGAATTTATTTGTAGAATGAAGTTTTTATGGTCCATATTCTGGTTACTTGTGTTAATATTTATTGCATTTTTTGTTGCTGGTTTCTGTGCGGGATGGTACATATTTGTTTACCCATTAACTGTTTGCATTCCAGCATTAACGGTAAGTTTTTATTTTTAATTTTATTTTGCATAGAATAATTAATTAATAATAATTTTATTTTATTTAAGGGTTTTGCTGATGTACTACTTCAAGGTGTACAATTCACCCATTATTGTGCAAAATCAATGGTCGATGGAAAATCATTATTTAATTAATTTTTTACATTGTTTCTTTATTTATTTTTCCTATTATTTACAGTTATTACGTTTTATTACTTAATTATTAATTATTTAGTAATATATATTGTTTTCATTATTATTTTGTTAATATAAATTTTTGTAAAAGCATAATAAATAATAAAAAAAATAGAAGAAAAACAAATGTCTCAATAATATAAATAATTCTTTTGCTTAATTAATTTAAATTTATTGATTTAATTAATATTTCAGGTAAATTAAATAATTATTAAAGACACAAACCAAATGCTAAACACAAAATTTAATATTACTTTTGTGACATATTTTTTTTTTTTTTTTAGTAATATTTAGTTTTAGTATATTGTCAGCATTGTTTAACTATGGTCAATTATTTCTCGCTCTCTCATTTCTCAGGTTATACATATTTTTTTTTTTTTGAACAATTATATTGTTTTCCTCTTTCAACTTGTATTAAAGTAAATAATTTATCATCTTCTTTTAAAATACTTGCACTAAAAAAAAGATTTTTTTTTTTTTTAACAAGCCAAGTATAGATACGACCAAGTACACTCCTTGCGCGTTGACTATGGCTAGGACAAGAAAATTTGTTTAGTTAAATTCTGTTCAATATAAATTTTGCATTCTTTCATTAAATACACAAGTTTTAAGTAATTATATTATAAATAATAAAGATATTATTTCTATTTGCATTAAATATATTTGTGATCCTTATTTAGTAAAAGTGTTTTTGTGTTATTTAGTTTTTTTTTTTATATTATTTCTATTTCTTCCTTCTTTATGTTTTTGCACTAAGTGCAGTGAGGTGTGTTTGTTTTCCCAGTTTTTTATATATGTATATAATAATTAAATGTTTCTTTAATTAATTATGTTTATTTTGTGTTTTGATTAATCTTTATGACTGTTTTTCATGTTAAATGTGTTTAAAAAAAAAAAAAATTAATTATTTCTTTTTTTTTTCCACAAACATATTCATATTTATTTTGGGGATAGTAACTCATGAAGAGACCATAAAAAACATATTTAAATTCAACGACGAGGACGAGTAGAGTTTTTTTTTTTTATTACTTCAAAAAACAAGATTCGGTTTAAAATAATTAAAAAACAAATCATTTTGTGCAAAATATTTATAATTAAATTAAAAAAAGATGTAGAAAGAAAAAAAAAATTATATGAAGAAGACACGTCGCTCCTGTCTGGGTCTAGGTCGTCCTTTTTATTAAAACACAAACACAGATGTAATTTCTTCTTTTTATTTTATTTTATTACGTTATTATGGTTGTGTAAGTTTCTCTGCTTCTTATCAAAATAAATAAATATCAAAAAATCCTTCACCACCGTGTATAAACAGAAAATAATATTTATATAATAATTATATTATAAAGAAACGAATTAATAAAAATTAATTTATGATTTAAATTAATTGTCAATCATGATTGTGTTGTAATAAACGTAAAAAAGAAAAAAAAAAAAAAAAAAAAAAAAAAAAACCAAATCATAAATAAATAAAAAAAACATAATATATGAATTTTCGTGATAAGAACAAGTTTGATAATAACAATAATAATAATAATAATAATTTAATTTTTTTTGTATAAATAAATATGACCGTGAATTAAATTAAAAACAAAAGGCAAAAATTATTATTATTATTACAGTGTTTTTCAGTTTTACAATAGCCAAGTAGTTAGCGATGATAAATTGAGTGCGGTAGGTCTGTCACCTAACCACCTTAATTTTACCATTTTTCATTCTTTGCCCATTATAATTTTTTTTTTGTCATCGCACATTATTAAACGTCGTCACGTCACACATTTTATTCGTCCTTACAGCAGTCATCTCTTATAACAAAAAAAAATTTTTTTTTTCTATTCCTATTTAAAAAAAAAAAAAAGAAAGTATTTTCTATGTTTTTAATGTAAATATGTATAATAATTAAATTATTTTAAAAGTAACCAACAAAAAAAATATAAAAAAACAAAAAGGATAAAATGACTGGTGGTTGAATAAAAAAAAAAAAAAAAAAAAAAAAAACAAAAAGAAAAAAGGAAATAAAATCAAGGAGCGTCTTTGACATTTTGTTCCATTAAACATAACACATACACATGTAAACATTAAAATTACTCATAATAAAAACCAAAATATTTATTTTCTACAAGTATGCGTGCGTGTGTGATTACTGTCAAATTGAAATTTTAATGGTTTGTGCATTAGCTAAATTATCTCATGTTTTAATTTAACAAATTTAACCTGTTAATAAAAATTACAACATTGTATTAACACATTGTGTAAAAAAAAAATGTTTTATTATGTTTCCTCTTCATTTTTTTAAATTTTTTATTATTATAATCATTTTTCTTTAATAAACAATCAAAAATAATTTAAATAAGATGGATTATAATCTATTGAAATGGATTGAATTAATTATATTCTTTTTTCATGCAAAGACAATGTTTTTTTTTTTAGTTTTATCGTTTGATTAATAATAATAATAATTAAACTAAAACCGATATTTATTAATTATTAATTTTTATTTTATTTTTACAGATAAATGTTTCTATATAAAAAAAACACCTAAAAACAAAGTTAATTAGTAAATAAACAGTGCAAATAAAATCGTAAAAAAAAAAAAAACGAAAAGTGAAACGAATATAAAAGTTATATTTATGCGTTGTATTTATGTGTTTATGAACAAACAATAATTAATAATTAATAATAATAAATAAGAAAAAGGTGAAATTATTAAATTGTGTTGTATAGAAAAAGTTTTGCTAACATAAAATCAATTTTCTTATATTATGCGTCATTTTTAAGTGCAAAAATATTTAAAAAAAAAATTCAACAAACAACCATCATCGAAATAAAAATTTTCTTTTTTTTTTAATTTTTCTTCTAATAGCAATAAACTATATATACATAATACATAATATCGTATCGTATTGTATATATATATATATATATATAATAATTAAAAATAACAGAAATAATATAAAAACTAAGCACATGTATAAACAATATTAAAATAAACATAAAGTAAAAAATAAAAACTTGAAATTTATTGAATTTTTTGTTAAAAGTTTTTTTCTCTGTGTTTTGTGTGCGTTTCGTTATTCGTTATCCTTCCTTTTGATGATGATCTTTTGGTTATAGAAAAATCATAATAATAATAATATAAAAAGAATTTAAACTATTTTTGTTTGTGTTTAAATCTTAAGATAATTAAATTAAATTAATAAAAATAAAAATATATATTTAATTGTATATATATATTATTCTAGTTATACAATACCTTGTAAAAGGTATAAATAATTAATTAACTAAGGCAGGTAAATAAAAGGCTTCAAAATTAATAAACAAGTAAAAAAAACCAAGACTAGGAAAAAGAAGATGAACATAGGAAGTTCTGGCGGTGTGGGCGCCAGTATTAGTGGTGGGACAGGTGTTGGAGGAGGTGGTGGAGGTGCATCCAGCGGTGTTGGTTGCGGTGGTGGTGGTGGCGCTAGTACATCAAGTAGCAGCAGTGAAATGCCGGTCGAAACAAAACCAAAAGTTGTTACGGTTAAACATCCGGAATCAAATAAATTAAAGCCAACAGCGAAAAAGAGTAAAGCAATACAGGCTGATGTTGATGTTATAAAAGAATTTCAACGTTGCCGTGATGAGAATATAAAACGTTTAGATTTGAGTAAATCATCAATTACAATAATACCAGCATCTGTTAAAGAGTGTACCAGTCTAACGGAATTTTATTTATATGGTAATAAAATATCATCATTGCCCCCAGAAATTGGATGTCTCCTAAATTTAAAGACATTAGCGTTAAATGAAAACTCTTTAACGTCATTACCTGACTCTCTACAGAAATTAAATCATCTGACAGTATTAGACCTAAGACATAATAAACTATCTGAGATACCGGATGTTATTTACAAATTAAAATCATTAACAACGCTATATTTAAGATTTAATCGTATACGTATTGTTGGCGATGGCATCAATAAATTGACAAATTTAACAATGTTAAGCTTACGTGAAAATAAAATACGTGAATTGTCAGCAGGTATTGGTCATCTAGTGAATCTTACCACATTGGATGTGTCACATAATCATTTAGAGCATTTACCAGAGGAAATAGGCAATTGTGTTAATTTGAATGCACTTGATTTGCAGCACAACGAATTACTTGATATACCTGAGACAATTGGTAATTTGACAATTTTGGCACGATTGGGCTTACGCTATAATCGTTTAACATCAGTTCCATCGTCATTGAAAAATTGCAAGTATATGGATGAATTTAATGTGGAGGGGAATGGTATATCACAATTACCCGATGGCTTATTAGCTAGTTTGAATATACTAAACAGCATTACATTGTCGCGTAATGTATTCCACAGTTACCCATCTGGTGGTCCAGCACAATTTACTAATGTGACAAGTATTAATTTGGAACATAATCAAATTGATAAGATACCATATGGTATCTTTTCACGTGCTAAAGGTTTAACCAAATTAAATATGAAAGAAAATTCATTGACATCATTACCACTTGATATTGGTACCTGGATCCATATGGTTGAATTAAATTTGGGTACGAATTCTTTAACCAAACTACCAGATGACATACATTGCTTACAAAATTTAGAAGTTCTAATCTTATCAAATAATTTATTAAAAAAAATACCAAATACAATAGGTAATTTACGTAAACTTCGTGTATTAGATTTAGAAGAGAATCGCATTGAGTCATTACCAAGTGAAATTGGTTTATTACACGAATTAAAAAGATTAATATTGCAATCGAATCAAATACAAAGTTTACCAAGAACAATTGGACATTTAAATAATTTAATGTATTTGTCTGTCGGTGAGAATAATTTACAATTTTTACCAGAAGAGATTGGTACACTAGAGAATTTGGAGAGTCTTTATATAAATGATAATCTGAATTTAGCAAAATTACCATATGAATTGGCATTATGTCAAAATTTAGCGATAATGAGCATTGAAAATTGTCCATTAAGTGCAATACCACCAGAAGTTGTTGCCGGTGGCCCATCACTAGTCATACAATATTTGAAAGTACATTCACCATATCGGCAAATGTGATTGAATAATAATTATATTAATAACAATCATAATAATAATTATCATGATATAAATTTAAATTTTTTTATAAATTTATATAATTTATTAATGAAATACGCATTTCAATATTAATAAAAAACTATCTATCAATGAATGAATGAATGAATGATGATGATGAAGAAAATTGCATTTAATGAATTAATATTTATCTAATTAAAATTCAAATATATAACAACTGTCTAAATAAAATATAATTAAATAATAATAAATAAATAAATAAATAAGAAATAAAAAAAATAAAAACAACCTGCAACCATTATTTCAACACCGCCAAAACAATTAAGCTAAGAATTTTATATTTAAAACTGTTTAATTAATAAAAAAAAAAACGAAACGAAAGAAAGCAAACTTGAAAAGTTATTTAAAAAAATTCTTTTTTTTTTTTTTTTTTTTTTGTTAATTACAGAGAAAAGAAATAAAGGAAAAAAAAAAACAAAAAACATTTAATGTTAAATAAGAGAAAATATAAATAAAATAAATAAATTTAATTATTTATTTATTCTTTAATCTATAGAACATAACATAGAAAAAAAAAAAAAAAAACAAACAAACCACAAGAAACGAATTTTAAAATTTTTCTTTCTAATTTTTTAATTTTAATTATTTATTTATATACAAAACAAAAACGAAAAAAAAACCCATAAAACACATAAATAAAAATAAAAATGAAATGTAATTAATTAATTAATTGTTGTGTTATCAATTTCATTATATGTATAAGCATAAGAAAATTTTATTAAAAATATATATATATATATGTACATATATGTATTTTATTTTTGATGGAGAAAAGGTATGAGAAAAATAATTAAAAAAAAAAATATATATATTGTGTGATTTTAAAATAGCTTTAATAACTTAAATAACGCTCTTAATAGTAAATTAAAATATATATATATATATACATACAATATATAAAACAAAAAAAGTATAGAAAAGAAAAGAAAAAAATTTAATTAAATTACATTTTAAATAGATAAATTTTAATTATAATAATAATAATAATAATTAAAAAAACTATTTGTGTTTTCTTCTGTTGTTGATCGTACGATACTTTTAATTAAATTCATGCTATGTAATATTAACATAATAATAATGAGAAAAATTTATTAAAAACAAAACGTCACAAAGGATGGATAAAGAAGTAAAAATACAAAAAAATTGCCAAAACTAGAAACAATGGATAAAGAGAGAGAAAGATAAACAAAATAAATAAAATTAATTTGATAATAAATCTTGCAGTAACAATTGAATTATGTAATTATTATTATTATTATTATGTTTTATTAAATATTTATGCTAATAAAGTATTTTATTATTAATTTCAGATGCAGTTTTTTTTTTTTTTTTTTTAATTATTTTAATTCATTTTTAATTTACCTTAATCTCCATAATCTTTAGAAGTGATTCTTTTATCTGTTGTGTAACGTTGTTAAGATTGTTTTTAGCATGCTAAATATAGAAATAAATATATTTTTAAATGTTTTTTTTTTTTTTTTTTTTTTGTTAAAAGAGTTTAATTATTATGTATTATGAATATTATTAATTATCTATGTATGTACAATGATCAGAGAAATATTTTTGTTGATTTTATATTTATCGATTAATTTAAAAAAAAACAATTCCTTTTAAATCTTTTTTTAAATAACTATAATTGATTAGAGATGGGTAAAACTGTTATTGTTAGTTTTCAATAACAGTGCGAAATAACATGCAATTTCCAATCACTGTTAATTTTAATACTAGTTTAATTTTAATTAAATAAGCGATTAAATGTTAATGAAATTAAAAAAAATCTAGATTCGCTTAAATACATTGACGCGACGTTTCTGATCTTACTATATTTTTTTTACAAATATAGCTCAGGCCTCTGCTCAAAGGAGGTTCGCGAAAAGCGAGTGCACGATACAAGAGCTGAACTATACAGCCGAACTGTGACAATAGATAACATTAGAACCGCAAAATACCAAAACGACTTCAATAGAACCGAGATAAAATGGAACGCCCTACCATCGGTCGTCATTCTCCCACAACTTAACAATCAATCCTTTAAAATCAGATTATACTTTATGTCCACAAATACTTAAAATCCAATCCTTTTGATTCCAATTCCAATTGACATGGTAGCTTAGGCTATTTATAAAAAAAAAAAAAAATAACATTGTTATAATACTAGTTCCTCAAATATCAAACTCATCTCTATAACTAGCCATTATTAAAAATACTTTTTTTTTAAGACTATAATTAAAACGTTTAGTTAATTAACAAATAAAGTGTACGGAATTTTTTAATAGTAATTTTTTACCATGAAGCCAGTTAAAGATAGATAACACTCACAACGTTTTATTATTTACTTAAATAACGTTTCTTTCTTATATATTGAATATTAATAACAAATATTGTATTATTAATTAATTGAAAATAAAAGTAAAAATGCTATTTAGAATTAATAATGGTGAAAAAAAAATTAAATAAAAATATAATAAAGCAAAAAGGAATTGTTTAAAGAAATAAATAAATAAAAATCATGTTTATATTGTATTTAAATTAATAAAATATATTAAAAATTTATTAATAATAATATAAAAAAAAAACTGTGTCTGTGTATTGCATATATATAACTTAATTAAAATTAATAGTATAAAGAAGAAAACAGAAAAAAAAAAAACGATGAGCTGCAAAGTAATATTTCCATTAATAAAAATATTAACAAAAAAAAAAATTAATTAAATTATATAAATAAATAAATAAAAGGATGAATAATTGTTATGTTTCATTGTTAGCTGATTTATAAGTAAATTATAATAATAAATAATAAATACTAAGTATAAAAGTAATAGTTTTATCGAAGAAATTAATTCAATTATAATAAAAAATAAAATTCTTTAATAATATTAATGTTTTTAGTCATAATAATAATAATAATAATAATAATAATAATAATAATAATAATAATAATAATAGATATTAGTAATGTTTATAAATAAATAAATTTTTAATTATATAATAAATGCATTTTTGTATAAATACAATATTTTTATTTTCTCTAATTTTGATTATTTATTTTTATTTTATTAAACATAAACACAATGTTGTTGTTTTCATATTATTGTTTATGCTTAATTAAGCAAATTATTAAAATGCTCAAATATTAATAATAATAATAAAAAAAAAAATAAGAACATAAAGTTGAAAAAGAAATTTTCTTATATACAGCGAAGAGAATGTTTTTTTTTTAGTTTATTATTTATGTTTTATTAATAAAATATTTATCATAACAATACATATAAACAATAATAATAATAATAAGCAAACAAATAAAATAACACATAAATGTATTGGACACATTTCCGTTAAATAATCAATTAATTCTTAATCAATATTCATTTAAAAACTGTGAAATAGAAATAAATTTCAATAAAAAATTTAATAATTTAAACAAATAAAAATCATTTTTCACATCGTCATAATCATTAAAAAAAATAATAATAATAATAACTGAATAAAAATTAATAATTATTATTGTTGTATTTTTGTGTTATTCTCTGTTCTGTGGTTTTTTTTTTTAAATCTATAAATCTGTTGCTGTATTAAATGTATCTTTTCTTTTTTTTTTTTTTTTTAATTAAATATTTTTGGCAAAATGAACTCATAAAGTTAACATTAGTCACATATTATAAATTTAATTAATTAAATGCTATTTATATAATTAAATAAATAAATAAATTATGATTATTGGATAAAATTTATTTTTAAATGTATATCTAATAATAATATAATTGTTTATCTATGATTATTATTATTATTATTATTATTAATTAATATGGAGAATAATTAATATAAAAATAATATTTAGTAATTAATAAATGTGCAGAATAATTTAATTTATTTATATCAATACATTTACATTATTTTATGTGTCATGTTAGAAATTTTGTTGAGTTCTTTTGTTGCCCATTTTCACTTTCTTCGATTTTTATTCAACAATCTAATTACTTTTCAACTAAATACATAATAATTTCTATATCATCATATAAATGGTACAAATATTTGCTATAAATAAAACAATAAATAATCAATTATATATATATATTTATGTATATGTTTAATGCTCCTGTTGTTATTATTATCATTATTATTATTCAATGCAACAGAAATATATATATACACAAAAGTACATGAAAAGTACCATTAACCTGGAATTTAATTAATTAAAATTATTTATTATTCTAGTTTAAACAAAAATAAATAAATAAAGAAAAACAAAAAAAAAAAAAATAATAATAATAATAATAAACATATAAAAACGATAATTAGCATTTAATAAATAAAATTATATAAAAACAATGAGACAAATATGTATTTAGATTTAATTTATCACAAAAAAAAATATATTAAAAAAAATAAAAAAAATTAAAAAAAAAAAAAAAATGTGATAGCCTCATATTGATAATGGTTTTCATTAAATCAGTTTAAAAGAAAAATAAATAAATAAAAACTATTATATATAAATTATATTCTAATTGTTAAACATATATATAAAAAAAAAAAAAAAAACCTTTTATATAATTATTTTAAAAAAAATTTGTTTGTACAAAAAATAAATTATTATTTAATTAATTTTCTTTATTTTCCCTTTATTGTAAAATTTTGGTTACTTTTTTAAACAATTTAATTGTTATTGGATTAATTGATAATATAATCATATTGGATGAAACATAACAATTTATCGTGATAATACAATATAAATTGTTTTTCTTGTTTTTATTTATTTAAGTTATTAATTAATTTTATTATTATATTTTATCTCTTCATTATAAACTATATAATAATAATAATAATAATAATAATTTTTCTCTAAATGTCAATTAATTTATTAATTTTTTATTATTATTTATTTTATTTTTTTTTTTTTTTAATTTTAATTAAAGAAAAATTATTAATCAATCATATTATACCGTATACAACATTAAAGCTACTTTGCTCAACATAACATAATAAATAAATAAATAAATAATTAATCACAATTATTATAAATAATTAATTAAATATATATGTATACCTGTCATCTCTCTATTAATAAAAAAAAAAAAAAGAAAAGAAAAAAAAAAAAAACGTAATAAATGTAGTAGAAAAAATTAAACAGAAAATAAATACAAATTAAATACTAATAAATAATTAAAAAAAAAAAAAGTATAAAAAATTATATGTATGTATGTATCAAATGAAATATATTTTTAAATAAAAACAATAATAATTATTAGAAATAGTTGGTTCAAACAAACCACACAGAATAATGTGAATGAAAACATTAATTTCTCTTCATTTTACCATAAACAATAAATATATATTATATCATAAATAGTTTAAAACTATATTAATTAATAATAATAATAATTTATTTTTAATTAATTAAATTATGATTTAAATATTCAAAAACAATTGTGTTAAATACTCTCTTCTATTATATGCATAGGGACAAAAATTATTATATTATTCATATATTTATTGTTTGTTTCTTTATTTATTTATTAAATTAAAACATCAACATAAATAAATTAATTAATTAAACAAAAAATATGGAAAAAACGAAAACAATTTGAAATGCAATTCATTCACCATATAAAACTGTAAATAATTTCAATAAAAAAAAAAAAAAAAAATTAATTAAAAGAATGAAAGAAATTCCTATGCAATAATAATTATTATTTTTTTTTGTTTTTGTTTTTCTTTAAATTATTATATTTTTATAAAAGTAAATTAAAAAATAAATAAATAATTAAAACTAAGAAGTAAAAGATATATAAAAAAAAAGGGAGAAATCTTAAGAAGGTAAATATATATTTTTTAAAAATATGAAAACAAATACGCACACAAAGAGTATTCCATAATAAAAAAAATTAGTAATTAAAAAGAAAAAAAAAAAAATTAATAAATAAATATATAATAATAATAATTAATAAATAAAAAAAGAAAGGAAAATAGTTGCAACAAAAAGAAAAAAAAAAAAAAAAAAAAAAAAAACTTTAGCCATTTTAAAAAAAGGTAAAAATACTATATAAATGTAATTAAATGTTTAATGAAAATGCCTCAATTCACATGTTTATATATTAAAAAAAAAAAAAAAATAAAATAAATAAAAATATAAATTAAAAAAAAAAGAAAAGAAAATATATAATAGATAAATTATCATAAATTAACAATAATTCTCAATTATAAATACAAATTTGTTACCATCCATAAAGAACACAATTAATAAGAATTAATTAAATTATATTTTTTCATTATAATAATACATTTGTTTGTGATACTTACATTAATAATTAAATCTTTTTATTAATTAAAAAATCTTTTTTTTTTTTTTTTGTTTTCACTATATTACTTATCATTCGGTTAAGATGAATCAAAAAGGAAATGGAAAAAAATTCTTTTTTTTTCTATTATCGGTTATTGTAAAAATCTATTCTATTAATTTGCGCCTGAAAACAAACAAATATCATTTCATTCTACACTCTCAATTGCTTTTTTTGTTATTTATTTTCCCTTATATTCCCTTATTTATTTATTTTTTTATTATTATTGAGTGTAATTACAAAAATCCATTACAATACTTTCCGAATTATACGTCAAATGTATAAATTTTTTTTTATTAAAATTGTTTAAATACGGTAAATGCTATATGAAGTAATAAATGAATTAATAAAAAAATTATAAAGAATGCAAATGTAATTGTAATACAAATTTATATAACAAAAAAAAAAAAGAAAAAGATTTTATATATTAAAATAATACGTTATTTACCTGTATAGAAGATGAAACAAAAAACGAGCTTAAAACTTATATTATATTTTTATCTTGAATTTTTATTTATTTATTTATTTGTTTTTTTTTTTTGTTTTAATTAATTTTATAAGTTTGTTGATTAATTCATTCAATTAAATTTGTTAATAATTAAACACACACGTGTGTTGTCAAGATGTTTAAAACAAATGAAAATGATGATATTTTGCATTATATGCCACAAAATGATGGTTGGTAAATCTGCACTATCGATAATTGGTTAAAACTGCATGATTATTGTTTTTTGAATTTTTTTGGTTGCATAATTATTATTAGAAAAGAAAATCATTAGTCAAACCGGAATGGATAATATTCATAATTTTAATATTAAAAAATAAATATTATTAATGAAAGGTATATAATAATAATAATAATAATAATACAAAAATTATAAAAATATTTTTCTACATAACAAAAAAAAAAAAAAATAAAAAAATTGGTAAAAAAATATATTTATTCCAAAAATAAAATAAATAAATAAATATGACGACGAAATTAAAAAAAAATAAAAATAAAATTATATTCAAATAAATTATGTATTGATATTAAAAAAAAAAAAAAAGATGTGTATTATATATATTGAGAAAAGTTATAAATTTGATAAAAGAAATAATAATATGTAATCATAATAATAATAATAATAATTAATGAAAATAAATGTGTAAATGTATTAAATGTTTGTTTTCTTTTTCCCTCCCTCTGTATTATTTAAATAAATTAAAATATTTTATTTTCAGATAAATATATAGTATAATTAAAATATAATTTACGTTATTAATAAATATAGTTAATGCAAAGTCAATAAGGTAAGATAAAAACACAGATAGAGATGACAAAGCGTTAATACATTTAAAATTAAACAAAGAAAACCGAGCAAAATTTTTATTCACATTACTCGTTGAAGGCATTGTACGAAAGCTTCCACTTAAGTCATTTTAAGTAAACAAAAAAAAAAAAAAAAAAAAAGAAAACACCAAAATAATATAATTGATTACGAGTTCCATTCGACATAAAGCGAAAAACATTGATTGCGATTTTATGCCAGTATAATAAAGGCATCACAAAACGATAGTTAAGTGAAGAGAATATATTAATTTAATACAAAAGTTAATCAATTGTGTAATTATTATCAATTTAAGGAGCATTAATGTTTGCAAATTAATCCTGTTTGAAGTTGGTTAGTGTTTAAGTTGTATGATATTATTAAAAACAAAAAGCATAACAAAGATTTTTGCTTATTTGTCTGGTTTATTAAGTTAAATCGTGTTTTTTTTTTTTATACAAAAATTATTTCCACTACTTTAACATTCATTCTTTGTTTATTATTTCATATAACTTCTATTTACGATTTAATTTATTTATAATTTTTTTTTTTTGGTTTTAATCTTTCTTACTAAAACTACGTCGAAATAATTATTTCTTATTAATTATTAGACTGTATTTTAGTTTTTTTTTTCTTTCAATGTGTAATCTTGATAAGATATGTATTAATTCTTTTATTTAAAGTAAAGAAAGTGAATTAAAGTTAATGCACATAAATTCAAGGTTGTGTAGTAAGCATTTAAAGTTTGTGTTTTTTTTTTATTATACATAAAAAAAAATTTATTGACGTTTAGCCAAGAAAAATGAAAACAAAATAAAACATTTTTGCAAAACAGCTGATTGACTTACTTATTAACTATTTACATTTGAAAGGTTTTTTTTTTAATTTAAGCTTGCAAATGTTTGTCATATTAGCTATAATTTCCCTATTTATGGTTTAAGTAGTTACTAAAATATTTGATCTTTTTTATTTTTATTTCTAGAATTAAAAACGTAATTTATAATAATGGAGAAATTATTTCATTTACTTCTTACTACAATATTATTATTTAATTGTAAATTAAGTGTATTTGGTGCATGGATTAGAGATGATTTAATAAATGATTTCAATGATGTTCCTCCACCAATTACAGAATATGCTAAAACTGCTAGATACTTGGTATATCGCTCAGGTAATATTATTTTTCTATTTTATTTAATTATACTTTTAAATAAAATCCAAAAATAATGATTCTAATAGATTGGATATCAATGGGAACTTTATCTACTCACCCAAAACTTAAAGGGTTTCCAATGGTTAATATAATTTCAATAGCAGATAGTGAACGCAATAGCCCATCTACGGGAGAAATTTATTTCTATTTAACTATGAAAGATTTTACAGCACAAGATCTAAGTGTAATTTTGTAAATGAAATATTTTGTTTGAAACATTTTTATCAGCAATTATATTTGTAGAGAAATAATCGTTTAACAGGAATGATAACATTAGATCAAGATTTATATTGCACAAAAAAATCTGTAGATTCAATGGAACCAACATGTAGCAGAGTTATGATATCTGGAACTGCAACAAGAGTATGTTATATATTATTGTGATTAATAATGAAAAGATTACTTACAAAATGTAATTGTAGCTAAAAAATAATACAGCTGATTATGAGTTTGGTAAAAAAGCAATGATTAATCGTCATCCAGCGGTTTTAAATTGGATTAATGGTAAATAATTTTATTTTAACCATTTAAAATATACCCAGAATCATCTTTTTTGTTTATATTTTTCAGCAACAGATCATAGATTCTTCCTTTGCAAGTTGGATATACAGGAAATTATTGTTTTAGATTATTATGGCGGTCCAAAGTTTGTGACTGTTGATGATTACTATAAGGCTAATCTGGATAATGAAAATTTAAATAATTTATCATTTTATGGTAACTTGAAAACAAATAAAGAGATTTAGCTTAGAAAGATTTAAAATTAATTCTTCACAATATTTATTTATAGATAGCAACTATCTAGATGATAACATGAGAAATAAACAAAAGAAAGATATTAACATAAAATTTAATAAAAAAGATATCAACACAATTAATATACATTTTAATTAATTTAAAATCATGGTTTATTTTTAACAATTTTTTTATATAAAATTTTATATAATTAGAAAAATTTAGCGAAATGGTGATCGACAGTTTATGGATGATGCCATGCAATACCTTGGAAATTGCATTCCTTTCAGTAAATATCTATTTATAAACTAAAATAAATAATTAAAATAAATTTAACGGAGTTTTATTTCAAATATTTTGTTATTAATAATAATTTATTTTGTTTACTCGTAATTGTGGTAAAAATGCAGTGAACGAATCAAGAGGAATATAAAGCGCAGCACATGTATAGGCTATCAAATATGCACAAGAAAATAACACAAAAATCCAAAATATGCTCCAACATTTATTATCATTTGCCCTGTTAATAATCACAATTTTTTTTTTAATTTATATATTTTCTTTACATAACTTTTTATTACTTACATTATATTTTTAATGTTTAAATAAATTTTAACGAAAATTTATTATCCAACTGAAAACAATTTAAACGTCATTTAAATATAATTATGATATGTATGAATAATATCCATACATAGGGTAATAAAATTTCCCATTTGTCACAAATATAAATTGTCACATATGGGTAAATTAATTTTTAAATTTTCAAGAATGAATATGTAAATGATTTTTAAATATATTTAATTAGTATAATTAGCTTCATAAGAAAATACTTAGATTCCTTCGAATTATTATTTTACAGTGATACATCGTTTTTTTATTAAATTGTATTTGAATGTTACAAACAATTATGTTTCGTTTTAGAAAAGAAGTGAGTATTGATGAAGTCCAAACAAAAAATTTGTGAACGTTTAGTTATATTTTGCTTTACTGAATTTGTAAATCTTTTAAAAAGTCTTTTGAAATTATATCAAAGAAAATGACGACAATTGGAAACCAAAGAAAAACATAAGTGAATTTATAAAATAAGATTGTATTATTATTTTAACGTAAACCCACATATTCCTCTGTTTTTATTATAATATTATAATTATATTATATTATTATTATTATTATAATATTCATTAATTAATTATAATTTAAGAAAATCTAATCAATGTTTATAGCTGTAACACGTCAAAATGCTGTTTTGTATAAATAAACAACAGTTGCTAGGTTTTTTTGTACACCTAAACGGGAATTGAATAGCTTTAGGGAAAAAACAAGTTTCACATGAACAAAAAAAAAACCCAGAAAATCTTATAAAATAACATTAAACAAATTTTATTTAATTATAAATCTTAATTATATTATAATATACATGACTACAAGAATAATAAATAAAAAAAAAACATATAATTATACAAAAAATGTATTAAATATAATCAACTCCTGCATGCCTAGGTTTTAAATGAATATTGATGATCTCTTCCCGTAATTGTTTAAGATAAATATAAACGGTTGATATTTCAAATAAGTAAAAACCTAAAAATAAAAAGTATGTTAATCGTTTTATCTAATAATAGTAAAAATATTAATTATATAATAACCAACAAAACAGTAAGTGAGAATTATCGGTGGGAATGCAATAAAACTAGAAATAAATGATGGTAAATTTATTGGCACCATTATTGTGTAGATTATTGCGCCAATAATTGCTAAAACAGCAATAAAGAGACGAAAAACAATCCAAACTTTTATAAACTTTGTTATCCCCTATATAAAATAATTAATTTTTAATGAATTATGAATAAAAATTTTTTTTTCTACGTACTTTTTTCACACCGAAAAATAAGAAAAGATTAAAAATTAAAAACACAACGGCTACCAATGATCCCACAATAGCGAAACTTTGATTAAATTTGACACTGACTTTGGCATTAACATTTGTAATTATTTCACGATTACCGTATATATTACGTTGCTTATTGATAATGGCTTGTTGTGCAGCAAGATCTGCAATCACCTTTTCCTCTAATGCTTTTGTTAATAAATTAATACTAATTATTGACATTATTATCGCAATATTTGCCACTACAGAAATTATTGAAAAAAATAAAACATTATTTTTCGAAGTTATCTTCTTTAGCAACATTTTTTGTTTATTAGTCTATCCACACACTTTAACTATTGCGCTTAACAAAACACTTATTATTGATCATGAAAAACATGTTACGTGGTTTTTATATATTCGATTTTACTAATGCAAATGCTTGGAGTTTCCGCATTAGTTTTTTTTTTTTTTTTTTTTGCAACATGTGCATTTATCGTCACATCTGTATAATCACTAATATTGCATTTATTTTTTTTTTTTAAGAAAAATGTTTGCATGACGTAACTGGCAAGTACATTTACAGAGTTTAATAAAAAAAAATATTTAATTAAATTCACCACATATGCGCTTATTTTTATATAAGGAAATTCCTTATTAATTCCAAAAAAAATGTTTATAATTAATTTTGTCTGGAATAGTGGTCGCCAAACATAAATTAAGTTCTAGCTGAAATTTTAAATTATTTAGTGAGTTTATTAGATTTCTTCGTAATTAATTGAATGTGGCTCATAGGTTAGGAAAAGTCGGTTACTCGTTAAAATTGTTTTGCATTGCATTAAATGTTTTGGTTTTTTTTTTTTTTTTGCTGATATGATTTGTGCAAAAAAGTTTTACTCAGTTTTAATTTCAAATTATTGTGAAAATAAATTATTAAAAAATGATTAAATCATTGGATCATGTAATATTTGATTAAAATGTCTATTAAAAAACATATTTTCGTTTTTGTAAAATGGCGCCTAAATGAAATGTTTGAGAAAATTTTGAAAGTTAATCTGTGCATTTTCAATTGTTTTGTTCTCGATATTTTAAATCATAAACGATTGAATGACAATCCT
Source organism: Ptychoptera albimana (assembly GCA_961205885.1). Lineage (NCBI taxonomy): Eukaryota > Metazoa > Arthropoda > Insecta > Diptera > Ptychopteridae > Ptychoptera > Ptychoptera albimana. The sequence goes on from OY540805.1 coordinate 12,657,465, forward strand.
GCTATTCTGAGCTATTCTGTATAAGCAACGTAATAACGATTGGCAATCACTGGTCTAATTAATTCATTTATGTGATTACTACAAAAATATTTATTTTTCACATTTACACTAATAATCAATAGTTTATCGGTTTTTCAATCTTATGATGATTAATTCTGGATTTTCACTTGATTACACATGAAAATTACTACAAGAACTAATTTTCCTTTCTTTTGGTTTTTTATCAGATATTAACAATATTGGGAAATTTTCGTTACGTATTTTTCCCGATTCAAAAAATAAAAAGAGAGATAAGAAAGTACAAAATGATATTATTGGTCAAGGTTATATATATTCAGTTAAATAAGAAAAATACTTTTATTTAAAAACTAAACTCAGGATCAGATTAATAATTATGACATAAACTTTAACTTTATGTGGTGGTTATAATAAAATCAAGATATTGTTTGAGTTATCGTAGAAGTTATAGAAGACTTGGATAGATAAACGGGATAAAATAAAATAAAAATAAAAAAAGAAAGTTTTTTTTATTCTTATGTAATTATTACATTTTTCTTTTATTTATTAATTATTTTTTCCTTTTTTTTTGTTGTTTTGATATCAATACAATTTTTTTTTTTGTTTTCTTCTATTTTATATAACAATTTGTTTTTATATTTTATTTCATTATTTATTTACCTTTTTTTTCATTTTTATATATAAATATATTATTATTTATTAATAATTTCTTCTTTTTTTAATAATCTATTTATATATTTGTTTTCATTTTAATTAAACCCTTTTGTAATTATTATTATTATTAATATAACTACATTTTGTTTCTATTTTTTAATATTTTTTTTTTCTTTTTTAAATAAATAAAATAGTTTTCTCCATTAATAATTAAAATTAATTTTAATATTATTTTGACTAAATACAAATACATAATTTTTAAAAACTAAACATAATTTAATTAATCCATTAAAGAATTCTCTATATATTTCTGATTACTAATTCATATTTAATAATAATAATAATAAACTCTCATCACTTTATTTTCTATTTATTATGTTTTTTTTTAAACTTTAATTAAATATAATTAAGGTGTTGGCAGTGATATTATTAATAAAAAACTAGGTAACTTTTATTTTTAATTAACTATTTTTTATAATAATAAACGATGATTATTTTATAATCTGTACTTAAACTAATTTATTTTAAGGGAAAAGAAAAAAAAAAGAAGAAAATATGTAAAACATTGAAAAGTTATTGAATTACACAATAATTTCAATTAATAAAAATAGTAATAAATATTTATTCCTATAATGTATTGCTTCATGTAAAGCATCAGTGTTACTGTAACGTTACTCCTTTCGTTATATTACATAAACTGTTCTGTTATTCAGAAATTGAACAAACTGATGTTGTTCTTTTTTCGCAGTTAAGGAAATATTCATTGGAATTTTCTCAAAATCACATATAATTCAAATAATTTAGTTAGGAACAAAGGAGTACACGTTGCAAACATTTGTATGTTTCAGTGATAAGCTATTGTTAATCATAAATTAAATTTTATAAAAGAAATTTTTGCTTTTTAACGTTTTAAAACTTTTTCATCAAACTGAATGAAATACCGCAATAAAAACGCTTCGTTATTGTTTAAAAATTTTTATCACCTTTCTCGTAACATAACGTTATTCCCAGTTACAATAACGTTTCACAACACCGGTAGAGAGAAATTATTATTATTAATCAAAAACAAAAAATAAGCTCACCAAATTGAACATTGTCTTGTTATGTAATGATTGTGTATGGGTGGGTAATATAAATTTATTAATTCATTAAAAACAAACAAAAAAAGTGATTTAATTTGACACACACACACGCACACACATACACACGTGAGATATGTAATATTTTTCTAGTATAATCTTCTATTTGTATGTTTTTATTTTATTTTTATTGAGTAGGTTATGTGAATTATTAAAATGTGCTTTCTTTAGAGAGAACTTTAATAGTTATATATTTATTTATTTTTTTAAATAACTTATTAACTTATTTATTATTAAATTCATATAATTAAAAACGAAAATTTTCATTATAATTATCTTTATAAATTAAATATTAATTTATTAGTTAAATAATTATGAATGTTATTAAAGAGTTTATTTACTTTTAATTATTGTTTTTACATTGTATATAGAACATATATTTATTAATTAACTTGTAGGCCGTTAATCCTCCTTTAAAAGAATTATATTTTAAAATTATGATGAAATAATGTTTTTTTTTTATTTATTAAAATAGATAGGATTAATTAAATTAACGGATTTTCATTTAACACACAATGGATGAGAGAACATAAGTAGTTTAATAAACATAATAATAGAATAAAAATATAAATATTATATATATATATATAGTTATTTTCCATCGGATACACAAACATCACATCAAAATAATAATAAATTTTTTTTTTCTTAATTTATTTATTTATTAATTAATTAATTAAAAAATATTCTATATAAAAAGAGCACTTTTCTATACTTAATTTATCATTTTTAATTAATTTTTCTATTAATAATAATAATAATTATTATTATTATTATTTTATTAAAATAATTTAATTATATATTAATATTGCCATTTTATTTAATTAAGGATTTCATTTCGAAATTAATTTCATTCTTAAATAATATTATAATATATTTATATATTTTTTTATTTTCTAAACAAACAATAACGATATGTTTTCTTTTTTTATTAATTTTTCTTTTCTTTTTCTTAATAATTAATTAAATTAATTATTTATAAATAAAATTAATAGATTAAATAATAGAGTAAATGTAAACATTGTTGTAAGATTATTATTTATGGTATAGATGGTATATCTAGTGTGATAAATACACAATTTAATTTCGTATTAATACAAGATTGAAGTAATAATAATAATAATAATAATCATTTTCTTTAGATATTACTAGAAATATTATTGATACTACTATATATAAGCTACTTATAACGCTTTATTATCATGTTTATGAATAAATTTTCTGATTATAACTATATAAAAGATTATTTATTATATAAAAGTTTGAGTAATATAACATACATAGCCTATGCTTTTATATTATAACTACGGCTACATTTTGTACCATAGATATTACTCAACTATATAAGACTTGTATAGAAATACTTTGTTAATAAAGGGAAAGAAAGTATTAAATTATTCAACTGGAACTGTAAATAGTAATTCAACTTGAAACTCTTTTTTTTCTTTTTTTTTTTTTGAAAAATTGAATACGAAAAGATCATAAGAATTATATAGGCTTAGATTGTAATGAGGTAGCTATTTTATTGTATGAGATTGGGTAAGATTTTTTTTTTTGTCTATTATGGGATTATAAAGATAATTTTTATATAACAAGTACATGTATTTATAAATTTTTACTATACAATTGTACTTTGGTGAGCAAAAATTCAAAAGCAAAAGAATAAAATAAAAATAAAAATAAAAATTCTATAAAACATGATAATATTACGGTTAAAGTCAATCCACCTTCTTACAACGATGTTACAATAATTTTTTCTTTCTTTTTAATAAAATAATACATCGACATTCAAGAGATTAAATAATAATTTCCATACGATTACCTTTTCTATTTACTTTCGGTAGATTATGTAACATTTCTAATGCATTATTTGACGAACCGATATTTCCACAGTTACTATTACCACCACATTTAAATGTTAGAACAACTGTTTGTTGATTAAAATTTGCTTCAAATCTTCAAATAAAAAAAAAAAATAAAATAAAAATCCAATAATTAATAATAAAAAAAAATATAAAAATATTTCTTACTCAGTACTAATATGAATCTCTGGTGGCTTGGACGTTGCATTTTGTACAACTAAAAATAATTTTGTAACAATTTCAATGACGTGTCCTGTTTGGAATACGAAATCACCTTTTTTACGTCCTAATTCCGACTAAAATTTAATAAAAAAAAAAAAGAAAAAAAAAAATTAATACAAACAATAATTAAATAGTGAAAAAAAAAATAAATAATTATCAAACGGATGCTAAACTAAACCTGAATAATGAAGCAAAAATTAATTTTTAAAAGGCAAAATTAAAAATTAAAATAAGCAAATTACAAAACATCACATTTCCCAATAAATAAATAATAATAAAAAAAATGATTATTACGACTACAGTTTAAGAATAAAATTACCTGAAATAAGCACCCAGAATTATTATCATTATTTGTTAGTTGCATTGTGTTTGATGCTTCCTATTATTTATATTTATTTTTGATATTATTATGACAAGTATTGATGATTTATATTAAATGAAAATGATAGTTTAAATAAAATTAATTTAGCAATACGGTAATTCAAAAAATTAATAAATACAGAGAACTATAGGATGACTAAAAATTACAGCTGTATTGTTTATTTATAACATAAAAAAAAAATTCTAAATATATTTATAGTTTATGAATATTTTCAATCATCCTATATATAAGGCATTTTATATAACATTTATTTTAATTTAACTAAAACCAAATCAAATTGAAAATCTATGAATAATTAAAACTTACTGCTTTAACATGAAAAACAGCAATATCATCAATATATGGACTTAGTGATAGACGATATATTTCAGCAGCTGGTACACGATATTTTATTTGCAATGTTCGTTGATCTAGTAATAACATTGAACTTGTTGATAATACTAATAAAATTGGTACAAACTAAAATATTAAAATATTAAAACAAAACATCATTATATAATTATTGAATAATTAATACGAAATAGGATAATTACCTTCCCGCTAGATCGTGTTATTTTATTTATTATATCAGCAAATACAACATATTGATCATTATTCTCTAAACTTATTTTTTTCCATTGTATATTTTGTCTTAAACGAACATAATCACCAATAAACGGATGTGATACACTGAAAAACGGAAAACATAATAATAGTAATATAAAATCATAGATTTAGAGATTGAAAATTAAATACCTTTTAGCATATGAAGCTTTACGATCTTTGAAAATAATACTTGCAGTTACCTTTTCCCTCATACGATTTCTAGATGTTTGATCAAAACTTTTACGATACCTAAAACACTATAATGAAAATACAATAAAAAATTATTATATATTCATAGGATAAAATACTGAATTGTTTTACCCTCCAACGATGATGGATATTTCTTAATAGTTGAGATGTTTCAGCCAAAAATCTAGGTGCCATTGGCCATTCTAAACATAAAGGACTCATGACATCTGGTGTAAAACGTAATGTTAATGTAAGTAAATATTGTCGTCTCTATAATTAAATTAATAAAAAAAGAAAACAATTAATAAATGTCACATAGAAAATATATAATTAAATTTACTTTAAATTGTATGTATGATCTCTGTATAACACCAACAGACCATTCAACTTGTTTACGATATTTCATTATACGATATTCTTCTTTTGCCTACAAATTAAAATAAAATTTTATATTAAAAAAGAAAGAATTTAATTTCATTAAATAATATAATATAATACTAAAGATAATATTTTAAAGATAAACTAATAATCTAAACATTAAATAAAAAAAAATAGTAAAGAGAAAAAATAAGAAATTTCTTTCTTACCGCGTTATAAAGACAAAACAAATGTCTACGACCTTTATACGGTATTCCAAAGCGACATTCCTTCAGTATATATATATATATATATATATATGAATTAATATTGAATTATAAAAAACAAATCATGCAAAAATAATAAAGTAAAGAAAGGTAAAGATATAATAAAAAAATATATAAATAAATATTTTTAGTATATGCAACACATGCACATAAATAAATACATAAAAAAAATCATTTACCCTCCATGTTCTCCATGCACTCGATATAATTATTTGCGATTGTTTTAATTTTAAAAAATATTTTCTTTTTGAATAACAGCGAAATTGTTTTTGTATTAATATAGCTAAATTATCTAAACGTGCTTTTCGATATTCTTCTAATTCATGAATTGTACGTGGACTTCTTATAAAGACACGTTTAATACCGATTGTAAATTCAGCAGATGGTAAACGTAATGAACGTATTATTAATGCAACACCTTCTATTAATGAACCTTTATTAAAATATGGCCATGTTAAATTTGTTAATAATTTATAACGATTAAAAAATTTTTGATGTGTTATGTTATAACAATGTCCTGTACGCCATAAATTGACCAAAGGCATTAAACTGCATTGAAAAATAATAATGTTAATAAAAAATAAATTTATTACATTTCAACACAATTAAATAAAATTTTTATTTATTCTTACCTCATATAACGAACTTGATGCTGTACTAAACCCAATTCAAATAAACGTGACTTTTTCACTTCATTTGGTTTAATACAAAATACATAATTGCACTTTCGATTATTAATTATAGTTAATAATGTTTGTAATGTTATACGTAAATTTGTTGATGAACTCGTTGGCTTTCTAGATAAACGTTTTGGATTACCTTCTGGAAATAAACTTTGTAATATTTTTAATTTACTTTGATATAAACCATAAGTTATATTTTTTGGTAATATATCGTAATTTTTTTCACGAAAACCCTTAACACAATATACAACGGGTCCAGCATAATGACGTATTCTAAAAGAAAACGAAAATTTATTTTGTAAAATTAATCAAAAACAAAAATAAAAATTGAAATTACTGAAAACATTTAGGCGGTATTGTAATATCTTGACTTAAAAAATTTGGATTTCCAGAGCAACATTGTTGTAAACGTGTAACAAATGTTTCATCACAGCTAACTTTTGGTTCATCCAGTAAACTTAATATACCATAATTTGTCTATATTAAAAGAGAGATTAAAAAGTTTTTAAAACTATATAAATGTATCATGTTTATTATTATTATTATTATACCTTATCAATCAGTTCACATATATTCTCATTATCAAAAAAATCAATTTTATTCCATTCTAAACCTTCACGTAGATATAAATCTTGTTGATATTTTAATACATTTTGTAAAAAACTCTATAAAATAAATCAATATTGAAAAAATTAAAATCAATTTTTATTATATATAAATAAATATTATAATATTTACTTGATGTAATCTCTCATTACAATAATTTATACCAAGTTGTTCAAATGAATTATTATTGTCTAATATTTCAAAACCGAAAAAATCTAAAATACCCAAACTACGTCCTCTTGTGTATTGTTTTATCTATAAGAAAATAAAAACAAAAATTTTATAAATATTGTAATATTTTAAGGGTAAATAAATGTTTAAATTTACTTTTAATGCATCATTTATACGATTAACTATCCATGTAAATAAACGTCCATAAAGTGTACGACATAATGAGTTTTTAACTCTAGATGCATTAATAGCATCTAATTCTGCACCTATAATAATATCAATAATAATAATTAATAAACGATTTATATAATTTAATAAACAATTTAACCTGATTCCAATTGACTCCAATTTGTATCAGCTCGTGTAAGGCAATTTATTAATATTTTTTCATCTAAGCTTAATAATTGGGCGATTTCATGTAATTCTAGAATAAAAAATATATATTTATACAAACATTCATTCACTTTTTTAATATTATATTTACCATATTCATTTGCTATTTCACAATTTTCTGTACCATCAATATCCGTTGTTGGTATAAATACGATATTACCTAATTTTATAACAACGGCAATTATTTTAAATATAGATAAAATTTCAACATTTGTTAAACCAAGTACCTCTAATGATTTCTAAAAATATATAATTAATTAAAATATTAAAAAAAAAAAAAATTGAATTAACACCTAATTAGTGTAACTAAAAGAGTTTTTGAGTAATGAATGTATTGAGATAAAGATACATTTTCATACATTATAATTTACTTCATTAATCATAATATCATATTTGAATAATAAATTATTTGAATAATCTTACTTTTGTATAGATAAAATTATTTTTATCATCATCGGATGTTACACCATGCTTTAGAATTTCATATTTATCGATATTTCTTTGTAATTTTAATTGCTCTGAAACGAGGATAAAAGATTTCAAATACATTTCATATATTTTATAAAATATTTCATTAATAATTACTTAAAAATTGTATATCAGCACCAGACAAAAGTTGGTAAAATATATGAAAATTACGTTCACCAGTATGTGCACTTGTAATACGTGACTAAAATTAAAATAATAAATAAATTAATTTATAAAAAAAAATAATAATAATCATAAAATTATTCAAGAAACCTTTTCCAACATATCTTTGATAGCAATTAAATAAAAAAAAATTAACGAAATTAAAAGATGAAAATTATAAATTGATATTAAACAAAAAAAAAAAAAAAAAAAACTTACAATGCGTTACATGGCCACCAATAGGATCCCCTTTGAAATCAAATTCAATGTCAAAAAATTTACCCTGCAATTACATTAAAACAAAACCAGAAGTAATTAAAAAAAAATATATATATTAATAACTGGGAAAAAAAAGTTTGATTAATATAAAGAAAAAGAAAAAAATAATAAAAAACTAAAGAGATAAATGTCTATAAACAGGATGTGTCTCTTAAAATTCTAATAACAAATAGAAGAGAGAAATATTTTTCACCCTAGTTCAAAAATAATAATAATAATAAAGTAAGAAGAAATGTAGGAAGAAGGAAAAACTGTTAAAAGAAAATTAAACTTATTTGCACGGAAATTGTTTTTGGGTGGCAAATATAAAAACAAGAAAAAAAAAGTCAATAAAATTACCAAAAAAGGTATTCACACAAGGCGTATAGAAATTTGCTTCTTTTATTTTTCAGCTTGGTTTAATTTTCTGTATTTTTTCTTTTAAACACAAAATTAATTCAGTGCTGTAAATATTTCTCTACATTTCAGAGAATTTCTTTAATGAATTAAAAAATTATTTTTGGTTATAAATAAAAATAAAAAAAAAAAAAAAAATATTTTAATGCCGTGTGACGTTAATTTATTTTCTTCTTTTTTTTTCACAAGTTTTAATAGAATAAATTGTTTTTAATTATTTACTTTAATGAATTTTTATTCTATAGATTATGTTGTAGGAATAAAATTGAATTAAAATTCAGTTAGAGGTATGATGGTATTTTAACCCTCATTTTTTGATAACTCATTTAAAATTCAATTGTCTGCTAATCATTAATCAATTTGCAACTGTGTAATTAATTCTTTAAAATTCGTTTTTTTTTCTATTTATCGTGGTGAGGGGTATTTGTAATTTGTGGTTTTTATAATTCATTCAGTCAACCAAATAAATAAATAAATATCTTTCAATTTTCAACCTCAACTCCCAATAGAATTAAATACGAGAAATTTTGTATATTGGATAAGTTTATCAATACTTTTAAATACTACGTTTTACCCTTTTATTAACAAAAATACGATAAATTTATTTATTTATCTTTCAACAACAACAACATAAAATAAAATAAATAAAAGATAGAAAAAACCTGAATTTTGCTTCTCAAACTCTAATATTATCTATTCTATTCAACACAAATAAATAAAAATTCTTTACAGATGTAAAACAATAAAATTAAATCATAAAATAAATAGTATAGTTAAAAATGTAACATTTATTCCTTTTCGATAAATAAAATATTATTGTTGTGTGGTAATAAAATATAATGATAATAAAAATAAATCGAATAAAGTAAAGAATGATAATAAAGAAGACAATCTAATACTAGAATTTAGTAATAATAATAAATAAATCATTTTGTAATAAGAAAAGAAAAGTAATGTAGCGAACGCAACAGGAACTTAATTTAATCTTTGATTTTTTATTTTTAAACTATAGAAAATTTAATTTATTCTTTCCACATATAAACAAAATACTTTCTTTTAGTTAAATAAAATATAAATATTTACTTACAAAACGACTTGAATTATCATTTTTCATTGTTGTTGCATTACCAATTGCTTCTAAAAATATATCAGCTTGTGCAACACGTTCACGAATTTTATTCATATCATCATTACAATCATCTATTTTACTATTTATATTACTATTAAAATTATTATTATTATTATTATTAATTATTATTATATTATTATCAATAACACTTTTTTTCTTATTATTATTACTTTTTATTAATTTTAAACTATTATAATTTGTTGTATTATTATTATTATTATTATATGAATGACTTTTTGTATTTGGTAATGATAATTCACGTAATAATTGTTTATTTTTATTTGTTATTATTGTTGGTGATTGTGATGTTAATGATGATGATGATAATAAAGGTGTTACCGTTCCCATTGATGATTGTGATAATTTATTATGATTTATTATTGCTGTTGCCGTTGTCGATGTCGATGCTGATGGTTTTATTATTATTTTATTTTGCATTATTGTATCATTACATGAACATTTTTTATTATCATTAAATGTTGTTGTTAATTTATTATTATATTTTATAAAATTAGAACAATGTTCACAACAACTGGTTGTATTATTTGTACGTTGTTGCTGTTGCTGTTGTTGTTGCGTTACTTGTTGTTTATTTAAATGAAAATCACAATTTGTTGTTAATAATTTATTATTATTACAATTAGAAACACTTTTTTTATTTGTATCGATTAATATACTTTTATTTGATGCACAAATTTGTTGTTGTTGATGTTGTTGCTGTTGTGATTGTTGTTGCAAACATAAATCTGTATTACAAACACTATTGCCACTTGTACTTTTAATAAAATTTTTATTACAATGCTGATTTATATGATTTAATTCACAATTTGCTTTATGTAAAAACTGTGTATCATTATTTATAATTGTTTTTGGATTTGTTTGTATTAAAGCATTATTATTATTTGTTGTTATTAGTTGTTGCTGTTGCTGTTGCTGTTGATGATGATGGTGATGATGTTTTGGACAAATAATTGACGATGATGATCCAGATGATGTTGTTGATGATGTTGATATTGCTGAATGTTGATGTTTCTGACATAATTGTTTATTACTTAATGTTAAACTTGATGTTAATGCACCACCAACATTATTTGTTGATAAATTTTCTGTACTTTTATGTCGTGAAAAATCAAATTCAACCGTTTTTTCATGAGAGCAACGCTATAATATTAATTAAAAATTTAACACAATTAAATATTCTTATATGCTATGGGGGTTGTTATTATATATATATATATATATTTATATAATAATTAAAACGAAAATTTATTATTATATATACTAAAAAGGAATAAATTGTATGTTTACATTACATACATATGCATAAAAAAAGTGATATAAAACCAATAAATGTAAGCATGAAAGAATATTTTCAACCTGTATTTGCATATTTTTGTTTTATTAAATTGCTAAACACCAGGTGTGAGAATTAAACAAAATTACAAACACCTGAATAAAAAATAAAAAAAAAAATAAACAAAAAACTTAATGACCTTTTTTACCTTCATTTAAAAAAAAAAACAAAACAAAAAAAAATGGAAAAAAAAGGAAAAAAATGAGAGAAATATAAATAAATAATAGAAATTCATTGGATTCTGAAAATGTAACAACACGAAATAGCGTCAAACATTTTAATGCTTAATTAATGTTAAGTGGTATTGTATGCAAAAAAAAAACGTGGATTATCATCCAATTCAGTAACAAAAAAAAAAAAAAAAAAATAAAAAAAATAAAAAGTTTATTAATAAAAAATCTGAACTTACTTTTAAACTTCCAAATTGGCCACCAATGTCATCAAAATTCGTTTTCGACATACATGATGACTTTTCCGAACTAAAACAATGTTTTGGTGTTGAAGTTCTTGAATTTGGATTTGATGATACCCGAAAACATCCACTATCCCGTTGATTTGTTATTGAATTTGCGCTTCGCTGTCTTAATATACCGGGCTGTTGATGTTGTATTGTTGATCCTACATGTTCACCACTTGTTTTGTGCAATTCAGAAATTTTTGTCAAAAAATGTACAATCATTCGTGATGTTTCAGTTTTCCCAGAACCACTTTCACCCGACAATATAATAATTTGGTCTTCATTATGATCTTGTAAACATTTATATGCAGCATTTGTTAATGCGTAACTATAGTAAAAAGATTTTATGTAATTATGCTGATATTTAAAGTTTATTTATTAGTTAACCTACATATGCGGTGGTAGTTGAAAAAGACTTTTTTTCGCATAAGTACTTATTAAATCCGGTGTATAAATTGATAAGGGTTTATAAGGATTTATAGAAATTAAAAATGTTCCAATATATGTCTATAAATAAAATCTTTTTTATTAAAACTATTTAATTACTTTTAAACAAATTCAAATAAACTTACATAAATATGATCACGTTTAAAGCGTTGTGATAAATTACTTATAAAATTATCTTCAGTTAAATTTTCTAATAAAACGGAATCCCAGCTACCGATTTCTTGTTCTAAATTTGGCATTTTTACATAAAACTATAAATTTTTGTATGATTATTTTTGTATAAATTTTATCACAAAACATTCCTATTGAATAGATTTATCACAAAACAAAAAGAAAATAAAAAGAAGAAAAATAAATAAAAGAAAAATAATGATGATGATAATAAAGACATAATAAGAGATAAATCTTTAATATATACGTGTTTCATGAATAATATACGATTTTATATTATAAATAAATGTTAAATTATAAAATTGATTGCCTTTTAACATGCCAATTAATGGTAAGTAAGATTGAATACACATAAATCATTCAATCAACAATAAATAAACTTGGAATTTAACAGACATTCTAGCTAGAACTGAAAATAATTAATTTAAAATATATATATTATAGAACTTTTATTTCTATAATTAAACTGTTAAATAAATTGTTTTAATAAACTTCTTTTTTCTTTCTTTCATATTTAACATAATCAATTAAATGACATGTAATATGTGTATTCATATTATTTAACACACAATTAGCACTGGCACTATTTTTTACATTAAATAAAAAAAAAAAAATTATTTTTTTTCACCTGATTTTATAATTATTGTTTTTTTATATCTTACCTAACATAAACTAATATAAATAAATTTTGAATTATTTTGGCACATTATTTTTGTATCTTTTAAATAAAAACAATTTATTTATATATTTAATTAAATACAATTTTATTATAATTTAATATTGGAATCACAGACGAAAATGTGACAATTCGCCATTTTTTCTTATAAGTATTGTAAGTGCCACAATTTGATTTGACAGATTAACAATTTTTACAGTTTTTTTTCTTATAAGAAAATACTGTCATAGTACATAATTGCACATTGTGAATTGTTAAAAATGTAATTTTATTTTTAAATGAAAAACACATTGGGAAGCACTGCTGTATTGTAGAAATGTCAAAAAATAATTAGAGTTCACTGTACAATATTATGAAGTTTATTTATTAAGTAAATATGGCTGGAATAATGAATTTTTCTGTACTGCAATGTTTTAAAAATGTAATTATTAATTTAAATATAATAAAATATATGATTAAAATAAATTAATAACAAAAATATATTTATTTGTAGCCATTAATAAAACAAATAAATAATCAACTGTTGACAAGAACGATACACGTAACAGCGGCATGTAGTAAAGTACAATCAGGAAAATACCGAATAACACCTAAAGGTGACCGTCCATTGACATATGAAATGGCAAATCCTCCACATTTTATTGCACATCGTAAAGCATGGAACTCATGGAATACTTGTAATTAGATCCTTTAATCAATTATTCCATATAAAATTTTAAGGTTATGTTATGTTTTACTTTCAGCTAATTTGGCGGATGGTCTTCGTCCATCAGAAACAGCAATCGAAGATATATTTATACGTCGTTTTATGAGTGGTACATTTCATTCGGTCTTATGTTCTGAAGTTATAATAAAAAGACAGCATAATCACATAAGAATAGCAGGAATCTTACGCCAAGCAATTAGTCCTAGAAAAATATACTTTCTTGTTGGTATGTGCATTAAATTTTTATTGTGATTTTTCATATAAATTAAAATTTTTATTAATCGTAGGTTACTGTGAAGAATTATTATCATACTGGATGCAATGTCCTATTACACTAGAATTACAAACCGTTGGTGATAAAAAAGACGTCATCTTTAAATATATATAAATGTCTAGAGAATAAACTTATAACATAAAAAAAAAAGAAAAGATAATTAGCAAAAGTAGGAAGAATTAAAAACTAATTAATAAAAAAAAACAAAACTTCAATCAATTCAATTTATTTTTTTTTATTTATTTTTCTTTGTATTTATTTTATTCCTACGTACAGTTTTTAGTTTTCACATCCTTTTCCCTCTACACATATATTAGATACAATTTTTAAGTTTTTTTTTTTTTTATTTGTTTCTCCTCATTACGCATTACTATTGTTTTAAATAATTTAATAAGGACGCTGTGTAAAAATGTTTTTCTTTTCTTTTTTTTTAATCACATTTTTTCTCCTTTTCAACTACAAAATTTAATTAAAATTATTAGTATTATATTAAGCATAAAATTATTTTTTATTAATTTATTTATTTAGTTTTTTTTTTTTTTTCATCAAATTTTGTGTAATTATTGATATAAATTTCTAATTATTTTAAACATAAATTGGCGTTTCGATTTTTTTTTTATTTTTTTTATTAATTTATATTTGTATTATTGCTTTTTTTTTTTTAATTTTTTTTTTATTATAGTTTTTTAATTTTACAAATTAACTTTTATTAGCAGCAAAAATTCATTCTTATTATTGTTTCTGAGAAATAATAAGAAATTTTAATTATTAATCAAATATAAATACGTATTTATAATGGGACAAACACACAAATGAATAAGAAATTAATTCGAGCCAAAGAAAAAATTTTAACGTTTTATTTGCTGAAATTTGTTGTGTTTTCAGCAAAAGTCTTGTAAAAAAAAAAAAATCAACGAAACACTGCATAAACTGAATTGTTGCTTCGTCGTTAAAAAAATTTTTTTTTTCATTTAATTGTGATTTGTTATCTATAACACAGTTTGTTTTTTATCAATAATAAATAAACATTATTTTTCAGTAATCAATGATTATACTTCCTAACTTTGCCTAGTAATTAAGTAGTCAAAAGTTTTACTATTTTAGAAACACTTTTCTTCTATTTTCCGTTAGTTAATTTTCCAATTATTATTATTGTTTTTTTTTTTTTTTCTTCGTATTTTATATAATTAATTAATTAAATAACAAAACTAATAAAATTATTGCTTAGTGTAAGATTGGTTAATAAAAAAATTAAAAAAAAAAAAAAAAAATTTTAATTTACTAAAATCGTAACAATAATAATTAATTAATTAAATTTTTTTTTTTTATTTTTTGTTTTTAAACACAATTTATTAAATTTATAATTGCTTTACTAAAAGGATTGTCATAAATTTCATAAAAGTTTTTATCCTTAGTTAATTTTGTTGCTTTCTGATTTTATTTATTTATTTTCTTTTCTCATATATTTAATAAATAAATAATAAATAAAAATTGCTTAAACGAATTTTTTATTAATAAACATATAAAAAGCACTTTGAATATGTCTTAAATTAATTACTTATGTTTTAGGAAGTTTATTAATTATTCCTGTTAAAATAATTATTATTATTAATATTTTGTACATATTTATCTTTTTCTTTTTTTTTTAAATATTTAAAATGTATACTAAAGCCAAATATTGATCACATTATTAATTGGTTTTGTTACAAAAAACAAAAAAAAAAAATAAATTAATTAATTAAATTATGTTTCGCCATTACATATTAATAAACGGATTTCGTTGTGATGAAATTATTCTCACGTTAAAATAATCAAAGGATAAAAAAAAAAAAGAAAAAGGATTTCTAATAAAAATGAAACATTTAAACAAATTGTTTGCAATAGAAAAGAAAAAAAAACATACAAAAATCATCTATTAATAAAATTATGCTACATAAACCCGTATCCTTATAATGTTACTGATATATGCAATGCATTTTGCAATTATTATTAATTATTTATTAATTTTAGACACGTCCCGTCGCATACACATTTATTTATTTAACACACAATTTCTCTGATGTACTAATAATTAATTTTTAATTAATTATTAAAAATTCTTAAAATACTTTGTTAATTATTAATTAATTAATTAATTTTGTTTGTCTTTAATTTTAATTGCTTTTTTTTATGTTTTATTATTATTATTATTATTATTATTATTATTATTATCGACAAAAATCCTAATATGGATTAAACATTGCTTTTATTTTATTTTTGATTGATTTATTTTGCTTTAGATATACTATATAATAATTATTATTTAATTTCATTTTTTTTTTTTACATAATAGTCATAGTCACAGAAACTTAATTAAAAATACAATTAAAAAGAAAAATTACATCAAAATTGTGCCTTTTCTATCATCGTCCATTATACACATATAGGAAAAATCAATATGTAAATTAAATTTTAAACAAATAATTAATTATTAATTTCTAGTTAAGTAATT
The DNA here is from genome assembly GCA_961205885.1 of Ptychoptera albimana. Classification (NCBI taxonomy): domain Eukaryota; kingdom Metazoa; phylum Arthropoda; class Insecta; order Diptera; family Ptychopteridae; genus Ptychoptera; species Ptychoptera albimana. The sequence goes on from OY540805.1 coordinate 12,674,023, forward strand.
TAAAATGAATAGAAAAAAAAAAGGCTTAAGTGTCGTGTGTTTTACATGTGGGTGGTTGGTGGGTGTTTCTCATTTTTTTCTTTATTAATTATACAACAAAATATATTCATACTTTCGTTGGAGGAAACAATAATTTTCTGTTTAAAATATAAGATGGGTAAGTAAAGCAGGTACTACTAAGTCCTTTTCGTGATTTTTTTAAATTATATTTTTTTTTCTTAATTACAAACAAACAATTACAAACGTTTGTTGTTGTTTTATTTTTTTGCTTACAAATTTCTTTCTTTTTTTTTTTTTTACGTTAATTAATTTAATGCAAATTTATAGACACTCTTTAATAATAATAATATTCGGCGAAGGTGTAATTGAATTATAAAAGTAAAAACTAATTAAAAAAAAAAAAAAACATTTTTCATTGTTGTGTGAAATAATTTCTACAAAGGAAATAAATTTCTTTTTTTTCTCCTTGTTTTTTCTAATCAATTTTAATAAATCTTACAAATATTTTACATTTTTTTTTTTTTTAACTTTTATTTATATATGTTTTTAATTGTTTAACTTCATGTTTTATTAAGTTATTAACTATTTTGTACTTTGTTAGTTTTCATTTTTGTTTTTTTTTTTTTTTTAATCCTTATTTAAAAAGTTTTGTGTATTTTTGTGTATTACTTATAATTAGATATTAATTAAATTGTGGTGTTATCTACATAATTGTTATTTTTTAATTTAAATTTAGTTGATAAGATGAATTTTTATTTTTTTTTTTGTTGCTTCTTTCTCCTATAAATAATCAATAATTTTTTTTTTCTTCTGGTTATTTTGGAAATTATTACACACAGTTTTGGATTTACATTTTTCTTTTTTAATGAATTAAATATATGAACAATGAATAAAAATGTTTCGTTAAAAGATATTTATAAATATATATAAAAAAAAAAAAATAATAAATTTTTTTTCAATAATAATAAAATGTTAAGTCTTTAAAAAAAAATAAAATTAAAAATTAAAAAATATTATTTAAAAGCAGCTTTAATGGAGGAATTTTGTATTAAGAAAAAAAAAAAAAAAAAAACTCGCTTTATGCATAGATATTAATCACAAATAGCTTCATCTTCTTCTTCTTTTTTTTATATATATTAACAACCCAATTTTAAAAATTTCAATAATTAAATAAATAAATAATTGATTGTAAAACAAAATTTGAAATTACTCGAATATACAATTTTAAGGTAAAAATAAAAAAACAAAAATCTGTGTTTTCTCGCGTATCACAAAATACAACAACATCGAAAATATAAAAAAAATCAAAAATTTTTTTTTGGCAGTATAACATTATTACTTAATTTATTATTTGCGTGTCTCATCATTTTTATTAAAAAACAAAAAAAAAAAAAAAATTATTCTTCAGATCAACTTTTTAAAACTTTTATTAAACTATTTAATTTACTGAATTAATAAAAAATTTCTTTCGATATGTGTACTAAAGAAAAATTCTAATTTTGCGTGTAAATTACATAATAAAAATAAAGAAAATTAATTAAGCATTTAAAAGTAAAAGAAAATTAAAATTAAATAAAAAATTGTATAATTTAATTTTAATGCAAAATTCAAAATTGTTCTTTGTCGATTGATATTATTATTTATTTTTTAATTAATTATTTATTAAAAAAAAAATTCCGTCTTTTGTTACCGCTGTTAATTGATACATCTTTTGATTTTATGTTATTATTATTATTAATTAGGAAGAAGTAAAAAATAATTAACAAAAACTATTCAAGAATTTAATTTAATTTATTTTAAGAAGGTGTTAAGCAATTCCATTTAATTTCTTTTTTTCTCTCTTTTTTTTTAATTTAATTTATTATTCTTATCTATTACAAATATGTCATTCAATATTAATTCTTTTTAACAAACAAATTATTACACCTACTCAAAAAAAAAAGACTTTCATAAATTAAGCGATTTTTAACTAACTAATGAGAAGAGAGATAAATTTTAATTTACCACTTTAAATAGCATATAAAGAAAAGAAAAGAAAAAAAAATAAGAAAAGGAATTAATAAAAAGCCAATTTGAAAATAATAAAAGCTCCGTACCTAAATTACAATAATTATTATCAAAATAAAAATTAATTAAAAAAAAAAGAAAAGAAAAGAAATAAATATTTATATAATATATATATGTATATAGGAAGTATATACATATATAAATATAAATATAATTTTATTTTATTTCAATTCATTCAAGTTGTGTATTTTGCTTTTATTTATATAAATATAAAATTAAAAAAAAAAAAATGATAAAATAAAATAATAAAATATATATATGAGAGAGAAAGATGATTTTATTATTATTTTCTTTTTTAATTAATTAATTAATTATTATTATTTATTTTTTTTTTTCAATGTTTGTTCTTTCTTTTATTAAATAATCATTTGATTTTATGGATTAAAAAAAAATAAAATAAAATAAATAGATAAACAGGAAAAAAAGAAAAAAAAAAGAAAAGTGAAAAAAAAAAAAAGAATAAAATTACAAAAAAATAAATTTCTGTTTTTTTTTTTCTTTCTTTCTTTCTTTTTTTAAATTATTTATTGCTACCTTCGACCAATTAAACCATTTGGTGTTTGTGAACTAGCCAAAGACACAACCGTGTACATTAATTCTAATTCCACAAGCAATGGAAAATGGTCAGATGGTATATGTGGATGTGGACAACCAACGACTTTATTTTCACGTAACCATTCAGATGAGAGTGGACCCAATAGGCCTAATGGTATCATACCAGTTTTCGTATAGAATATATAATCAATGATTCCTTTAAAATCAAATGTATAATTTGTATACGGCATTATGTCTTCACTATATGCTGATGCTAATTTAAAGGAATGAGTAAATTCATTAACTGTATCGCTAGCTGATAATCGTTGTAGACATGATTTATAGCCTAGCTCTTTAAAATCCTGATGATCCATTGCTACACGCCCAGAACTGAGAAATTCAATTACACCAGAGTCTGGTAAAGAGTTAAAATCGCCGCACAATAATAATTGTACATTGTTTGAATCAAATTTATGGCCAGGACGAAAACTATGCCCAGCGTCGTCTAATATTGTTTTTAATTCATTACTAAGCATCATTGTTTGTATTAATTTCACATCACAAAATTCAGGATCCCAATGTATGTGAGCGGTGCACACTAATATTGGTTGTGGTGCTGCATCTGGTGGTAATTGTTCCCACGCTGAATCTTTTATTTTTAATAATGCAGCTAAACCAATATTATCTTTTGGCATAACACGATTTAACATATTATCAGAACCTTCCGCGTTTGCCATTGCTAATTGATTAAATTCAACAAGATGTTCTTTTAACAAAGAAAATCTATAATAATTAATAAACTTTTAAATATATTCACAATTATATATATATATAAATAAAAAAAAAAATAAAATAATAATAAGAAACAAAAATTTTTAATAAATTTCTCATACTTTGATGCACGAAAAAAGATTGCACAACCATCAACAAATTTTCTTTCATTTTCAGCCATTGTTTTTGCTCGTGATTTTGGTGAAAATATACCTTCATAGCCATCATTCTTTAATTCAGGCTTGAAAAAATTATAAAATTGATCTGTTTCTAGTTCTTGTAAACTAATTATATCAGCGGAATAATGTCGTATTTCATCCAATATTGCCTGAAAATAAAATAAAAAAACAAATTTCGTTATAATTTTAAATGTAAATAAACTTCTCGTTAATTAAATTTTTACCTTTTTCCGATATTCCCAATTAAGTGCCCAACTAGGGCAATAGCCATACATTTGCCTAGTTGCATATTTGTCACAAAGGACATTATAGCACATGACGGTGAATATACCTAAAAAGAGTAAACACATTAATAATTCTATTTAAATAAAATGACACAATGTCTACAATGGCGATAACGTTAGATTTATATTTATAATTGCAACTAAACTACTAAAGATTTATTTATCATTTATTAAATGAAATTATTTATTAGCTATACTAGCTCTCTTTTTGCATTTACCAAGAATTAACAAAACAAATCGAAGTTACAATTGTTAGTTATAATTTATGTGATTATATAAAAGAAATATACTTACATCCTGGTCTTGCGCGATTTGGACGAGCTAATGGTATCCATGGACGTTGAGGCGGTGGCACAGTTGAGACTATAAATATAAAATCATAAATAATTAATAAAAAAAATATTAAATGTACTTATAATAAGTGTTGCAAAGTATTTAAGTGTCTTTTTATAATGCCGCAATATAATGTAAACAAATTATTAAAACCGAATTTTCTGATGTTAATATAATTTTTATTATTTTTCCGCCTAAAAGTAATAATAAGAATAAAAATGCTTTAAAAATAACCATCTATACGATACACTTCTCAACGTTAGGTTCACCAATAAAATACAAAATAATAATAAAAATTTTTTTTTTTTTAAATATCTCTACCATTTAATTAATCTAAATTTATATATTTTATCTTTTTTATTAAATTGTTATGTAATAAAATAAAATAATTAAACCTATTTGAAATTTTGATTAATAAACATTATATAATCTATCAAAGTAAAGTGTTAAAGTAAAGTTCAAGTGGTGCTAAGAGCCTTAAGGAATCATAAAAACATAATCATTAAATAACATATGGTGGTGAAGACATTACATATTATTACATTTATTAAAACTATTTTATATATCGGATAGAATAGCAGATAAATCAATTTAACTTAGTGAATAATAGACAAAAAAAAAAGACTTTGTTAAACTTTTGAACAAGATTACGAATGAATAAATAAATATTACACATTTTATAGTTTAATTAAAAATCTCATTATAAACCTGTACACACACTTAAATCTTTTATATAGAATATACAAAAAAAAAGAAAAGAAATTATATAATTTATTAAGGGAAAATAAAAAACGATAAAATAATTAAAAATGATTAAAAAAATTTATAATAATTTCAATCTAAAATCAATTAAGTATTTATATAATAATTAAGATATAATTATTCATTTATATTCAATTGTCTTATTATAAATATAAAATAATCAAAAAAAAAATACAAACAATTCAATAAATTAAATAAATAATTAAAAATTAATCATTTTAATCACGTATTAAATAAAATAAAAACAAATTGAATAATTATAATAAAACATATTTTGCAAAACAACCCGATGAAAAAGAGAGATGATTTCAATAAAATAATTTAAAAAAAACCGAAAAAAAAAAAAACAAACAATTAATGTGACTAGAATGAATTTTATTAATTATTTTTTAATATAAATTAATAATTAATAATAATTAAAAGTAAAAGTTAAAAATATTATAAAACTTTTAGTAATTAATTTATTAAAAAAATATATATTATAAATAACATTAATTATAATTAATTTATTAATTTATTATCATATAAATCTTACATTATATACGATAAATAGTGTTTATTAAAATATAAACATACATTAATTACTAAATTAATTAATAAAGAATTTTTAGAATGGACATAGTTATTTTTTTTTACCAGACCGGGGGGCAATTGCAATAATATTTTTTTAATATACTCCAAGATAGAAATATTTAAATTATTCAAGTTATTAAGAATATTTATAAATTAGAATTCCACAAGCAAAATTATTATTAAAACAGCAATGCAACGCAATACAATCAATGAATAATACCACATATAAAGGTAATAAAACAATTATTACTTATGCTTAATATTTGGCGGGCTTAATCAACTTTCAATTATTTTTTAAAAGTAATTGTAAATCAATTATAAAAACAAAAAGGTTTAATAATATATATCAAAAGGAGACACTCACAAGATAAACAGGGATAATATTTATTTGTTATAATAAATAACTTGTTTAATTTATATAAAATTAAATGAAAAGAATATGCTGAAGCAATAAATATGTTTATATGTTGATGGCATTGAAATTTCACCGATTATAATGTAAATAATGGTTTAGTTAATAAATTGCTTAATATTATACATATTAGAAGATAAATAAAACAAAACTAAATTATAAATTTTGTTCATACTATTAATAAAAAGAAAAAATGAGGTGTGCGCTGTGTGCTTTTCCTCATCATGCTTTACATTTACATTTGTAACAACAAAACTTATTTAATTTAATGCAAAATTTATTTCATATACTTGTTTAATGTTTAAAACACACACTTTTATATATATACATTTTATAAATTAATAATTTGATCACAATATTGCAAATATATATATATATATATCTTAACCACCATCGAAAATAAGACTAACAACCCGCCAAGGTTAAATACATTTATTTAATTCATCGTCATCATGTATATAAACAAGAAAAAATGTATTTAATAGAAAACATCAGACTAAGTTTAAAAAAAAAAATAAACAAATTTTAAACATTTTAGTTTAAAATCGTTCATTAATAAAAGAACAAATTCATAGGAAGTCAATTAAAGCAAATTATAATTAAAATAACAAAAAAAACGTTTTTTTTGAAGAGTCGACAGATTGTCTGTCCGACTATATAGCAGCAGCAAAACATAACTATTGACGCTGTACCAAATTTTATTTTTTATTTATATTGAGATTTGATAATAATTTAATTAAATTGATTAATAGTAATAATATAATTTATTTATTTATAATATATCAAATAAATTGTTTATATAAAAAAAATAAATAAAATATCTGATAAAAAGTGATTGAAATTGCATTTTAAAACTTTAATCAATGATCTTATTGTATAAAAGAAATGGAAGTTAAATAATTTGACATTAAATACAGAATTTAGGTAACAATCTGTAATATGTGTGTGGTAAAAAACAATCTTTCAAATACATCAAATTATTAAGAAAAAACCTTTCAAATCACATTACATTCAGAGATTAAATTTTTATTTAATTCCAAGAATTTATTTAGTTCTTTTAACCAGTTAGAGATTTTTATTTAAATGCACGCAACTAAATAAAATTTGGTATCGAATCCTTCAAATTGAGTGATGGCATGAAATATAATTTTTCTGCAAATCTTTGGATTTTATAGGATTAAAAACTAGTGAAAAATTCTTAGTATTCAAAAATTAGGCTTTTCATGTAATTCGTTTTGCATGTTAAAAAGATTAAACCTCTGTTAAAAATACTTAATGCAACATATATACTAAATTATTGATAATTTTTCTTTAAACAAATAAATAAAAGCATCTACCATGTTTATTACTTGTTGCTTAATATTGACTTTTTATAATCTAAATATTAAATTTCATTTTAACTAAATTTAAAAAAAAGAAATCCATTACTTAACTATAATTTTGAAAGGTAAATGTACTTTTCAATAAATTGTATTTTATGTAAAAACATTTTCATTACAAAACAAAAGTGTTATATTCTAATAACAATAATAAACAAAATTTAGTCAGCATAAAAACGAAAATAGATGAAGAAAAACCTTAAAGAAAGAAGAACTTAAATAAAAAAATAATAAAGATAGAAGAGTTACAGAGTTAAAGATGTGGATTAACTGATTGAAAGTTAGATAAAAAGATTACGTACAACAATATTATTTATTATTTAGATAAATTGTTTTTTAACATGTTTCATTTTCCATCAAATCTATTGTTGTTTTTTTTTATTTTTAACGATATAATAAAAGATAAATTTATCATAATATTACCAGTAACGTGCTTGTCTTAAACTCAATTTGATTTTTTTTTTTTTACTTCCTCATCTATATATACATATTAATTGATAAGATTATTTAAAAAGGAAATTTCAAATCAATTAATAAATAAAAGTGCTTTAAAAAAAAAGAAGGGAATTTCCTATACATAAATCTTTTGCATATCTATTTAATTAACTTGGATAACTAAATTAAAAAAAAAAAAAAAATTAAAGTAATAAAATATCAACTACAACTGAGCAAAGTTGAAAAAAAATCAATGTTCACAATAAAAACAATTTTAATGCTAATGAATATAAAACTTTTCATCTTTTAACAAATTTTTAATTATTCTACAAATAAATTTTAATAGCATACGTGATAAGTTATGATAAAAAGAAAACAGATCAACAATAATTTTAATTGAAAAATAAAATTTAAACTAGTAATAAATATTCTATTTAATTTATTATTATTAATATTATTATGCAATACTTTAAACTATGATATTTTAAAATAAAATAAAAATTATGTAGAAATTTCAAAAAAAAAAAAAAAAAATTAAATTAAAAAGACAAAACTCTAAACAATCATGACGAGTATTACAAAAAAAAAATAGTAAAATCGTGAGATGATATTATTCAATTTTGTTAATTTTTTTTCATTATTTCTTTTTAAAATGCTAAACATAAATTTTGTCTTTATAATAATATTACATTCACATTTCACAATAATCTTTAGTGTTAAAATTATATAAAAATAAAAATTTAAACTGAACACAAGTACTATACAGCATCAAGAATAAGATAATACAAAAAAAAAAAAACGAAGCCATCATATTTAAAAATGATTATTATTATTATTATTATTATTATTATTATTATTATTATTATTATTATTATTATTATGAAACAACACAACAACTGAGGTATTTTATAAAATTGCACTAAAGCTAAATAATCGAGTTATTTATTTAGATGATTTTTATATGTGTGGCATGACATTTGTGATTTTTTCTCGTTTTCTTCATCTTACGCTTTCATAAAAACAATAAAATGTTAACAGATTTGAAATGTTTCGTTCACCTACACAATATTTCCACTGTACACTACACTATGGGCACAATAATAAAGGGAAACTTGTACAATATGTAAACATTATTTTGAAATTGATATAACACAACATAGAATTTATTTTGCTTTTATTGTTGTTTTGTGTGTTAAAAAAAAAAAAAATTATGTTACGTAGTGAAAATACAAAAGGTAAGAGGCTAAAAACATAAGATTTTCATTTAGAAATATATAAATATTGTATAATAATAATAAATAATTATTTAAATAAATGTTTATAGATTATTTACTTAGTAAATTTAAATAATTAATTTCAAATAACAATAATAATAATAATAATAATAAAAATTCCGACAACAATTACAATGTGTTACATACAATATTTACATATTGTTAAAATAAAAAAAAAGTAATTAAATTAAATTAAATGTATGATAACGAGTGAGTTCTCAATTTTATTAAAGCAATATACTTAAATTTAATTAATAAAACATCGAATTTTAACTGTTTATAATAATTATATAAATATGTTATATTCAATTAGATTAATATCTTTATCTCTTTACTAATTATTGTTATTACAATACAGACATACAGTCAGACAATCATGCAATAATATTAATAAATGAGGTAAAATATATTACATTGAAAAGTACAATAAAAATAAACAAATCAATTAAAATAAAATGATATTCAATTGGATAATAATTAAACATTATAAAGATAATGGAAAGGTAAAAGAATTTAACCTTATTGATAATTATATCTCCAAAGTAGGTATCTTACAATACGTAATGATAATTTTATTTAGATTTATCATTCATTTAACATATATATTGTCAAAGGGAATTTTGTTTAATTGTGTGAATTATTAATCTTATTCTAATCTGTTTCTATAATTGATTGAATAACTCAAAAATTTTAATAGAATTTTTTATTTTCATTTATAATACACAAACTACACAAAGCATTCATTTAATAGCGAGCAATATATGGAATGATTTATTATATATTCAATGGAACATTTTGTTAATAAGCTACAAATATAGGTCCCACATTTATCATACATAAATATTTCATTTGACATGGGAACAAATTAGAAAATGAAAATAAAAATAACAAGATAATTAGTGTAATTGTAAAACAAATTTTGAATTTATAATTAATTATTTGATAGGACAATTTTAAAAAATAAAATAATAAAAAATACACAAAATGCTTAACCATTGATGGCTTATTATTAAATTAAATTTACATGATGTGGGTTCATTTAAATTCCACAAATGCGAAACAATATTTTAATCAAATAATAAAAATTCAAAAGGAAAAATCGTAATTTAGTTAGTATTTCGTTGTTTTTTTCTTCTTCTATTGATAGCAATTAGTTACAGTCAATCAATTAAAAAGAGGAGAGTAAATATTAAAAGGTGAAAAAACTAAATTAATTATTCCATCATAGGTAATTTATAATTAAAAACATCAACTGTATTCGTGAGTTATTTACGACATTAATACTTTTTACATTAATAAACAAATTTAGTTTTTCGTTATTAACATTTGTACATAATATTTGTTTATTTTATTTATAGTAAGCAAATATTATTAAAACGATAATTAAAATAGTGACACTCCTTAATTACTAGAACTTGTTTGTACATTTAATGATTTATAGTGCAAGCTAGTCAAACCATGATTTAACGTAAATATACATTTTAAAAAATTTATAAAAAACGCAAAAACATCTCTTTATTAGTAAACTATACAAAAACATTTCAACAATGATTTATATTTTTGTATACATATATATATATATATATGTATGTTAATAATAATTATAATTAATTTTTCAATGTTTAAACGATGTAATCAAAAAAAAAAATAAATTAAATTATACACAAAGAAAAATATTCATGATGTCAATCTTATTACATGGAATTGGTGGTGTTTAATAAATATTTTTCTAGGCGATGAAATATAAGAAAGTAGAACTTCGACCTTAAATATATTTCTTTTCTTTTTTCTTTAAATTATCTTTAATTATTTAATTTTAATTTTTCTTTTAACATTTAAATATAATTAAGTATCTTTTGATAATTAATTACATTATTACAATTAACTCTAAATGATTTAACAAAGTGAACAGAGAAAATTAGCAAAAATTCTTTGTTATTCACAAATATTTTTCAAAATAAATTTTTTTTAGTGAAAGATGAAAAATTAAAAACAAATTTAACAAAACCACATGCGTTTATTTATTTATTTTAAGATTTAAATCTTAATGTCTTTGTATTTTTATGATTATTCAAATTTATATTATATTGCCCGTTTATCATAATAATAATCATTGTTCATTGTTCTTGGAAATTTGTTATATTGTTCAATAAAAAAAAAATAATAAATAAATAAAATAAATTAATCGAAAACAAATTGGTTCCATCACATTTCAATTTAAACATTTGACGATATCCGATTAAATTATTAAAACAAAATATTTAATTGGATGCAATTACTTTGTGTTATTTGTGAGAAATTGAGAAAAATACATTTTTTATTTATAATTAAATATATTCACATATATCGAAATGATTATTCATTAATTATGTTATTAATAAATAAACGATAAGTGAAATTTTAAGAAATAAAAAGACAACATCTTCATTTTGTTGCTAATTTTGAGATGCATGGAAGATTTTCGCAAAATAAAAAGTAACAACTTGAGATTGCCAAAAATAAACTGTGTCTATTTCATTGTTGTTTCTTTGTAAACTTTCCTTTTTTACTTGCAGCAACAAAATTATTTATATTTTAAATAATATATAATTAAGACGAAAAAAAAAATAAAAAATGAATTATTCATAAAGTAAAATAATAAAAATAATTAACACTTTTGTGTATTTTCACTTACATTTCCTTATAATTTGATTTCTATAACCAAATATTTTACAAATTATACGTTTACAAAATATATAATTCAAAGTAAGAGATTAACAAAAAAAAAAAAAAATTAATAGAAAGGAATTTTATTTTTCTTATAAATGTTATTATTATTATCATACTAAATAAAAATAAAATGATAAACAAAATAAAAGAAAAAATTAAACATAGGTGCAGCAGAAGAGAATTACCTTTATGCATTTTGACAGGCACATAGTTACTTTTTATTATACTAAATCTAAATTAAAAAAAAAAAATTGTAATTTATATAATTTTTTTCATTATTGTAGCGCGCAGCTAGTTAAAAAAATGTTTTTTATTTTTTTAAAGCTATAATTTTTCAAAGTAAAACATATATTAAAAGGAAGATTATCAATTTAAGTAAAATAAATGTCACACAAAAAATAATTTTTGTGTATAAATAAAAAAAAATGCGTGCGATGGTAGTAAAATATTTATATAAAAGACAAGTGAATAAATGTAGAAAAATGTACAAAACTAACAATATATAATAATTTATGTTGTATACCTTGATTTATTTTTTAAGGTGTAAAATATACTATATAATACAATTCAACTTATATATTCGCAAAGAAAAATTCACATAAGAATATAGACAATTTAAAACTTATTGTTATATTATAATAAAATAGAGAATAAATAAAAATTATCTTGTCATTTTTGTAAATAGAAATAAGAAAATAGGCAATTGCAAAATGTAATAAAACGCGTGACAAAATAAAAAAAGATCTTTTTTTTTTAGTGTATCATACAACAATAGATGGAAACAGAAAAATTTAATGGTAGTAAATGGTCATTGAATTATTTGTTTAAGTTATTTATGTGTTGCGGCAATAAACTATAACATCATACAAATTCCGTAAAAATATTATAAAGCTAAAGAAAAAATTATATAGCTAAATAAGAACATAAAATACATTACATATCCTATTCAAAATAAGGAAAGTTTCTTAATAATTCAATAAGAGAAATTGAATCGAAATAAATGCATTGATATATGAATTACTATTATTTATTTTTATAAAACTCTAGGCATATAATTAATTACTTAGTTATTTGATATTCAAAAATATTTTCTATTGATAAAAAAGATACAACAAAATTTCTAATATTAATTTTAATTAATTTGTATGACCCCTTATGCATTTAGGGCCAAATAAACATTAATAATGTTTTTTTATAATAACTTTCACTTCACTTATATTGACCGATATTCTTTTAATATGTATTTTCCAACAATTACAGTATTAAAAAAAAAAAATGTTTTTTTAATTTAAAATTTGTAAATAAATTTGAATATATCATATTTTAATAAATAAATATGATATGTATTTTCTATATTGAAATAATTTGACATAAATAATACGTACATACATACTTTACAAGTATATATAATAATATAATTAAAAAATATTGTACTTCACATTTAAGCATTAAATACTTTCACAAAAACTCATTAAAATGATTGTTTACAAATAGCTAATTGATTAATTAACTATAGTAATTATTTTAAAGTGATAATAAAATTTAATGTTACAAACAAGTCTTACATTTATCTTTAACACGACTTTTTACATGAAGATAATTTTATTGATATTTCTTCATGATTCAACTTATGTACTTAAAACAGCTTAAGTAAAACTTTTTTTTTTTTTTCAAATGCAATATAAATTAGGTTCGTTGTCTATACATCATCAACTCTATATTTTTATTTGATAAAATCATAAAATTATGTAATAGTTTTTAATAAAAATGTGTGTCACTATATATATTTTACAACTGTATATTGGCGTTTTTCATTAAACAACAGAATTGTGGGTGTTTTTCGATTAAAAATATAAAAACAATTTCTCTATTTTTTAATTTTTTTTTGAGTCAATATTCTCAAAGTCAAGATCAAGGACAACGTAAAATTCAAAAAGGTGATCATTTCAGACAGATAATTATTATGAACAATAAAAGAAAAAAAAATTACAAATAACAATACAAAACATTATTAAACAACATTAAAAAATGAAATAAATGACTTTGACAAACGGACAATGTAAATAATTCGCTTAAATTTAATGTCTTTACACAAGTTAATAATATAATAACAATATGAAGGAACTATACTAAAACATACTTTAATTAAGCTATTGAATAATAAATGAAATAAAAAATCACATAAAACTCAGTTATCATGCTAATTTTATGTTAAACAAAAAATCTTAAATTAACATGATAATTTATAACAAAGAATAATAAACATTCTTAATAGAATTACTATGCTTTTATAAGGAGTAACAACAATAGAAAAAAAATGTAGATCACTAACTGAAGACTGGAAAGACAGAAAATAAAATTATGACATATAAATGGTTAAAGATAATTAAACGATAATTAACAACTTCTTATTACATGATATATAAGTATGATGATAATTTACTATCATTAACAATTAAACAAAAAATAATTACCCAAAGTATTCTTTCTATTGTTAAAGGAAATTGAATCATGTTTACATAATAATATTTTACGCAAGAAATATGAAAAAATATCACATCAGTAAAAACGTTATTAACATTATAGCAATTGAAACTGATTAGTAATTCAATAAAGTGGTTGGCATTTATTAAAATAAGAATTAATAAGGTTAATACAATAATTAATTATAGTTATACGTTAATGTAAACAATTTTTTTTTTTTTGCGCAATTCCAATCGAATGTATTACTGATACATCAATATTCCTCTACATTAATTTTAAATAAAAAAATATTATTGTGTTTAACAAATGGAGATAAAAAAAAAAAAAAAGTAATATCAAAAAAAAAAATTAAGTTAACAACAACATAAAATGAATGGTTGCAGAAAATATTAACGTAGGTAGAGATATAGTAAAAAGCAAAAACATTTTCTTCTCCTTTGTTATTATTATAAGAAGAAAAATTAGCATATTTAATTTTAACAATATATTGGATTGGTACTGTATGAAAGGTATTTATTAACAAAATTAAGTTGCAAAACATTATTTTAAATATAGAAGTAGAAATGTAGGATCAAAGTTTTTTTTTTTTTTGCAATACAACACTTTAACGATTAAAAATTAATAGTAAAGTGTTTTATATTCTCATTTGATTTTAATACAGCAAAACAACAAAAAGCGTAATTGAAATGTTAATAATTAGTTTTACAAGAAACCCATTTTATTGTACATAAAACCCAATAGAGAAATTATAAAAAAAAAAAAAAGAAACGAAAAAATTTGGTCATTTTTCTTAAACAACAAATTTATTTTTTTTTTATTAATTCTCCCACAGTTTATACCTTATTTGTATCTATAAAAATTTCTATTGTATCTTTTTTTTTTTTTATTTAATAAAAAAAAATTTAATAATTTCTCTTTAAAATTAATTTTTCACACAGTTTCACCAAAGTTTCATACAAAAAAAAATTAAAAAATTATTATTATAAAAATAATTAACTTGCGTTACTTCAAACCAAAGTCAATAAAGTAAATTAAAGTTTCAAACAACAACAAGTATAATAATAAACTGAATATAGTAAAATTAAAATTATTAATAAATAAAAAAATAACAATCTTTAGTGCAAATCAAAATCCAGTCATGTTTTAATTTCATTGAGAAAATTTATTAAGTAAGGAAAGTTATCAGCTAAATGTTAGTATGCGCTTGTGCTTGTTGCTTTAGTTATAATAATATTTAATGAAAACTACTCAACATTAAGACTATTTTAAATATAAAGCGAAGACGTGACTAGTGATTAATAACATTTTAATGCAATTATATACTTTAAATAGGAAAGAAAAAAAAAAAAAAAAGTGAAAATATAATAAAAAATGAATACAAACTACTAACATTAATTAATCAGATAAAGCCAAAGCGGTAAAAATGCCATTATTATTAATGAAATAAACTATACACACACGATGCTTACTTATATTTCAGTTTATTATTGTTTATCAATTAATTTTTTATCAAAAATAAACATTAACTTTTTTTTCTTTCTTTTTTAATTAAATTTTGCTGTAAATTAGCAATACTTTAATTACTGTTTATTTTTATTCCAGCTATTATAAATGTAAACAGTAATAATTAAGAACCGAACCGTGCAATTTGTTTAAACATTTTTCGCTTAATAACGATACTGTAAAGATATGATTTATCAACTAGCATGCTTCATTTAAACGTTAAACATTCGTCTAGTCTTTTAATTTTGCTTGTAATTATGCAAATTTAACATAAAATACATTAGCAAAATAAATATAGAATTGTTGTTTTATACATAATTTAATTTAAAATCAAATCTATTAGTTTTTTGCTTCAATAATAATGGAATAAATTAAATGGAAAATTAAAAAATAAAACAATAATATTGTGAAAGTATTATACAAAAAATTCTTAATAATTACGAAAAAGATGAACAAAACACAATATTAAAATTATACACGGAAGTGTAAATAAATTTTTATAATGTTAGAAACAAAACTAGCAAAAAAAAAAAAGTAGATAAAAACAAAATTAATTAAATTTTATAATTCTTAATAACAAAAAAAAATTTCTTTTTATATAATAACAATTTTTTATTTATTTAAATTTTCAATTTCCACTGCAAACATTTGATAATTTAATTAACTTGGTGAAAACACACAATAATGTAGAATAAATAATTTAATTAAATACAATAATGAATGGTGCAAACTTTTATAGTTTGAATTAATTAATCTATCTATATACATATATATGTATATATAAGCTTTTCTCATAAGAACAATAGATATTTTCTGTTGAAACTGACATTATTTTTCAAATGATAAAAGTGTAAAAAAAGAAAAAAAAAATTTCACTTCATTTTTAATTAAAAACATTAAGTAAGAAAAAATATATATAACACCAACAACAACGAAAAAATAATAATAATAAAAAAAAACTTTATAAAGTTTTTGTTAAGAATAGAAAAGTAAACTTTCACCAAAAATTAAAAAGCACAAAAATAATAAATTTAAAAATTTAGAATTAGCCGACCGCCTTCTGTCTCATTGTTAAATTAATTTCTCTTATGCACAAATAAATAAAAAAAAAAAACCGAAACTTGTAACAATTCCGCAATAATTACCAAAATAATAATAATAATAATAATAATAATAATAATAATAATAATAATAATAATAATAATAATAACAATTATAATAATAATAATAATAATAATAATAATAATAATAATAATAATTAAAATAATAATAATAATAATAAGAAGTAAAAGAAAAGAACTAATTAAATAAAGTAAACCACAAATAATTGAAAACCTAAGTTAATATTAAATTGTTTTTATTATTTTTTTATTATTATTATTATTATTGGTTGTAAACTATATAAATAAATGAAAATACAAAACAAAAACATCATCATTATATTATTACATTAATATGACAAAGAAAATTTACAATTAATATTGCAATGGGCGCACAACAAACCGCAAAGTAATCGCATCAACTAGTGACTCACTAACATACATAAAATAATAATAAAAAATATTTTAAAAAAATGAAAAAGATCTGTTTCCGTCTGTTTAATTTAATATTTGCTTTTATTTTTGCCTTTATTTTCTTAATTTATATTAAAGATATGTTAATGTTTTGTTAATGGTTCACTATAATAATGCTCCAAGCATGTCGCGCGCGAATTTATAGTCTGTATTGTAAAATCGTCATCATCTCTATTTAAATACACATAAATATATAAACATGTTAACGTCGTATCGCTAGAGTCGTCATCATTTTATAAAGATTGGTGAAAGTGACCTAAAACTTAAAACTATACAAATTTACTTCCGTGTAATATTTTTTCGTTGTTGCGCTTTGTTTCGTTTTTATTTTTATTTTAATTCATTTTCTCCACAATATACTTTAAAATCATGGCTGAGTGTTATTTTAATTGTACGGTGCATTATTTTTATTATAATATTACTGGCTTGAATTTCTGTTTATGACCGCGACAATTTGCAACGCTCATTATTTCAAACTTAATAAATATTATATTTCAATACAATAAATGAAAGGAAAATTAAATAAAATTATGAAAATTAATTAAATAAAAGTAGAAATTATTGTTCTTAAGAAATTAATTTTGAATAATTTTTTTTTGTTATATATAAATGTTTAAACAATGTATGTAGTCAAGAAAACACCTAATCAAAGATTGGCATATAGTGGAAAAATATTTCTTATTAATATACAATTATTTTGTTTAATCATATTACCTTCAGTAAAATGCACTAAACACCAGTATTACAGAGTTTGTAAATAATATCCAAATAGATATAATAAAACCAACATAAAAAATTATGTAAATAAATATCGTGGAAAAGCACAAGAGAAAAAAAGAAGAAAATACATAAAAATAATTGATAAAGTAAAGTAAAAATACTTTTAATTTTATACACATGGTAGGTAGGTAGTGTGGTGGTAAGATAAAAATTAATCTTTTCAATTATCATTTTGACTGAATGAATTACGACTTCTGATTGTAATATTGTTAAGTTACTTTTACTAAATAGTTTTTCGTTTTTCTTTTGATAAATGCAATTTATTTTCCGTTTAATAAATACAAAGTAAACATTATTTGTTAATTGGAATTATGTTAAGTGAGATCAGTATGAATAACATATATATAATAATAAATCAACATCGTGACTAAATATAATAAAAGTAGCTTCTTTTTATATCTAATCAGTATTCATACAGGTAATATAATAAATTATACACATAAAGTGAAATATATTGCAAGTTTAAAAAGGTTATTACGTATTAAATTTTATTTTATAAAAGAAAATAAATAAAATTTCTTTAAATTGTTATGACAATTTCAATTAATTATTAAACTTTGAACCATCGTTAAATATAATATTCGTTAGAAAAATAGCTGAAACTAATTAAATTAAACCGTTTTAAAAAATGTTTTCATAAAAATATCCACTAAGCCACAAAGCCATCAAAATTCCCTTTTATTTTATTTTATTTTCAATACCAGCAACACGTTGCTTAGAAATAAAAGAAATTCTGTTTAAAGACAATAAAAAAAAAGGGTGACCATTGACATAAGCATATAGAAATGATATTATTTATCGATAAGAAATTAGTTGATGCTCACACAATACAGTCAATTGATATTAAAACCAGATTAAACAACAGTCAAATACACGTCTGTATTGTTATTACAAACATTTTATAAAGTAACATAACATAACAAAACTAAACTGATGAGGCCTCAATTCCCAAAAAAAGAAGAAAAAAAAAAATGGAAAGAAAAAATGGGGTCATCAGACATTCAATAATTTATTAAATCTTTTTATTTCTGTTAATGTTTTGAAAAATATAAATTTTGTATTTCTTGTTTTATGATTTGAATTTTTGTTATCATTTTCGACATCACATCGTATAATAACAATCAATGAAAGATCAATATTATGTTCATATGTAATAATTATGTTATTTTTAAAACATGTTTATTAAACATAATACATAATCTCTTCAAGTCGTTTAATATAAAAAAATAAAAAACAATTTAAGTTTTAGCAATGATTAGTGCAGATTTATGAAAGTTATTGTTGCTGTTATTCTAGACTGAAATACACCAAAACAAAAATTCAATGATGTTTACATACATTTTTTTTTCTCAATTAAAAAAAAAAATCTTATTTACCTTGAAATATAATATATTGTTTAAAATAATTATTTTTTTTTAAATTTAAAATGGTTTAACAACTTTTTACTATAGCATAACATAAATGATTAAGTCACGAGAATATTTTACATAAAAAATTCAAATGAAGGCAATAATTAATATATTGTCCTTATATGTATAAACTAGAACTGTATAGAAGATATTCAGTTAGTTTAAGAAATCACTTCCACGTTAATTATTAAATCAGAATAATGATTAATTATAATATAAACTTGATCTTTTAAAATAAAATTAATTAAATATTGTGAATTATTATATAATGCTTAAAAAAAATTAATCAAGAAGAGAGTTATAATTTTTTTTTTCTTTTAAATATTCTATAAGACAACAAACTGTTTCTGTTAGTCAGCATTTCCTAATAAAAGTTCATTTTGTTTGTTGTTATTCATTATTTTGATTCATTCAAGGCTGATTATGCGAATAAATTAAAAATGAATTATGTGGATATTAATTACCTGCATTTGAATTAAATTTTTTTTTATGAAAATCTACTCATTTTTTTTTTAACTAAAAAACAATTCATGCTCATCTAAACTTTTAAGGAAATACTTTTATAAATAGATTGAAGATAGACTCGTTTAGTACCACCCATACCATATTTCATTATTTTACTAAATTATATACATATACGGTTTTATTTTTCTACTAAAATATTGCAATAAATTATGATAAGAGAATAATTCTCGTGGTGCCGGAAAATAAATATAAAAATAATTAACGTAGAAGAACAAGTACTACAAAATATTTCACATTAATAAACTTAAATTATTTCCAATAAACTTTACTGCTGATAGTAAAATTTTATGTTCTATTTTACACATTAACATACATTAAGAAAGTTTTTCTTTTGAATAATATGTCAATGAAATGACATCTGAACAGCATAGGTCAAATAATACTTAATTTTTTCGTAACTAGACAAGAAACAAACAATTTTTATTTAGCTCTAAAAATAAAAATAAAAATTATTATTAAATACACTTAAAATGCTTCAGTGTTTTTATGTTAAGATTATTATAACATACAAAAAAAATTTTAACGGTTGTTAATTTAATTAATATTTTTAATTTTTTTTATATAAATTTATGCAATAGTTTATAAATTAAACAACAATCTTTAATTTAATAAAAATAAATAAATAAAGTTGACTGTACTCTGCGGCTTTAAAAAAAATAATAATAAAATTAAAGTCAATTTCGTAAATATTAATGCTCGCCGCTTCAATAATTGTCATTTTTTTTTGTTCTTTTACCTATTATTAAAAAAAAATATTTTTAATTAAATACTGAAAAAACAAATAATTTTTTTTTTTTTTAGCTAAATAAATCAACCAATAAAAATAAATAACGAAAGATTAATACAAACAATAAAAATAATTTTTTTTTTAATTTTATTAATTGCTTATCGATATGACTAAGATGCTGACGCTGAACTTAATAACTTGTAAATGCTAATTAGGTTTATTTGATTAAATTTTTTAATAAACACAACGTATTACGACAAGGTATAAAAAAGACAATTATATATATAAAATGACATTAAAAATAAAATCAAGTATATTTATATGCATTACAACAACTAAAAATCTCGTTTGATCTTCTCATCTGGTAAAGAAGAATGAAACCAAACCAAACCAAACCTAATAATGTAGGTCATGTGTCACAGTCATATCATTCAACAATCGAGATACAAGACAAAAAAAAAAAAAAACTATTAAATTATTATTTCATTTTTATTATGTCAACGTTAGGCAAAAATAAAAAAGAAATAAATTCATTTACACCATACCATGCATGCATAATTATTTATTATATACTATTCTGAAATCCTGTAACAACTCATTCATAAACAACAATACTTATATACAAACAAATACAGTAAGGAATAATATAAAATACTTTAAAAATCTCTTCGATAGCTTAAAGATTTGTTTGACATTAATAACTTATATAGAGTGTTTTTATCTTAAGCACCACAAATACCAGCTAAATATAATTTCTGTTATTTTTTATCATATTTAAATATTGTGTTTAAGAAGTGTAACTATATGAAACAAGGTAATAACTGTAAAGATAATAACAAGATAGCTTAACTATTAAACGCACTTTTTTATATTTTTATTATAAATTAAAATTGTTATTAACAATCAATACATATATAAAAAGGAGGTAAATTGTCTGTATCTAAAAAATGCATTTAAAATTTAAAAATAATTATCTTATCAAAATTAATTTTTAAACTCTTTTAGTCTATTTTTTTTTTTATTATTATTTTCACAAAAATATTTTGCGCTTTCAAATAAATATTAAATCATTTAAAAAAAAAAAAAACTAAAAATCACAATTAAAGATAAATAAATAATTTTGCTAAATTATCATGAACCAGGAATTAAATAATCAACAAGATAAATAGTGTGTTGCAGTAAAAAAGAAGAAGAAGCGAAAAAAAAAAATTATAATTACACAGCTTATAATTGTGTTTAATTAATTTAAATATATAATTATTAATTGTTTTTATTTATGATTTAATTATATTTTTAATAAAATCCCTATCTAAAGCCAATAATTATCTTTTTCTTTTTTTTTTTAAATTAATAATTAACTCATTATACAATTTTCTATAAAATATAATTTTCGATAATATGAATTGATTATTTCCTATAGTATTAATTAATTAATTTCTTATAAACATCAAATAGAACATAAACAAAATAATTATGCTTTTGTCGACAGACAATTAATTTTCGTTGTACTATATACTAATGCATATTGATAATAAATAATAAATAAAAACAAAGAGTGTGATATATATATTTATAAGAAATTTATAGAAATCATTGATTTTTCAATCATTTAATTTAATACCGCATAAAGAACAAGGTGCAGTGGTATTTACTATATTGCTCAATAACAAGAAAATAAAATTAAAAAAAAAACATTTTCTTATAGAAAACTAACTATAACCGGTATATTAAAATATCTTTATAAAACAAAACAAATTATTTATTTATTTTTTCTTTAGAAATAAATTTACTTTTTAAAAATTCGCATTTTTTTTTTTTGCAATAATACGGTAGATAATTAACAAAATAAAAAATACTTTGGTTATTTATTTAGATAAAATGGGTATTTAGCATATTGGCCGAACAAAAATCTGCTTGTTATGCGTATTTTTCTTAAAAAAAAAAATTAATTATTAATATGATTAAGTTAATTAAGTCAAATAATTTAATATATTTATGTATGCGTTTTGTTTTATTTAAAACAGGTTAATCATCTACTAAGAAGCAAGCTGAAAGTAATTAAAAACATTTTTTCTTTCTTTCTTTTTTAAATATAAATAAATTTCTTTTATTTTTTTTTTTTAATAAATAAATCAATATTTGATTTCTTTATTAATCAAAATCAATCAATATTTGATATAAATATATTTTAAAAAAAATCGCAAATTTAGATAATTGCTATTAATTCCATTATATATATATATAAAGAAATGTAAATTGAATTTATAATATATAGCATATATGTATCAAAATAAATAAATAAAAATATTATACAAGAATCATGATAAATATAAAAACACAAACATAATATAATCTGCCGCTACAAGAAAAACAGCAGCAACAGAGCACAGCACCAAAGAAAATAATAATGAAAGAAATTTTTTCAGTGGGTCACTAGATAATTAGGTCAATACACAAAAAACACAAAACAAATACTACAAAGATACACCAGAAAATTTATCGTACATATATTATATTATATACAAACAAATAAATATAATGTTAAAATACTAATAAAAGAAAATAATAAAAACTGAAAGAGAAGAGAAAAAGTCTTATGTACACAATTTATATATCATCAATATATATAATAAAAATGAATCAAAAATAAGTAAACGAGAACCGGCAAAGGGGTATAACTGTTTTGTTTAAAATAAAAATAAAAATAAAAAAAGTAAGTAGAAGTACTAAGAAAGAATTAAGTGGTTTTTATTTAAAAGCGTAGCATAGCAAAAGACGACTTAACATGATTGTTTCTTTTTTTTTTACTTGTTTTGTGGTTGTTTTGTTATCTTTAACTTCTTTAAACCAACTACAACATATAAAAGTATCAAAAAATTCTATATATGCACAATGGTTTATATTGTTTATTTGCTTACATATTTTTCTTTTAGGAAAAACACCAAATCTATACAATAAAATGTTTTTTTTTTTTTTTTTTGTTTTTTTAAATAAACATGGATATAAAAAAAGTCTTTTTTTATCACGTTCCTACCTTAAATATACACAATTATCGAATGCAGATGATTCATGTTAAATTTATTGTCTAACAAATATACAATGGTTTAATCAAATAAGAAAATTAAATAAATTCATTATAACAATTATAATTTGATTCATCATCATTAACAATAAAAATATTTATACATTAGAAAAGTTAAGTAATTTAATTTATATTTTTTTTTTCTCTTAATGAAGAGAAATTTTCATTAAAAATTTTTTTTTTTTTTCTATTATAAAAATAAATTATTTAAAAAATAAAAAAAAAACATTTATATTTTAGAGTTACCTGTGCAATGAAATGATTTAACTTTAAATGTTAGTATTGATGGATTTTGTAAAAAGCATTAAACAAAATAACCAAATAAAAGGTCAAGGTACGAAGCGACTTTATCGTTATTATTGAAGGTCGTTGTTTCTCTAAATTACATATAATATTCCCCCCATATACAATGACTAAAGTTTTTAATTACCAAATAATTCTTAGAAATTCTTAAAATACTTGTTTTGTCTTAGAAAAAACGCTTTTTAGATGGGATAATACTTTCTATTACCTTTTCTCCTTGAAAACTAGAAAACACATTTAGAATGCCTATGCTCTATGGTATATTTCAATTTAATTTGTATTAATAAAAAAAGTGAAGCCAACAACATGCATTGAAATTAAATATTTGAATAAAATATGCTTTAACAACAGCAATGAATAATTATTTTAATGTTTTTTGTTTTATCTTTATTTTAACAATTTAAATCCTTGAACAAATTAAAAAGTTTATAGTAGATTCTCATTTTAAATCAAATGAAACATTTACTATACTAATACCGATTGATTCTAACTTTTCTACAATTGAATTATTCATGATAATTGTATAAATTTAAATTAAATAATCTAATTATGTAAAACATTTAATGCATTTACAATAAAAATTTAATTCGGAAGTCGGCTCACATAATTTTATTTCATTTTATTCTGAATGTCGTCACTATTCTCTCTATGTACACACATTTATTTTTTGTTTTATATATAAACTAACATCACTTCCTCATACATTTAACAACAACAACAATAAAATTATACTTTAAAAGTGTCGGCAAAACTTTATTTTATTTAAACATATTCTTGTATTAAATGGCATTTAAAATACAAAGAAAAAAAAAAAAAAAAAAAAACATCAATTGAAAAAATAATAAACAATCAACTGTGTGCTTAATAATAAGAAGAAAAATAAAAAAGGCATATACATAATTACTTAACAATATTTAAAACAAAAAAATCTTGATTGAAAAACACTTGATAAAGGTATATAAAGCTGCTTATAAATTGGAGTTATACAACCAAAAAAAATAAAAAAATATAAAAGAATAAAAAATCATTTTGGCGTGAAAACTATATCATCTAACTGCAATGTGTTACACTTTTTTTTTTATTTAATTCTTTAATATCTATTTTGGTTATAAATTTTTTATTAAATTTACTCAGAACGATGTGTGTATATATCTATAGTTATTTCTATAGAATATTATTACGTATTTGATGCCCACATTCATCAACAAATGATACGGCGTTTTTACAATTCTTTTAATTTATTTACCTTTTTACTAAATTATTACATTTTTCTTCATTCTAAATTTTTGCTTAACAACTCTATGAATAAAATGATTAACAAAAATAGTTTATATTGCTTTATATAAGTGCATACTATTATAAAAAAAAAAGAAAAAGCGATATGGTTTATAGTTTTATTAGATTTCATTTATAAATATCATTATTAAATATAATTTTATTCGCGCAACTTATAGAAACAACAATAATGAAGAAACGTAAAGCAAATGATGAATAGTACACAAGAATAACTCTAAATAGCTGAAAGACAGTTAATTATAAAAACAATCATGAAAAATATTTATACGAAACATTTTTTCTTTCCACTTATTCTTTTATTTTATTACTCTGTTATGTTCTGTTCTAAATTACGCAAATGATTTTTAATTAATTTTCGGTATCTTTTTGATTAAACATCATTTTTATATTTTTATTTATAAACTATATACAGTAATAACATTTTCAGTTATTGTATTTAAAAAATAAATTTAGATCTCCTACGCGATTCGATTCTTTAAATGATGATAATGATTAATAATCAACGAGTGTTTCTCTTTAGCAATTAGTAATACCATTCAATTCAATCGAAACCTTTTTATGTTTCATACAATTTTGTAGAAAAAATCAATAAAAAAAATGAAATAAGTGAAATTTAAATTAAAGAAAATTATATATATTTTTTTTATCAAAATCAGTACGTGATGTTGTTGTTATTTTACTTTCGCTCAAAAAAATACAGCACAAATTATTTTTTGCAAATAAAAATAAAAAAAAAACATGAAATTTCTATTTTGTAAATAATTTTCTCTTTAATATGTTTTTATGTTTCAACTTCAATCAGAGATTGTTAAATAAATATTTGTTAATAAGGTTTTTATTAAAAAAAAAAAAAAACTAATTAAAGTTTAATGAAACAAATTTTATTAATTAAAGTAAAAAAATAGACTAAAATTAAATAAAAGGAAAAAAAAAAAAACAAAAAAGAAATTCCGGAAGAGGATGTTACTTAAATATTTTTAATTAACATTTTATTACCGGTGTAGTTTAGTTTTATTTTGTTTTATTACCTTACTACTTTATACAAAAATTAACAAATAAATTTATTTAAATTATGAGATATATATGTATATATAAAATAATTAAAAAAAAAATAAAATTTAAATTGTATAACCTAGAAAACCCAAACGTAAATACAGTAAAACATTTTATATTTACCATTTATTTAACAAATCTATTATTTTATGCTATTGAACTTTTCAACATTAACAATAAAATAATACCATCAAAATGGCATATGCAAATAATAATCTTGAATGTGCACAATAATGTTAATTTATAATAATTTTTGATGTCATAACTAAATTTTATGTTATAATAACAAATAAATAGGACATAAATAGATTTTTATAGATAATTAATACACAATCATCATAATTGTGCATAAATATTAATAAAAAATTAAATTAATATACCTGACACAAACAATTTAATTTGATTAAATAATTTAATAATTATATTTCTTTACCATTATTTATATCATATACATTAAGATTCTTATTATTATTAGTTTTTATTTTTAATTTTCCAATTGTAAGCTGAAGAAAATAGATACGATATTCATTATAAAATTTCTATACACCATGACTATGACTATACTATAGTATACTTTCACATGACCTAATAAATAAACTATATATTACTTATTATTATTATTAATAATAATAATAATAATAATACCAATTATAAATATTATAGTTGATGATGTTTTATTGGATAGCAATAGAATTAAAAGTAAATTATAATGACAATTAAATAGACATTTCCGACAGTAGAATATTGAATATAAAAATATTTTATTAAAAACATTCTAATGATGATAGGTCTGTCTGTTTCATTATAATCTTAGGGCATTTCAGTTTATATACGGACATTATACTAAGCTATATTAAATCATTTAATTTATCTCAATGAAGTGATTATACTTTATCACGTTTTTGATTGTATTTAAAGATGTTGAAAGACATACATATTAATAATAATAAAAAAAAATGAAGAAAATTATCTGCAATTTATATCAAATTAACAAGATTTATAATAACAAAAACTATAAAGTTTCATGTATTTTTAATTTAACAAGATACTGTGAAGTGAAGAAGAAAAATATTCGACCCCTTTCCAAGTTAATTAATTTATTTATTCTATACTTAATTCAAAGTACTTTCTATATCTAATATATTGTATGTATGAAAATTATTTAATAAAGATTAATTATTAATATAAATATGAAATTTTTATTGTCTTGTCGGTTTAATTATAATTTATTTTCAATTTACGTGTTTCTATTATTCAAATAAATGAAGAACAATAATAAATAAGCTGACATATTAAGTACATTATTACCATTTTTTCTATAACAAAGTAATTAAATTATATTAAATTAAATTAAATTTACTTACTTTGTAATACACCAATTGTAATATCATAATAATAATAATAATAATAATAATAATAATAAAATAACAATAATAAACATTAATTATGTTCAAAATGAACAAAGATCAAGTTGAAGGTAAATAATAATTTTCAAAAACCCCATAATTTTAATTTTATTAAGATAATTAATCATCACTGATGATTAAATAATTTGAAGTAGTAGAAAAATTAAAAATTCTTTTTTTTGTAGATTATTGCACTCACCTGAAAATAAAGAAAAGAAAATATGTTAAAAAAAAAAAAAAAAATCAAAAATTATTAAAAGAAAAAGAAAACAAAACAAAATTTATTTACATATTTATCGATTAAATAAATTTTTGTTTAATTAATTAATATTAACCTTGAATTAAATCAGTTTAATTGATTAAATACATTTGACCTTCATACATAAAATATATAACAACAACAACAACAAAGTGAACAAGCATAAATTGAATTAATTTTATTGAAGTTTGAGCTTTTAATCAAAATTTATTTATTCAATTCAATCACCTAATCAATATAACAAAATACCTAAAAAATTGTCACATCATTGCCATTTTGTAATATTTCTAAAAGAATTTTACAGGTTACATACACTAATCAATTATGTTTTGTACAAAAACAATTCAATGATTTTTTATTTAATGTTGATTAAAAAAAAATTATAAATAATAATCATAACAAAAAAAAATAAAAAAAAATTAAATAAAAATTCATTATTAAATAATTAGAGCGAGGATTTATTGTTGACAGAAATAAAAAAAAAGAAAGAACTAAAAAAAAAATTTTTTTATCTTTATTCACACTTTAAATCATATAAAAATCTATTTATTTAATTTCTACATTAATGTAAATATAGAATAAAAGACCGTTAATTAAATAGAAATGCTTTATTAAATATTAATCTATGTATTTTTATATTATTATTATTTTTTTTTTTTGTTATAAAACAATAAACAAAACAAACAAAAACGAAATATATGATGTATAAATTAAACTTAATGGATAATGTATTGTGACGATCTAATTTAATTACGATTATTTATTTAAAAAAATTTTATTATTATTTTTTTTTTTTTTGTTATCCATATTAATTAATTAGAAATTTTTCATTTTTAATTTTTTCTATAATACTCTTATAATATAATCAAATGATTGATAAAGTATATGCTGTCATAAGTACTACTTTTGAATTTAGTTCATTTCATATAAACGATTTGTTACTTTTTTTTTTGATAAACATTTTTAATCAATAAAACCTTTGTTTATTTTAATAATATTTAATAAAAAAACAAACTATAAAGAATAATATTATTATTATTATTTTTATAATTATCTTTTAGAATTACATTCTCAATAAACAATATAATTATATTTATGTGTAAGGTGTGTATAATAAAGTAATGGGACACGACGGGTTATTTTTCACTATTTAAACTTTTTTTTTTTTTATGAAACCAAAAATATTAATAACCTGCAAATCACGGGATATCGGCTACTGAACCGTTGTTTAATGTATATCTTTTTCTTGTTTTTTATTTTTTATTTTATCTTCTATTATTTATAATTAGAGAATCTTTAATAAAATACCACAACGTAAGTATATAAAGTAACGAACAACAAAAATCTCTTACGAAAGAATAAAAATATTAATAATGAAATTTAACACACTATTAATAATCATGTATTTTATCAATTTTTTTTTTCTTTTTTAATTTAAGCTTTTATTATAGCATGTTTTAAAAAATGTATTCAATGAACATTCAACTCATTATAATGCAAAATAATATCATAACAATCTGTATTTTAATTATTTGTTTTACTAAATTTTTAATTATTTATATTTATAATACAAGGTGCACAATAATAAAACTACATAACAATTATAATAATTAAATAAGTTGGTCATAATAAAAGATATTCTTAAAATAAAACAACAAACAAAAAAAAAAAAGCTAATGACAATGTTATGTTAAATTTTATTATAATAGTAATGTAATTAAAAGATAAACGTAAACAATATAAACTATATGCTGACACACTTATTATACATTTGATTGAATTTAATGTTTTTTTATGTATTGGACAATTCAGCAAAGGGCAATACAAGGTTCAATTATGGAAAAGAATATAAAACACTGATTACTGAAAAATTGTTATTAATTTACATTTAATATCAATTTAATTAATTTTTTTTTTTTTTAAGTATTAAAAATAATATTTATTCAAATAAAAAAGAAGCAGACACATTCACCTTGACTTATTATATAAAAAATTTTAAGCAGCATAGATTTTTCAATGGCCTAGGATAACCTCAAAGTAACCAAAAAAAAAAAAATATATATATAATAATAACACTAATAAAATATGAATGTAACCTTTATTAATAAAATATATTTTATGTATAAATATGAATTACATAAATAAAAATCATTTTATCTTTAACAACACCATACACTTCATTATAAAAAAAAGGAAATATTTAATATCAAAAGCCTTAACAAGAACGCGTTTATTTTTTCTTATTCCGTAATAGAAAATTGTAATAAATATATTTTAATATTAATAAAAAATTATAATTAATGTCATATAAAAGTATGAACGTGCTTATTTTATTTGAACAAGAAGAAATACGAGTATTTTGAAAATTAATAATAATTGTAATCAAAAGAATTGGACCATAAAAGTCAATAATAAATATGACAAAAAAAAAAAATATATATATAAAATCATTTTGAAATTTGTTTTTATTGTGTAATCAAAGAAAGTAATTAATTTCATATTTTTCGTTAAGTTAATATTTGTAGCTTTTACACTGTGAATACGAGTCATTTGTATTGATATGAGGGAAACGGGTTATCTACGTTTATAATTATTGATACAGACCTGATTATTACATAATATCGTATAATACTAATTTCGTTATCAACAAATTAAATCAAATTAAATTTTTCATATATTTTAATTGTACTTAGTTGATACTTTCTACACCTAATTTTAAACATAATTACAAATATTTGATTAACGAATTTCATCGATAATATAACATTTCATAGATAATAGAAGAAAATATGAACAAAAAAAATTACAACTTTTTTTAACTATGCGTGTTTTTTTTTTTTTTTTTTGCTTATTATGTAATGAAGTTAACAAGTCATTTATTTTTAGAATAAAAAGAATAATTAAATTAATTTTTTTGTAATATAATTATTAATTAAAATGTCGAATTCCTTTATTATAACTTTATATATACGAAAGTTAATTACATAATAGAATAAATGTAATGTAAGTAATAAATAATTCATTAAAAACTGTTTTTTTTTGTTTTATTGAATTATCAAATTTATTCATATTAAAGCAACGGATGTGAAGTGTCTGTACAAACAAATATAAATGCAAACATACTTAATTAAGTTAATTAATGATTATCTATTAAATACTTGTCGCCAACTTTTATTATTTGTAAACAAAATATTGGTCAATGGAGTGGTTGGTTGTTGGATAAGTAGAACTTCAGAAACTGATATTAATTATTTTTTTTTATTCTACAAAAATTTTCTGGTTTTAAATTACATACTAGTCGCCTTGAATAACACCTTGTCCTTGACTTCTTTTGGCAGCCGCCTTGGTTATGTTTTTTCTTTTTTTTGTGCATTAGTAATTAATATATTTTTGTTAATTTTTTTTTATTATATAATTAAATATAGAATCATAATAATCAATGACAACAACTAGCTTACATTAAATTATAGATTAAGTATTTTAAATGTATAACATGTTTGCTTTATTACTAGAAAAATTCTTATAATTTTACAATTTAATTTAATTATAATCATATTTTAACTGTTTTTCTTTTTTTACAAATAATAAATATACAAATGCTTTAATTATAATATTTTCCCTTTAACCATCTTAAAATAAACATATGTAGTAATAAATGAAAAGAAAATACTTTAATTGCAATTAAGAGCAAAAACAAACAGAAGTTTTTTTTTATAATTGTTTAAAGTATAGCGCATACTAAAAAAAACAAACATAAAACTTGAATGACCCATATTTATAGGAAAAGAAAAATATAAACACAAGTATGAAATACATAAAAACTAAGACGAAAAGTATGTTTATTCAAATAAAAGTTTATCATTTTATATAAATCATACGTACTACAAAAAATTTAAAAAAATTGTTGACGTTTATTAAATATTATTATAAAAAAAAGCCAAATAAAACTCTTTTAAGAATATAACATACTTTATTGTACTTTTTTTAATTTTTATTAACAGTAGGTGTCAACAAAACAATTAACCTTTTAATGTTTTTAAGCAAATAGTTAAAATTTCCGGCTACACCTTTTTCTCTTTTGTTAACAAAATTAACTAAAAGGAAAATAATAAGAGAACTTTTAATATCATTTATAATAGATGACATTTATAATAATAACTTAAGAAACGTTTATGCAAAAATCCTTCTAAGGACTATTAAAGTTAAAAGTATATTCAACTGGCTATATAAATAATGAAAAATAATTACGAATATTTTATCGAGTTTGTTTTAGTCTCGACTCTGTATAAAATACTTGAATTTTCTGTATAATCTCAATGTTATTAAAACAAGCATATAATTAGAATATAAGTTTAAAATTTAATTTATTTTTATTTTTTTGTAAAAAAATATCAAGTTTAAAAATTTCTACACCAAAAAAAAAAAAAAAAAAAAAAAAAAACAAATATATATTGAACAATATTATATCGGCATCGTGTATATTATTATCGTAATTATTTTTTATTACTACAATTATTATTATTATTATTAAAAAAAAATTGTATAATATAAAACGTATTTATTTTGTAATTTACATGTTGAATGAATTAAAGTATAGGTGACGAGATAAAGATTTAAAAAAGTGAATTTATAAGAATATATAATAATATCAATAGAAACATTTTATAATAATTATGTGTTGAAAAATATTTTGCATTAAAAATTATTAGATTGAAACACAGCTATAATATAACGACAACACAATATTAAATGGTGCATTAAACAAATAAGATAGATACCGTCGTCGACATTATAAAAATAGAGCGAATAGAATGAATTAAAATTAAAATAACAAAAAAAAAAAAATAATAATAATAGCAATTATAATGCAGCTTTCATTTGAGAAGCAAAAAAAAAAACTATTATTTGGCATCTTCTAAGTAATAATAAAAAGCATTTATAATAGAAAAAAGTTTAGTAATTTAGATTTCTAAAATTTAATTGTTAAAAACTAAACAAATATATAAGAGAAAATCTTATAAATTTAGCATATAGCAATCACCTACGTAAAAACATAACGAGTTAATATTTAAATGGAAACACCTACAACAGAAAAAATAAGTAACTTATTGTACATTAAATTTATATTATTTGACAAATTTAACACAATGGTGGTTTGCACACTATTATCTATATAAAAAAAGTCACATCGTTAAACTTTAATTCAAAAGATAATAAGATAAATAAAATGAAATAGATAATTTTAATACAATTATGACGTAAGTTTTATCTAGCTAACTACTTCCTCTTCTACAACCAGAAGGTAATTTTGGTTACAAAAAAAAAAATAAATCAATAGAATATTGAACATTCACCTTAATATGATTTTTTTTTATATAAATAGATAAATAAATAAATAATAATTTCTAATAAACAAGTTTCAAGAGTAAATTCAAATCCTTCAAAATTATTATTTATTAATCTCTTTAATAATTATGCCTTTGATTATTAATAATTGTCATATGATTAATTCATATTTATTCGCATTTACTTCTTTATATAATTAAATTCATAAAAAGCAACAGTTTTTTTTTCTCATTATTAATTATTAAATAATTTTTCAATAAAAATGAGTTTGTAAAAAAACAATTTCATAGCGTTATACAAAGATGAGCACTAAAAAGTACTTGCACTAGGTGACAATTTAATTCAAAAATTAATCACAGAAAAAAAGCAAAATTTGTAAGGAAAAATTTAATTTAAAAAATAAAATGAATTAATTATATATATAAAATACCTGGAATAATTAAAAACTGAATTAATTAAAATTGATTTTTGTCTGAACTAATAATCATAACTTTAATTATCCAATAAAAATGACAAGTCACCAATTATATTAATCAGACGTGAATGAAATAAATTATTTTTTAATTTATTAATGTAAAATGCGTAATTTTAATAGTTTTATTCCTAGAAAATTATGAATTTTATTTTTCTGTTATATAAAGGAATCTTTATTATAATTTTGAGCATACAAATTAATAATAAAACGTAGTGATTCGAACAGTATAACGTCATGTTACCCGCTTTGTTGTTTTACCAAATTGGTTTACCAAAAAAAAAAAAAGTAGACGGCGTCGTCAAGATAAATTAATAAAAAAAATTTCGATTTCATTGTTAAATTAATACAACCTGTAAAAAATTAGTAATAAGTCATAAAATTGTTTTTTTTTTTTAGACAAATCTTTAAGATACAAATAATGTTTAAGCAATGTCATTAATTTTATTTATTATTGTTGAAACGCAACACATGACATTAATACCAAATTTATATATTTTTCAAATAAAAATTTTCAATGTAAATTAACACTACAAAAAAAAAAAAAAAATCAAATCTACACTCAAATAAAATATAAGATAAAAAAAAAAAAAATATAAATTAAATGAATACAAATTAAAAATAAAAAGACGCGTTGACCTAGAAAAAATCATTAAACTCCTTTCTTATTTCTTTTTATATTTTATTTTATCATATAAAAATAACGAATAAACATAAAAATAAAATTTACAAAACATTTATTTTGTTAAAACACGAACTAAACAAACATAATTTAAAATGGAAAGTTCTTAAAAATAAACTTTTTATTAAATTGACGTCACTTTTAGTATTGATATTTAATTTTAAAACATATATTTAATCAGCAAAAAAAAAAAAAAAAAAAAACTTTCACCTTCAAGTTAATTTTCTTAAAATGAGTGGGTGGTGGTGGTTTTTATACATAAGAACATTATTTGGTATACTTGTTAGTACAGCAATTTTTTGACCGACTTAACATAATCTATTAATTTAAAAACAATTTTTATTTTAGTATGTATTAAATATATTAAATTTAGCAAACAAATATTTATAAAAATTAGCTAAAATTAATTTAATATTAAAAATGAACTTTAATTTATCATGAAATGCTATAAAAGAATTAGATAAAAACATGAAATTTTAAGTAATATGTAATATGAAAAGTATATGAGGACTGTGACATTTAAAATCATCTATTTTATTATTGTAAACATAAATTTAACATTAATGTTTAATCACAAGAAGTTAGTCTTTTTAAAAAGTTCATTTTAATTTATAAATACAAAAAAAAAAACGATTTAATTTTGATTAAAACTTTGTCGTGATTAGAAAGTTACATTGATTTTATTTAATACAATTTATTGTCAAACAGACAACACATAAAAAAGAAA
This sequence comes from Ptychoptera albimana, assembly GCA_961205885.1. Lineage (NCBI taxonomy): Eukaryota > Metazoa > Arthropoda > Insecta > Diptera > Ptychopteridae > Ptychoptera > Ptychoptera albimana. The sequence continues at coordinate 12,709,363 of OY540805.1, forward strand.
GAAGAAAATATTTATTTACTTAAAAAGCAAAATTAAAAACAAGTCATTAACTTTAATTAATTAATATATATATATATATATATATAAATAAATAAATAAATAGGTGTAAAAAAAAAAATTATGAAGACCTCGAATAGAATAGATAAATCTTAAAGAAATTTTAATTATCATCATGTAAAACTTTTTTTTTTATTGTTTTTTTTTTTTGTTTTAATTAAATTAAAAAGAAATGAAATGAAGCACAGTGATTTTTTTTTTGTTTTATAAGAGAGTAAGTAAAAGGAAAATTTATTGTTGCAATATGACACAAAAAAGAAAAAAAATAAAAAATTATTTAGAAAGTATAAATGAATGCATGACTTTACTATAGCTAGCACTTAATTGTATATTCACCTATTTAAGATTCAATTAGAGTAACATTTATTAATCCAATATGCAAAATAGTTAACATTTGTTAAATAGTGGCAAGATAATAATAAATAAATAAAAATAAAACAATATGAAAGTATCTTTTAAGTGTTTTACTACTATTATTATTATTAAATAACATAAATATTATTTTTTATGTATAAATTTAGCAAAAATAAAAATAAATAAATGTGCATTTAACAGCAAAACAATAAATAATAAAAAAAAACCGGATATTTTATATTTATATTTACATATTTGCTAATATGCTAATAATAAATGATTTATTAAATATCAGGTGGATGCTCTAAATATTCATCATAGCAAATTTTCACAAACAAAAAACTAATGAAATGAAATTTTTCTGATAATATAAAAATAATATAATTAGAAAATTATTATCAAATTATTTTTTATAATAAAACACAAATACTTCCCACCATAATTTATTAAGTATTATTTATATGATAGTAATAAATGAATAAAAAAAACATATTTAAGAATAAAGCCAAACCAATAAATACATAATGAATTTAATTTACCAAAAATAAAATAATTTTTTCGATTTTTTTATTTATTATATTTAATAAGTAAATTAAATATTGATCAATTAACCTAAAATTTAAAACTTTATATAAGGGAACAAAGAAAATAATCATTCAGAAAGATTTATGCTTTTTTGTTAATACATTTAATTTTTTTGCTTTATTATAAAACTAAACCGTGACTAATAATGTTTATTATTTTTTTTTTTTTCTTATAAACAATTGTTGTGTGATTTGATTTGTATACTGAATCAGACAATAATATTTTTATTATGTTTTTTTTTTTTTTTTTATTAAACATATATATTTATTGCTATACAATAAAAAAAAATACTACATAAACAATAACAACTTGCTATTGTAGTATAAAAATATGTAAACATAAAAAATCTATTACTCGAATAGAAAACACCGATAAATAAATACAAAGAGACATTACTGTTAAGAAAAACAAATCATTAAACAAGTAGAGCATCTTAAAAAGTTTATGTCACACAAATAGTGTTTTTTATTATTTTTTTTTGTTGCTATTATTATTAAGAAATAGTACAAAACAAATACGAAATAACACTTCTTATTTATATATTTAGCATGATTAATTTATATAAATCAATCAATGTTATTACAAATGTAGGTATAAATGACAATACATATAGATTAAATCTTTATACGAAGAAAGGTAAACGAACAAATATAGTAAATTCTATTGATTTGATTTGCACGCTAGAGAAAGGAAATAATAATTTTTTATAAAAACTCTTTATTTTCACGATAAATATCATTTATTTATATAATTTTTGACATATATTGAAAATCATTTATTATTTTTATTCATTAAAATGCACCTTTATAAAGGTAAATAAATATTTTGAAATTATTTCTCATTAAAGTAATTCAATATTTTAATAAAAAATAGGTATTTGCTATTTGAATCGTGAATATCCATAGATATTCAATATATTTATTATACATTTTAGCATATTTTTATTTCAACAAATACATACTTGGCTCATATATATAATTAACGAATAGTATAAGGTAAACGATGATTATAAACAATAGAAATGAAAAAAAAAAAAACAAACATAATGAGATAATATAATAAGATTATATTATATTATTTTTAATTATTAAATTATCTTGATTTTAATCCCTCCATTAGGAACCAAAAAATAGGTAAATTCACCAAAATAAATACGACAACACATAATAATTTTAAAACATAAAACACGTTTTGTATTTTATAATGAAATAATCAAAAGTGTATAATATATATTTCCCATATATATATTTATTTATTTTATTATTTTGTCGCTAAATCAAGGTTATATTTCACTAGTTTCAATTTTAAAACATTTGATTTCGTACAGGTACAATAGAGTAAGTTAATAAATATTTGTTTAATTTATTCATTTGCTTAATACTTTTCCTCTATAAACTACTTTTTTTTTTTTTTTTTTTATTTAATTTTAAACGACACACCGCAAATTTAGTTGCAATAATAAAATAAAATAAAACAAAACAAAATAAATAAATAGTAAAAAAATAATTAATATGACAAAATAACTGGTATATAATATATGATGCAATCAAGATTTATTTTATTAATTTTGTTCTACTGTACTACTGTGAATGTGTATTTAATTAAAACAATACTAGAGACAGAATATAATACAATGATTTTATTATTCTATAGACGAAAATTAATTTTAATTCTACCTGTGTAAATTACATCATATATTTATTTTCTTTTAATTAAATATTAAAAAAAAGAAAAGAACAATAATAACAAGTTATTAACAAGAATTTACTAAATTATTTACAACAATATATGATCAAATTAACCTAAAAAACATGAATACAAATAAAAAAAAAATAAAACAATTTTGATTTAATTAAATGATGAAATAATTTTTCAATTACATATTTTATTCTTAAATAAAAGAAATTGATGTGCGTTCGGAATTTGAATCAAATGTATCAATTACATATCTCATATATAAAAAAAAATTGTTTTTTTTTCTTTTCATTTTTAAATAAATAAAAAATAGGTTTCATGTATATTAAAAAAAATTAAAATTAAGCTATTACTACATTAAAATATTTTATTTATTCTGTAAAATTTATAAAATATTTTTTTTTTTACTAAAAAGAAAAAAAACAAACAAAAATTATACACCAATTGCTCGTTTTTTGTTTTTTTTTATCACTACTGTCCTACATAATTTGCATATAAATAAAATAAAATAAAATAAAATAAAATAAAAACATTTTATGTAGACAAATATTTATGCTAAACAAGAATTAACTAGACAAAAAACGATTGTTTAATAAATTTTGATAAAAAAATAAATAAACTTATTTTCAAAACTAATTTAATTTACGTAAAAAAAAAAAATTTACTTAATTTAAAATAAAATGTATATAGATGAAATATTTTATTCGATCGAGCGGACGGACGTTAGTTTATATAAAACATAATTGATTTTTGTAGGTACATAAAAGAACATATTAAAATGGAAATAAATTAGTTTAATTAAAATTCATAGCACGTTATAAATATTCTAACAATTATTTCATCATTTCATTTTATATTTGATTGTTGTATTATGTACTTATGTAATTTAAACATTTTATTTTTTTATTAAAACATAAAATTAAATGAAAAGAAAAAATATGTAATACAAAATAAAGATCAGGTTCTCGCTTTTGTTTTATTTTTTATAACAAACCATCATGAACAATAATTTGTTATTGCCTTGGTTATTTTAATGTTTAAAGCTTCTGAGTTCTTTTGATGTGCTGAGATAGTTTGTGTGATACTTTGTTACGAAATCCTTGAATTCGTGAATAATAATATTTGATTATTAAAAAAAAAAAAAAAAAAAAAATTATTTTATTCAGAAAACTATGTGTATACGAAAATTTTTTAAACAAATGTTTGTTTCATTTAAATAAAATATGTTTTTTTTTTATGTGTGGTATATGATTACAATAAATATTCTCACGGTTAATTTATATTTTTCATTTCTTTTATTTTTTGTTTAATATTATTAATGCTGCTGCTGACTGTTGCATATAATGACTTTATTGTTTATTATTCATTTTTTTTTATAGTAAAATAAAAAAAAATTATAATTGTTTATTTTTGGATAAGGTTAATTTTTTAACATTTATAATGCCGTATTCCACATTTGTCAACTTATTTTAATGAATAATAAAGCATCGCTATATGTTGTACAGTTAAATTGACAAAGTTCATATAATATTTCTAAGATTTTATTATTCTTTGCATAAATTATGTCATCATGTGCAAATGTTTTAAAATAATTTTTATCAATTTTCCCACACACAAAACTTTTCTACATATGTATATAACAACATCAAGTATAAAAAATGATAATGATTTGATCTTAATGGTTTATTTCATTAATTGAAAATAATGTAACATACTAACAGGATTAATAATATAAGTGTAAGTAAGATTAAATGAAGTTTCCTCTAATATAATATTACTATATTGCATAATATAATATGATTATAATGATTCTTTCACACGCAAATTCACATGATTTTATTTGTACAAATTCCGTCTTAATTGTTTCTGCTATATTTATGTCCACCATTAATTTAGTGTGAAAATGGTTAAATATTGCAAAATGTGAAAATTTATAAAATTTTAAATTGCAACAGAAAATAATGTCACACAATTAAAATATATTTCTTTGCAAAAAAAAAAAAAAAAATAGAAAAAAACACCTTCGTCTTCCCAGAAAACAATAAACAAAACATTAATTAATTTTAGCAGCTGTTAATTACATCAAGTGCACAAATTATATGTTTGTTATTTCATTTTCTTTTTTTTTTATATTCCAAGTGCTGCTGACTGTTTTATGTTATGCTGAATATTACTTATTGAGTAACCACTAGTAAATAAATATAAAATAAATGTGAGAAAAAAATAAAAAATAAAATAAAATAATAAAACACAAAACAAAAAATAATTTTTTTTTTTTTCAAATATATATTTATTTAATTTAATAAAAATTATAATTAAAAACAAAAAAAAAAAAAGTAAAATAGATAAATTCTTAAAAACTAAAAACAAAAATATAAAAATATTTTCTATAATTAATTAATTAAATTTATATTATTAAAAAAGTAAAACAAAAAAATAAATAAATATAATAAAACATAATAATAATAAAGAGAAACACTTTCACTTTTACGTTGTTTTACTTTTTTATCACATCAACAAATTATTTATTATTATTTATTTAATTATAATTTTCAACTAACATAAAACACAATAAAAATAATATTTTAGAAATTTATAATTAAATAATTTAACACAAAAAAGAAAGAAAAAAAAAAAAAAAGAAAAACATTAAAGAAATGTTTTGATAAATAATAATACTGTGTGTCGGAGTTTTTTTTTATTTATTCGGAAATATTTAAACAAAAAAAAATCAAAAAATTATTTACACTAATTAATACAACAAAAATGTTATAATTATGTCACATATAAAATAGTAAAATAAAACAAAAAATATAGGAATAAAGTAATTAAAGTATAAATTTATAATATTTATACTGTTGTTTAATCATGTATAGCATTGAGTATATATATATATATAAAGGTAAACATAATGCAAATACATAAAAAATTAATTTCTTATTGGACATACAGTGTGATTAAATTTTGTAAAGTACTGTGTCTTGCGCCAGCGCATTTTTATTTATAAAAAATTATGTGACCAGATATTAACTATAAATAAGTTTTGTTGTAATTAATAAAATTTATGTTAAATACTTTTTTACATTTTTCTTTTATTTCCCATATCTCGTCGTTTATTCTTTTTTTTTTTTCCTTTTAATTTCAATATTGAATATCGTTATCGGTTTTATGTAGTTGAAAAAAAAAGTATCTATATAAAGATAGTAAACTTATTTGTAAAATAGTACACTTAATGGAACTTAATAATAAATTAAAATTTATAATAATGCATCAAGAAGATGATAGAGAAAACTAGGAAAAATTAAATACATTAAGATAAATAAAATAATAATAATAACAATAATTCCATAACCTATGGTGCCCGTGAAAAATAAATTTTCATTCTAAATGAGAAAAAAGACATACTAAAACACCAACTAAAGTGATAACAAAAAAAAAAAATAAAAAAAAATAGTGAAAATAAAATAAATTATTAATAAACTATAAAAAAAAAAAACGAAATGAAAAGAAACTAGAACACACAAACACGCGATTTATATATTTTAATTTGTTTTTTTTTTAGCTTCATACTGTGTATTGTGATTTTGAATTATTTTGTTTAATTAATATCATTTACAAAATGATATAAATAACAATTTTATGTTTTTTTTTTTTTTTTTTCAATTTATGAAGCAAAATATCTCAAAACATAATTAAAGTGCAAGTGTACTACTCTAAAATTAAATAAATTGACACATTGCTCAATAAATATTTATAACTAACATTAAATTGAAAAAAAAAAAATCAATAAAAGCAGAACAAATAGAAAACATAAAAATAAGAAGCACAAAACAGGTGAACTATAAAATTCTGTTAATGTATGTTAATAAAAAAAAAGGTAAAGTGTATTTATGTTTAATAATATTAATAATAATAATAATAAATAATATACAAAAGTATAGAGTAGTAAGTAATTCGTTATATAGTAATGACTGGACTGTCTTTAAAGAATTTTAGATTTATTTCTAATAATATTTAAGATATCTTTCAAAAAAAAAACAACATCAATACGTATGAATATAAATATTTTGCTTAGAGCAGCGTAGGTTGGTTGCCTGCAGTTAAATTACTCAATAGCCTTCACTAAAATCTAATTATTATTAAGTTTGTATTATTGGTAAAATTATAATACCACTCTGAAAATATCTCATTATTTTTTTAACATTAAAAAAAACTGTACGGATAAATATATATATATTTTATCTTTTTCTTATTCTAGATACATGTGAATATAAAACACGTCACTTGAAGTGGTTTTCAAAATTACATAACAATTACAATGAATAAAATAAACCACATAAGAGTGAACAAGTCTAGTAACGTGTCTTTAAAAAATAAAACAACTTGATTGTTGTTTTATAATATTATTATTATTATTATTATTTAAGCTTGTTGTTATTTAATTTAATTTAATATATGTACAAACGAGTTAGATAAACTGAAATTGAATGAGTATAAAATAAACAACAGTTGATAAAAAACGAAGCTTAAACTTTTGGATACTCGAGAGAACATATTAAAAAGTATATAATTAAGAATATACAAAAATTTCATAATGCCAATTCCAAATTAAATTAATAACAAATATTGATGAGCAAATAACACGTCGCTAAACCATCAAAACTCGATCGTTACTCAAAAGCTTTTCTTTTGAAAAAAAAAATAATAAAGTTATTTTTCTTATACAATTTTTAATAAAATGTCCCAAAAAAAAAAAAAATAATAATTAGCTATTTAATAATTTAAGTAAGTAAATTTTTTGTTTATTTTAATTTTAGATAATTGACAAATATTATGCTGAGAATTATTATCAAGTGAATGACAAATAATAAACATGGAAAGAAATCATATAAAATCTCAAAGCAATTATCTTTCATAATAATTTTCTGTTTGTTTGTTGTTTGTTTATAAAGAGAAAATATTAAAACTAATTATTTATTACTGCTTGAAAATTAAATAATAATAAAACAAAAAACTTTAAAAATTTAAGAAAATGAAATAAAAAAAAAAACAACAAAGAAAAATCTTGCAATTATATCTCGAGGGAAAAAAAAAACTTCCAAGTTAAAATAGCACGTGCACCAAGAAATTATGCAAATTTTTTTTTTTTACAAACAAAAGAAAGATAAAAATTTGTAGGATAATTGAAGCATGATTAATCGAAACAGCAACAAAGTTGCAATAGTGTAAAAAATGAAAAAAAAAATATTGATAAGATAAAAACATTTAATTGATCACGGAAGTAAATAACAAGCAAATTTTTTATAGAAAAGTCAAGTAAGTAATTACAAAAAAAAATTAATAAAAGTCCATTAAGGAAAGTGATTACGTTTTAATTAGTAAATAATGAAAAATTTCTTTCTTTTCTATTTGTAAATATTATAAAATATATAATTATTAATATGACATTAAGTGAAAATAATAAAAGAAGCAAAAAAAAAATAAATAATAATGTTTTTAAATGAAATTATATAAAATTTATCATTTCACTTTTATTGAGCAGCAAGAAAAATCAAATAAATAAATTTAAAAAAAAAACAATTTCACAATGATAATGTAAAATAGAAATAAAATTGTCAGCATACGTGTAAAAACTCATCACTTATGCATTGTATTGTGTCATCAAACTATTAGTTGCTGTTGATAATATTATTTCTGCGGAATAAATAATACTTTTCTACTGTCATCGTATTGTTTTTTTTTTTACTTAATTAATAATTTCTTTCTAGTCTTTAATAATAATAATTGTAAAAATAGAAAAGAAAAGAAACGAAACGAAAATTAAAAACACTTTAAAATTAATTTTATTTTGACTCAGTATAAATAGCAAATGTTTTAAAAATAAATTTATTTTATGTTTTTTTGTACAATAAACTTTCAGTTTTCAATTTTTATTTTATACAAACGTGTTTTTACTAAATTTAATATCATATAGCTTATAAAACTTGAATATAATTAATAAATTATTGTGAAATCAAGAATCCTGTTTAGAAATTATTTTTTTTTTTTTTTTTTTTATTGAATCGTACAAAACAAAATTAAAAACTTTTAATAAAAAAGTCAAAGTAAAATTTAAATAATCAATTAGTCTGTCGTCTTTATTGAATTAAAAAAAAAAAACATTTAAACAATTAAAATGATAAACATTACTTTCTTTTAGCATGTAGTTAAAATTATTAAATATTTAATTAAATAAAATAAAAGTAAATGTTATCGAAAAATAAAATCATTTGTATTTATGTCTTATAACAGGTATTGTATGCCAGTAAAAAAAAAAACATAATGCGGTTTGGGCATGTACTTGAAAAAAAAAAAATTAAATAAAAACGAAAACAGAAAGTTTTGCTAAAGTTTAATCAAACTAATTAAAATGACAAAAAAATAAAAAACAAGTAAATTCCTAACATGTACTAACGAAAAATGTTTACAACAACATCGAGAAACAAAAAAAAATATTGAAAAATAATTTCATCAGACACATTAGAAGTGATAATCAAAAAACCGATATTATTTGATTTTTATGTTTATAAAATCATTTTAGCAATTTCAATAATATTCAACAACTTTTTCTTTTTCATTTTGTTATGTTTTACAAGAAAACTACAAACGCTAACAACAACATATTCATATTTTATTCACTTAAAACATATTAACCGCAAAATATAATTTATTTGCAAAAAACTTTACAAAATGGCACGAGGTAGGAATGTAAATAAGAAATAAAACTTTTCACGCATATATAATAATAATAAACGCGGTCATCCTCAAATAATGTGCGTGTTGTTATTAATAATTATAATATTTTCACAATTTTTTTAAATAAATATATTGTAAAATAATTTTAGTTGTTGAGCAGTTTAGCTACCTTAGTTAATCGTATTTATTGTAAACATATTTCCCCATTTTATTATTTTTAATAATATAATAAAATGAAAATAAATAGGTCATAATAAATTAAAGACACCTTACGCGTACGCGTTCTTAATTAAACACAATGATACCACCACTTTTTTTTTTAATGATGAAAAAAACGTTTTATAAGAGATCAAAGGAAATTTTTATTTGATAAAAATCTTAATGAACGATTTATTAATGTTCGAAAATATTGTTTATAAAACGGATATCCAGAAATGATATTTTACTGTACTGTACTGCGGTCACTCTATCAATATTTTTATATTACTTTGTGTATAAATCATATTTTATACAACACGATTGATTGATTATACATTAAAAAATCTATGGTAATTTACCATTATAATATTTAAAAAAAAAAAAAATTTATTTATTATTCAAAAAACAAATTATCAAAAAGAAGATTGCGACAAATTTAAATATTATTTTAATTTAAAATTAAAAATTTTTTTTTTTTCATTACAGAAATAAATAAACATATAAAATAATAATAAACGAAAGGACGTATCATCATCATAACAAACAATAAAATTATAAAAACGAATTAAAATTATTATTATTATTATTATGTATTATTCAGTTTTTTTTTTTTATTCGTGAATTAAAAAAAAAAAAAAAAAACAAGAAAAAAACAATAGAAAAAAGGTTCGTCGTTTTTACGGTTGAATGATCTTTCATCAATGATAAGACAAAAAATAAAATGTATAAAATATAAACAGTAAGTGAAAACATAAATAAATACACAGCCTGCATTAAGCATTTATAAACAAACAAACAAACAAAAAAAAAAAATTATTATTTATATACTTTACGATTGACTATGCATATTTACTATCAAATTTATTTACAAATTAATTTAAATGAATGATAAATTTATATTTTATTATTTCTGTATTAGAAATTGTTAAAAATATTAATTGAAAAAGAGAACAAAATTTCGGACACGACATAATTATAAAGAATGAAAGAAAAGAAAATAAGAATACAATAATGAGATGGTGCTACGTCGTGCTTTTTGATCCTTAAAGATAAGTCAACATTAAACAATATAAAGATATCACTCAACCATTCTATCTAATATTACATAATAAAAAAACTTTTATTACATTATTTTCAATCTAATTTAAACAAGATGATGGATGCTATTATGTCTAATTGTTGTCGTGACTTGAACAACAATAAAAATAATAATATCGGATCCATAAGAAGTTATAACAAATTATTTTTTCGTTAAATTTATTTCAGATGCTTTTTTTCTATTTGTACAGTGAACAGAGATTTCAATTTTTTTAATTTTTTAATTTTTTGGTTCAATTTGTGTGATTTTTAAAATTTTGTTTTTTGCTGCTTGTTCGACTTAAAAGACACATGTATGTCATTAATGTTAAAATGGTTTTTGTTTTTTGTAACTTTTGATTACATTATATTAAAGATACATTCATAATCTGAAGCTAAGGTTAACGTAAAACCAAAAAAAAAAAAAAAAAAGTTACAACTAAATTGAAGAGGTTTAACTTATGATATGCTTATAGACAACAAGGTTAGAATCGTGCAATGTAACGGATACTTTATAAATTTTTTTATTATTATTATTACTATTATTTAATCATGTGTTATGCTGCTTTTTATGAATTTTTGATATGTTTTTAAAAAAAAAATAAAAATTAAAGGAAATGTTGATCTAATTATAACTATGTTTTGAAATAAATTTTATTTAGTAATGGAGAGATTTTAAAAAATATGTGTGTACAAGAAGTTTCTCTTCAAATAATAAAAAAAAAATAATAATAAATCTATGATTCAAACTAAATGTTTAAATAAACTTAATTAAAAAATAAAATATATATATATATATATATATATAATAAATGATAATATAATTCATGAAAATTATTTATTATTCTTCAACAGGTAATAATTTTGGTCCATTCCACACCATATCCAAACAATTAAGTATTTCATTGCCACGATCTTTTTCTTGTATAAAAAGTAATGAATCACCGAATAAACTATGATTTTGTTGTTTATTATTATTATTATCGGTTAAGTGAATTATATTATTTTGTTGTTGAATTTCATCGGATTGGTGTTGATTGATGGCAGCAAAACTATTATTTATTTTATCCATTTCGGTTGCCGTTTTCATAACACAATTATTATTGTCGGTGAACAATAAACCACTATTATTTGTATCAAAATTAATAAAAAATTCGGATAAAATATTATTATTAAGATTGGCATCATTCGTAATAGCACTTTTACCACTCTCTATATTATTTTCGTTACAATTTTCAGACCCCATATCACTAAATACACAACAACCACTATCCGAAAAGACACTTCCACTATCTGAAGATACTCCACAGTCACTGCGCAGTTCAATAGATTCCATCATTTTTCGTGACAATTCTGTAATACTGTCACTAAATGAAATAGATGAAGATGTTGATGATGATGACGATGATAAAAAATTATTATCAGTACACCCACTAAAGCTGTTCCGTGGGGATGAAAAGTCTCCCATTACTGAATCAGTTCTACCACCACATAAGAGATCATCCGTAAAATTTAATCCACTCAAAATATCACATCCTGAATCGCCGGAATCACTAAAACTTCCTTTACGTGAGGAATTAAATTCACATGCATTTATATCCGGTAAGAGTTGTAAAGTACTGCGCCATTCATTTCTTACACTTGTGCTACGATTACTGCCGATAATACCTACATCTTTGCTGCTATTATTATTTATATAAATGTTTGATGCAATTCGTCGTTCTTCTGCTTCTGCTGAATTATCAGAACATGATCGACGCAAAGGAAATGCCCATATACGACAAAAAGGGTCACAAAGACGGCAACTACAAACACTAGTTATATCTTCATTCAAAGGCGCTGAACTAGGTGCAGGTTTTGTTACTATATTTTCATCTAATTCTTCAGTTGTTAACTTTTTTAACTCGTGCTGTAATTTTTCTTCATCGAGTATACTTATATCACGATTCGAATTTACATTTGATAACACTTTAGATGAATTTGATAAATATATAAGATTCGCTGTGTTTGATTCAATCCGATTTTGCTTACACACATCTATTTTATTTTCATTTATAACCGATAACAAATCATTTTGTTCTATATTAGCATCTATTAACTTTGAAGTGTCTGCATCTTCTTGTGTATTTATCGTAGAAATGGTTGGCGGTAATTTTCGATCTTTCTTTCTACGCTTTCTTGGTTTAATAATCCTAGGCAAGCTAGTTTCTGGTGAACCTATACCAGTTGAGGAGGAACAACTAGAACTTTCGTCACTTGCCACTAAAACTATATCTGTTTTCGGTGAATTTTGCTTTGTATTACATATACTGATATTTGTAATTTGTGTCGGATTATTAGTAATATTCGAATTTAAAATATTACTATTTGAATGATTGCTATTGTTTATACCTTTTGAATGATATTTGTCATTATTAATAAATTCATCTTTGTTATTCATAGATTGCATGACACCATTACCACTTACTAATGATGTCGTTACATGTAATGGATTGATATATTTCATTCCGTTATTATTCTCTCTTTTGTTATGTGGTTTGCTTCTATACCTTCCGGCCAAAATTAATGGGGCACCATGAGCATGTATAGCTAAACGAGACATTGCTGTCTCATCGAAGTCAGGTGGATTTGTAGCAACATTAATGCCAACTGGTCCTGAAATCCGACCATTCGGTGCAACACTAAGTCCATTGGAACTATTATGTTTTCTTGGCCTTCTTGTAGCTGTAGATATTAGTGGTACTCCAGCCCAACCATTTGAATTTTGATAGCAACTTATCATATATCCAGTTGCATGAGGATGGATAGGTGGTGGTTGTGCAGTCGTCGTGCATGTCGTTCCATTTTGAGGAGTTTGATGACAAGCACTACTTATTATACCGTTACCGACTCCACTTATATGATGATGAGGATGATGGTAATAAGTAGCTTGCTGTTGCTGATGATGATGTAGATGACCAGGATGTGCTGGTGTTGTGGATGTCTGTATTATGTACCGATTGACATAACGATCCATACATGATGGTATCGTGCTCATTATTATTTTCCAACATTGATTTATAAATAAAACGCAAGTTATAGTACTTTTTGATTTTTACTCAAATATAAACACAATCAACTTTTTTCTTTGCATGTATATCTAGATTATCTTTACTATTTATTATTGCTCCATTTATGTACTTGATGACACAAAATACTTTTTTTTTTCAATCGATTTAATTGATAAACACAATTTGTAACAAAGTAATATGTTGTAAATTGCCGTTAACTTTGTCATATATTATCAATCAATGTAATAGCAAGAAAATTAATACAGACAACACTTCTTAATCAACAAAATAAATATTCGTTTTATTCTTGAACAAGAGTTTTATATATTTATCAAAATTACCACAAACACAGTAAAAATAAAAACAAATCTTAATACACAATTAATCCAATTATGACACCGCAATATTTTTATAGAGATAATTTAATTATCCAAAATTAACTGTTTACTAGTTTTTCCTTATTTTAATAAAAAATAAAAATAAATAAATTCTTTTAAAAAACACAAAACTAAAACGCGAAAATTATAGTCTTCAAGTATATTTTATTATAAATATTATTGTAATAAATGAGCGCGCATTCCGACCTCTTTGAAAGCCGGCAGGCAACTGGTTAAAAGCTTTACATTGAATGTATGCAGACAGCACTAAAAGTTAAGTCGTTATTTTACTTAACTAAGCTTCACACATAATATATTCCACTTCCAGTTAAGATTAGACTTTTTAAAGTGTTGTATTTATGTATGCATTACTACTTCAGCATTAATTTTACTTTATGTGTATAGTTTTTTTTAAGTTATACATCTATTTTTCTTATATGCGTTAAACGCTTATTTAGATCGCTCAATTGAATTTATATATTTCGTTTACTTGGGTTTATATTTTTCCGTTTTCTTTTCAACACATATACACATCCATACGCAATTTAATAAAGGTAATAATAAAATAAACTTATTTAAACTAATTTGTTGTGTATTTGTTATAAATTTATTTAATTTAAAAAGTCTTTTTTATTTTATTAAAATACAAATAAAAAAGAATCAATAAAATAAATTTAACATGACAGGGAATATGAACCGGTTGAATTATAAATTAACTATTTTTACTTAATTTTTTTTTATTTTTTATTTCTATCAGTTTTGTATTAGTAGGAGCATATATTTCTCCTATTACGCACTACCAACCATCAATGTGACAGAGTAAAGATTTAAGAGAATTTCATTAATTACATTACAAAAATTACACATTCACAAATCACATTATTTGTTAAATAATACGGTAAATGAAAAAAGATGATACTTACTGTTGCATGCAGTATTTATGTAAATAAATGAATTGTAAATATGCAAATGTGTATATTGCAAATATTTACATTTTTACTAATAATAAATAAAATAATTAGAAAAATAAAAAAAAAAATAGTATACAATATTTAAACAAATATTAAAACAGTCAATAAGTCAAAAAACCATTATAAAATTAATAATAATAATAGGTAGAATGTGAAACACAAAATATATTACTCATGCTAGAAAAATAAATAAAATTTATGAAAGTAGAAGCGAAAATTGAATTTTTAATATTTTTCTCTTCTAATGTATTTATATTTGGGATTTTATTGATTAATTACTTATAATATAATAGTCATGTATAATTAAATAACGTAAAAGAATAATTAACACGGGAAAAAGTGAAAATATTAAATTAACTAAGTCTATATAGAAATTAGACTTAATTTTAGTTTTGTGAAGCATGTTAACAGTGCATAAAAAAATTATAAATTATTTGTCTTACTTTCTTAAACTTTTTTTTTTTCTTTCTTTCTTTTTTTTTATGAATTAATGTATGGTGCTATAATAAAGCAAAATACAAAGTCTGTTGTATATTTCAGTGAAAATTAATATAAAAATGAAAATTCAAGAAGCATTAAATATGTCAAAGTAAACAAAATATAACATAATAATTAATTTATAATTGGTTAAAGTTTATACACGTTTATTCCAATTTTTATGATTAATATCATCACTATTATTATTATTAATATTATTTTTGTATTGTAATGTAGTTATGTATTTATATTATATGATGCAACAATAAAATTAAAAACAATTGTTTTTAACATACATTAATAATAATAATAATAATAATAATAATAATTACATGCTTTGAGAGTAATTAATTATTTATTATTATTATTATTAAATATAAAAGAACTTTATCATTCTAATTTATAATTATCAATATTGTTTTTATAGCACACATATATTTATATTTCAATTTTACAATACAATACAATACAATAAACAAAACATTGTAATTAATTATCTAAAACTTGGTAATGATAAAATAGTGCATAAAATAATTACATAATTTGGTAAAAAAAATTTTTTTTTTTTTATTAAAATTGATTAATTTTATTAAACATAAAAGAATTGATTGGTTTATATTTCATCAAAATATTAATCAATAATGAGTAATAAAACACTCAAAATACCATACACATAAAACAAAACATCTTTTATTTTACGAAATATAATGAAAAAATCCTTGAGTAAAAAACAACTTTATGTACAATTAAAAATATATTAATGTTGAAAACATAATAGCATTTATCTAGATATGTTAATATCATATAGTCAAACTGTTTAATGAAATTTACAAATTTACATGACTTACAAAATGCTATAAAATTAGAAATAATTTTTTGCTCTTTTTTTTCTACATTGATTATTGATTTGGAATTTTTTTAATTTTTTTTTTATTTTCTATTACAATATTCTTAATTAATGTAATTAAATATTTATTTTAATATTTTGTTTAAGTATTGTGCTACATTAATAACAATATTCGACCTTTCGATTTCGATTTGATCGATTAGCGCTTTTATTGTTGTTGTTATTATTATTATTATTATTTTCTTTTTCTCAATATACATATTATTTATTTATTATTTTTTTCTCTCTTTTTCAACAACAGGCAACACAACATATAATAAATAAAATATAAGACAAAAACAAAAAATGGTTATAAAAAGTTTTCTTTTTCTTGCATATTATTTATTTTGTTCAATAAAATGAGGTTGTGTATCACTTTTTAAATTTAAAACCCAACACACAAATTTAAAACAATTAATTCTCTATGTTTTGCGTGTTCATATACATAATTTATATTATTATTATTATATTTCTATAATTTGTAATTAATATGTAAATGTAATAAATAGAAAGAGTAACATAATAATAATAATAATAATAATAATAATATCATACACGAAAACATAGAAGATAAGAAACTTTCAATTCTACTTTTATAAAAAATAAAAAAAATTTTAAAAGATGCTGCAACAAGTTGTAAAACGGAAAGAAATTATATTTTTTCTCATTTATATTTAATTATATTTTACGTTTGATTTTGTAAAAGTTGTATAGTCAGTTTTCTATTGATTATTTATTTATTTTTTTCTTCTATTTTCTATTATAGAAATAAACTTTTTTTTTTTCCTCTTTATAATACTAATCTAGAAAATAATAATTTATAGATATATTACAATTTCTATTTCATGCAATTTAGTTTAAATGTACCCACGATTTTACAAACAATCAGAATATATATATATATATATATTATATAAATGTAAATAATAGTAAACTACATAAATGAGTTGTTTAAGTGATTCTAGTTACGAGAAAGTAATATAATAATACTGGGTGTATGTTACCTTCTAAAATAATGTTTCGAAGAAGAAGAAAAAAAAAATGAATAATGAAGTTCTAAAAAAGAAAACTAAATAAATTAGGTTGCACAGTGTAATGGATGAAAATGATATTTTAGTCATAACAAAGAAACTTGTATCTCATAAAAGTAAATAAAAAAACATTTTTTTTTTACAATTGAATATTATAGAAATTTTCAGTAACCCTATTAAGAATTCTTTTTTCTTTCTTTTTTTTTTTTAATAATAAAACGCCAACACAGGTATCTATCAAAAACGATATGAAAAATAAGATGAGATATAAATTTTTCATTGTACTACTTAAAGAAATACAAAGTCATTTGTGTCTCTGATCTTAAATTTTTTCTTTTTTTTTTAAGTCAGAGTTTGTAACAAAATGAAACGAGCCTTTTGTAAATACAAAATACTACTAAAATAAAAACAATTAAAAAATTATATTTAAAGCAAAAATATAAATGAAAATTAGGCCGATGAACAAAATAATAATAAATATTAAATCTTTTTCTATTTATTTTTATGATAGTGAAGAATGAAAAAAAGCATAATTATAATAATAATAATAAAATATGTATTATTTATTAACAAACAGCACAACAAAATAGTCACTTTCTTATTTTTTAAAACAAGTAAAACTATAATAAAAATTTCTATATTATTTGAAATAAAAAAATTTATATATATATATATATATATTAAAGAGAAACGAAACGAAACGAAACGAAACGTATCGAAAAACTAAAAACAAATCAAAGTGCTTTTACAATAATTATACACGTAGTAAATAAATCATTAATGAATTAAAGAAAATTAATAAAGAAAAAAAAAGAAAATTTAATAAATCTTCGTTTATAAATTTTAATTAATTTTGTCTCATTTAATCTAATTTGGAATAATTTTTACTATATCAATCACATGTTTTATGTGTTGTTTACAATTTATTTTTTTCATTCAATAATAAATGAAATGTAGAAAAAGAAATAAAAAATGAAAAAAAAAAACTTTTAAACTCCTCCGCAATGATCAAAAAAGAAAAAGAAAAAAAAAATCATCACTGAAATAACTGTTTGTATATTGGGCGTCTGTGTATCATTTGATTTAGATAAAATTATGGTCATATCATTTTTTTTTTTTTCGTTCGGTTTAAGTAATAAATGCATAAAATTGTAAGACAACAAGATACAAACTATACGTATATTAACGCCTTGTCTTTCCTATATTAATATCTTGTTTATAAATATTAAAATTTTATTTCATTTTAATAATCAAAGTCAAACAGATTACAAACTGAAAGACATTGAACTTATTTATTA
Organism: Ptychoptera albimana; assembly: GCA_961205885.1. Lineage (NCBI taxonomy): Eukaryota > Metazoa > Arthropoda > Insecta > Diptera > Ptychopteridae > Ptychoptera > Ptychoptera albimana. The sequence goes on from OY540805.1 coordinate 12,728,154, forward strand.
AATAATAATAAATAATACATTTTTGATATGGAGAAGTTTTGTCATCTGTTGTCGTCGTGGTCAATTTTATTTGTTATAATTTAAGGTATCCATCCACCTACCTTTATATAAAATTTTGATTGATTTTAAACAAACAAAAAATTTTATTACTTGTTTTTAAACAATTTATTAGAAAATAATAATTTCAATAGAGAATTTTATTAATTTTTTTTTTTCAAGAATCATTTATAAATATAAGAAACGTACAAGACAACTATAATTAAAGTTGAAATATATGAAAAATTAAGAATAATCAAAGGAAGAAATAACATCTGATCTTTCAGACATTGTTTCAATAATTCTTTAACCAGCAGCTAACGATATAAATTAGCCATCAGCAACTGATTTTTTACTATTAACATTAGTTAAGTTAGAAATAAACATGGAATTTTAAACGTTAGAAATTTGTGAAGAGCTGAATACTAGGCATAGTTGAAGAAAAAAAAAAAGAAAAAAAAAACCAATCTTCGGTTAAATATGATTATTTTTTATATACGTCATTATATAATTTCCATTGAATAATTTATTATATCTATACAGAAAAAAAGCTAAATATTTATCAAAAAATCAAGCTAACCAAAATTATAACAAGAGTAACCAGCATAAAAAAATGTTTAATAAAAATCATCAAACATATTTGGAAGTAAATTATTATTTTTTTAAAAACGAAACATAAATCGTGATTTCATTCCTATAGACGATTTAGTCTAATAATATAACAAACAATTTTTTTTCTAGAATTCTGCAAACTCCATCAATCTTCTTCGTTAACCAAAAAAAAATATTTTTTTTTTTATTGTCATTCATATTAGATAAAGAAATAAGCCTCGTGTGCTTAATTAAATACTTAAAACATAAAGATTATGACATTTATTATTAAGACAAATATTTCATAATAAGAAATTTTTTATTTTTTCATTTTACTTTATTTTATATCAAGTATATAATTAACAAAAAAAAAAAATAAAAAAAATTTATAATAAATTAAGAGCGATACGTATAATTTGTTTACATAAGTTTTTTTTTTATATATACATTTATATAATAAAAATCATTAATTACAATTTTTAAAATATAATAAATCATGAATATTTATAAAATATTTTAAAATTTCATTAGACAAACGATGATAGAAGAAAACCTAAAACGACTTTTAATTATATTTTGATGATTTTTTTAATTTTTTTGTTATTCTTCTTAAAAGTAAACCTATGTATGTATAGATAATATTATAATTATGTTTTATTGACCTTTTATTATTATAATGTTATGTTTTTATTATTATTATTTTTTTCTTTCATTCATTAAAAAAAATATGCTAATCGATTATCAAATATGTATAAAATATAATATATAAACAACAATAACTAAAATAATTATATTTCAAAAATAATTAGCAAATTATAATGATTGATTCTTAAGTAAAGAAAATTTAATTTTAATCATTTTTTTGGTTTTCTTTTAAGATATAACAATAAACTTGATCTAGATTGATACAAATGTATTTTTTATATGCTTTATATTTAAATAAATCACTCAAGATTATGCATATTATTAAATATAACTTCTTTATACATTTTTAATAATTATTTGTTTTATCGGTGCAACTAAATATAATAACAACACAAATAAAAGAAAATAATATGTAATAACAATACAACGAGGTTAATTCCTTATTTGTTATTATATCAAGGGCATTATCATCTCTTAATGATTAATAACATGTCTGTATTACCTGTTTATTTTTAAAATACTTTAATTTACTTTATTTATATCATTTGCATTTCATCAATTATAAAACTAAGACTAAAATTGTAAATAAAAATTAATGCAAATAAATATTCTTCATAAACGATTATAATTTATCTAATTATTAATACAATTATCATTAGATAAAACGACTTTATATACATGTAATTATAAAAACACATCACATAATTAATTAATTAATAAACATTCATTTCCACTAAATATATATGTGTATGCATACAAAAAGTATATATTCAAACCTCCGGTTATTAATTCATTCTTTACCGCGCACTCTGTGTATATGGTTTGATTATATGGTTTGAATATGTACTACAAAAAAATAGTCAATTCCAAAACCAATAATATTAAAACTAATTTTTAAAAAAGTACAAAGAACATATTTCGTTACATTTTTATTTCTGCACCCTCAATAATTTTATAATATAACCATTATTCAATGTTTGCACAAATCAAATATATATAATTACTTCATTGTCGATAATTAAGGTTAAATCTTTATTGTTTAAGGTTAATAGTCAAACAAATTTAAATAATATTCAAATTGTTATTAAAGTTGTATACATTGTTACAAAATTGTAATCGATAAATATGTAAAAAATATATAATAAATGAATAAAAAAAAAACTGACCTGATAGATTGTCCAGCATATATGTCAATAATTTTTGAGTACCATTTGGCTCATTATAAATTGACATAATGTCCTTTCCTAATGGATTTCCATGTAAACCAAGAACATGCAAATGAAATAGTTTTCCAATTTCATATGGTAAAACTCTAAGTAAGTTATTATTTAATAACAACTCTCTGTGTGTGTTTAATATGGAAAAAAAGAAGAAAACAAAAGGATAAAAAATAATTTTTTATAATGCCACAAATCAATATTAAATTATCATTTTATTTATCAAAGCTAACAAGACTATAATGCAAATCAATTATAAAATTAACTTCTTGTTAATTAAAAAGAGAATTGCACTAATTTTAACAATGTAAAATTAATTATTTATCTTTAAATGTATTAATTAGTTATTATTTATCATATTATTTTGAATAGAAGGAAATATTTTGTGGATAAAATACGCGACATAATTCGAATCACCGTGTGATTGTAATTTTTTTTTTTAGGTTAATTGGTTCAGTGTACATAAAATTAACCAAGAAAAAAATGCAAAAATAATAAATTATACTGATAACGTCTCGTGTTTTCAAGTAGTGAAATTAAAATGTGTAAAACGAAAATAAAATAAATTTTTTGATTTTATTACTATAATTGAATTGAAAATACAGAAAATATGATAACGATAAAAATAATAAAACAGAAAATGTTCTTCAGCGTTGACAAATAAAATGATATTAGATAAATACACATAAATTTATATAGAATTACCTTAAATGAATTAGTTCACCAAGTTCTGCTGGTAAACTTCTCAGTTTATTACTGGATATATCTAATGTTCTCAAATTAGTTAATAAGCCAACATCGGGCGGTAATCTTAATAAATTATTATCATTTAGATATAGGGCAGTGAGATGTTGAAATTGCCATAATGTTGGACTTATATTACGTACATTCCCTGAAAAAATAAAATATAATTAAATTAAATAAGATTATTCAATTACTAAAATAATTAAAAATAATTTACCTGTTATCTCAATACCATGCCAAAATGATTTTCTTCCAGCTGCAACATCTTCTGATGACATAAAAGTTTGTTGTCTTCTTGGATTATTATTATCATATTTATCTTTATTACGAGACATTTTATAGATGTTACCTTAAACAAAAAAAAAAAATAAATAAATAAAACAACAAATTTATATTCAATAAATGATTAACAATCAGTGTTTTTGATTAAAATGTATAAAATATACAAATAAGAAGATGTTTTAATAAATACAAATAATAAATATTATTTGTATAAAATAAATAAATAAATAATTAATAAATGTGATGTACTAAAGTAAATAAAGTCAAAATCAACATATTTTTTACCATATATAAATATTTATTATTGTCTTTAATAGCAATAATCTTAATTATTATATGTATAATATAAATAAATAAATATATAAACAGAATATCTCACCTCCTCTACTTCTATTATTATCTGTATCTGTTTTATTCTCATTCATTATGATATGGAAAAATTAAAACGTCTCGATATGTTATTCCCAACTAATTTGTAATAAGTCTGAAAATTAATCGAAAAAAAAAATTTGTTTTTGTTTATTTGTTATTTATTTTAAGCATAAATTTAATAAATAAAAAAAGAAAAGAAAGAAAAAACATAAATAAATAAAAATTAAAGAACAATAAACAAAAGTATAGAAAACTTATAAATATGTCACACACAATTTAATTAATACTAATTCCCTTTTTGTATTCTTTTTGCTATAGAATTATTATTCTTATTATTATTATTTTTTTTTTTTTATATAAAAAATGAAAACAATTCTTCCCTATTTAATACAGAAGAAAAATTAAAGAAAAATTATGCTACAATGCTTTAATAATCTTTTATTTATAAAGCAATACAAAAAAAGTACATTATTATTATACAAAGTTAAAACAAAAAAGATACATCTTGGTAATATTTTTTAAATAAAAACGAAATAACAATATGCAAAACAAATTAAAATTACATAAAAAAGAAAAAAAGAAACGAATTTAAGTTTATTTCTTGTTCAAATAATAAAAAGAGATTGTTTATTATTATATTTTGTGATTTATAAAATTCATTTGCACATATTCGTGGCCATATTATTATACATATGTAAATATGCAAAATTGTTTTCTAATAAATTTTTTTTTTTCTGTAATCTTGAAATAAAAATCTTTAATTTACAATTCTGAATATAAAGTTAATATATTTTATTTATCATTTATATAAATAAATAATATTCTTTTTTACATAATAATAATAATCGATTTTGTTTAAATAAATAAATTTTAATTAATCAATATTTAATCAACGAGCTTTTTATTTTTATTGCCAAATAAATAACTTATATTACAATATTATATTACTTTAAAAAATTACACAAAATTTCATAATAATTTCTTTTTCTTTTTATTTATTTATTTAACATTTTTTCGGTCATCAACACACGATACAAAAATAATAATAATAATATTATTTAAAATATTCAACAGATAATATACAGCACGAAATTTATATTTTATAAAAAGTTTTTCTTTGAAATTTAATACAATTATTCATATTATGCATTAAATATAAATATATTTTTCCTTTATAAATACATATATATTTTTATATATCCTTCATAGATTGCATAGATAAATAAAATTTTAAAAGAGAATAATTATATGAAACGGAAAATGGTCATGATTTATCACAATACGGGTTAAAAAAAAAAAAAAATTCTTTTTAATAAGAGAACGTCGTTACCTAAAGTAAAAAGTAAATTAAAATTTATTAGAAAACAACATAACCGGCTGATTTAAGATAATTTTTAATAATGAATTTTGTTTATGATTATTATTATTATTATTAAAAATTATTTACAAAAGAAATAAATAAAACGCGCGAGAAAAATAACTGCAAATTTCACCCAACAAAAAAAAAAAAAAAATGAAAAGAAAAAAAATTCGAGACAAATGAACTCTCAGAGTATTATTATTACCTTATGCTATTCACATATGAAAGTTTAAGTAATGAAATTACTAACATAATCAGCAACGTTGCACAAAATATAAATAAATCTAAACTAAAGTTACTAAGCACTTACTTTAAAATAGAGAAAATAAAATGAAAAAAAAAAATATATATTATTTTTAGTGTCGTCGACCTGATGAAGGCTAAGGTCATTATTTATATAAAAAAAATAATTAAAGGACACAAAAAATATATATTATTATAATATTTAAAATTATTTAATCACAAATTTTGTAGATTGTTTTTTTATTATTATCATTAAGCAATAAAAAGTGAATCGGTTACGCGGCAGACTGACAACTTTTACAAAAATAATAAAAGCTTCCATCATCAAAACTAACCTAACTATTTTTCAATTAAATTCAATTTATATTAAACATATGGCTAAATTAAGTAATATGATTTTTATAATAAATAAAACTTATTTAATATTTTAATTACTTGTGCATAAAATGCTACTGAAAGACGTCTGGTTATAAAAAAAAAAGAACAAAAAAACACAGTGGATATGGAAAAAAAAAAATCGGCACAAACCACCATCGAATGTTTTTTTTTTTTTTTATTTATAATAAATTAAAATGAAGTAGATTATCGTATTTGCAATATAACAAGCACAAATAAAACAAAAACTATTACAAAATAAATATAATTAAATGAAAAACAAATGAAACAAACAACTAAATCATGCAATTAATTTTGTATTGAATAGAAAGCGTAATTAGTCATTAGTGAATTGGATTATTTTTTAACATTTTTTTTTTTTTTTTTTCTTTTTGTTTACTGTGTATTTTGCATCTAACAAAACAAAGTTGTTTTTTAATTTTTAAATTCATTTCGATTTTAAAATCTCTGCATAAAGAATTAAATTAAAAATTAATAATAAAGATCATCCTACGCACTAGAGCTAAAGTTGTCAAAATAAACTATGATTAAAAAAAAAAAAATAGAAAATTTCCTTTATTATTTATTATTGTGTGATATTAAACAACCATAAGCAAATCAATTTTTTATTATTAGAAAATTTGGATTAATACCTTCATCTACTTCCTCAAATAGGGAAAAAGCCTAAGAAAAATGTTGTTCCTTTTTTTTTCTATTGAATTATTAAAAAAAAAAAAAAATAATTAACAATTTTTATCCAATTTGCCACTATTTTCAATGTTTAATCACACTTTATTCCACTATAATTTATAAGAATTTTTCTGTATTTACTTTTTATTAACAGAAAATTCTGAATAATTTTATTCTTTCCAAATTAAAACAAAAAAAAAATAATAATAATAAAATAAAATTAAAGTTATTTAAATACAAAATTAATTTCACAGAATAACACTGGATTTACAATAATCCGTCAGAGGAAGAAGAGCAAGAAAGCACCACAATCACCACAAACAGACAAACAACGCAAAGAAATGTAAAAAAGAAAATTTTTTATTATTTTATATTTTTTTTTTTTTTAATTTTTTGTATTTAAAACCAATTCGGTAATTATATGATGTGAGCGACACTAGTTGTTGCCTTCTTGAAGCTTTGTATTAATAGAAAAAAGTTAAAAAAAAAAATTTTTTTTTTTTTTGGTTACAATAAAAATTAAAATTGAAACTGTTTCTTTATTATTATTTAATATGTACTTATGTAATATTCTTTTATAAACTATTATAACTGATTGAAATTCAATATAAAGTCAAAATATAAAAATACCGCCGCGAACTTTTTTTTTCAATAATTTTTGCGTACAAAACAACAATGCGTAAAACTTTTTACAAATCGTTCTAATTATTTTATATAGTCAAGTGTCAAAATATGGGGAAATTCTACATTATCTGATAACATTAATTTCCCAAACATCATTGAACATCAATATTCAGTGTAGCCTGATTAATCTTATAATATGTTTTTTTTATTGTTGTAAAGTTGACATTAATTAATTAACAATTTACCAAAAAAATATTAAAATAAAATAAATAATTTTATAAAAACGATTTTTAAAAGTGCATTTTAAACAGCGTATTCATTCAAATAAATAATTATCATTTTCTTACTTGTAGTAAATTTTATTAAACAAAAAAGTTACCAGGTGAAACAAAGTATGCTGTCTGACATTTGACTCATAAAATTTTTGATAAATTGCCGATTCAGTTTTTAATTTTATTTTAAGTATAAATTTATAATAAATTAGTGCAGTTTTTTTTTTTTTAGTTTGTGGTGTTATTAGGTTTTATTTTATATAAATTTACATTATAATAATGTCAAAAAACAATACGATTTTTCATCAAAATAATATAATATCCAGATTAATGAATATTAAATATAGACTATTTAGTTTTTCCATAATTTTATTATTATGCCTGAAAACAAATGCACAATACGAAACAAATGATTATTTAAAACGCGATCATTCTCTAGTCAAGCCATATCAAGGTATTACTATAGTGATAATTTAAATGGTTTTATTATAAATCCTTACCGACTTGTAATTAATTTAAATACAAAATTATAATTTTTCATTATTTATTTTGGTTATATTAGGCTCAGGAATGACAATGCCATTTTGGGATTTTTCGGGTAGTACAATGGTGACAAATAATTATGTGCGGCTAACACCAGATTTACAATCAATGAGTGGTAATTTATGGAATCAAGTGGTAATTTATCTATAATTCAATTTTATCTATCTTTAATTAAAATCACTGTTCAATTATGTGTCTATATTGATAAAATAATCAAGAGTTAAAATAAATCACGTACACGATAATTATTAGTGATTAAGTTTGATTAAAATAATAAAAAATGTTTTACGCATTATTAATTTTAGCCATGTAGATCGCATAATTGGGAAATTCATGTAAATTTTAAAGTTCATGGGAAAGGAAAAGATCTTTTCGGAGATGGTTTTGTTATTTGGTATGCCCGTGATCGTATGCAAAATGGCCCTGTATTTGGCAGTACCGATTATTTTAGTGGAATGGCAATTATTTTCGACACGTACAGCAATCACAACGGACAGCATAATGTAAGAGATAAAAAAAAAAAATTCTTTAAATTTCATTGTATATACTTTAAATTAATTATGTATAATTTCAAGTATTAGTTTACTTCAATATTTTATTTGCGTACTTGAAATAATTATTTATGTATTAAAAACATCTTTTAAAAATTTATTTTAGCATCAACACCCATATATAAGTGCAATGATAAATAATGGCACATTACATTATGATCATGACCGTGATGGTACACATACACAATTAGCCGGTTGTGAGGCTAGATTTAGAAATGTTAACTTTGATACAATAATTAGTATACGTTATGAAAATGATGTGTTAACAGTATCAACAGATATTGAAAATAAAAAGGAGTGGAAATTATGTTTTAATGTAGAAGGTGTTAAACTACCAACCGGTTATTATTTAGGTGCATCAGCAACAACAGGAGATTTATCAGATAACCATGATATATATTCTATTAAGTTTTATGAACTTGATGTCGGACCAGAAGTAAATTTATTACAATTTTTTTTTCTATATTTGCATATTAAAACCAATAAATTATGATTTATTTATAGCCGTTATCGGATCGCTCAAATATAGTACCAGAAGCATTGACATTTGAACCGCCTAGAGAGCGTATTGAAGATACAAAAGCATCTAGTTGGTCCAATGTTAAAGTAAGTTAATACTTTTATCCAACATTAAGGTTTCATACAGTAACTGTGATTTTTTTTTAATTGCAGATATTTTTTGTTATATTAGTCGGTATGTTATTTGCTGTTGGTGTTGCAATTGTAGGAATAATGTTTTATCAAAAGCATAAACAGGATTCTCGAAAACGTTTTTATTAAAAGGAAACAAAAAATATTAAAGTTTAAATTTTTATAATGATAAAACGAACTAAACTAAATTTTAAATATTTATAAAAAAAAAAAATGATTGGAATTGATGTGTCAGAACATCACAACAAAGAATAGTAAATAAAATTGAATGATACAAATCAAACAAAGAAGCAAAATAATTAGTTAAATTTTATTAATAAAATAAATAAATAAATGTAAATAAGAAGATAAAACAAAAAAAAAAGTTTATAATTGAACGATTAATAGAAACAAAAAGTTATAAATGTGATTGACCGCGAGATAAATGATAATAATACGTAATATTATTTTTTAATCGTTATAATTTATTTGCTGATTGATTTGAAAAAAAAAAAATATTGAATGTCGGTAAACTCATAAATTCGTTTAGGTGGAAGTGGTTAATCAAGTTATTGATTAAAACATTTTTAATTTATAACTTTTTTTTGCGATTTCTTTCGGTTGATTTTATATAAATATTAAGAAAATTTTCATTTTTTAATTAATATTTTATACCATATGATTATAATTTTAATAATTATATAATTAATTTTAAAAACTATTTCCTATCTTCCTAATGTTGGTATATTTTGTTGCATTAAGATAATTATTTTAATTAGTTTTATATGTTATTTAGTGAATTAAACCTTATTATCTAATTTATTAATTATCTCAAATTACAATATTAATCGTTAATAATACGATTTTTAATTTTAAAAAGGACAACTAATTGAAAAATTCAGTAATATGGTAATTCTGTTGTCCTTCAGCATGTAATTCAATGGATACATCATGAATAATATTTTATTTCACTGGAAATTTAAATAACTTGAAATATTACAATAACCGGAAGTTAATTGACCGATAAATTATTATCAAATAAAGCAAATTCTCATGGAAATTATGAAATAAATTTGTTCTCGTGCATCACATATTATTTTGATTAATATTGTAATATTAAATGTTTTTAATGTGTATGATGACTATTGTTGTTTAATTGTAACTTATTGGCATAAGTTAAACATTTATTAAATATAAATATAAATAATAATAATAATAATAATAATAATGAAGAAGAAGAAGAAAGTAAAATGCTGTGTCCCAAATTAATACATTTTTTTTTTTTTGTTTTTTTACATATATCAAAACATTTTTATTAATTTATTGCATTTTTATTAATTATTAATTTTTCTATTCTAGTTTTTTATTTAAGGAAATAAACTACAACAACAACAAAGTTAAGGACTAAAACAGTCTTTTTTTTTTATTGTTTTGTTAATTAAATAAAATTCTATTGCGACAAAGTTTTATAAAAGATTTTTACATTTATTTTACATTAATTAAATTAATTATTATTTACTAACTAAACTAAACTAAACAAATAATATAAAAAACTATAATTAAGATATTAAGAATTAATTAATATTAATATGTATACATACGACTGATTTGCTACATATTTTATATTGTAATAGTCTCATAAACTCATTTAATAACAAATAATAATAAAATTAAAAAAATAAACTTTGTCGCCTCTTATTACACATAAAACAAGAACAAAAATAAAATCTTCTGTAATAAAGAATTAATTTAAATAAAAACACGAATTTATTGAAATAAAATAATTTTTTTTTTTTGATTTTTTTTTTTTACTTCACATTTAATTTTATTACATACATTGTGTTTAATAATTATTTGATGCACAATTTTTTAGTTTTTTTTTGGCATCTTTATTTAAAAGTTATCAACGGATTACATATAACATTTAACAAATATTTAAAACCACGTTGTAAATCACGTATTCGGGCATTTACTTTAAGACTATCAGTTATATAAAATGTTGTTAATTGTTTATCTTTACAATTAATACAACCAATACCATCTAATACAATAACAGGACGTACACCACCCAATTTCATATTATTACCACTATCAAACATATTTATTGTTTGCTGATCGTTACGATTTGTTTTTATATTTTTTAAATAACCTTTAAACCATATACGATCCGAGTGATTTAGATTTTGTGTAAAATTACCAAAATCATTATGTAATTTTAATAATGTATAAGATGGTTTTGATAATAATCCAGATTGCATACGTATTGTAATTTCATATTCATATGAATTCCAATTATTCAAATTACATTTTCTTTGTTTATCATAAAATTTTTGTATATCATCACAATGCTCATTTGGTAGACAATTTATACTATTTCGTTCACCGAAGTAACACTTGATCGCATCACTTAAATATGTTGGTAGATAATTTGTTATAAAATCTGAACGTATATTTGTAACTTTAACAATTTCCGTGTCTGTCACAATGCCATCCCATTTAACATGGACACCATCTAATTGTGAACATCTTATTTGTGTTTGAATTTTATTCACATAATCCCATGCCGGTTGATTACAATATTTATAGTACAAATCCCATGTAAAACCATTATTATTATGATAATCATCGTGCGGATTAGTCGCAATCGGTTTTTGATTAATTAATGTTCCATAGATATTCGTTTCCGAGTTTAAACTATCAAAATTTGATGTCATGTAGGGTAATGTAAAGAATACTGTTCCAACAACACAAACAATTACCTGAAAAATAAAAAATAAAATTCTATTATTAAGAAAATGCATTTATATAATCAGGACATACTTGTAGAAAGGTAATATATTTATCAGTTCTGTGGTTTGCGGCCATTAAAAATGAGCCAAATAATGCCATCGTGGCTACAAGTAATGAAACAACAAGTCTTATTGTAGGATCGGTCAACGATAACCATTCAATTACAGCAAATACTGGTATTAATAATGTTACAATACCAAATAATGGTAAAAATAACAATAAACCAGCGAGACCAAGGGCACCTCTTACAAGGCCAAACATTGTAGAACATTGAGAACTGATAATACATATTTGTAACCAGCTAAGTGTTACACAATGTGGCACCAAGTATTGATACGCTCCACTCCAATTTCTGCGATATGCCATATAGATTAAAAATCCAGGAATCATAAGATACAGTAGAGCTCGACAATTTAAACAAAACTCTATTCCATTTCCAATAACAAATGAAGAAAATGTTGGAACTTTTAAATCTAAAAATCTCCATCCTGTTGTCACAACAGAATCCATTTCATATGGATATTTGGCTAGGACATTTACGCCAAAGGAAAACAGGATCGTGTAGTCAGGAAAGCTGTGTGACGAACTGTACATAAATGCGAACATTGTCACAAATATGAAAAAGAAGGAAATTACAGTTATTTCAGAATGCGGTATCCATTGATCTGATATAATCGGTTGTAGCATTAAATTTGCAATGAAGCCACCAAAAAAGTATAAATATGGCTTAAGATTTTTTCGTAAAAATAAATTTTCCGATGTTTCCGAATTAAAGTGCTCATCCCCATAACTTAAAAATAATCCAGACCATATTCGAAAATCAATAAAGTTATGTTTGGTCTTTAGCATTTTGAAAGTGGCTAGTGACATAACGATTAAACTTAAATAGTAAACACCCATAGGAACGAACATTATAATATTTTCACTGGCGAGCATCGCGTATATAAAAAGCAGTGCGATTAGCTGTATGTTTGATAGTGTTGAAAACGGGAATGTCGTCATCACATTTATAAAATGATGATATAATAATGAAAAGAACATGACAGGATGAAAAAATGGCCTATGGAAACATGGAACATGATCCAATGAATGGGGATGTGGCACAGATAATGTTAATGCTTGAGATACAGGTGGCAAATGACCATTTGAGTAATTTACAGCTGCGGAAACTAGATGGGCTTCTGTTATGAACTCCGTATGTAGCATTCCAGTACGGCTTGTTGATTGTGGCGAATGATTCGGTGATTTTGATATATCACCATTTGATAAATTTTGTCTCTTTGCTGCGCTATTGCTATCATCAGACAAATCTTCTGTGCTACTACTCTTACGTTTCTTTTTTTGTAAATTGTAAATCTCTCGCATTCTACGTTCCAGCTGTGTTGCAGTTATATATTCCTTGCCATTTGACAAACACGCAAATAATTCTCGAGCAGCTTTTCTTGCGGCACGTTCACTAGGGCTCATTGCCAGTATAGACTGTACTTCACATTCATTAGTTTCATTTATTCCACGACCGTTTTTATAACAGTCGTTTAACAAAACAATCGCCGCTTCATGTCCCTGTTGTGCTGCTTGTATTAACCAATGCACTCCTTGGGCATGGTTGTTTGTTGTATCATTTTCTTTAAAAAGAGGTTAAGTTAGATTTATCAATAAAAATAATGCCTTTACTTTGAATTTACCAACATTATCCTCAAGTAATTGTTTTGCCAGATCATATTGTACGTCAGAACACCCATCTTCAGCAAAATGGTATTTTAAATTATTCAATGACGTGCGATCTAATTAATAAATAAACTCGACGTAACACCAGAAGAAATTTCCTTTTTTGTATAATCAATAAATACCTTCTAATTTCCATTTTCTCCTTTGCGATGATCCGCGTGGTTCTTGTCTAGCCCAACTAGCCATTTTAATACTTAATTTGTTTATAATTTTATCCAGCTGTATTGTATAATAATCTTAATAAATAATAACTTTTTTCAATCTAAAATATATGTTATATAAAAATATCTAAAGAATAAATTAAAATAATTAATAAGTTATTACTTTATGTTAATAAAAAATACCTTTTTAGTTTAATATGAAGATAATGTTTTTAGAGCATTCATTGTCAACCAATAATAAATCAATGAATAATAATATACTTATATAAAACCCACACAGGAAGTTTGTTTATGAAAAATGAAATTAAATAACATTTTGTGTGATGATGACAAATGTAAACAAAACAATAAAATTTAAATTGTAGATATTAAGAAAAGAAATTAAAAGGAATTTTTTCTTTTTAAAAACACAAATACAGACAACGATAACCGCTTTTAATTACCGAATTATTATTATTATTATTTATTTTTGATGCAATATTGAAAATTATTAAAACCAAATGTCAAATATTTAAATTTCGTCATTCACGCAAATCGTTTTCTTATATTCACCACAAAGTGTATTTCATGATAAAAAAAATAAATAAATAAAAGAATATTTATGTTTTATTAAATTTGTACTTTAAAAATATTTATTTTTTTCATTATTTTCTTTTTTTTATATATATATATATATTTAATTATCATTTATAATAAACTTTCTATACTTTTAACAAATAAAATAGAATCACATATTAGTTTTTCTTCATTCTTTTTAATAATTATATATCACGTCGATGTGCAACTAATTCTGAATAAACTTTATTCTGCTGCCATAACTCAATCGCTTTATTTATTATTAAATCAGCTTTCTCTTGATCATCCCTTATCTAGGAAATAAAATTGAAAGTACATAATAATAATAAATAAATAAAATTCCTTTTACATTGTCAATGGCATCCACAATTGATTTTAAATCATTACATCTCAAAAGTATACGTCGTAGTGTAGTTAGTAAGACGATGAAAACAAAGACTAGAATTTTAATTGAACCACAACAGATCTTATCCCAAATACGAATAAGTGCCAATTCCTTTATGATACCGGCGAAACAACTTGTAAACCATTTATCGAATGGTAACATTTTTAAAACGTTTATATTATCTAAATGTCTGAAAATGTTTAATTAACAATAAAATGGTTTCATGTAGAGATTTACAAAACAAAAAGAAAATTACTTAAACAAAATAATATCTTCCTTCTCCAATAATATAAAAGTCATTTCAACTAGTTTTGGTAATTCCTTATCAATAATATCTGTAAAGGCATAAAAGTTTTTCGCTATCCAGTATGTTTCAACATCATTTTCAAATATTTGTAGTAACGTTTCGGTAATATTAACAAAGTTATTATCAATCTAAAATATAATTATACAATTTAAAATTATTTAAAAATATTATTAAAATATAGAATTTACAGCTAAATTAATTCCTAAATAAAGTTGTTTATTTTCCAGTAACCACATTGCATAAAAAACTCTTGATTTTGGTGTTTTATCATCGACAATTCTCATCTTTTGTAAGGCGCGTAACAAATCTTCATAAACTGCATAACGCTGTTCCATCACATACTCATGTGAATCAGTATAAACAGGAAACACACCTTTGAAAAATATATATATTTTTTTTTGAATAATTAAAAAAGGAAAAAAATCAGTTGAGAAAAATTACCTAATAATAAATTCCAAAGAAGATTACGATGAACAGCGGGCACAGTGAATCTTTGACAAAATTGATGCAATTTTATTCTATTTAATGGCTTATCTTTTAATAATATTTCTATAGATTTCTTTTCTTCAACACTACGACATCCAACTTTTTCATAATAAGCAGAACGAAAATTCCTTTCATCTGATACCATTGCTATATTTTAATTATATTAACTAATGAAAACTTTAAACAAAGAAAAAACTTATTTTGTACTGTATGACAGCAGAATGATATGTGAACAGCTGTTCGGTTAAATTTGTGGTGAATATAGAAATGTCAAAATGAAATAAAAGTCAAAATAAAATTTAAAAATTCTTTTTCGTATTTAATTAAAGTATTTAATGTATTTAACTATAATCGTAAAAATAATTAAAAAATTATTTAAATACTAATACATTTTTAAGATTTTGCTATATAGGTAAAAGTACATTTTTTCATCGCTTGTAAAATACGCATGGTTCCGGTATTGTAGTGCGATTCTTATACACAAAATACTTTTTGTGTATTAACATAAAACATGAATAAAAATAAATTTTGAATAATTTAACAATAATCGTTTTGAAACAAAAAACAAAAAAAAAAAATTATTTAATGAATAAAAATAAAATATCTTTATTATAGGTAGATAACAATAAGAAGATTAATAAATATATAAGGTCAGATAAAACGTATAATTTAGAAAAGTTTGGCA
The DNA here is from genome assembly GCA_961205885.1 of Ptychoptera albimana. Lineage (NCBI taxonomy): Eukaryota > Metazoa > Arthropoda > Insecta > Diptera > Ptychopteridae > Ptychoptera > Ptychoptera albimana. The sequence goes on from OY540805.1 coordinate 12,744,447, forward strand.
TAAATAACAAATAAAATGAAATAATAAATTTGATCCACCCTTATTTATAAATAATGTAGAAAAATAAATAAAAGAGGATTAATTGAGGGATATAAGGATTTTTGGTTTAATTTTTTTTTTTTCTTTCTTAATTGAATCCTATTATGATTATTATCAAACATAATCATTACATTTTATTTGTTTATTATTATATCATTAATTTAAGTCATTTATGCTAGATAATTGTAATTAAAAGGATTAAAATAAATTATTTCCTATATCAAATTTTTGTTATACGAATTATTTCTCATCATCTCTTTTACTAATAATTATTAAATATTGACTATTCGCTTGATATATTAAGATACGTAAAATAATTCACAGAAGAGGTCTAGGTTAATATTTAATTTAGTGTCTACTACTGATAACAACAAATAACCATTACTTTAAAACTTTTCTTGGTTTAATCAATAATATAAAAAAAAAAAATAATAATAATTAAAACTAATTAAATAAGTAAGTAATAAACTTGTTTCTTTAATTTAAATTAATGAGAAAAATTAAATTTATTAGTAGATTAACATGGGAAAATTTACCCATTAAATATTGTGTAAACACGAATAATTTTTGGTTAAAAAAAAATAAAACTCCAGTGCATAATTAACATAATTAATGCATACACTTATTATCATTATTATAATAAATATATATATTTTTTTTTTATTATAAAGAAATGTTGACAAATAAATGTATAACACGCTACTTAACAAAGAAGGAAAAATTAAAAGCTTTTCCTCCATTACAAATTAATTTAATTCAATTCACTTGAGGAAGTTCAAGTTTCTTTTTAACTTTTTAAGATGTTTTCCACACTTCCTTTTATTTTTATAATATGAATTAATTAAGAACGCAACTGGTTAAAGTTTTTTTTTTTTTTTTTCATTTTCTTTATTTTGTTGGTTTGTGAAAAATTGAAAAAAAAAAAAAATTTTTTTTCTTTGTCTTGTTTTTAGTTTTAATATTCGTTAAGCTTTAAGGATGTTAATGCTGTAATATATCAATTAAGTTCTCTTACAGTCAATTAATTGTGATAATTACAAGGCATGATAGATAAATCATTCAACTGTACTGGATAACCAATCAATTATTTATTAGATATAATGGTGTTAAACGTGATGTCTACCATAAGGAAATTAATTAATTTCACTGTACGAAAATATTATTTATTTCATCTCTTATGTTTAGTTTTATTTTCTTACATTTTTTTTAATGTAATTATTATAAGCAAGGTAATTAGAAAAGTTGTAGTGCAACATGGGAATTTGTGATTTTCTTTTTTTTCGTATCCCAATCAGATCACAAATGACGTTTGGTTAATTATTAATTTACATGACCAATCTGAATAATAAATTTCATTCAATCCTTTCAAAACAAGCAATTTTTTGATCTTATAACCACTTAGTTCCGTATAGAATCCTATTTGTGGTTAGAAGTTTTTCGTATTGGAGCTTTAGTTTATCCAGCTTTAATTTTGTATTAGTAACAAGCTTTTTAGTAATATCTTTAAAGAAAGCATATCTACTTGAAATAAATTATTTTTTAATATGAATAAAAAGAATTTACACCAACAACTAAAATTATTATTGCTAATTAACTAAAATTATTTAAATATATGCTTTTAATTAACTTTAAGTCTACAAATCATTTCAAGCTAGCACCTTCCCAGCTTGCATCCACCCAGTTTGCAGCCACCAAGCTTGCACACCCATCAAAAGTAATGAACAAATAATATTATTTTCAATAAATCGTCGTGGATGACTTGTTCGCTAATGAAACGTCTGTAAAGGAATTATTCTTTGATGAATTGTTGTTACGAAAACTATTCAGGATTAAACATTCAGGGATGCAACATCTAAACAACGCCTTTACACAGTGTTTAAAATTTTATTTAACTTTTATTGGTTTGTTTAGGAAAAGTTTATTTTTTAACAACGTTACCGAAAATAGTAAATCAAATATTGTGATATAAATTATTAAAAAATAATTCTCCAAATAATAATTCTAATTTATACAATTATAATGTTAATAACATGGATATTTATTCTTAAAAATATCTAAATATATATATTTTTTTTGTTAAAATTTCTGTATAAAATATAAATTTATATGCTTCGAGTTAGTCAAGCGATTTATCAAATGAAATAAAGTTTGGTGACATTTTATGGCATATGAACAGTAGTTAGATTGATTTATGTATGAAATATAATATTATATTATTAGCATATACAGTAAATTCTCATTTTAACACAACAAAATGTTATGGATAATGCTTTTTCAGTTGTATCTTTAATTATATATTTCTTAAAACGTTTAAGTCTTATTATTAAGATTATTAAGCTTCATTGTTTAATTGGCTAAGATTTATACGTAGAAAAAAGAAACCAAAAAAAAACTTTTGAACTACATAAACAAAACTTAGATAAGCTTTTAAATGGTTAACAACTAATTTTACTTATAAGTCAAAGTTTCTACCTTCTTTTTTTTTCCTATCCTCGTTTAATTTTCTTTCTTTTTTCTGTCACATACAAAGTTAAGTTTTGCTTCTTTTTTTTTTTGGTAAATAATCTGTAAGAAAAAAATGGCAAAGGAAAAAAAAATAATTTTTTTTTCCTTATTTTGTCTTGGTCAATTCATATTATGTGAAAAGCTTTAGGGAAAATTGTGATGTGATGCAATTTAATAATAGTAAAAGAAATAAATAAAACAAGTTAAATATAAAAGCACAAACAAGGCACAAAATAAAATGAAAATGGATAACCAAAAAAAAAAAAAAAAAAAAAGCAGCAAAAGGCTGACAACTATGACAACGTTCCAAGAAAAAGGTCTACATTCAACGTTGTACATAGTTAATTTTATTGTTTGTCATAATATCAGATTGGGTGGCCTTGTGTTTCGTTACAACTTTTACTATTTTAAGTGCTTTTTATATGAAAACAGTATGTTTATTGGTAGGAAACACTTTAAGAGTGTATAAATCTATTTAACTTTAATGCAACTAGTGGAGAGTGGCTGACATTTGTCGCCAGTTCACAAGTTCACCCTTTTTTTTTTTTTTTTTTTTATCCAATACGTTTTTATGTTTGAAACGACTGACGACATTTATGCTTTAGTTTTTATGATTTTAGTACTTTATGCTGATGTTACGTTTTTTAATTTTATTTTTCTTATACTTTATACCAGTCGCGTGACCACATAAGAACTGATACGGTAAAAATAATAAAAATACATTTTTTTTTTTTCTTTATTTTTATTCTAATACTTTTACTTTTCTATGCTTTTGTATTAATAAATCATGATGGAAAAAAAATGACGGAAATTTTGTCATAGGGTGATTTTAATTTTTTTTTTTTTAATTATTACCGAACGTTGTGTATATAACCAAGCATTAATGAACGAAAAAACCGAAAAAAAACTTGTTGCATTTATATATGACAGGTAGAGAAAGCTCATAACACACACTTTATGCTTGTTATAAGTTTTATTTGTTATATCACAAAATAAACGTGATAAATGTTAACCTAGTTAGATTATTTATAATAAAGATAATTATTTATGCTTTTTCCGTTGTCGTTGTCGTTCTTTTTTTCCTTTTTTCTTATTTTAAAACTTTAATAACAAAAAGTGATAGAAAATTGCTTTAATAATCTAATAATAATAATAAAAAAAGGAAAAAAGTCTTTTTTTTTTATTAATAATATGATTATGCAAGTGTAGAATATTAAGATCATTCTTTTACTTCCCTGTTGCTTATTTTTTTTTTTTTTTTGAATACACAGGACATAGAAGTGGCAAAGCTTTACTTTAAATTCCTTATATAAAAAAATAAAAATAAATTGCTGTTATCAAGAGTAATTTAATATATTGAATATAACTTTTATTAATAACATAGAAGGATATAGCAAAAAAAAAAAAAAAGAAAAAAAAAAAATGAAAAAAATATTACGACGGAAGCAAAAAGAAAATAAATGAACTTTTAGAAGAGAAGAAAGGTTTAGCAAATATAAGTTTGACTTAAGTTTTAAAGTAAATTGGAAAAGTTTTTTTTTTTTTTGTTTAAATACATATTGTATTATTGTTGTTGTTGTTTTGCTATAACTTTATGCTTTGTTTAATAAAACTATTTGTGATATTAAGTGTGATTTCCCTATTAAAAAAAAAAAAAATAAATAAATAAATAATAATTAACTTTGTGTTGATGACTTTTTTGGGGGCGTTTTTTCATTTTTAATATTTTCCTTTTGCCATAAACATTAAAATAAAAGTTTCGACAAATAATAATAATAAAAAAAAAAAAAAAAAACGCGCTTTAATGGGTAATCAAATTTTTTTCGTTTTTTTTCTTTTTTTAGATTCTAACAAAAAGTTTAAACTAAGTGTAAATTAGTAAACATTTATAGAAAGAAAAAAAATATATAGATTTATTCAGGTTTATTGAGTTTTATATAGAAAATAAGTGAAGAAAAAAAGACGAAATATGCACTGTATATGAACATGTTATGTAGATTAATTAAATAAGAAAATTTAAAGTTTGATTTAATTTAAAAACTTTATCTATGTTATTTGAAATTATTTTTTATTTACATATCTTTTACGTTAAGTTATGAATTTCGCAACAATAAATTTAATTGATTATTCAGCAGCATTTAATATTTTAACCACATATAAATAGAATTTTTTGAAACGAAAAATATGTGTATCAAAGAGATTTATTAGAAAGATTTATTAGAAATTTTTCGTTTTTTATCGAATTTCTTTCAAGTGCATTTAAGTTTGAAATGTGTAATATTCAATGAGATTCAATGAATAATATTTATATTTTACCCTTTTTTGCATTCAATTGAATTGAAACTTTATAAAAAAAAATTTATTTATAGATAAGAATATTCGTTATTTACCTTACAAAAAAAAAAAGAAAAAAAATGAAAAACTACTTTGCTCCTTTTTTGATAAAGCTGCAAAACAATTATCCAACAGTAGTTTCTTGAACAAATATCGCTAGTGGGTAATGTTTTTCCACTACAACATTCAAATATTAATTTTATTTGAATTAATTTGTGTGTTTTTGGTTCATAATTATAACCATTAGCAGTCGGTTTACCAGCGTTTTTAATCAATTATCGTTGTGTTACTAATCTCGTTACGTTATTATATATATAAGCAGTTATGTTATAACGTTATTAAAATCAATATAACGCGATATATCCTTATAAATAATTTATGTGAATTATGTGAAAGAAATTTGCATTATTAGAACGTTATTTAAATAATCTAACTGATATGTAATGTAATAATGTTTCTAGTGTAACTAGTAATGTTTTCAATTCCGTTTATTGCTTACAAACACTTTTATGAAATTAAACAAAAAAAAAAAAAAAATTATTCATTATTACCTTGGTTAAAATTTACAATTCAAACCGATCCTTTTACTATCTTTAAAAAAAAAAAAAAACAATAAATTAATTAAGTTTCAACTATACAAGACAACATTTTTATTCTTAATTCAATTTTTTATCGTCTCTGAGAAAACATTTTCGTTATTTTCTTTTTCTTTTCTGTTTTTTTTTTTTGTTGCATTATTCAATTTTATGCCACACAAATAGACAACAGAAAATTGTTTTGTTGAGTTAATTTCATTTTATCCATCTATATATGTACTTTTCAAGTTATGTAATAAAAGAATTCCCATTATATTGGTATAAACTTAAATTGCTTTTAAAATAATACCTAAGAGAGTAATTTTCATTATATTTTTTCTTATTGTTGTTGCTGCTGTTGCTGATGCTGTTACTACTACTGCTGCTGCTGTTGTTGTTGCTATTGCTGGTTAAGTAGATAAAGTTATTTAAGAAGCGTGGGCAAGTGTTTAACATAAACAGTTGAGAAGATAAAATAAGATTTTGTTGCTGTTCATAACCAAAATAATAATAATAATAATAAAAACCAAAGAAAGGAAAAAAGATTCTTACGTGAAATTATTGTTGTGCTTTTTTCATTACCCAAGAAGAAAAAATGGAGAAAATATTTGCTTTAATGTAATTATTCACTTAATAAATTATTAAAATTATAAATTATATGTAAAAAGGATTTTACGTAATTTACTTTCTTAATTCAACAAGAAATGTTTAATGAGGTGGAATGAGATGGATCTGCATAAAATTTTTGTTTAATTAAGCTGAGTTTATTATTGATTTAATAAATAAAAAAAGAGACACAATTCTGTGTTTGATCAGTGACCTTCTTGCTAAATTCTGATAGTATTTAAAAACATTAGTTGATCGCATCTCTATAGTGTTATCATAGTTTTTATTATTTAATTATTACCAATGTTTATCACGGGTTTATCGTAGTCGAAATTATTCCAGAGAACCAAAGTCAAAAGAAACAATTATTACTACACTAACTGCTCCTGTGTCGTCCCAAGTAGCAACCGGTGAGGGTCTCATTGCTCGTCGACACATAGACACCGAGGTTCTTGGACAAACGGCAGACTATATCTGAAGGGATGTTGTGTCCTTGCTATTGCTGTAAGCCTGATGATAAGTAACTATTATGGTTATGATTAAAACAATACGTAATGGGTCTTTGATCTACAACAAGAAGGCAAACAAAAAACTTTATCAGCGCAACAAATACAACAGGAATAGAAAAATTTTTTTTTTAATAATAGGAACAAAAAACTTTTAGTGATTATCAATTAAAAGAATTCTCTCTATTGTTACATTAAACTTATAGTAACTTAAGTTTATTCCTTTTACTTACATATGATTTTCTCAAAAGAGTAATGTGAAGTGTTTTCTTTCTTTTTACTGGTTTACCCCACGGGAAATATATGTGATATCTATATAGAAAAATAATACGACAAATAATATTTGTTAACAAAGAGACACTTGAGTGGTTGATGGATAAATAAATAAATAAATAAAAATAAAAAAAAAAAAGGGAAAAAAAAGAAACATAAAGAATCCACAAATAAATAAAGGATACAATTTATTCACAAGAGATACGAAAAAAAAAAAAAAAAGATACAAAAGAAAAATTCAGCTTCTGTGTCATTTCATTGAAAATATCAATAACCTTAGCATTTATTCATTCAATTTAATGATGTATTTAATCTGTTTAAAATTAGTTTATCGTAGATAGAAGAAAAGGGTTTAATACACAAAAAATAAAAAAAATAAAAAACGAACGAACAAAATCTCGTCATTTTAATGATGAATGCATATCTAAATAATTCACTTACTGTGGAAATTAACTAAAATTAAAAGATGTAAAAGGAAAAACAATTTATTTAACTTAAATGGAATTAAAAAAAAAAATAAATAAATAAAAAAAAGAAGCGAAAAATGGGTTTTAATTTAACTTAATTTTCGCTATGGAAAGTGTTTTGAAATTTATTGATTCAATTAACCTTTTTTATTTTCTTTACTTTCATTCTCTCTTTGGTTTTCGATTTGCTTTTTAAATTACTTTAATATTTTAACATACATACATACAAAAAAAAAACCTTTTTTGTAATATACTTTTTGGCTATTTTATTACCTTAAATTTAGGTTAAACTCACATTATTCTGATAGATTAGATAAATCGAATTTAAGTCAATTGGTTTTTATGGAATTAAAAAAAAAAAAATATATATTTTATTTTTTTTTTTGGAACGAAAGCTTTAATTAAATCTGATGGATTTTTATTTATTTTTTTTCTATTGATTACATTGATGATAATCTGAACAAAGGAGATTTTTTTTTTTTTTAATTTATGCTTCTTTATTTTATGTTATCTCGAATTTACATTCTGTGATGTTACAAAAAAAAAAAAAAATGAAGACAAATAAATACATTTAACGAAAATCCAATTATTTGTGTGTGCATATATCGTACATGATATTCATAAGAAACGAACAATTAAGTGCACATGGTTAGAATAAAATTGAGTTTTTTTTTTCTTTTTTGATGAAACAAAATTATTTTTACATTCATATTAGGTATAGAGTAGTTATTCGCTTAGTTTTTTTTTTTTAGTTTTATTCTTTTTTTTTTTTGCTAGCAAGCGAAATTCTATTTTATTCTTGTTAAAATAAATTGAAATTTATTGCATTTTCTTATATAGTTCCAGCTATATAATCAGCCAACTGAAAGTCTACCAAATGTGTGTGGACAAAAAAAAAAAAATTCTTTTTTTGGATTTTATTTTTGTTCTTTCCTATCTCATCTATAAATGTATAAAATATGTTACGATTGCTTTTAGTTTGGCAAGTAAAGAGAATTTTAGTTTCATTTTTTTTTTTATTTTGGAACATACATAGATCTAACTGTAAGGCAACTGTAATTCAATTTAACATAACTAAAAATCAATAAAGTGAACAACAATAAAAAACCATTTGCACACCTGTTATCTGTTGTAGTTTCATCCTTATTCTTTATTCTTAAGACGGTTAGAATAAATACGTTTGTAGTAAGCTTTCATATATTTTTTTTTTTTGAGAAACTGTATTTGCTGATAGAATATCAATAATTTTAGAATATATTCAGAAGTTGTAATAATCGAGACAAAAATATCAAAAATTTTAATCTTTATCTGGCTTTTAAGGATACAAATAGCTTTACTTCAACCAAAAAAAAAATGAATTTAAAGGCATGAATTTTCTGACAAAATATATATTTTCCCAGATTTATGAATGCTGATGCTGTCTGATTCCTCTTCGAAGGTTTAATTTTTATGTTTTCATTAAAACAAGTTTAAAGAATTTTTTACTTTTTTTTTTTGTTAATCATTATCAACAATTTGCAAGTTGACTATTTTAAACATTTTTATTCCGTAGTATAAAATAATTTTAAAAAAAATCTACCATAAAAGTAAAGTATTATTATAGCGACTAAAAAAATTTAATTAAATTATCGTTTAATTGGCAATTAAATAACATTAAAAAAAAAAAAAAAAAAAAAAAGGAAAAATCATTGTCATCGTTAAAATAAAACAAAAAAAAAAAAATTGTATATAATTAAAAAGTTTGAATACAAATTCTAGGAGTGTGAAAATGTTATTATAGAAAATAAAAAATTAAATAAAATAAAGAAGCTTAGTGAAAGAAGTTTGTCATTTAAATTTGCAATTAACGATACAGAAAAATTCTCAAACATTTTTTTTTAAAACACTAAGTCATAAGTTATTTGTACAGAGTGTTTATTCTGGAGAGGAGCTTTTATTATTATTACCTGCTTGCTGCTTTTTGTTTGTCTTTTATCCATGATATACAAACTTTATTTACATTTAAATATAAAATAACAAGGCAAATTGTATACTTACTGAGCAGCAAACTACTCAGTTTCGTATTATAATTAACAAAAAAAAAAAGAAGAAATTAATTTTTTTTAATTACCTGTCGTAATTATTAATTTTTTTTAATTATTTTAAATAAAATTATGCAAATTATACATTAATGTGCTGTTTTATATATATTTATATAAAACAAAAGGAAATTTATTTTAGATTGTGCCTAAGATTTTATTAATATTTTCAAAAGTGTTACGACATAATAAATGTATAACGATTCTCATATTTACATGTAATAAAGTATTTTAAAAAAAAATGTTTTTATAATTAATGTAGGCGTATTAACAATTAATGTTGATCATTTATTAACATTAATTCAATGGATACGCACTAAGTAGATAGTTTTTTTATTTTTGTAAATTATAAAAAAAATGTTTCAATACTCCATAGTAATTCTGTTGTGTAATAAACTTTGAATCATTTAAATATTAAAAACTACAAAAAAGTACAACTGTGCTTTCATTGTTAGCATAAAATAATTACAAGTTAAAACACATTTTTCTAAATTTCTAAAAATCACCATAGATATGATTTTGTTCATAAAAGTATGTAATCGATTTTGAATTTAATATAAAATAAATCAGAAAATAAAAAAAAAAAAAAATCGCTTTTACTTCTTCTGATTGTTTCTGTTGAAAAAATAATATATATAAAGGAGAGAAAAATGAAAAAAAAAAAACAAAAAATATGAAAAATGAAATAAATAAATAAAATAAAAATAAAAGCAACGAAAAAAAGGTAAACGAGCGATAAAGATTCACAAGAAAAAAAAACAATTTTTTTTTTCTGAATTTTCTCTATATATTATTGATGTTTAGGGTTATCGTTGTTTTTATAAATTTATATATATGTATATAAATTGTAAAAAGGGTAGCCAATGTTATGTGAAATTGAATCAAATTTTTATATAAGGAGGGAAGAAAATACAAAAAAAAAAAAAAAAACAAATAACACGGAGAAAATTTTTGATTTAAATTAAAATTTTTTTTTTATTATTATTTCGAGTTATTTTATTCATTATTAAATGTTAAACGCCAATCAACTAAAACAATTATAGAACTTATTGTAGGAAGATTGTATTGTCAAAAAAGTTATTAAATAATTAAATAACAAAAAGCTTTTAAATAATAAATTAAGCAGGATGTTCAAAAGGTACTAATAAATGAACCGAAAAACAACTTGATGGCTATTTTTCATTTGGTTTAAATTCAAATGCCAGTAACAACACATTATTATAATAATTTTTTTGTTTTTTTTTTTTTGGGTTATTTCAGGTATATAACAAGAATATTTAAAATATCCTTAATAATTTTTAATTCTTGTGACTTTATTAAATAAATAATTATTTAAATAAATTTTATAACAGCTTATAGTAACAGAGCAAACTGTTTAACGCTATAGATCTAAATTGATCTCAAATTTTATCACTTACTCATCTACATTGTAAGCCTGTAACATAATTCAATTGATTAATTACTATTATTGACCTGAAATAACATAACACAGATGTGTTTTACCTTAATTTCTACATCGTTTTACTTTGCGAGTTTCATAATTTTGTTATCTTTTATACACCTGATTAAAAATGAAAAAAGAAAAACCACAAACGAAGTGTTCATATTACTAAATCAACTTTTCCTCCTTGTTATGCTGCATTATGTTAAATGAGAATAAACCGAAAAATGTAAAAACAAACTAAAATCGATTCAGCCCACAATTTTCACACATGCTCAAAAAAAGTTTTACTTAGCTTTTATATTTGTTTATCAGAAAACGTTCATCAATACATTACATGTTCGAGTTTCAATAGCGAAACAATTTTTTTTATTTTATTCTTGGTAAAAATAAAAAAGTTTTTTTTTTTCTTCTTGTCTATTTTTTCCGAAAGTTCAAACATAAAACTAGCTTTTCTTTCTAAAGTAAATTAAAAAAAAAAATGCCTTTTAAGAAATTTCGAAAACAAATTAAAATGTCACCAAAAAAGCCTACTTGTAAAAAGCTTAATGATATAGTCAACAAGTTACAATTGAAGCTTTTTTTTAAAATATTTTGTGGTTTTATTAAAGCTTTCCGAAGTGAACTTCAATGAATATCAATTAAAATATTTTTTTTTTTATTTACTAAATGAATTTTAATTATTTATTTACATATAAATTCGTTTATATTTTATTCACGACAATAATTATTTCCTGAAGTTTCGTTTATGCTTTATTTAATTTAATTTAAGTTTACAATTTAAATCGATTCGCTGTATATATTTTGTTAAATGTAGAAAAAAAAAGTTTGATTTTTGTTTGTTAATTGTTAAATCCTTTATTCGGAAATATTTAATTGTTTTTATAGAACTTGCTGTTTAATTTTAACGTAACAAAAAGTTCTATATGAGTTTCGTTTTTAAATTATGATTTTTTTTTTTTTAACTATATTTTGTAATATGTGCATAAACGTTACATTATCTAAGCATAAAAAAACAAAATTCGTTTTTAACTAATAAATATGATAGGCTATAGAGCTTTCTTTTATTTATAGCAACATTTATGGTCGAAAGATATCGTTATTGGTAAAATAAACAAACGATTTATTATCTTATTTCACATTTATTGTTTCCGCTTATTTAGGATTTATACATTTTATCAGTCCTTTATAGAAGTATAATAAATAAATATTGATTATATGAACCAACTATTTGTTATTGAAAGAAAGTAAATAGAACTGAAATGAAAGAATTTTTATTTTTTTTTTCTTAAACCATTTTTCTTTAATGGAAAAAGCATTTTCAGCTACATGCACAACAATTTTTTTTTGTTAACATTAGTAGTTTTCGATTATTATAGTTAAAAATATAAACTTTAGTTCTTTCTAAATATAATCTAAAAATTGACTTAAAAATATTGGAAAAAGTTTATGATTTTCTGGGTGATTTTCAATGAAAAAACTTTAATTTCCAAACGGAAAAATTCTTTGCACTGAAATGATACCAAAGTATGATTTTGACATGATAATAGATTTAAAAAATGAAAAAAATAAATTCTTCATATCGCCAAGAACGTGGTAAATATATTTTTTTATTATTATTTAATTTTTTTTTTTTTCTTTTTAAGAAATATTATGTAAAGAAAATATATTTTTAATGTTTATCTATGTAAAAGTTTGACCTAAATTTTTTTTTTTTTTAATTATATTTTAATGGAAAATTATGTGAACATATGCATTAAAAAAAAAAATTTGAATATGTGATTTAAAAACATTTCTTTTTTTAAGACCAAATAAAAAGTTTTTATGCTTTTTCTTGGTAAAAACATGTTTTTACTGAAATAATGCTTTTACATCAGTTATTACTGTAAAAGTTAAATTATTACAAATACAAGTGATTTAGATAAGAAATTAAAAGAATGTTTTTTTTTTATTTTGGCTTTAATTAATAACCGAAAGTAATTTTGTTAAAATTTATTCTAATCCACAAGGATAACCAAGAAGAATTTTTGTTTTTTAGTTTTGTTGTGAATTTTTGGAAAATATTCTCATAATAATTTAATAAGAATAAAAGAAAGCAAAATAATTGTGCATAAAAATGTAATCATATTTTTGACCCATGAATTTATTCTACCATATTTTAAAATCTTATTTATATGATAATGAAATTCTTTAGTCATTGCATGGTGGATTTATCACTGTCGTATACGCATAGCAACGTAATATAATAACTTTTCATCTTCTTATCCATTTGCTGTTTATATTTTTTCGGTTTTTTGTGACGGTGACAAATAATTTTACACATGTTAGTTGTCAACATTACTTCATTTGGTGGCTGCTGCTGCTGTTTTTTTTTTTGATAACGTTTCCCTTTTATTTCCTTTTATTTTATTATTATTTTTTTTTTTTTTTGACAATTTTCTAGAATTTTATAAAAATTGTTTTTTTTTTCTTTTTGTTTTCCTATTTCAAAATGATTAAAATATTTTAATTTTTTGATGGCGTATAACATATTTTGACATTATCATATTTATTTATGTAGAGAAATTATGTAACGTAGAAAATAAATAATAAATTTTTATTTTTATTTTTGTAACATGGTAATCTGAAATAATAATGAAGGAATATTAAAAAAAAAAAAAAAAACTCTCTATTGGTTATTAAATATGAAAAAAAAATTACTTTTTTAGTACAGATTAAATAATATTTTTGAGAGATAAAAATATTTTAATTATGAATAAATATTATTTTTTAGTCAGGTTAATCTAGTTATAAGAGGTTTTAATGACCAGGATATATAAATCAGGTGTATAATAGAGATATAATCTGTTAATACGTATAGAACTCTAAAAAACACGTAAACTAATACTGGTTCTATTTAATTTATAAAGTTTTGCTAAATAGACTAACACCCTTTGGACGGTGGAATAAGTGGTAGAGTGTGGAATTTCGTTGTATTTAAAAGTAATAAAAAGTATAGAGAAAATTCAGGTGGCTCCAAGCTAATTTCTATTATTTTTCCGGTCTTTTGGAATGAACTAATAATAAAGTCAAAAATTTATAGAATTTAATTAATTATATAAATGATGATTATAAAATGATTCCATCCCCAGGCCATTCAACCGCGGACGATTCATCCACGGACAATTAACTCAGCGTACGGTTCATCCAAATGCTATTCATATATTTCAGTGTAGTGTGGAAGCTGAGTGGGTGATTGTATAGGGAATACAATAGGTACTAAGTAAGTTATTATGTAAGTAGTTAAATGCATATGATAGATAGATAGATAGATAGGTGGAATTGATAAGTGGTTTTGTTTAATTATTTTAAATATTAGCATTGGGTATTACACTGATCTGATAAAAAGAGAAAAAATAATTTTTCTATATGATCCTCACTACGAATAAATAGAAAAATATCTTACAGAACGTCTTGAGAATTTTAGTATTAGAGGAAAATATACCATCGATTCATTTTAATGCAAAATATTTTTATTTATTTAGTAAGAAAGAAAAATCTTTTATTTTTCCCCATTTTAATGAATCATAGGTTTTTCTATAAGAGTTCATCTGTTCCTTTTGTTTATATTCTCATTTCTTTTAATATAAAGTCGTAAAAAAATATTTTTCGCATATTTTATGATAATTTGTGAACACATGTTTTGTGTGTTATGTAGATTATGCTGGCACGTGTATGATAAATTATTCGATTTTTTTTATTAATCAAAGCATATTTTTAATTAATTTTACATTGTATTGTATTCATAAAAAAGGAAAGAAAAAAAGAACAGCAATTTATGAGTATATGGACTTTTAATAAAACATTGGCTATGTGTTGTCCGGTGGGTATAAACAATCAATAACTTACTAGCAACAAGCATATTAAAATAAAAAACCATAAATATATGCTTATAAAGTATTATTATTATTATTATTATTGTATTTATTTATAATTTGTTTATTTAATAAACAAATTGTTATTTTATATGGCACATGATAAATATATAAACAACACAAATAAATAAACAAACAAACAAACGATATTAATCTAAAATAATAATAAAAAAAAAAAAAAACTGACAAAAGCAACGAATATTTGCTGATATTATAATTTTTTTTTTTTCATATGCTATTCGCGAGTTATTCGTTTAGTTTTTTTCTTTTATTTTCTTTGTATCTATACTTTATTTATCATTTCTAGAGAAATATATTTCTACTGTCTTTAAGGTTTAGATTTGTTTTTTGGATGGTGATAAATCTGTTTATAGAAAGTGTTTATCTTTAAGAAATTTAAAATCGATTTTTTAAAACGACTGTAGTGGTAAAAGACTAAATGTTTGCTCGTGTTGTGTCATTGTTGTGGCACTTTATTATTTTTTCGAACACTGTAGTAAAATATTTAATGTTTTTACTTATTTATATAACAATGATGTGTGATAGTGAGACCTGTTTAGTAGCGAACAAGATTACTCAAAAATTACAAGTCTGTGATCTTTGTAAATTAAATAACAATGAGAATTTGAAGATGGTTAAGACATACATTTAGAAAATACACAGTATTGCAAGAATAGCACTATAATGGAGCCCGCTAGGTTCAAGGATACGCGGTCCACCGCGAAACACGTTGTGTCATTTAATAGCAGAAGATTTGCTACAAAGGACATGGAAGGAAATAAAATAACTAAATAAATCTCAAGGGAAGAATCACAAACATTGCGACAGTTGTAGTTGTTTAAAAATGTTTAGCTAAAGGAAATTATTTTTATTGTCTCTCCTTAAAACTGCTTTCAAGAATTTTTATATCGCATTTTGAGGATCTAGAACTGTGAACCAGTTAATGAAAGTTAACTTAAGGTTTGAATGTATTCCAAATACGCATACAAAAACCTCTAATACAATTTAATTACTTTACTTAACCGATGTTTGTCCGCATTAAAAGTAAATTAAAAAAAAAAGCGAATAACAACGATACGAGGAACGCTGATAATTATAAAATTTATCATTATTAAAAATAAAAGTTCTACAAACAATTATCAATTCGTCATTACTTTATGTCTGATATAAAATCTATATGGTTGTTGGTGGTGGACGGTGCGTGTAAACAATTTTATTTCGATAATTATAACAAACGACTTTTTATGACATTAAAAAATAAAAATAAAAATAAAAATATAAAGGAACAAAAATGATTTATTGTGAAATGGATGTTAAATTGTTTTTTTTTTTTTTTTATTTTATTTTATTTTCACCGCCTACAACTTAATAAGAAAATGTTTTATTATTATTATTTTTTTTTATTTTTTTTGTAAAAATATAACACAAAAATAGAAAACCAATACAAAGAGCACAACGATATTTATTTAAATTTATTGTTTTAATTTGAATATGAAAGTTTCAAAAATGTTTTTGGTTTTTGTTGTGCCAAATTAAGAAAACTTCGTAACCAAGTATTTTCCACGCAAAAAATCAAAGAAAAGTTTTTCGCTTTTATTTTTTTTTTTGGAAAATATATTAAATTATAATAATTCAACGTAAAGTTGGGGTTTTTATTTTTCTTCTTCAATTTCTACTTGCCTTTTATATATAATTTTTCATCAGTTTTTCTTTATTTATGTTTTTTTATTTCATTTTAATATGATAAGATTGCGATTTTGGAAGCTTTATAAGAAAGCGAATACTTTAAGACATGAAGTTTTTTTTTTTTTTAAATTATATATGTTATAAAGAAAAATCTAAAGGCAATTTTTAGATAAAAAAAAAAAAAAAAAAAAAACACCACACTTGAAAAAAGAATAAAAATAATTTTTTTTTATCTTTGTCGTTATTTTTGTTTGCGTTTTTTTTTTTTTTTTTTCATTTTCGGTTATTAATTCCTTTTGTTGTAAATAACAAAAAAAAAAAAAATACCAACAAAATGTCATGTACAGAATTTTATGTTTTACCTAAACGAATAAAAAAAAAAAAAGGAAATGAAAAGCCTCGTGGACACTTTGAACTCAAAGAAAATAATGAAATAAAAAAAAAAAAATAATTCTGCTGTTGACTTGAACATTTTATAAATCAATGAATTGATTTAATCAATTTACAAATAAAATACACATGAAATATGATAACAGAATAATTTTATTTCTTTGATAATTTTTAAATTTTTGTTTGTGTTTTCAGATGAATTTTTTGTTTTATTATAAATTCGTCAAGGAATTCAAGATTCGTTTTAAAATGTGTATACAAAAGGATTTTATTAAAAGCTTTACCAAAATTTAATTAAATATTTAACAGTGATAAAATGAAATATAATTAAAGTTTAACAACAAATTCATTCTCATATACATATAATAGAAATAATTATTTTGTAAAAACACTTTAAATTTATTTAAAATAGAAAATTTCAACAGAAAATTTATTTTAATTAGAAAACTAAGTAGCTTTAGATGAAATAATAATAGTTTTAGCTGAAAATGTTTTTTTTTTCTTTACACCTGTTTTGTTTAATGTAAACCAATTAAATGTTGATGTGTGTGCGTTGACGATACAAGACGTCAATTTATAACAATTAAATAAAAGCAGACAGAAATAAGCGTTATACGTGAATAAAAACATTTTATTGTTATATAAATAAATAATTAAATGCACTAATTATGCTATTTATGTAAATTATACAAAGAATATAAATTTAATTTATTATATTTGTTTAAAAAGGATCTGAAAATGATTTAATTTTCTTATTTACAAAAGGTAAGATTTTGCATAATTTTGTTTTTATTGAAAAGGACTGCGATCGTATTGTCTTAATTAAATTTCTGTTTTTCCTTTTAAAATTATCGCAGTTCTTCAATGTGATATAATTGGTATTGAGTGGCTTTTTCGTTTTTTTTTTTTTTTGTTTTTTTAATTTAATTTAAAGCTTTTTTTTTCTTTCTTAAAGCTAACACAAGATGAACAAGTAAATATTGTTTTATAACTTGGTTATACATTTGGTATTTGTATTTAAACATTGCAATTAAATAAATACTTAAAAGCAGAGAGAAAAATTATTTAAAAAGTAAATAATTAGTATTAACAACTATAAAAAAGATTTTTTAATGTTAATCATCCTCCCCCATTTTATTATTTCCATTAAAGTAAATATAAATGTTTCGTTTGTGTGTTATCTATTTAATTTGTTTAAGAAAATGTGAAAAGATAAACATTGCTTACGTTTTATTTAAACATAGGAATAATAATGTATTCTGTTATAGTGAAACTTTCATTACATAATAGAAAAGTATATAAGAAATAAATTTAGAAATTTTGTTAAGTAATGTAAACATCTTATATAATTTTTATAATAAAATATAAAGTATTTACAGTGACTTTAATTTTATTTAAGCTTTTCGTATTAAGTTTATTTGATTTTGGGTATTTTATTTGTAATCTAATCTTATGTTTTCTCCCCAATTGTGTATAAACATTTGTTTCTGAGTATTTAAATCAATTTTCTGTGAATGATTTTGTTTTTTTTTTTGGTCGTGAATCGGAATGTTTTTGTTACGCAATATTTGTGCGCAAAAAAAAAAAATAAAATAAAATAATAACAGAGTACTATTGTGTGAATTTGGTAGGAACCGAACATGTTTTTAGCTCTAAATAACGCCTTTATGATTATAATGTGTCAGTTCTTAATTTTGTATGATATTAAACGAAAGTGACCTTGCTTACCAGTTCTCTGGAACTGTTTCTATATGGTTAAGTCACTAATCTGACGTGAATTGAGTTTATTAAGTTTTTTTTTTTTTTTAGTTTATGGAATAGCTGATGGAATTTAATTTAATAGCAATTTTAAAAGTTTAAACAAACATAAATTAAACGAAAATAAAAAAATTTATAATAAAAACTGAGTGGTTATTTTTCAACTTTCTGTGTGCTTTTTTTTTTTTTTTTTTTTTATAAAAGTTTTCTTACTGTTGTAATAATTACCGAAAAAAATAATATTTTTTTATGCTTATTAATATTTTTACAATTGAATTATGTAGTTATTTTGTAATAAACTTAATTAAAAGTTAAAAATCCAGTCAAAGTTTAACCAGAAAAAAAAATAAATAAATAAATTCCCCACTAGACAATATAATAATCAGCTTGGTATATAAGAAAAAATAAAAATTTCTAAAAAAAGAAGTAAGCAGCTTGTTTTGAAAGTTACTTAGCAAATGTGAAAGCTTTATGGATTCGTAACGACAAAGTTGATGGTATAGAAAAAAAAAAAAACTATTTAATAAAATCTGCACTAAATTTTCTAAATTTAGTCACGCAAAAGTTTATTTAACACCAAAAATCTATACAAAATATTTCACAATATTATTATACATATAGCTTTTGATATATTGAGAAATAATATATAATAAGAAAGTTGTGTTCACTAAGTATTTTTCCACTTTTCTTATCTCTTCTTATATATATATATATATTTATAGCGAAGTGTAGATAGGAAAAGTTTTCAGTTGGCTTTTTTTTAACTCGTTTATTTGTCGTTTTTATATAACATGTTGATAAATCATATCGAACCACAATTAATGGTTTAACTTTTGTTTCCAAAAATACCCAAAAAAAAAAAAAAAACAAAAAACGACAAAGAAGTTTTTTATGCAAAAATTATCTAAAATGATAATGAATGAAAGATTATTATAATTTTGTTTTCTTTTTCTTGTATGTTTAATATAGCGTTAAAAAAAAAAAAAAAAAAGAATTAAAAAAAACTTTAAATTCTTGCTGCAAATTTGCTGCTTTTTTTTTGTAACATAAACTTTATCTGGTTATTAAAAAAGAGAAACAAAAACAGCAAAAAAAAAAAAAAATCCTCAAGTAAAGAAAAAGGATTTAACTGGATACATAAAATGTAATTTTCATTTTTTTTTTTTTTTTTTAATATTTTTAGCGGATGCGATAATAATTGTATTGTTTTGAAATTTATGTTAAAAGGATTTTCTTCCGGTTTTTTGTTATTTTTTTAATTTAAATTTTGTGTTGAAAATTCTTTTATGATATGATTAAAGATTTTTTTTTTTTGTTTTTATTAAATTGAAACTATAAAAGAATAAAATTTAAAAATTAAATTATCGTGTGATATGTAGAAGAATTTTTATTTGTGTGTGTTTTTCTGTGTAATCAATATGATTCTGTTATCTGAAATAGAAGAAAAAATTTTTTATTGTAAATAAAGAAGTTTTTGTTGTGGAAAGTTTTTCACACCCAGTAATAGAATAGAAAAAGTGAACATTCCGTTGATTGGTGGTTTTACTTTAAATTAATTAAAAATGAGTCTCTTGTTGTATGTAAATGAGCATTGTTTCAATGTAAAATTAAACGAAAACATAGAAAATAATTTTTTGTTAAACTATAGCAAATAAAATATACTGATTTTTGATTAAACACATATATGTATAATGTATTATGTAATGAATTTTTATACAGTTTGTTGATAACAATTATTAAAAGTAAATAAATGTAATTTCCTCTTTGAGTGACAATTCAATTTACAAACAACAACAACAACAAAAATAAAACATCATCATCATATATAATCGTAAAATGTGTTAAATAGAAAAATTCTTTTGAAAAAAAAAAAAAAAAAACTATTCTGAAAATTTTCACTGTTGTGTGCTATAAATTGAATTTATGTGTCGGAAATTAATTTTCTTTTCCCTCTATTATCATCCGAACGATATAATTATTTGTTGCAAATATTTATTTTTGAACAATTAATATTTTTTTTTTTTGCGTTCTCAGCTATTTTATTTATTATTTTATAGATATACCCGGAGTAAAAACACATTTCATATATAGAGAAATACTTTGTCAAATTATTATTTGAATAAACCACTACTCCCTCATTTACAACTAATTCGATTTTTTTTTCATTTATATATTGATCAATTAAGCTTAATTTTGTTTGTGATGATCTCATTGTTGTTATTTTGTAATTACTGATAAATCATTATTTGATTGGTTTTATTGAATACAGTTTTTTTTTTTTTATTAATTAATTATTTATTAGAAAATATGTAAAATTCTTGATGCAATAATATTCATGGAAATTTAACACAACATGATTTTTCTTTTATAGAAATAAGAAAATCTTAACCTAGTAATGAAATATATTTTGAATCCTTAAAATAGCTTGTACATAGATTTTGGTATTATTTATCAATAAAGATAATGTCATTGGTACACCATCCTTCAGTATTCAAATTATGTGTACCATGTATCCTTTTATTATGTATTTTCTTCTTATTTTTCTCTGAAGTCTTAGAACCAATTTAAGTATTTCTCTTATCAAGAAATGAATATCCTTAGAACAGCAGCAACATAGAAAATTTAGTCTCATTCCATTAAGTACATTTACTTTCTTTTTTGGTAATTGATTTTTTTTTTTTTTCATTATCATTCGAATCTTGTATAAAATTCTATGTAGATAAGCTTTGGCATGGAAAATAAAATGATCAAAAAACACACAGATATTTAATGATAAAAAAAGAAAAAAAAAAAAAGGAAGAAAGAAATCTGTTAAGCAACGAAAAAGGAAAAACAAAAAAAAAAAAAAATGTTTTTCGGTTCATTAATTCAGTTGAAGATACTTTAATCTTGTAACTCGTGCAAATAAAACAAAACAAAACCGATTATATCAACACAATTTGTGTTGATTCTTTCCTTATTTTTTTTTTTTACTTTCTTTCATTCTTTTCATTTAGTAAAAGAAATCTTAATTAAGCGTACAGAAATCCTTTTTTTTTTATTACTTTAAAATCGTAGAAGCAAATGTAATGGCACTAATCAAAGAAATTTATTTTCTACAATTTCTAAAGTACTTTGACTTATTGATCCTGCTATTAATTTTCAATCAATAAAATATTTATTATAATTATGCTTAATTAACTTAATACCACTATTTTTATGTTTAAAAAAAATTGCATTGTTTGCTGTTAATTAATGATGTTTCGCCCTGTTTCCTGTTTAAGTTTTTTTATTTTCACACAGAAGCGATAAAAAATCAAATCATTGGAATCAATAAAATATGAAATCAAATAAAAACGATGAAATAAAATTAAAAAATTGGAGAGTTTAACGAGTCGATTTTGGAACAGTGATTTGAGGTAGTGGTGTGAAATTTAACAGTTGGTATGGTGTTAAATTGAAAAGTTAAAAATCATAGGGAAAACATAAAAATAATTTTTATTCATAATTCTGATAAAATTCAAGAAGTTCTATAGGAATTTTAAAAGTTCCAAAGGAATAGAATTTGGACTTTAATAACTGTTAATTCATAGAACAACAAAACTTTCAAAAACCGGAATTATATTCTGGATAATTAAAATGACGTTTTTGTATACATTTGCCTTTTGTGCTTTGTAAAGAGAATAAAATTACAATCTGCCTTCAAAGTGTCGTATTTTGATAACTTTTAATGATAATAGGAAAAAAAAATTAATAAGATTTACCCCTCTACGCTCACGGTATTATTTTATTATGTTTTTTGAAGAATGACACAACAAAGTTTCACATATCGTTCTTACATTAGTCCAAATTAGACAAATTATGGAATTATTTACTTTTATATACTGTTACCACCTACATAAGTTTGTGTATAAGAGTGAAGCTTTTCCGTATGAGTGTACAGCAAATAATTTAATTTAATACAAAACTAATTTTATGAATCTTTTATTAAATTATACATAAATGAAAATATGAATATGATTATCATAATAATCATGAACAATTACATAAATTTATGATTTCTTTTACACTCTCTATTCAACGTAATGATTATTATCATTTAAAAGAATGAGTTTGTATAACTATCAAGCTTAAAATCTTAATCTTAATATTCAATTTGTGTTTTTGTAATAAGTTTTTGATGATTTTGTAACAAAAAGAGCAGGCGATAAAACCAAAATTATACACAAAAACCATTTAATAATAATGAGAGTCAACTATGATGCTATTTAACTTGCTGTTTTTTTCTTTTTTAATTTATTTCATTTGATACAATTTTCATATAATTTTCAATTAACAATGAATAATTGAAGTAAATTTTAATTAAATTTAATGTAAAATGTTTCTATTGTTAGCCGCATTTTTTTTTTTTTAACTCTCTTTTAAATTGTATATTCATGTTTCACATTTAAAATTATATTATTTAATGGTTATGCTAGCAATTACCTCAAAAAATAAATGAATTAAATTTATTAAAGTTTGCTCTGTAGAAGCTTTTATTCTTTACAAGTTTTTAACAAAGTCATTTTATTATTATTATTTTTTTTTTGTTTGTTAATTAACTATCCTTGCATACAGATTATATATTTTTAATAAAATATTTGCATTAAACAGAATGACTTTTAATTTTATTAATTTTTATAATAACGTTGATTAAATTATTTGTTATTTTAAGGTTGATGTTAAAGCTTTAAAATTGTTGATACAGGAAGAAAAAATTTCGTTAAAGTTGTACTTAAGTACTCAATCTAATATTAATGTTTAAAAAAAAAAAAATTAAAAATAGGAGCACACAACACCCCTAAAATCAATGAATTCTTAATTGTTTTTTCGTAATATTTTCCTTTAAAAATTGTATTAAGCAAATTTCATTTATATGCTAATTCACAAATATTTACACTAGAAATATAACATAAAAATAGCATAAAACTTCATTTATGATAACAATTTCACAATTCACTATGATAATATTTAGTTTTTTTTTTTTTTTTTTACTTGACATTTTACAAGCATTAAAAATCTACATGCGGTTATTAATGCAACATATATGAGTTGACACATAGTTCATTGTTTGATATGTAAATTAAATTTAGGATTTTAAAAAAATATATATTTTTTTTTATTTTTTATTGAATCGTTAACCATGGAAGCAGATAAAGAGAGAAGAGTAAAAAAATGTCTATGTAAAAATATAAAATAATAATAAGCACACATATGATAATAGGTAATGTTAGCCAAACAAAAAAACCGAAAAAAAAAGAGCTTTAGACACATTTTGATAAGGGTAAAATGTATTCAAGAGTTTTTTTTTTTCTTTTTTCTTTCTTTTTTATTATATGTCATATGGTCAACTTTTATGCTTTCTTAACCAAACCAGCTGCGTTGAAATATGAAATATGATATTTTCTGATAAATAAATATATTATATATATTATATATATATATGTATGTATGTATGTATATGTTGCACATTTATTTAATTTATTTTTTTTTATGCTTAAAAGAGACAACACGTGTCAGTTTACCCTTTTAATATAAATATCATAATGTGTTACTTGTTGAATTAAATTTATTTTTGTGTATGAATTATTATTATATTATGTTGCATGGTAAAACTAAGACAAAAATTGTTGTCTTTTGAAGTTTGTATCAATTTTTGCTGGGTATTTGATTCATTATATGGATAAATATGTGGTGGTAAATTCAAATAAAAATATTATCTTTCTGGACATTTGTTTATCTATCTATTTATTGTGAATTGATGAAATAGTAATAAAATTAATAAATTGGACAAATAAGTGTCTTGATATAAACGATTATCTAATTTCATAATGCTGATTATCATTTGATTCTTTGTATTTTAGCAAATAATTCATGGTTCGTACATAGGGGTAGACATAGCTACAGTCTTCAGAGTAGAAATACTTTAATTTTCAAATTAATTGATATAAAATCTTGCTTTGCTACTAATTGAAGTATTTTAATAGAAGAATTAATCGAATTTAATTAATTTTTTTTATTAAATATTGATTTTTAGAGTTCAGACTGTAATAATGTCGGACTAAGCTGATTAAATTACATAAAATGTGGATTTTAAACATTTATTTTTTCAGTTTCTTTGATCTCCCATTCCAAATGAATAAACGAATTATCTTGGTATTTGTTAATGACGCGTGGTTATTTTTTGAGGTTATTGATCAGTTAGTTTAAGTTAAGTCATCAACGTTTTTTTTTTTTATTGTTTCCATACTTTATTTGCAAACAATATCACTTGCAACGGGTTACATTGAAATATATCGACTGGTTGTTATCTGTTTGTATTGTTTTACATAACACATGCAAAAGAGAATGAAAATGAAAGAATTTTTGACAATAAATAAACGTTTTCATGACGCATTGAATATTAATGATTTTATATAGAAAAACATTGTTGTATTGAGAGACAGTAGTTTCTAAATAAACATTTCGATTAATCTATAAAGTGGAAAAATTATTTAAAGTTTGCGCATGACGTTGATTTTGGTTTGTCTTTTGAGGAGAAATTTCCTCTATTTTCCCTTTACATTAGAAATAAATTGTAAAAAAAAAAAAAAAAAATATTTCAGTCAGTATTAAACAGTTGGAATGTAATTTTTTTTTTTTTTTTTCGCTTTTTTACTTTCTATTCATTGTATTTAGAAATTGTTTATACACATTTGTAATGAGTAAAATAAAAATAATTTCATTTATTTAAAAAGTTGTGAACTTGTTAAATACTTATTAAATAATAAAGTGAATTGCGTGCAGGAAAAAGTAAATTTTTTTTTTCTTTTTTTAATAATTTATATGCATTTTTCAAATACAATTTAACCTTAATCCATTTATTTTAATTATATTTTCTCTTGAGAATAATCAAATAAATATGAGAATTAATTTTTTTTTTATTTTCACTCTACAAATAATTTTAATTAAATTTATTTTTTTTCTATTATCTCTTGGGTATTTTTTTGTTTTTTTTAATATATATATTTTATGATTCTTAATAATTGTTTAATCATTGGTTAAATAAATAGTTTGTTGAAACACCACAATCAAACGTTGTTTGAACATAAATTGTTAAGTATTTGAAAAATGATAACTTAGTTGAAAAGTTCATAAAACGAATTAAAAGATTAAGTGTTGTCGATAGATGATAAAATCATTTAATTAATTTCTAGTTACGATATTGAATTTATATATTTTTTATATTGATTAAGTAGCAAAAAAAGGTTGAACGTTATTGGTTTTTCTTGAAAAAAATGAGAAAAAAACAAATTTATTAATGAAGAAAAAAACGTTTTTAAAATAAAATCATCGTACCTTATACATTTATCCAGTACACACATTAGAATCATTAAAAGAAAAGGCAAAAAAAAAAAATATATAAATAAATAATCAGGAAATAGAAAACATCTATATGTTAGGAAAAGCTTTAGTTAGAAAAAGTTTAAATAGTTAAAGCCTGTCTTGTAGTAAAGTTATCTTATGCTATTTTCAGTGTTTTTTTCGTTTTTTCTCTGTTTTTGTTGGTAAAGTTAATTGAGGATTTTCTCTTGAGGGCAAGTATAAAATTTAAAACAAGATTTCTAAACTGAAAAAGGTTGAATGTTTTGAGTATAAAATTATCTTTTATCTTATCTTTTTCTACTAAAAAATATATTATTTTTTGTTCTAACTACTACTGTTGTATGTTTTTAATACATGAATATAATAAAAACAAAATAGAGAGAAAGAAAGAAAGAAAAAATAAATTAAAAAAAAAAAAAAGTAACATAAAAATCCTAGAGAACGATAAAAAAAAATTATAATTATTGGATTAATAAAATTTATTATGCAAATAACCATTCAGTAAAATATAAAAATATTTTTTAATCAATTTTTTATCACTAGTTTATTGTTTTTAAGTTTTTATGGTGTTAAGATTTTTACGTTTAATTACAGACCTTTCATTTTCTTTGTTATACACATCAATGCATTTTTATTTATTTTTTTGTTATAATTTGGTTAATTGTTTAAATAATAACTAAAATTTATTTTATCAGTTTAATTTTTTTTTTATTTTTCAATATTCAAGACAAATAATTAATAAAGTTTGTTACAAAGTTTATTTCATTTTATATTCATCTATGTATTCTTACTTATTAACATCTGTCATAAATATAATTGGAGTGAAATTATAATTTTATAAAATTAATAATTCATTAAACAATAAATTTAATAAAAACAAAAAAATAAAAATTCTTTATAAAGTTTTGCATTAGTTTAAAATTAATTTCTTCTTCCTTTAAATTTTAATTTAATGCCCGTAATTCGTTTAATTTCATTAATTTTATAAATAAAATAAATTTAATTACTTCGAAACCATTTTATAAAAGAATATGGACCAAATAGATTGATTGTTGTTATGAGACGACGTCTAGCTAATGCCGCATCACGATGCGTTGGAAAATTTATCAATACAATCCGTTTAAATTCATTATAAACAATTATTTTTATTTGAAAATCATATTGTTGGATGGCATTCTCGATATGCATTGAAATTGTTTCCATTCCCAAATACTCCGATATACCGCCCAGAATTAGTTTTGTTGTATTTTTACTGCGTCGTGCGAATAAACATTGTGTTGAACTTATTTGAAATCCTTGTAATCTATGAAAAAAGCAAAAAAAAAAAAAAAAAAACGGTTTTTTTTTTAATAAAATAAAAATTTTTAACAATAAAAACGAAATCACCGTACTTTGTAATAGCGTAATTCATTTTCTCACTGGTATCAAATAATAAAAAACCGTAACCTCGGTTACAGCCAGAAAAACACATTAATAACCGCAGTTGACGAAATTGTCCAACCACATTATAAAAAATCGGCACAAGTTCCTGCTCACTCATAAACCTTGGTATATTGAAAATATAAACTTCATACGAATCAATGTATGTTTCATTTTCATTGTAATTATTATTTGAGTTTTTATCATCCGGTACACGCAAATTAACATAACGTTGCCCTTGAATTTGTTCCACCGTATAAACATCATCACCAAATATAAATGTATCGAGTTTTTCTGCGACATGTGCCATTATTCCTTTATCTGATTAACAATAATTCACTTAATTTTAAGAAATAATAAAAGAAACTGATTCCGTTTAAGGTAATCCACTTATATTTATATCCTTTCATTTTCAGTTAAAAAATCGTTCACCTCATTTGTATTGGTTAATTTTCTTCAGAGAAAACTACAAAAAAAAATCTTTTATTTGTGGTTTGGGATAATAAGATGCTGGAAAATGTCATAAAACTAGTAGGAGATTTAAAAATTTATGAATTAAAATAATAATAAGTAAGTGTATTTGTGTGTTTAGTTTAACTACATAAGACCCCGTGATATGAGATCTTCTCTAACGTTTCCTTTTAAAATTTAAAAACCGTTTAAATGCAAAGTAAATAAGATATGAACTATGCAAATACAACGATAAATAATATACACAAGGCGTAACTTTTTTTTTTCTTTGCTTTTTTTTCTTTGCTTTTTCCAAAACAATTAAAATTAACAAAAAAAAAAAAAAAAAAAAGTTGTGAATAAGAAATTTTTAAAAAATTTTTTTTTTCATTTCGTACAGTTGCGACAAAAATCGCTGTTTAAAAATTTCGTTTTTCCTTATTCATTCCTTTGATATAAGCAAAATAAAAAAATAAACAAAGTAAAATTTAATACAGATGAATTACAATTAAATTTACATTATAAACGATAAAATTATTATTTTGTAGAAATAATAAAAATAATCAATTTATATACAATAGAATAAAGAAAAATTGGATGAGAGTTTTTTCCGTGGAATATGAAAAAAAAAAAAAAATAGAAGAAATTTTTTATTTTTTTGCTCTCCTCCTATACAATCTTTAAATTTCAAGGTTACATAATAGAGGTTTTCAGTGTGGTTATTTCTGTTTTTTTTTTTTTGTTTCGTGAATTTGTTTCTGTATCCCATTTGTCGATAAAATATTTTAATAACTTAAATTGATTAATAGTGGATTAAATTATTTATTAAATCGATTTGTTGTAATATTTAATCATTTAATTAATAATCGTATTGAAAATACTTAAATATTTAAGCTACTTTTACAGGGTTTTTTTTAAATCGATTTTAATCGCAATTTTTGTTGTACTTTCTAAAGATTAAGCCTATTATTGGAATGCAAAATATTATTTACTTGTCTTTTAAAATATGGCTTGAGTACAATAGATGTGATATTGACTCAAGAAATGTCAACCAAGAATTGGTTAATAATTGATTAAACTATTATTAAATAAACCACAATGCCATTAAAACTGGGTAATGTTCAATGAAATATGAATCCAAAATATATGAGTATTATTTTATGAAAGAAATTTAAAAATGATATTACTTAAGTCAACCATAGTCCATAATTGAATTGTGCTTAATTCATAAATCGCATTGCAAATTTGATGATTACGACTAAAAATTACTTTAACAATTTTTCTCTATTCCTAACCACCTCAATTATATAATAATAAAAAAGAAAAAAAAAATGTTATTAACCCATTAAAACGTTATGTAAATGAGCTTAACCGGATCCAATTTTCAATTAAGTTTCCTTTCATTTCTATAAGCTGTTTTTGGTATCCATTAAAATAATAATTATTATTATTTTCAAAATTGCAAGTAAAAACAATAAAACATAAAATGTTAGAAAGTAGACCATCATAATTAGTTGTACCTGATTAAATTATATAAACATCTGGCTACGAAAGAACATTTAAATATTGTAGCTAAAAAAAAAAAACAGAAAAAAAAATGTTTATATTATTATTATGTCTTAGAAATTAATTGTAATCGTAATTATAATTACATTGTACCGTAACGTGACAAAAATATATAAAAATTAAGTAACAGAAATAAAAGAAAAAAGAGTTAGTTGTAGTAAAATTGTAAAAATATTTCGCTTTGTTAATTTCTCGTCACGCTTAACTTGATTAAATAAAATTTTCGATAAAATAATTTTTTTTTTGTGTGTTTAATATGCGTTATGCATAAAGAATAATAAATAAAATTTATTTATCATTTTTATTGCAATTAGTAATAGTTTTACGGTAATATTTAAATAGAATATTGTGTCATTAGAAATGTTTTGATAAATGGGATTAGAACTGATGAAGAAAATGCTTCTTAAAAAACGTGATTTGAATTGTAGTGAAATTTCTTCTTTTTTTTTTTTTAAATAAAATTCAACACAAAACTCATTATTATGCAATAAATTTATTTAGTTTCTCTCTGTTAACCAAATATAAGATCAATAATTTTAAACTGTACGGACGAAAATCTCGTTGGAAAATTTATTTAAATTTATTTTTTGATTATTCAATTTATTATTGAAGAGGATAAACTAATTTGATGGTTTTAACTATTTTATACTTGATGTGTGTCAACCGTTAAAATACTATAAATAATTCAATTTATATTTTTTTTATGTAACTTTATTTATATATGCGAAGCTTTTTAGTTTAATTTTTTTTATTGGTTTTTTAGACCTTAATAAATTGTCATCATACTTTTCCCTTTCGAAAATAATTTGTAAATATAAATGCATTTATTATAGTATGTACTAATAAAAAAGAAAATAACTCTATAGTTAGTACAAGTATAATAGTTAATAGCTTTTAATCACAGTGACTGTGTGCGGTTATGTTGTAAATATCACCACGATTACCTTAATAAGGTTTAAATGGGAAAATACATTTATTACCATACTTGACCATTATAAAGTTGATGGTCTTATTTAAGTATTGCTAAGTTGTTTATTTTTTTTTTTTTAAATTGAAATTAGTTGTTTTTATTACTTGTTATTTATTAACAGTTTTTCCCTTTTAAAAACTTTTTTTTTTTAAACTACTACTAAAGTTTATTATGTTATTACTTTTTTTTTTTTTATTTATTATTGGTGGTAATAAAAAATTATAAATTTTGTTGTCAATACTGTGATTCACTGTTTTTTGAATAGTTTGTAACAGCGATGATATGAAATATTCGCTTTTTATAATAATTTTTCATCACATTTTTAACAAACGACAATCAATGAGCAACTATGCTTTTAAATAACTTTTAACAAAGTATTGTAATATACGACCACTATGGAAAACTTTGCGACTAGAAGTTTGTCTTTAAAATGTAAGTTCATCTATAATTTATTATTTAATATTTACAATCAAGACTCCTTTAAGTGAAATTTAATGAATTCTTATACAAAAAGAGGCCTAAATATCTAAATCCCAGTGTTTAAGCTACATTCGCGGTGGATTTGTGTATTTAATAATAATAATAATAATAATTTAACCTAATACACTTTGATTATAAAATTGTACATTTTCTTGATTGATGTCTTTTAAACTTATGAATCATATTTAATCAATTTTTAAAACCGCACACGAGTGGAGGTGCCTGATAAAACTTCAAAAATTAGTACACATGAAGCTTTTTTTTTTTTTTTTTTGTATATCCTCTTTATTATAGAATAATAAAAAAATATTACAATTTAATTTAAACACAAGTTTTTTTTTTATTTTTCTTATATTTCTTTGTTAAATTATATTTATTATAGCACCAAGATTGATGTATTTTAAATCCTTTATAATAGAAATATTTGTATAACGTCAAGATGCTGCTTCTGTTGGTGCTTAACTTCTCAACTGTTTCATTCTTCATCTCACCTTCATTCATCAAATAAAATATCATATTTCTTAGTACATACTTACATTTTAATGGGTTTTTTTTTTTCTAGATCCTACTTTTTCTATAATAAAATGTTTTTATGCCGTATTAAGTTTATATAGAAAGTGTTAAATTTTCGCAAGTATGTTCACAAGTTTAACAAAAAAAAAAATTTGTAAACATTCTTTGTTATTATTATTTTTTTAAAAATATTGAAATTAATTTACTATAAGCATTGTAATATAATTTTTTGTTACTTTATCATATAAATTTATTTTCTAGAAAAGCATAAAAGTTGAAAGTAAAAATTTATTTATTTTTCGTTATTTTTTTTTTGATATACTCCGCATTTTCTAAACTTAACGGTAGAAAAAAATGTGGCAATAAATTTAAATCACAAATAATACTATTGAATATTTTATGAAGATGCTTGGTTTTCGTTTTTGTGGCTTAAAATATTGTACTTAAATAAGACACTGTGACGTTAATGTGCGTAAGCAATTTGATGTCATTCCTATCTCGATGCCACACTTATATATATGGAGGCGGTTTTTGTTTGTTTATGTTCAATTTAGAAAAGTTTTATATTTTAAGTAACCTTCACATGTAAAAAGGAAGTAAAATAAAATACTTCTTATCTTATTAGTGTTACAAAATAATCGCCTCATTTCTTGTTCAGGGTATAAACTCAAGGGATTGTACTTAAAGCTTGATTTTTTATTTACATAAATTTTGAGACTTTTTTTTTTTCGTTTTTTCGTTGAGTATATTATAAGAATAAATTGTCAATGAAAAAACAGCCTTGCGTTCAATAAGCTGTGTATTTAGTATCGTTTAAGTTTAAAAGCTTTTATTTACTCCATTGGTTAAGCTTATTAATTTATAGTATTATTATTTCTTATGTTTTATGAATAAATCATAAGTATTACTCATAATTTGGTAAATAAATTATGATTTTGGTTCAATTTTATATTTACAAGAAAAGTTTTATAAATAAAATAAAAAAAGTGTATTCTTTTTTTTTTTGATTAAATATATATTTGTTTTTCGTCTTTTTTGATAAACTAAAGTTTCTATAGGATTTATTTGTTTTGTAAAAAAACGCAAAAAAAAAAAGAAAAAAGTAAAAGTAGAAGAAGCAAACTAAACTTTATTTTATCGCTTGTCTGATCAACCAACAATAAACTTCTTGATGATGGCTGACAAGATAAGGGGAAACAGAATTTTTTTTTTCTATTTTACGTTTAAGTTGTGAAACAACATACATACTTTTATTTATTCTTTAATTCAATTTTGTTTAGATATAATTTTTCACTATTCATCAAATTGATTTTTGTAACATCACAGATAAAAAGTTGTCACTCAACAGAGAGTTTTTTTTTTTTACTTGTTTTTCAAATAGGAATACGGAACAAAACAGTTTTGTTTTTTCTTTTTTCTTTTTCTTTTTACTCGAAATTAGTGGGAATTTGTTGTAGAAATTTTAAAATATTTGAGACACGTATGTTTTTTTCTTCTTCTTAATAATAATATTAATGTAGAAAGAATTTTGATCAACGATAAAATTCCGTTGAAGGAGAGATGGTTTTGGATTCGCATTTGATCACGCCCCAACACTAAGTTTTTTAGATAGAACTTTAAACTGTAGGTCCAACTATTTTCCAACTAACTTTCTTATTAGAGTAAATGATGTTAAAACGATAGTAAGATTTAAGAAATTAAATTTGAATAAGAAGATCGAAGAATACTCACATCTTCCAAGGTCACACAGTGGTAGAGTTTTTCAGGTTGAACTTTGAACTGGAGGTTTTAAGAAAAGTATTATTAAAATCCGTCCAAAATTAGGATTTTAATTCAACTGTATATTGAAATATAAAACTTCCAATATAAAATTCAATCCAAAACACATCTAACTGCGAGTAAAATAGAGCTTTATCAGTCTGATGCATATTCTTAAATCGCTTACCACAGCGTTTAAAAAATCCTGTGTTTATATATCATGGTAAATTTCGTTTTACTTATTAAAAACGAAATCAATTAAGGTTTGTCTCAAATATATAAAGTAATAAGTGTAAACCACTTAAAAATTATAAAGCACATTGAAAAATAAATAGATTGGTTTCAGTCACCAACAAAAATAACAAACTGAATATTGGTATTTATGCTTAAAATTTAATCAAATAGAACGAATCATTGAATAACATAATCTGTTTTAATTATTTCACTTAGTTAAACACAAATGAAGAGATTCATCAAATGTTTTCCATTATCATTACCAGTTTTCTTATAAATATTCATGAATTTTCTTCTATTTTTTTTTAAACTGTAAATTTTATGTTTAGCAAGTTGTATAATACGAAAGCTTGTTTAATATTCTCATTATAATATAAAATGGAAAACTATAAAACCGCATATAAAAAAAGCTCTTAACAATTATATTTATCTCTAGTCAATAATGGCACATTTTGTACAGATGGCTTAAAATCAAACGAAATTCTTAACCCTGAATCTGTAGATCTATTTCCATTTTTTTTTCTTTTTTGGATTTTTGGTTTAATCAAATTGTAATTTTTATTTCTATAAAAAAAAAGAAGAAAATTTAATGACACCAACATATGTGCTATATTTTACATACATTTTATGTTTTATTATTACTTCGATCTTTTGATAAAAAGCAGAAAAAACAGAACGGAACAAAACAAAAAAAAAAAAAAATATCATGCTTATGTAGAGATTTGCAATGGTAAACATCTGGAATAATACTTAAAACTATACTTAGTAAAATGGAAATTAATATATTAAAGGGAAACCAAATGAAATTCTGTATATATTCAAACACCTGTTATCTACTCCTTTTTTTCGATTGTATCTTCACGTAATGATAAGCTTGCTCTAGTCTGTGCTGTACTTAAATATTTATTTACATGTTTTTTTTTTTTTTCGTTTATTAAATCACAAACACAAAAGAAAAAAAAAACAAAAACGAATTTTTCTATTTACGTTACTCGGTTTTTCCAACACAAATAATTGTTTTATCGTTTGTGTAAATAGGAAAAATGTGCATAAATAAATAGAAAAGTAAATAAAATTTTTATGACACGTATTCAATTTCATCTCTCTAATATTTTTGTATAAAAAAAAAAACAACTATGATTTATGTATTTTGAAATGGATTTATGAATGTAGAACATAATATATGATATATTTTTTATTTTTTAATTGATTGGTAATTTTGGTAACTATTGACATTATTTTGACCATATTTTTCAATCAATTTGGTTTATTTATTATAATAATGATTGATAATCATAATATGATAATTATTTAATTAGTATTTTTTTTTTTTTTTGTAGTTTGTCATCAATTTATATATTTGCATAATGAATTGATTATAACTCAAAATGTATTTAAAATTTATTGGATATTATTATATAAAGCATAAACTACGTGATATTTTATTTGTTAACGATATTATCTATATATATAACACATTAATATGATTAGAAGTATAAATATTTGTTTAAAATGATAAATTAAAACATTTTCTTTAAAAATGATTCCTATATAAAATTGCATAACAAACAAACAGCATATGTAGCAATGTATGCACAGGAAAAGAATTTTTTTTTAATTTCTATTATGGCTTAACGTTTGGTTTGGCTATAATTAATTTTTAATTTAATTTCATTTCTCCATATTATTAAAATAATAGTTTTGTGAAAGAAAAACTTTTTTTTTTTTATGGTTTAGAAAATTCTTTATAAAAGTTTTCAATACGGAAATAAACGAAGGAGGAAAAAAGTTTTTTTTTTTTTCAAAACAATTAAAAAAGTTTTCTTTAGTAAAGATTTTCCACATTTTTATTTAAACAATAAG
Source organism: Ptychoptera albimana (assembly GCA_961205885.1). Taxonomy (NCBI): domain Eukaryota; kingdom Metazoa; phylum Arthropoda; class Insecta; order Diptera; family Ptychopteridae; genus Ptychoptera; species Ptychoptera albimana. Next base: position 12,779,655 of record OY540805.1, read on the forward strand.
CATTAATTTAATATAATTAATGATAATAATAGCAATGTATTTCAATGTTTGTTAAAACAATAGAAATTTCTTTTATTATTTTTATTAAATTTCGATAAAAAATAAAATGATAATAATGAAATGCAGCATAAAATTGCAGATATTTAAAATATATTTCTCTGTATAATAAATAAATAAATAAATAAATTTTTGAATCAATATAAATATCTCTGCAGGACATAACATGGAAAAGAACTTTCTTTAACTAATTTTTTTTTTTACTTGTATATTTTATACCATGGTAAAAACTAGGTTTAATGTACTGATGTGAAATAGCTTCGAATACCAAATAAATCAACAACTTGACGTGGCTGTTTTTCATGAGTTGTGGGCTGTGGTTGTTTGTAATTCTATTACATTATAGATTGAGTATGTGTTGTTGTTGATTTTGTTATTATTATCATTATTGTTGTTGTTTTTGTTGTTGAATGTTTCTATTTTTAGTGCATATTGGTTACTTAGAAAAAAAAAAAACACAACACAACACAACAAGTAAAAAAAAAAGCAAAGCAAAACAATTTTGTATGATATATACGCTTAATAAAAAATGTAAATCCAATTTGTATATATAATATACTATAAACATATACAAAACATAAAAGATTTCCCTTGCGTAACGCATAAACAAAACACCCACATATTGATATATCTATATATATTTCATTCAAAAATGTTTATATATGTATATATACTTCCATTTAGGATTCTGCATTTCTTATTACTTTATTATTATGTGTTAATCAGTGTTCGTGAGATTTCATTTTTTTTTATTATTATTTATTCACCTTCTTTTAAATAAGATAATTGATTATTGCTAATTTATATGATGAATGTTTTTAATTATAAATATTAAAAAAAAAAAAGAAGAAAAGTTAATTAACATTTTTTTTTTTTTTTTTTGTAAAATAATATTTATAATTTATTAGCGTATTATGAAAAAATTTAATTAACAATTATCGACATCGTATAAGCTTTACCATGTTATAATCAATATTTGTTGCTTTTTTTTTGTATTTCCACTTTAATCAAATTTTATTCAAGAGAAAATATTCATAAACATCATAATAAATTGTTTATAATTAATTTTTAAAACTTTAATAATTGATTTTTGGTTATTAAAAACATAAATTAAAGCTGTAATATATTTACGTTGTATGGTTCGTAAACAGAAAGTTTTTTGTAACAAAAAAAAAAAAAAAGAGGGAGCAAAGATGTTGAGTTATAATGATGTTAAAATACATAACTAGTATCGACCCTAATAACCAATATTCAATAAACACTCTTGATGGGAAACAAAAAGGAAATTTAATGATCTAATTTGTTCTTTTTTTTTGTATAAAGATATTGGCATAACCAAAATACAATTAATGGCACTTTCTTAAAATTATAATTAAAACATAGAGTATATGCTAGGAAGTGTATCGTTCCGAAATGATTTGTAACTTTAATATTTGTTAAGGATGAATAAATTCGTTTTGTTTTTATGATTAATTTTGTGTTTACTAAATCGGTTTTACCTTTATTTTATCAAACAATGAATTAATTATGATCTTTATAAACAGGTGGGGATTTCGGAATGCCAATACGAGCTGTTTAACTCTTTAAAAGCTTTTAAATCATAACAAAGCTTATCAAATAGATAAATAATAATAATTCTTAAATAATGTGTAAGGAACAGGATCTTAAAGTTTTATTTTGCTCGTCTTACGTTTTTATTTAATTTTTCTATTGCTTTTGGCTTTAAACGTTATTTGAATTTCTTTGTTAAGAGCTTTTTATTTATAAAATGCAATTCAAACTGAATTTAATTATTATTTATTAACTGGAGATGAGTAAAAGCCTGCTTATTAAAGACTAAATCACTTTGATTGAACATGCTGTGTGCAACACTTAATGCAACATGACAGCAAGTTGCAATTTTGAAATTTTAAATCATTCTTTGCATCTGTTAACCATATTAAAATTTTTCTATCTTTTCATTTTTGTATTGATCTTGATTAACGTTTAAATATAATATGAAGTCATTCGAATAAAAAAAAATCTCAACCAACAAATAAAACAATGTCGTTATATGAATAAATAACGAAAAAAAAAAAAAAAATCCGTCTCTCTCTCTGTGCTATCTTGTTACATTCAAATATAAAATTATGTAAAATATTTAAAATCTTCAAAAAATATTAAATCTAAAGTAAAATAATTTTCTTTTTCTTTCTTTTTCTATGATATATAATATAAATGCAAATTAGATCACGTATTAACTACGAAAAAAAAAAAAAAAAAAAACAAAATCCGCATAAAAATCTTTGTATTATTATTTATTTTCAGTCATTTTTTCCTAGTCTCTTTGTTTTTGCATTAATACAAATTTTTTCTTAAAAATTTAAATATTTGATTAAATTTTTGGTCTACGATTGTGTCCGATGTATATTAAACTAATTTAAATTTTTTCTAAAAAATTTATTAATTGAATTTTGATATCAAAGTTAATACAACGGTAGAAGTAGAACAAGTAGAGGAATAGAAAGTGAAATAAATACTTTTTTTTTTTTTTTGCATTAAAAATGATTAAATGATATTAAAAATATATTTACAATGATTTACATAAATGACGATTTAATTAAATTATCCAATTAATTTCCATTAAACTTATTATTTTACTTCATTCATTACACAACAAAATCATTTTTTTTTTTTAGCTTTTTTACGAGCTTTTTACGAAAATGCATAAAAAATATAATGAAATAAAATTACAAATGTGTTACAGGTAGCTTTTATATAAAACATTGAATGATTTCATTGATTAATATTTTTTATTCTATGCAATTTTTATCACGTATTTTTCCGTTAACTTTGTAATGCTTTTAATTTTATTTCTTTGAAAGTTTGCAAAAAATATATAAAAAAAATTCTTGATTTCATTATAATTCCTTCAACTTTATTTGTTTAGGATATTCACGTATTAATTTAAATTATTCCTAACATGTTTTTACTTAATATAGGCTTTTGAGTTGACATTTTAAAAGTACCATTGGATTTATAATAATAACAAAACAGCCAAGCTTTTTATTTATTAATTTACTTCACCAAAATATGTCTTATTGTATTTATTTTACTGGAAATTTTTTTTCTTCTATTTTTGCAGGTGTTATTTAGATTTTAATTACAAAATTTATTCTTTTCATATATACGATAAAAGTAATTCGTTATGATTTTTTTTTTTATAACAAGTAAACGTAAATGCAATTTTTCATAACTAGAAAATCAGCATAATTTTAGTTTTTACTTATGAAAAAAAAAAAAAAAAAAAAAAAAAAAAATTATTAATACCAGTTACAAGTTTTGCATTTGTAATAAAAAACGATAAAATGAAAATTATTTTTATTATGTCTAGTAATCTGTAGAACTGCAATATGATGTGATTATTCATTTACAGATGTAAAAAAAAGCTTAATTAAAGTCAAACGAATGTAAATAAACCAAAAAAAAAATAAAAATAATAACAAATGTACTAAAATAAAATCCTATTGTTACAACAACACATATTTACTTTTATTATTTACCTTAACTATAGATATTTATCAAATAAAATAATAAATAGAACATGATAAGAGTTATATTTGTGTTTTATTTAACTTTAAATCTACTTAAAATGTTTTTTTTTTTTTTAAATATTTTATAGAAGAAAAACACAAAAAAAAAAAAAAATAATGGAAAATAAAATAGATTTTAGTATAAAAGATTTACGAATTTGTTATTTTTATTTTTTTGGTAACTTATGTGGTAATTTATAGGCGTTTTAACTTAAACTTTTTTTGCTTTTTTATTGCGTTATCGCATTATTAAAGACCGATATACATTTATCATCATAATGAACGATACCAAAGATTTTGTAATCGCCTTCTTATAATATTTTATCCTTAGAGGTCAATTTTTTTTTTATTTTTGATTAAGAATTATAATCTTTAACTTATTAGAACATAAATAACAATTTTTTGGTTTGGTTCTTTTATTGATTTATTATAGCAAATGGGTGTTTGTAATTGCATTTTTGTGTAATGGATGTCAATTAATATTTTTTATTCGTAAATAACACGTTTTATTTAGAGGATTATAAATATAATTTTTTATTTTTATTTTGAAAGGTCTTAAACTTTTTAATCTAACGACGGTGTATATAAAACTAATATTTTATTATTATATAATAAAAAGCACAGTTTTTATGATATATAATACCAAACTGAATTTTATATTTTGATTAAAATTCTTCTTTTAAATCCAAAAAAAAAAATAAAAAAGAAAAAAGATTATAGAGGAAACCGTACAAGTGAAATAAGGTATTTTTGGTCGCTTTATATTGTCTACAATTTTATACTAAAAATCAATAAACTATTTGCATCTTTTTTTATATTATTAATCAGAAAATGAAGAATTTTTTATACAAGTTTAACAAATTTATCATAATATTTTCTAACAAACATATGCTTTCTAGCAGTTTTTTTTTTTTGTTGCTATTTCTAGTCACTTAAAAAACTATTTGAACAACAAATAGAGAATAATATCATAAACATGTTTCGTTTATGTTAAATTTTATGTATCAATTTATACTAAATGCCTTTTATACTATGCCTTTAACATTTACTGCCACTATATATACCTTAAACTAAGATAGAAATGTATGATGTAAAAATGTAAAGAAAAAAAAAACATTTCAAATAAGATTGTAAATAAAATGGAAAAAAAAAAAATTCAATTTACGCTTATTTTACCAACCAAATATTTATTTTTCTATGATTTTACTTATATGTATAAAAAGCTTTATGTTACCAAGAATAAATAAAAAAAATAAAAAAAAAAGTTAAAAAAATACCTCATTTAAGCCATTTGGGAAAAATAAAACTAAGACGTGATACTTTAATTTTAATCAAATTTCAACAATTCAATTTTCATTTAGTAAAAAAACCAAAATAAATTTGCTACCATCAAAAAAAAAAAAAAAAAAAAAAAGAAAAGGTTAAATAAAGTAAAGAAAGGTAAAAAAGAAAAGAAATCAAAAGAAAAAAAAAAGGCTTAGGTATGGTAATTATACAAATGGAAAATAGCAAAAAAAAAAAAATCATTATATTTGTCACAAAGTGTACAAAAGTCTTTAGTCAATTAATAATTTTTTTTTTTTTTTTTTTTTTGTATTTTATTTGTACGCTAATTGTGAATTAAAATTAATTAAGAAATGCAAATGATTTTTCTTTATCCTTTTTTGTGGAGGTTTAAAAAACGAAACGAAAATTAATTAAATTACTTAATACAGTGAGCAAATCAATTAAATGATAATAAATTCCTAGTGAAGTATTTTTCCTATCTACGTTGAAAGAGATTGCGGTCACTATTTGTATAAAAATAATTTCTATTTTTTTATTCAACACAATAAATTATGACAGTCGTAGATGATATTTGCATTAATTTTTGAACATTTTCATAGTTATTTAAAACTATGATAAAATAGGTAACACAACTATAAATAGTTATTTATTATTATATATTTTTGCTTAGTCATTTCTTCATTAACAATATGAATTATTTATAAACATCTCTATTATTCATATTCAATGTATATTTATAAAAACTCTTTAAAATCGAGTGTCATGTGTACAAATCGATACAGATTTTTCCTGAATAATTTATTATTATATTTTAATCAATAATAATAATAAGTGACAGTTATATATATATATAATATTTTATCATAGCAGAATAAAAATCGTTAACTTTGAAATGGGTTATTACAGTCAGTCTTACATAATAAAATTACATTAGTGTTTGAATTTTTCTTCTATCTTTATGTAATCATAATTTAGTTTTTTCTGAAAGAATAATAATAAAAACCTCATTGCTTTATGGTAAATAATTTTGCAATAATATCAAGCATGTTTTACCCAAGATATTTCAACATAGAATTTTCGCATAATAATCGACATTAAACTTTATACTGCATGAAATTCATTGAATTTCAATTATAAAAAATATAATTTTTATAATTAGTGGCACTGAAAAGGTAAAATGTATTTTTTAATTAAAATCAAATATTTGTTTTATTTTGAATAAAGTTGTTAGCTTTAGAACAACGAACATACGTGGTAATATTTACTGAAAACTTTCAACTTTAAATGATTTGAAAACTTTTAATTATTTTATCATGAATTTGCAGAGATATTTTAATATAAGTTAAATAAAATAAATTTTCATGTAAAACGCATATAGGATTTATTTTTTTTTTTTATTATTCCTTATAATTTGTTAAATTTGCGAATATTACATGGATAACATAAAGAAAAATGGAAAAAGTAATCTACCTTCTACTACTACTACTAAATCATTTAAATTCTCTTGTAAGAATCATTTGTTATTAAATGTATTTAAAAATTTGTAATATTTCAGGATTAAATAAGAAACTTTAAAAAATGTTGAATTCTGTTAATTAATACTTTTAAATTTTCTTTTATTTAAAAACTATTAAAGCGTTAAATCCTATCTGAACTTTGCATAACTTCCATATCTTTTAAACAAACTGTTTCAAACTCCTTATATCCCATTCGAAATTGACAGGGTAGACTTCATGCCGTAAACCCTAAACATGCCAATTTATATAAAAAAATTATAAACCCAAAAATCTAATTCTTTCGATATAATTAAAAATTTAATAAAAATCCAGAATTCAGTATTTTTCAGTGCTTAAAACATAAAAAAAAAAATATTTTTAGAGATTAATAGTTAAGAAAGTAGTTTAATCGAGCTCCAAGTTTATTATAAAGTTTAAAATAATTTTTTTTTAGATTTCATATTCGGAAAATTGATTGTTAATATTTTAAAGCGTTTTCCTTATGAGATTAACAAATATTTATTAACAAGGAATTATTAATAAACTGATTACATAAAATCAATATGAAATTAATAAATCATATTGTTAAAATTGATTTAGATGATATTCGTTAAATATTGAATCAAAATCATAAGTACGTGATTTTTATTCGGTTATATTTTGATTTTTAAGATGATACTTGATGATGATACTTTTGGTATCATAATATTGAACGTTGGTAATAACGCATGATAAACGGGAATTTTTAAATCGAAATTTTATTATCTTTGGTATAAACATCATATAAAAAGATTAACTAATAATACGCAAACCAAATCAAATATTTATAGTTAATCAATATATAAATTTATGTTTTTATTATACATAATTTAGGTCATCAAATTATAATCCGGAAAAGTATAATATCTTCGAAAATGAATCATAGCTGAATGTTTAATAATAAATAAATTGTTGTTTACTTATAAACTCTTATCAATCCGTTAAAAATGAACTTAAACTTTTTTCTTTTATGTAAAATAAAAATCCCTACATTGTATATCCTTTATTGAGATGCTAGAGACAGATAATTATTACTTGTGGGAATCTAAGTTTTTTGTTTTTATTTTCCAGTCTGTAGTACGGTTTGTTACAATGAATCTAATTTTGTTGCAGATTATTCATGTTATCTTGTTTTTTAACTGCTACCTTTACCTTGAATCATGATTGCTGGGTCGTAAATGCATTTATATGATCATAGTTGTGAAAATTTGTTTTAATTAAAAACTTTTGTGCCATTGTATTGGTTTTTGTTTAAAGTATACCTTTCAGGTGTGTTATTTTTTTTTTCTTTCTAGATTGTTTAATTCAATTTACTTTGTAACATTGTTGAACGCAAAAACATTCTTCATAACATTAATTATATATTTCTTTGTTTGTTTTTTTGGTGTTTACAGTTTAAAAGTGTTACACATGCATTCAATAATGATCTGATAAAATGTTTGTAGCATGATGCGAAAATTATATACCAGGTAAAAAGATAATTTGTGACATTTTTGTATTATATTGATTAAAATGTGTAACCCGCTCGTTTCTGTTCAGGTAAACAAAATATTTGCTTTTCTAATGTATTAGCTAACATTCTTACAGAAAAAAGCTTTTAAAAACTCAAAGTTTTACTTTGAAACTTTTGACTTATTAGAGGTAAATATAAAAAAAAAAATAAATTTAGTAACATTTTTAAGACGTGAATACTTTGTTTTGGAAAATTAAATTGTTTAATGCATTTATAAAATCGTAAATAACATTTGTCGTTATAAATTTATAACAGCACAGTAAGAAAATAAAAGTTTTTTTTTTCATCAAATCTTTTATTTAATTTAAAATGTGAAAAACATGAAACTTTTTTTTTTTATACTGAGCAAAGGTGATAAGTTTGAATAATCATCATTAGTGAAACGTTAATAAAGTGAAAATTATACTTTGTTGAGTAATAAAGGGAAACTTGACCTTCTCATGATATTCATGTATTTATGTGCCACACCCATGCAATTAAATTTATTCTTAGAAAATAAAACAAAATAATTATTAACAATCACTTGATATAAAAAATTTATATTTTCTACATGGACAGGATTAATATTTAAAGTCACCATCGTGTTACAAATCACTTGTTTGAGGCATTAAGGCATTAAAGCAGGGCCAACAGTTAAAAGTTCTATTCATGCAAAATAAAATGTATTAATTAGTAATAGAAAATTTTACTTGATTATGAATTATAAAGTTATCATCGGTTATTTAATAATTTTTAAATATTTTCTTTAAGTATCTTTAAATGTAATTTACATTGTACTGTTATTCTTTTTATGCTATTAATGTACTGTAATTAAATGCTTATACAGTAAATAAGAACACTTAAAGTAATTCAACTAAAATACGAAGAAAATCTTATTTATTGTTATAATAAAACTTAATAACTTAATATATATACACTTTGATTAAAACACTTTGAATTTATTTTATCTAAATGATTCAGTAAACAAATACTTTAGAATAATTTTACTTTAAATTAAATCAAACAAATGAATTAAATTTTATTATTTACTTACTTATCGATAGACAAAAGATTTATTTATTTATTTATATAACTTAGAAGCTTTCTGTTGCACTGGAAAAATTTCTACAGAATTTGTCAGTAGTATTATTGCTACAGCAATAGAATAATTTTCTTAAAAGAATATCTAAGCTATAGTTGTTCTAGTTATAGTAAAATTTTATTAACTTCGAAAGCATTAGGAAAATTAGATATCACTATCGTTCCATTGACTGTGCATGATGTTATTATCAAACATATTTATTTTTATTACTTGAATTTTATATATGAAAATAGAGACTCAAAGAATTTTTCATTTTGTTCGTACAATGACTTTGTGGTGTTTAGTTTTCTTTTTAAATTATTTAAATGCATTGAAAATACTAAAGAAAATGTATTTTTAAGTAAATTTTTATTTTAACACAGCAAATATAATGATATCGCCTTTAGTATTATTTTGATAATCGCATTTCATTGAATAAAACATAAATTCATAAATAAAGTGATGAAAATAATGGTAGTTAGTTTTCATTATTCATTAAAAAGGGATCGAATAGATACATATTTGAGTGTTTTATATCTATATTACTGGTTAGTTATGTAATAAGGAAGTGTTGCTACTTATATTTCATGCTATTCGATATGTATTTTATATAATATAATAGAATAATTCATAAGTAAAGATCTACGATAAGATAATCTTATATAACACATAGAATAATAAATATGAATTAAAAAATTAATTGCAATCAATATTCAAGTTTATTAGAACAATTTTTTCTTATTATAACTCAATAAAATTTAATTAATTTATAGTTTAGCATAACATTATTGTTCATTCATCAATGTGGTTTTTCCCATCCTTTTAGTTGATCTACTTAGTTTTTATTTATTTATTAAAAAAAAAAAAAATAAGGGAAAAATGGAAAGAAAAAAATAAAAAAAATAATCAATAAGTGACACACATTGAGATGAAATAATAAAAGTAAAAACTTGATAAAGCTTTAAGGGGGAGAGAAAGAATAAAAAGAAAAAAAAAAAATATGAAAAAAGAATAATAATAATGATTACATCTTAAAAGTTTAAGACTTTGACGAGGATATAAGTGAAGCTTTGTTTAATCAAACATTTTTATCACGTTTGCCTGGTTAACTTTGTTATTTTTTTTGCTATGTTTTGTTTAAGAATGTTTGAATAAACGTGCACGCCTTTATCATTGAGATGTTAATAGTTGATTTACACCATCGATAGAGGCTATATATATATAAACAAACAAACACATTATACAAAGGATGTTTTTCATTCTTTCTTGTTTTTCGTTATTATTAAATAAAACATAAAATTTAATTACTTGTTTGTTTGTTTGTAATTTTTTTTTTCTGATTTTTTTTTTTTTTTTTTAATAATAATTATTTAATTATTTTTCCAATAAAATGTTTGTTGAAATACAGTAATTAAAATTATGATCGTGATAAATTAAAATTGTTTTTATTTTTTTTATTTTATGTTTTAATTTATAAACAAACAAACATAAATATCAATAATAAAAAAATTATTTTTATTTATGTTATTTGAGTTATTTTTTATATATTTTTTTATGTATTTGCGATTAACCACAATTTCGCTATTTACATAAATTTTTATTAAAATTGATAATCGAGTCAAATTTGTTAATCTTGTATTTTTGGTTTTTTTTTGTTTTTAATGTTATATAAAAACATATTTTTCAATTAAAATTTTATTAATTATATAATACCAAACCCATACCTATTGACCTGATCACCTGTTGTGTAACGGTAGATGCGTTATTAAAAAAAATTATAAATCATTTAGATAATAATTAGTGATAACAATGTATCTATAAAAAATTAACATTAAATATATGTGACAAATTATTGGTATTTTTTTTACTATTTTTAACCAGTTCTTAAAAAAAATTTCATAATGATTCTATATGACGTCAACATTATATAATTTTTGTAAATAGTAATTGAAAAAGTTTATTTGTTTCTTCGTTTCGTTCACTTTTTATTTTTGTTTAACTTAATTGAAATAATTTTTCTCAGACATAAATAAAAAGCGAAGCATTATGTTAAAAGTGTAAACAGTTGGAAACGGAAATAATATTAATGAAGGCAAAAATAAAACATAAAAATGATAAAAATAAAGAAACTAGAAAAGCATAATAATTTTTGTATAGACAGGCAATTTGTTTGGCGAAAGGCAGCGTAAACAGTCAGAAGATTTTTTATTTTTTTTTGGTTGTTGGAATTAGAAAATAAAAACAGTGAACGAACGAAATTACTTAAAAAATATTTCATACAAGTTTGTAATCGGTATTTCTTTATATGGCACTCAAACATAGTTAAGGAATAGTTTTATCAAATAATTATTTCGATATTTATAGGGAGGTACGAATGGTGAATGTTTTAAGTTCAATTCAATTGTCTTTTATCAATAAATCGTGAACAAAAACATAGTTTGCTTCTAAATACGTGACCCTTTCTTTTCTCAATAAATCAGCAGTAATTGTTGATCAGAACATTCACTATCGAAGTTTTGGAATGCTTTAAAAGTTTTATAAAGATTCGTTGTTATTCAGAGTAATTTCTGGTTAATCAGGTTATAAAAAAGTGATTGCGAGCTTTGAATACGTTTGATGGGTTTACATTAGGGTCGGTCCAGTTACAGGCAGGCCAAGTGACGATTAGCGATAACAATACTTATTAAGTAAGGCACTTCCTAGGCATTTTATAATAAATGAAAAATGATATTTTCAGACATCAGAAATGGTCTAAAGAAGTTTTTTTTTTTATTTTCAATGCATCAGCTAATCAGGGTAATTCTTTTATCAAATTTCTATTCCTTAAAATATCTACAACTCTTACAATTATAGGATATCGTGCATTTTTTTAATAAACATTTTTGACAAATACATCTCTGGTTTAATTTATCGCAAAATCATAATTTATTGGATGAAACCGCAGAATAAAGACAAAAACTAATCAAAATACAAAAAAAAAAAATCTTGATCTAAATCTGTCATAAAGTCTTGAATCAATATAAACATTTTTTTGATTGATTTTATTAATAAAAATTTTTGTTTACAACAATAAAATGTAAAATTGATTTCTATTAAATTAATGTTATAAAAATTGGAAATAAATAAAGATTAAAGTTTATTAAGACGCCATAATCATGGTGATATAACGAATGCGTAAATTTATATTGTATCTCATAAAATTCGCTTATAAATGGATTATTCGTGAGAAGTAAATTTATTTATTTTTTTTGTTTTTGATGACTTGTTCATTTATTTAACGATTTATACATATTATCGTTTATTTATTTAAAAATTCTCAATAAACAACGTGACAAATTCAATTTATCATTTTATATAGCTCAATAAAAATTTATTAGAGGTCAATTTTAAGATATCATTTGATAATAATAATAAAAGAAATAAAATCTATGATTTTTTAGTACATACAAAATTTTACGGGTTTTTATTATTTTTTTTTTTTTTTATGCTGAAGTGGTTAAAGGTTGCGAATTTTATGTACCAAATCTATATACTATATGTTATAGCATGAGAAATGTTAACAACCGTAAACAGTTTAAATGGATATCAGACTGTTTTTGATGGAAATATAAACTAAAAAAAAAAAAAAAAAATAGTTTGAGTACAAAATTATGTTTCATGTAGTAATAATTTTTAATTTTTTTTTCTTTTTATGTAACTATTAATGCTGTACGGTTTTTTTATTATATAATAAAAAAAAGTTTATTCGATTATAGTTATGTTGAAGAGATTATTTATCAAAAAAAAAAAAAAAATGAAAAATACACGAACGTTAAAACACTCCAAAAAAAATCGATAATTCATTAAATATTCAATAATTTTGCTTTATTTTTTCTCTCACTTTATGCAAATTAATTTTTCATTTATATATTAAAAAAGAGTAAAAAATATAAAAATTTATCGCGTGATTGGATTTTTTCTTATGACATTTAGCAATTAAAAAAAAATAAAAAAAAAATAAAAAAACATTTTAAGTGCAGAGTACCAATTTTTATCTTGAAGATATTAACAAATCCTTCTTATCAATCATTAAATTTTTATTTTACGTTTTTATTTATTACATAATAAACTTTATTTATTTTTTGTGTAGGAAAATTATATTCTCTTATTAAGGATATTGTGGAGAAGAATAAATAAAAATAAAATGAAAGAAAGAAAGAAAGAAAGAAAACAATTTTGAATCAAACATGATGAATCATATAAATGAAAAACAATTTAATGTGTGGGCGACAATGAGTGGAAAAATTAAGGCATTTATTAATATTAAAAATTTTAGTCACGTTATTTTCAGTTTGACATTCTATTTTTATAACCATCATGGTTAAAAGAAATTTTAATAATGCAAATAGAAATTTATTTTTTGCATCCTTAGCATTGCACGTAATAATTTTTAAGTTTTTTATTTTTTTTTCCTTTTCTCCTGCACATCATAAAAGATCAATAATATCTATGGAATAATTTTATTTACTGCTTCGATATTAAATAGATGAAATATTGTGCTAAGGAGTTGTTGATAAATATTGATAAATGCACTTTCAAAGTGTGAAGAAATTAAAAAAATACAAATTAAGCTTTGTTAGAAATTTAATAAGGCATTTTGGTCAAGGATTTCACAATTTAAATATCTTTTAAAAAAAAACTGAATGCTGTAATTATTCGATTATTAAATTATAAAAAAAAATAGTCAAGTCCTTAATAGCAGTAAGAAAGGATTTATATAGAAAAAGTGCAAGAACTGAAAAGCTGCTAAAAATACCTTTTTAATAAAAAAAAACTTTTTTATTTACTGTGGCAAAATACTAAATGAAAGAAAAAAAAATAAAAAAATTTTTTATTAAAAATATTTCAATTGAGATATTGCTTGTAGGTGTTTTTACATATTTTTTATGGACCACATGATGTTTTATGGAATTATGGTATCACCGTAGGTGAATACTTTTTGCCAATTTTATCAAATTGATTTTGTTAATCTGAATATTTAAGTTTTTTTTCGATTCTATTTTTAGTAGTGAATAAATCTATTTTTGTGTATATAAATGTAGAAAATAAAATAAAATGCCCAACTGGGATAAAGAGGATCTAATAATATATTTTAAAATAAAACTCAACGATTTATCAACTCCGTTTTAAATGGTTTCATTTAATAAGAAGTCATTTTTCAGTTACTTTTATTTAATGCCATAATACAAAGAAAAAGGTCAATTAGGATAGGATTATGTTGATTAAAAAAAAAAAAATGCCAATTTAATTCGTTTAATCCATTTTCATTCTGTTTTCATTAAATTTATTTTAATCTATTTAAAGATTTAAATATTTTAAAACTTTTTATTAATATTACATCACAAAACTATCCTAAAAATAAAATCACTCAATATCAGACAATCGATTTTTGTTTTATTAATAAAAATAATATTTATTTATGTGAATTTTATAGCAATATCAAGTGCTTTAATAACAAAAACTCTATTGTTAAGTAATAAAGGAACAGAATTATGCAACGTAAAATTATTTTTAGTTTTATTTTTAACAAAACGCTACTATTTTTGCTTTTACCATAATAATTTCAAATTAATTTTCAGCATAATACCTTGCATGTTTAATTACAAAACAAATCTGAAATACACTTATGCCCATAAACATATTTGTTTTTTATAAAAATTAATTAAAATTAATTACTTTTCTTTATACATAGCTTGATTAAAATATATTTTAATTAATATATTAATTTATATGTAAATTTAATTAAAATGATAAAATTTTGTGTGCGTGTGTGTTTAAAGAGTAATTCCTGGTAAGATTAATTTTAAAAATTAAAAAATTAAATTAAAAACGTGAATAATAATGAAACAATATTATTAATAAATTATATATTCTGCTATAATATAGGCTAAAATATGTATAATATGCAGTTTGAATTTTTTTTTGTTATATTTTTATTATTACTCCTGTAATAATATTATAAAGGTTAATTTAAGTAGGAAATTATTTTGTATGAATTTCCGATTAATTTCCTGCAAATGGTGAATTTAGTTTGAAATTTGCATTTTTTTTTTTTTTGCTTTTAAAAGTATAAAGTATAAAGTTATTATAAGTTGTATAGCACTTCTTTACTATTACTAAATTTATTTTTTTATTATTATTAATTATTTAATTTAATTTAGAGGTATAAACATTTAACATATGTGACAAGTGGAGACCCCTGGTATTTAGTGAAATGTGTTATGAAATTAAGAAACAACAAATATGAATAGTAACAAAGATTCTGACCGATAATAAGTACACATGGAAAGTTTTAAAGTTCTTGAACTTTATTATAGAAGTTATTTACTCTTCAATTTTAGTTTGTTTTAAGTATATAAGCTTATTATAAAACCTAGTGCCATCCGAAAAAAAAAGTAAACTTTTAAATGTAAGTGAGATCGTACCACTGCGTTCTGTAGTACTTATCACTAATTATAATCTGTCTTATGCAAATAACGTATAATGTCTTTGATAAAATATCGTTATTAATAAACAAAATAATAATATAACATTAAAAATACATTTTGGCTTCTATATTAAATATATAAAAATAATATTATTATCTATCTTGGTTTCTTTTTTTTTTTGTAATTGAATCATATTTAATACTTTAAATGTAAAATGTTATTATTCGTAATGCACACGATAAGAATATGCAAATTTAAATAAAATTGAATTAATTCATTTATACATTTATTCTATTCTACCTCCTCACTAATAATATTGGTATAAGAAATAGTAAATCTTCCTTGTGAAATCTTAAAAAAAAACAAATAAAACCACCGTGGTAATGGTAATATCTTCTTTTTTTTTTATTAAATTAAATATTAAAAGAACATTATAATGATAAAACTATGAAATAATATATTTTTAAGTGATTATTTTATTACTAGAGTGAAATTTAACATTTGCATCAGTTTATATTATTATTTCACTGTTAATATATATATTATTCTATTAAAATAAAAAAAACTCATAATTAACAAAATAGAAATGATAATAAAAATTAATTAAATAACAAATCTACTTTATTTTTAATTGAGAAAAGCTTGAAACTATATTAAATTTTGCATATTGAAACGCCCAGTTGTTCTCTATACAGTAGTATTTTGATTATAAATTTTTCATTTTTTCATTCAATTTAATTTTGTTTATACCTTTGATTTATAATTTTAATTTTATTTTTTATTACCCTATTATTAACTATTCTGCACGGGAGAACTTTAAACAATGAAAAAGTTTGTTTTTTTTTTTCCTAAATAAATAATTGAAATTTAATGGAATAAGTTTAAGCATTAGCGGAATTATTTTTTTCATTATTTCCAAATTTTTTTGTATATAAGGTAAAAAAAAAAGTTGTTTTATGCAAATGCATATTTTAAGAACAGACTTATACATAATCAACGTTTTATACCAATGATTATAATTTTTTTTTTGTTGGCTTTGTGTTGAAATAAATATTTGAAATGCAAAGTGCGATAATAATTTGAAAATAATGAACTTTAATATTGACTTTTCATTGCCGTTTAATTTTTGTGTTAGTGCATTAAGGTGTACAGAAGCACTCCTCATATAATGCAGTTTCGATAACTTTTGTTCTTATATTCTTATTCTACATTTTAGATTATCTATCACGTCTTCAATTCTATTTAAATTGATTTATAAGATAAGGTTTATAAAATGATTTATAGTCGAAAAACAAAAAAAAAAAAAGATGAGAAAATAAAACGATTTTTAAAACAATTTGATCGAAAAGTTCGATTTTAAATAGTCTAGGAAAGTTACGTAACTAATCGACCGAATGATACAAGGTATTAATTATTACTGCGTAGATGACTACACAATAATAACAAGGACAACAATTTGTGATTCGATAACACCTGCAGCATTTGGTAAAATATGTAATCGTCTTAAAATTCTTGTAGTTTATATTAGAAATTAATACAGATTTACATAATTACATAAATATTGAATAAATACCCAAAATCTTAAAAGGTGAACAACCATTGAAATGCTGTGCTTAAAGCATTTATATAAAAAAAAAAGTTTTATTTTTTCTCTCCACTTACAACAAAAATACAAAGATCCATTCTCAAATCGATTTTAAATAAACAAATCACATAAAATTTGCGTAGTGTGTCTCACGTATAAAGGAAACCTCAATAATAACAGCAATCTGCTTTTAACTTAAACAATGAATTTATATGTTATTCAGGGATATTGTTAAAGTTGTTGATGTTGGGCGTATTCATGATACAACCAAAATTAAGATAGGTCGTGGTGGATTATTTATTCGGTTAACGAATCAATATAACTAAATTTTTTACCAAAACATTTATCACAAAGTATTTTTTTTTTATTATTTTAAAGAAAATTTATTGGCTACTTAAGTCAAGCGATGTGCATCAAATTGTGAATTTTATGAATAAGAAATTTCTCCCGATAAAACTTTACTTTTAAGTTCTTATTTTGATTTATTCTTTTGCATTTACATTTTTATTTATTTTTTTTATTTTGTTGCTGTTTGTTAAATCAATAATTTTACATATTTAGCACCCTTTCGATCAGTCAAGATTGATCAATATCAGTAAAATAAAACTATAAATTTATCAAGGGATCGACATGTCGCTTTTTATTTTATTCTTTAACACAATTTTTGAGTGTTATTATATTCTTAAAAATTAAGTTATCCTTTTTTGTATCTGGTTAGTTTCCTTTACGGTCAAAGCAATAAAAATTGAGTAGAACGAAAGAAAGACAGAAAAAAAAAAACAGATTCTCAAAGGAGCTTTAAAAAAAAATATTTTACGATATCAAAATCCATAATACTAGCGAATAAATTGCTTTTTTTCTACAACAGTATTTTTGTAGTTCTAACTATAGAGAAAGAAACATAAAAATTAAAAAATCAATCGCATAACTGAGAAATGCATAAATTCCATTATCACTGTCAAACACTTCAAAAACTTCAAAATTAATTAAAAAATTCATAAAAAAACGAGTTTTTGCTCATTAGTTTTATTCATTTTGATTAATTTCTGGACTGGAAACGACATAGCTGCATCTGGCACCTCAGGATATAATCAATAGCTTTTTTTTTTTCAAAACGTTTATAGTATTAACGTGATGCTAGTTTCTTCTATAGGAACTATATTATTATGAATTTTAATGCAAATAATTATGTTTTTCTTTTTTTTTTTTTTTTTGTACATTTATTAAAAGTTTATAAATTTTTAAAGAGTTTTTAGTTATCCTTAAGAAAGTTTTGTTTAAGAATAAGCTTTTTGCTAGAAATTCAATTACCTTAAAGATTAAATTCCTTATCGAACATACGGTTTATCGTGAAGACGAAGTGATTAAATGAATGCATATTATATAATCTAGTGTTTATATATGTTTTATTTACTACGTTCGGCATTTTTAGTATTAGATATGATAAGATAAAATTCCCATATATATGAGCACATAAATGTAATTTGTCGAAAACATGCGAATGTTTTTCAATAAAAATAATTAAAATATTCATCAGGAATGTGTTAAGGTATTTCCATAGTTATGAATAATTAATAATAATGAAAGAAAAGAAGAAAAAATAATTCACACAAGTAGTAAGTTGACTAGGAATAATTTTAATAAATTCCTTTATACAATTCAATTTAAAACAAACTGAAAATTAAAATTAAAACAAAGTTTTTACATAAACTTTAAACAGTTTTGTTTTTAAAGTTAAATAATATGGTTTAGATGCCAAAATTAAATGTTTCTCAAATTAATTTTGGTTGACCTTTCTATACTTTAGAACTACTGAACTGAATGTGTTGAAAATTAATTTTAGTATTATTAATGATATTATTATTAAAACAGTAGAAAACTTTATTCTATTTCACTTGATGTTTCGCTTGATTATTTATTTAAACGATTGATTTTTTTTTTTTGTGGTTTTTGTCTTATTTCTAATTCAAAATGTTTAATTATAATAAATTCGTAATCAAACACCAGATGGTTTGCTATGAGACAAAATATAATTAATATCATGCTCATGCAGAACTTTAATTACTTAATTAATATTTGATCATAGTTAAATGTTGCATAATCGTGCAGTATTGATAATTTTAAATAAAAAAACTATTTTTTATGCTACTTAATATTGACCTTCTAATAAATTTAATACTTTAATTTTGATTGCATTTAACATGATTGGATTTGTAATTTTATGTAGGGGGTTTTACTATGAAATAATGCACACAGTGCCGTAGTTTTTTGCCATTCAGCTTGTGACTTTGTATAGACTTGTATTGACCCTTCTAAGTTATGATGCTGGTTACTCATTTATTTTATAGAAAAAATATTTTTTTAAAAGAGTGGATATTTAAAGTTATATTAAACTGGTGCACAAATAATTTATATAGCACACAGTAGATTTAAGATAAATAAATTGAAACTAAGTTCAATTCCCTATAATATTGATTTACAAGTTGGCCAGATTACAAATTATCTTCCAGTGATGCTACGGTGATACGTTTTCTTTATTTTTATTCAGTGCTTCTATACACTTTTATTAGTTTGGACCCCCCCGTTCTTGAATGAACTTTTAAAATGGTTATAAATGATAGTCGTTGTCCAGTATTTTGATGGCTCTATATTTGGGCATCACTGAGTATATACAAGAGTCATACAAAAAATAAAAAGACGAAGACAAAAAAAAATAGAGCTTTAGATTCGATTGAAAAATAAATAAAACTGTCAATACTAAGTAAAATAACAAAACGTCCGTTTAAAATTTATTTAATTTAATACCAGTCATGTGTGAAACAGTTTTCTATAATAAAGCTAGTTTTTTTTATTATTTTTCTTCTTTTTTTTTTTTTTTGAAAAATAGCATGAACAGCAGTTTCTTCTATTTTTTAAGTGCTGAATAAGATTTATTCATCGTTCATTAATCTTGTCGTTCGTAAATTTTTATCTGTTTGTTAACTTTATCTCTTTTTAAACAATTTTTTGTTCGCAATATAAAATAAGCGTTTTGTAAAGTATTTATACGTATATTGTAAAGTTGGATAATTTTATTTATTTATTTTTGTTTGTATGTAGATTAAGCTTTAACTTTTAATAATATTGTTAAAAAAAAAAATTACCACATATACGCACATATAAATAATATTATATAAAAACAATTTTAAGGCTCATAAAATTATTAAGAATAATAATAAAAATATAAATTCATAATGAGAAAAAATGTGTAGAAGGAACTCTTATGTTTGTAAAAATGTATTTCAAGCATAAATTAATAAAAATAACACGTTACCAAAGTGTAGCATAAAGTTTTTTTTTTTTTAAAAATAAAACATAATTAATTGGCTTTTTATTTGACTTTGGGAAAAACACGTTAACAATATCGTAAATTTATCTTTATTATTTTTTTTTTCTTTTAATAAGAAAATTTTCATTTATGCGTTTTTGTTGTTAATTTCATCGGTTTTAATGTTTTGTCATTTTCGAAACAATAAATAATAAAAATTTATAAATTATGAATGAATTTTAAAGACGTGTCAATAACTCGGTAATTACCACAAGGAAAATCATTGTATAATTTCCAACTGTGTAGATATATTTTAGATAAATATATAAATTATAAAAGTTTATCATACAAATAATAAACTTGCTCGGTAAAAAACACATGTAAATATAATAAAGTTTATTGATGATTTAGATTATTTACGTCATTTGTGGGTTTGTTTTTATTTTATTGCTCTAAGTTTTACTTTTATTTTATTTTTTTAAATAGGGAAAATAATATTTACTTTCAGAGGTTTTATAAACCCATCCGTCTATACATTTAACCATCCATTTAGTTAATTGAAAAGAAACGAGTAAACATTTGTATTATAAAAATTATTGGGTTGGTTTAATAACTTTTGCTTAAGTGAATGGAAATTGTTTTTTTTTTATTTATCTATTTTCATCAATCTATTGTTTATTTAAGTTTATTTTATTCTAATTTACTCTTTGCTACTATTTGCTCTTTTTATGAACTTTCTTAATTTCATTATTGTGACGAATAAATAAAATTATTTTATGTAATTAGAAGTTATATAAGAAATGTTCATGATTGATTAATTAATTAAATTAAAAGTAATTAATAAATTTATTCTCAGAATAAAATACAAATAGTTTTTAATTAAATTTCTTATAGTGAAATAATTTATTAAAATCAGTCAAGAACTAGTGCATTAAATGCTTTATTTTTTTTTATACACAACTGGCTAAGATAGAATTAAAGATTCGTTTACTTTGTAGAAGGAAAGTATATTAAGCAATCTTCAGGGAATAAACATAAAACCTTTAATGTTCATTTTGTTTTAACAAACGATATAAAAAAGGGAATTCAGTACAATAAACATAAAAAAAAGGGGAGAAAAAGAAGAAATATTTCCGGGCGTATTTAAACATTTTTAGCTTGTAATTTTTATGAATAATTCATTCCATAGCGTCTTTTTGGTATTTTTTGTATTTTTTTGTGTTTTTTTTTTTTTTTTTTTTTTGGAATTATTATATAAATGTTTACCTGTTTTAAACATTTTCATTTCATAAATTTAATTTCTTTAACTCATCATCATTATGTGTTAATAAGTAAATCTTAAATAATAAAAATTAATATTAATTATAAGACAGTTACAATGTTATCTTTATTACATCGTATAACTTTATTTAAATACTTTTAATGACAAACATTTACTACTTGTCTTAACCATTTTTAACCATAAGATATTTTGTGGTTTTTTTTTCCCATCACAATTTAAAGAATAAAAACTTTAATGATTTAAATATATAAAATAAAAAAATTGATGAAAAAAAAACACTTGTTGTACTAGCTGTGCACTAGTTTCTTTAAGACTAAATATTAAAAAAAAAAAACGTTATTACTGACTTATCAAACATAACTAAAGTAACCAACAAATATATTTTATAAATCCTGTAGGTTAGACATGCGCCTATTGTATAACGCCCACTACATTCCATGAAGTTATTATGCATACAAAAGAAATTGGTTAAAAAATTATTTTTTGATTGCTCTACAGCAAAAAAAGCTTAAAACTTTCTAACAAACAGAGTGAATATTCATATTAATACAGTAATTGCGTGTTTATTTTATCAATATCAACAATAGTAGTAATAACACAATTAAAACGTCTTTGACATTTTCTAATAATTATTATCCTATTTTTTTTTTTTTTTTAACTATTATTAAAAATGAATAGAAAAAAGTTTCCAACAAGAAACTGTTGAACCGCACCCACAATATATTTGTATCTTTAAAATAAATCTGCTTTAGACTGGCAAACAATCAAAATTGCAATTATTATTTATAGTAATATTTTTACTTGTCACGAACTTTTGAAATTTATGACGTTGGTGTATTATTAATGTAGGTGTGAAAAATCGATGTCAGTAAACATATACGATAAGTGTTATAGAATGGAATGAGTTTTTTTTTTTTATTCAGATTTGTGATTTTAAGTTTCTAGTTTCTTGAACACTCTGTACTGTTGCCAGTCATCTGTATTCTAACAAAACGTACATTTATTATTTTTATAACAAGACATTCATTCTCATTAGATTATTAAACAGATCCAAAAAAAAAAAAAAAAAAACGACCGTTTTAAATGCAGGTTTGATAAAAAAAAAAAAAAAAAAGCGAAAGTAAAATACTTAAAGCAAACCAAAAATTCATATAATACCATAATCATATAATTTATTATTTCTAATCCTAATGTAATACTTAAAAAGGATGCCATATCGCGAGAATGAAGTATTATTTTGTCATACTTTTATAACATATTGAGCCTGAATTATTGTTACGGCACCTGTTTCGCTTATTTTATTCTTTTTATTTATGTTTTTCTTTTCCGTTGGGTTTTTGTCGTTTTTTTTTTCTTTTTTATATAATATTTGTTTGCTTCTTATTGCTTCAAATGCGATATCTAATCTGTATAGATAATATTATCTTTATAATTTAATGCAATAATTTTATACCCATTACATATTTAAATAATTAACAAAATTCTTTTTTCTTAAAGCTTTAAAGTGGTGTTTTCTCTTAAAGGTTTGTCATTTGTTAAGAAATTTGTTTAATAAAACCTTTTCTTTATAATAATTTGGATACACCAATTATATATGCATCAATTGGGGTAATAAATATAAATTTTATTGAAGCATAAAATAATAAAATAAAAAGCTTTTTAACGCCAATTAAATATTCAATATATTGTCTCCTTTCTGTTTATTATTTTCTTTAAAAACAATTATTTTTTTTTTTTTTTATTCTTTCAACAGGTAGAAGTTGTTTAAAATATATAAACGTTCACGAATAATATGATAAGTTTTATACCCTTTCACTGTGCTTTTTTTTATGCTGCATTCTCTGTAATAAAAATGTATCTAACTGTTATGCTATATAAAGCAACACATTCAACAAATACAACTCAAGGGTCATTCATCATGTTTATAAATAAAAACAAAAATAAAAAAAAAACAATTATATTAAATATTTCAAAGCGATATTTTGGAATTATTTAACTTTGTTGTTGAAATAGTGAATAAACAGAAATGGGAAGTAGAATATGTGTATAAAGCTTTACTATTATAATAATAATAATTATTATTATTATTATCATAACATAAACATTTTTTTGTTATCGTCGCATCATTAACATTTACATACACTATAGAATTAGTAACTTTATTCATATATTATAAAACAAATAATATAAATATTAATATAGAAAATATTGTTGTTGTTGTTGTTTCACCTCTTTTCTTTCAATTTTTTTTTTTGTTTTAATAAATAAATATTTACATATCATTATTTATGTCACTATTAAGTCACAGTAGCTGTCATTAGTACATATTTGTTTAGACAAATAATATGTAAAATTGTAATGAAATAATTATTAAAAAAAAAAAAAAAAACCTAAAACAAACTTTAATTGTTTATTAACATTACAAAGAAACATAAAATAACTAATTAAAATAAAAAAAAAAAAAAGAAAAAAAAGCATGAAACATAAACATGAAATGTTATTACAAAAGCATTATAACAAGATTTTTCATCAATCAAACTTTTTTTTTTTTTTTATTGATTTTTTAATAATGCTTTTTTTTTTTTTTATCCTATATTAAATTTTATTTTTATACCAATTTTATTTTGACACATTGATTGATTGAGATTTTTTTTTTTTATTTTATTTATTTATTTATTAATTTTGATTAATAGAGGAAATTTCATTTACAGATTTACTCTCAATTTTGCAATTTCATAAAATATTTATTAACGTTTTTTTTTTGTTTTTTTTTTTATTTTGTTCCATCGTTATTAATTTTAATTTTCTACTTGTTGCATTTTCTTTTTTTTTTTCATTAATCGTGCTTTTAGATTTTCTGTTAATTTTATATACATATATATATTTTTTTATTATTTTAAATGGTTTGAATAAGATTCTCATCATATTATGTAAATTAATGAAAAATTTATAAATTAGTGTACAGCCACGTACAAAAAAATGTATCTAAGATCATAAAATGATTTTTTTTTTTTTTTTAACAAAAAATAATTAAAAAGATAATTGATATTTAACGAGAGTAATTAATTAAATACTTTTAAATTATTATTATTTTTTTTTTTTTTTTTTTTAATATATGAAAATATTGAATTTTATGCTAATGCTAAAAGTCGAAAGAATTTCTTCATTTTTTTTTTTTTTTTGTAATAATTAACTTTGTAAATTTTGTTCACAAAAAAAAAAAAAAAGAATTTAAATTTACGAAAATAAAAGCACAGTGGAAGTATTTTCAGTGGAAATAAAGTGGTGGAAATTGTGAAAAATATGCGCATGACAAACCTAGGAAATAATCAGAATCAACGGTGAAGAAGGAATAAAATTGGTTTTGGAAGGAATTCACAACTCCCACATAAACATTTTTCTCTACTGAACTTTTTGGGCAGTTGATAAAATACATGTTAACAGAGCACAACAAGTGTTTGTTACTCTCCTAAAAAATAAAAAATATTAAAAGCTTCCTCCAAAGTATTTTTGCGATTTAAATTTTTATCGTTCATTTTTGATGGTTTTGTGTTTCAATTACAGCAATGACCACGCTTTTATCAAAAAGTTCCTTTATAATAAAAAAAATTAGTTAATTTTAGAATAATTTACACATATATGTAT
The DNA here is from genome assembly GCA_961205885.1 of Ptychoptera albimana. Classification (NCBI taxonomy): domain Eukaryota; kingdom Metazoa; phylum Arthropoda; class Insecta; order Diptera; family Ptychopteridae; genus Ptychoptera; species Ptychoptera albimana. Next base: position 12,804,965 of record OY540805.1, read on the forward strand.
ACGTGTATCGGGTACGTGCAAATGAAATTCTTAATTCTTAAAACTAAAATATTAAAACAGTTTTCTCCTACCACCACCATTGCTGATGAAATATATTTAAATAATTCACAATGATTGTTATATAGAGATGAAATTTTTGCACATAACGGAAAGATAAAACTAATTAAATTTGTATGAATTTTATTTTGAAATTGGATAAAGCTATTTTTATTGGCAGGCAAACTTAAATTTGTTAAAATAAATGAGACTATTTGGTTGGGTTTTTACTTCGTTTATTATCTCACTTTTGACACTTTCATTTTAAGCTTGTAAAATACATTTCGGTATGCATGTAGTCTCTGTCGTCTATTTTTTTATTTTATTTTTGCTGCTAATTTCATTTTAGAAAGCATAACAACCGAGGATGTTAATGTTTTTTCAAGAAAAGAATTTAATCAAAAAATAAAAAAATGTTCTCTTAGAAAGCTTAATGATTTATTCTTTGAATTTTTTTTTGTTGCTTTAAATAAGCTTTTACTGGTTTTTGTTCTTCGTAGCAAGATGAAGAAATGAATTCTTTTAATTAATTTATTTTAATTAATGGTTCATGCGGTTTTCTTTATCAACAAATAATTTATAAAATTATTGGAATTTTTTTTTAATAATCGATTATTTTAATCCATGATGTGACTGCGTGTCAATCAAGCGGTTATATAAAGTTTATTTAATATTAAATAACATTTTAAAAACCACACCTATAGTGTTAAATTTTTATTTTATTATTTTTTAATATTTGTTTTATGCAAAATTTGTTAATGTACATTTTTTTTTTTTTTTTGCTATTGATGTCATAAACAATTTTTTACCTGAGCGATGGTAAAATGTGAATCATGAACATCGCAAAAAAAAAAAACAAATTAAAATTAATTAACTAGACAATATTGTAATAAGATCAAGCTAATAGTTAATTAATTTAATCTTTTATTATTTTACCATAAATATGCCTTCATAGTTTTGTTATTAAATTTGATGAATCTATGTAGCATCGCAAGACAAAGTAAAGTTTATAAAGGGAAAAATAATCAAAATAAAAAAAAAAAATTTCATCTTATATAGTCAGTAGTGCGATGCTGCTGCTTACGAAGCAAATTATTCTATTGTTTTATATAATGCAGAAAAAAGGGAAAATCATTACAACATAAAATCAACAATAGCTAACACCTGATGTATATATAATTTATATTTTTGTGCACGACAATAACGTTATAAGCTAAAAACAGAAAAATATGAGATTTAACACAAAGAAATATTAAAGACAAATAGAGACAAGGTGACAAATATACACTTTTAGTCAAAAAAAGGGGGGCACAAATAAAGCAGATGTGCTGAATTCAGTAAATATTACCAAAGAGAAATATTTTATTAAAAATTCACACAGAACTATCTTGTCCAAAAACAATTCTTATTCTTTCCTGTGTTGATTACAAATGTTTTCGAAGATTTAGTTTCTTCTTTTTTTAGTGGCATTTATAAGGATCAATATTTATTTGCATTATAATTTCTATATAATATCCTATAAAAAAAAAATGTCTTACAACATTTTTAATGCTTATTCTTTTCGTATAAATGATATCAAATAACAATTATGTCATTGTAAATTTGATGATAATAATCAAGAAGAATCTACCTTGGAAACCCTGATTATTGATGTCAATATTAAACTGTATCAAGTGTACCAAAGATTACCTTTTTTTTTTATTTATTTTTTTTTCTATTTGTTAATCGAAGTAATGAAACCAGCATAATCCCTATAAAAACCCAAAATTTTATAATGATCATCAGTAAATTAAAGGTTTTATTTCTTTTGTTATTTCCAAAAACCATAGTATATGCAGGACAAGAAAAGGTTTCATTATCACAATATTCAAGTAAAAAAAAAAAAAAAAAAAAAAGTTTAACATCTTTGTATTAAATAATGTTTATACGTGAAAGTTAGTGATTTAAATTTATCCTTTTAGGTAAAATCGCTTTATTAACTTTTCACTATATCCCTAATAACTTATTAATATATTATATATATACATATATATTATATTATATATAAAATGTAAAGTCATAACAATAATAATAATAACAATAGCAAACAATATTATTCTAAACTTTAAATTATATTATGCGTATATAATGCGATTGTTTGTGTTTGTATTTTTTCTGTTGGTTATTTGATTTATTTAATAAACAAACACTTGGAAACCTTAATATATGTGCGTTACTTTAATCGCCCACAAATTTATGTTTATATTTTTTTTTTTGCTTTTATTTTGCACAAATTTCTAGGCATCTAATGTTTTTCATGTTTTTTTTTTTTTTTGCTTTTCTTGTCTTTAAATTTAAGTAAAGAAAAAGTTGAAAAAAAAAAAAAAAACCGAAAAAAATTGACAAAATTTTAAATAACAAAATCAGGCTTAAATAAAAATCCCCAGAGCGTAAGCTCTGCACAACGAATGATAAGATTACATGTAGAATGTAATAAGATAAGAAGTTAAGTGTTTCTTTTCATACATCTACTTCTACTTAACCAAAATCCACTTTTATATATTGAACTATAAGAATGAAAATTACCATAAAATACTATTCAAATTCGCATGTCTTTAAAGGATTCTTTTTTTTTTCTTCACGCACAATTTTTGCTTTTTTTCTCTACTTTTTCTTCTTCTAGTCACTGTAATTCCTTGCAGGAAATATTCTTTTTATTTTTTTGTTAATTTATTATAATACCTTTAATAATTTATTTTATTCCTTTAAAGATAATAATATTTCTGTTATACAAGATGAAATTAATTAAATTAAGAAATGACAAATCAGTAGAATTACTTAAGTATTAAGATAGAAAATTTTGTAATGCAACAGTAATACAATAACAAAATGTTGTTTATCATAGGGAAATATAAGACAAAATTAATTGAAAATTTAATTATAATCACTAATCCAATAATACCATCATGATGAGAAATATAACAAAAACTTAACGAGAAAACAGATAGAATTTAACCCTAAGGCTAGTTATCTGATTAGAGAAGGGCGAAAAAAAAAATAAAAAAAATATATATATAAAACACGAGATAACATAATGAGGACATCATTTCGATTTTAAATTAAGATAAATAAATTGTTTTTTTTTTTTTTTTTTTTTTTTTTTTGTAGATTAATATTAAGCATTTACATAATTATCGAAGATTTTTTTTTTTTTTGGAAAATGTTTATCATTTTGCAGTACACAGTTTTGCCTTGTTGTTAATTTCAAAAGCTTTAGATACGTTTTATTTTTTCTCCTTATTTAAAGAAAAAATATTGTTTTTCATTCTTCTCTATAGAAGACAATAGCAATGTTAAAATAACGCTTAAAGCTCTTTAGTCTGTTATATTCTTAGAGCATATAGTATTTGGTTTATTTTCATGAAACATAAGTCCTTTTGTGCTTTATTTGAATTATCTTATAGTGAGTTTAGTTTTACTTTTTAGAGTTTCTTCATCTTTATATTTTGTTATCAAAAAAAAAAGAAAAAAAAAGGAAGAATAACCGAAAATAACCTAAAGTAAAAGCTGAATCGATTTTTATTTCTTTCTTTCTTTTTTTTATTCATTCATAAATATTTATTATACCGAACGCAATGTTTTCAAGCAGAAATTCATCTTTTATGAATAATTTAAATTTTTAATTTTAAAATCGTGCAGTCATAGAGTAAACATACGAAATATGATTTTTGTTTTTTCTTTATTTTGGAATACTATTAACGAATTATAATAAGGAAATATATAATAACTAAAATCACGTTTCCCTATAAAATTATGAATTTTTATATTTCACATCTTAAATATACGTAAATTTTCCTTTATTATTAATAATAATAAAAAATACAAACACAGAAACGTTAAATTTACCTGTACAGTAAATAAAAATTTGATTATTTGTAAAGATATCTTTGTACATGGAAATTTTATTTATTCTAGAATGAATTCTTATGAGCGACTAAAAAGCATCGCATGTATCTTATGTATTGTAAGCCTATTATTTTTGTTACCAGAAATTTTTTCAAATTTCTCCTTAAAGGGTAAATTTAATACGTTGCGTACATGCGTATTAATTAATAAAACCCACAAAAGACAATTAAAGAAAATTTAATCGTTTTTAATTGTTTGCGTTATATTTTCTTGGTAAAATTCTCTTTACAGAATTAACCAACAAAATCGAGGATAAATTTTATAAATTAAAAAAAAAAAAATAATAATAATAATCGATAAAAATACGACACAGAGTAGTTGTGTGTGATCAATTAAAAACATACATAGAGAGATTATAAGATTATTTATCCAGTAATTTCTTTGATTTTCATTCAATCTAAATGCATTTAGTTTTGTTTATTCACTGTGCATTATACATTCAGTATACTACAGTAAAACTATTTTGTTATTCATAGCCATAGGGTAAATATTGCATTTTCTTTTTATTATTTTAAGTAAATGTCTTCAGTTTTGTTGCAACTTTCTAAAATATATGGAATATAAGAAAATGTAAACATTATTTTGACAGAGAAAATCATTTCCCATACATAAATCATAGAAAAATCAGTCATTTTAACGTTTTAAAAAGATGAATATAAAATTGGAAAATATTATTTTCTAGCATTGACTATGGTGATATTATTTTTTCCAAAAAAAAAAAAAAAATAGTTTCGCTTAAATATTGAATTTGATTTTTAATTAAATTTATAAAATATTTCTCAACATTCTTGAATTCTCTATCATATATAGAAATTTGACGAAAAATATTATTATTGTGTTTTCCAGTATAATATTATGAGTAACAACCATCAATTCCAGATATGTGTATATAAATTGTTACTCATTTAAATATATGTTGATATATAGATTATTTAGCATTTCGTGATGTTTTTGTTTATTATACTGATAATATTCTACGTTTGCTATAAACAAATAACCTGACAAAAACAATTCTTTATGTGATAATTATTATTAATAAAATTTATTTATTCTTTTTTCTTTTCTTTCTTAACAAACATGACATAATTATTATATATCATATGTATTTGTGTGTAAAATTATATAAAATTAAATTATTATAATATTATGCAATTCGTTTTTGTACCTGTTATTAACTATCTACAATATATACGTATGTAAATTAAACGATAATCAATAGATAAATTACAAAACATAAATTATCAACACAATTAAGTAATTTATTTTATTATTATTAATCCACTAACGTTAACACTCTCAGCCAGTTTTTTTTTTGTATACTTTTCACGCTGTTTTATATGCATAAAATATATAAAATGTTATTTGTGTGAACGCGCCTTTTTAAATTAAGAGTGGTTATTTGATTCTTTATGTATTTATTGTAATACGATATAAACTTTCACCCCATTACATATAGCAATAAAAAATCATTTAATCATATTATATTGCTTTATATAACAATTTATATAAAAACGATTTCTTATCAATTGAATTTAAATAATTATTTATGAAGAAAAAAAAATAAAACATATTTTTACCCTTCTAGCAGCAATAAGATGATTTAAATTTTATCTTATATTTCCTAATTTATTTATAAAGGTCCCCAGAAAAAAAAAATTTAAGAATAATAATAATAATATTGTGTAATACGTTGATATTTAAAATTTAATTTAGCTTATTTCGATATTTATTGCATACAATTGAAAATAACGAGTGTTTAGAGAGAATATATATATATATATATATATATTTTCATTTCTTTTTTTAATGTAGTATTATTATTGAAAAGCTTTTTAAATGCCTTATCATTATATAAATATACAGCAAAAAAAAAAAAATACCATTTTCAGTTACTTTCAGTCCCTATTTAAACAAATCTCATCAAAAAGTCATTTTGTATAGACATAAAAACGAAAAATATCTAGTATTACAACAGGAAAACGTGATATTTCAAATATTTTATATTATATTTCAGTTGTAATAATTTTTTAGGGGAAGAATCTAACACAAAAATAAAAAAAATAAAAAAAAAAAGTAAAAAATTTGTGACAAAATTGTACACTCGATGATTATATATATAAATATAAATATAAATATACAAAGTTACCTAACCATTTTATCGAATTGAGCTTTAATTTATTTATTTTTTTACTTTTTATAGAAACCAAAAATTTACAATGGAATACATTTGTTATGTCGAAGCATCAAATTAGTTTCCTTTCACCGATATTTTATTTTATTTTATTTTATTTTACAACTGTAAAATTTTTAACAAAATTGAGTTAATTTTTTTTTTTTTGTTATATTTTGAAATATGATCATAAAATCGTTTGATTTATCTGGTTTTTTAGATTTATGTAATCAGACAATACGTGTATGATAAACATGAATGTGCATTTACTAAATAATACTTGTTGGTATGAACTGGACAATTGAAAATAATTTCCAATTAGTTTATTATTTTCTATTACATAGATAAATAAATACTTTGATTGTTAATTTAGTTTAAGAATTGGATTGTTGCCAAAATATATATATAGAATATAGTCAGTCGTTAAATAGAAACAACTATAAAGGTTACATATAAGCAACAGATGCCTTTTATGTAATAAAAGTGAAAAACATTTTTTTTTTTCATTTTTGCATGCATGAAATATTTTTCTGAATTTCATGTCTATCACTTGCTTTTTAAAAGAAAGATAAATGAATTGGCTAATCATTGACTTAAAATTGTGTCGTTCAGATTAGAAAGGAATTTTGTTCTTAAACCAACTCCAATTAATTTCAGTTTCCTTAACAAAAATCTTGCCAAAAGACTATAATTCATGATTTGATACGAGTTTTTTTTTTTTTTTGGTAAAAGCTCTCTTATTATCTCTTTGCCAAAGTGTAGAAATATTAATTACCCTTATCTATATTCGTCTTAATAATAAAAAACTTTTTACTTAATTGATGCCAAGACAATCAAATTACAGAGAAAGTAAAAGTTAAGTAAGTTAAAAAATAAACAATTTTTAAGTGTTTTTTTCCCCTACAATTTTTCTTCTCTCTTCTTCTATGAAATTTTTATCATTTTAACTTTGTATATTTTCTCAATAAGTTTGTACATAAAGTTTAAGTAAAATTATGTTTATTAGTGTAAAGTTACGTAGTGTAAAGTAAAATATAAAGTCTAAACAAAAAAAAAAAAAAAACCGTTTATTAAAGTGCGTTGTAATAGTAAAGTATTTTAACATAAATTAAACTAATGACTTTTCTAAAGACGATAAAATAAAAGTTTAGTTTTATATATATATGTATATGGTAATGTAAAAAGACGATAAAGAGTAGAGAATAGAGTTTTATACTTTTATTTTTTTATTTTTTTGTGTTAGCAAAGTGATAAGAATTGGCAAAAATGTATAACTTAAGTAAATGAATGAACATGATGGTTGGGAAATGTTGTTGAAATTGTCATCATTTTATTTGGTTGTTTAAGTTTAAGAAGGGTTGTGAAATGATTATACGTTTATGTTTTGCTGCTTTCTTTTCTTCACATTTTACTTTTGCATATTTATTTGTTTTGCGGTGAGGAATGTTTAAAGATAATCCGTGAAAGATGACATTCATATAATAATAATAATAATAATAATAATAATAATAAACAACAATATAATTATATAACTGAACTTTAATGTTTTTAACGTAACCAAAGGTAATATATTTGTTGGCAGATGCTACAAAATAATAATAATAATCATTAAAGCTTAAAGAAACCTTTTTCGTTTACACTATAATATTTAGATAAAAAAAAAAATTCTCCTTTAAAATAAAGACTAAAGTGATGATAAAAGGGAAAAAGAAAGAAAAACAGAGTTTAATTTTTTTTTTCTTATTTTTTTTCTTATTTTTAAAACATAAACAAAAAGAAAAGAGAAAACTTCGTGACATTTATCAAAGTGTAAGTGTAGTTGGGTGGAAATTTTATATTTGCTTAGTTTTGTCACGCTCTCAATCAATAACTTGTAAAATGTTAATATAAATGTTGCATAACTCAACTTAAGTATACATAAATTTGACGTTAAACTTTTATCACAAGTTTTCTTTTTCTTATTTAGTTTAACTTTTTAAAACCTATACTTACCTTCCGTATTATATTTTTCCTACTGTCAAGCATAATAATTAGTTGATTAACGTTTTAAAATTTTGTTTCGGAATTATTCGTGAAATTATTTATAATTTAATTAAAAAAATAAAAAAAATTTACATTTTTTGGTGTAATCAAGTTGTAAACAGTTTTTTTTTTTTTTTATAGTTAATTAGTTTAGCTTTAAATCAAAAATGTTTATAATTACTGATTGTGTTAATTTTAATAAAGAATGACGATAACGTAGGAAAATTTAATCATGTCGTTCAGCAATTATCATGAGTAAAACAATTCTCAGTCATAATGAACGTAACATTGACGTAAGAAACGTCACTTTAAAGTTTGTTTATGAAATTACAAACAATTATGCATTTTTTTTTTATAGATTGTAAAGGCATTTTGCTTATTTTAGTACAGTAAAAGTTCAGCAAACAGTCTGGTTTTACTATAGTCTAATTTGCAAGATTAACTTAACAGTAAGAGTCGTATCAAAACCTTTTTTCAAGCAAGTACTTTGATTAGTCTAGATTCAAATAGTAAAACTTGTAAGGTTGTTTTCTGTTTGATCTCTAAACTGACATTTCTTACGTTTATTGTGCTTGAAGGATACTTAATAATTCTATAGAAAATAATAATAATAATAATAAATTAGAAAATGAGGCGAAATAATTTCATTTATTTTAAACAGTGATAAAATGTTTATTTATTACGTGATAAACTATATAATTACATGCAATAATGAATATTTCTCTTCTATAATTTTTAGTTGTTTTATTTAGATTTTAAAGTTAAGCATTTTTGTGTTAATGCCTTATATATTTTATTATTAAGTCAAGATCACTCGGTTTTTTTTTTTCATCGTATGTACGTGAATGTTAAAGTTAGTTTTGAAAACATGATTTTATTTTTTTTATTTTTATATTTTTAATGTTAAAGTTATCTATCTTAAGCATGTACATAGTATGAAAAATTGTGTACATAGATGTGAACGTGTATATCCTAAATAAACATGTCAATGACTAAGGCGTAAACGAAATATTCTAAACACATAAAACAAAAGAACAACAAAGTTAACCAGGCAGACGTGACCAAATTCTATGATTCTGCGATTATATTCGAATCCTGCCATCGAATTCTTTCTTGTGTTATTCTTATCAACATATTATTATGTTGCTTTTTTCCTACTTTTTTTTTCTACATATAATAAGACAAATATTTTGTGTTTGCGTCTTTTTTTCCATTTTTTTTTTCCAACATAAAATTAAATAAACAAATTTTAAGTCCATGTCTAATTCACTGGTATTATTATTGATTATTTTCCAGGAGTAATCCATAAACCAGCGGTAGAGTTGGTAAATCAAAGGTCATGAATCATGAAATTTAACATGAATTTTTCATATGTTAATAATTTAGTTATGTTTTATGTAGGCGATGTTATTAAATAATTTTTTTTTCTTTTTTATCCTTTTTTGTTTCTTATTTTGATTTTTTTTTAAAAAACATTTATTTTCTTATTTAGTATGTTTATTTGTTTAAGTTAATTATACTGAAAATAAAAAGGATATATTAAAACGCCTACACAGGTAATTTTTTATTTCCTTGTTATTTATTTATTTATTTATTTTTTTGTATCTTCATTTCATTTTGGAATTTCTTATTTAGAAACTTATTGCGACTTTTTTTGTTTATTAAAATTTATTTATTTCCTTATGTAAATAATTAACATAAACATCTAAATTTTGTATAAACATTGTCGATGATTTGATAAATTCTCTAATTCTCTCTAAAGTCCACGCAGACTTTTATTGTTAAACACAGCGTTGTGAATCTTTTTATTTGTGATTTCAATCAAAAACTGAGTTATTTAAAAAAACAATTATTTTCAGGATTGTAGTTTATTGCTTTTCAGTAGTTATATCCCTGTTAATTTTGCTTTTTAATGTTCTTTGTATTTTTACTTAATTTTCTTGGAGTTGGGATTATTGTTGTAGAATATTTTTAGAAGCGGGTGGACTTTTTAGAGGATTTAATTAATGGCAAACAAAATTGTTTATGGAGAATCAAGATATTTATAAACATTTATCAAGTAATTGTTTAAGCAACGATATATCGGGAAATAATTTAATAAAAGTATTCTATGAGAATTATGGAGAAGAAAAATTCTTACCAAAAATAGAAGATAATTCATAATTACATTAATGACTTTTTTAATATTAAACAATATAATATCAAATATCTGTTAAACCGTAAACAATTCACATTTCATTATAACTTTTGCCATTTATCCAATAAACACATTTTTAATGATTTATTATTATTATATATAATATTTAATGATATATAATTTTCAGTTCATTATTTGTATCATTAGTAATATTAATTTCTACAAACTACAAACAACTAAAAATGATAAATTACTTTTGGAGAATTTTTCTTTATATATACGTTTCGGTATTAACAATAATTATTTTAAAATTAAATAAAAGAGCATAATGATACAGTTTTCAACAAGAATAAATATTAAAAGCAGCAAATAATTAATGATAAATGTCAATAGTAGAAATATGAACGAATAACATAAAAACGAAGAGAAAATTTTAAGTGAAAGAAAACATTTATTTATTTATTTATTTATTTATTGACCGTAGCCAAATTACTTAAATTAAATTTAAAGTTTTCATTTCTCTATTTCTTAAATTGAAAATGTAGCAAAAAAAAAAAATATATATGTATATAAAAGCTATTTCATGATAAAAGCTAAGTAATTTTAAGTTTCTTTAGTAAATAGTTTAAAATGTAAACAATTTTATAAGAAATAATTTAAAGCAAAAGGTAATTATTCTCTTTCAACAAAATTACAAAAAAAATAATTTTTCTTTTTTTTTTTTTTTTTATTGATTTATCTTGTTGAATATTAAAGTAAAGGAAAAACTTTTATAAAGTAGTAAACTACACTAAAATAAGGAATAAATAATTTGTGTTTAACTTATTGAATTATTTATATATAATATTATCCATGTAATAAATCTTTAAATGAGAAACCAGAAACTAGTAGTAACAACTTAAAAACAAACTATAATATCCAGCGGAAATTTATATTTAAAAATGTATTAAAAAGAAAAAAAAAAAAAAAAAACACAACAACGACAACGAGGACGACGACGTCTTTTTCTGAGCATAAATATTGTTGGATATAAAAAATGTTTTTACATTACTTTAGAAAAATAAAATCTCACATGTAATTTAATCTTATTTGTTTAATCAGAAATAATATACTTTAATACCATATAATTAATATTTTATATAAATAAACCGAGATCATTTATTATTTATGTTTATATTCATATCCTATTTTCCTATGTGTATATAAATTATAATTATAAACAAGTTTTTATTATTATTAAAGGTAGTGACAAAATCTTTAATAAAAAAAAAAAAAAACCCGATTAAAATAAAAATGTTTACATAGATTATTAGTTAAAGAGTTGAATCCACTCAGTTATCCACTTGTTTACATTTTTTTCTACTGTATGTCCAGCTTTAATTTAAATGACGTTTAACCACTTAAAATAAATTAAAATTGATGATGAAAGAATATTTTTATATTTATAGTTAGTGACAAGTTATTATTATTATTATTATTATATTTATGCATTTAGTACTGCCTATGTTATAACAAAAGTTATATCGTTATAATATAAGCGACACAATGCTAAATAAAATACATTAAATTGTAAAACATGAAAAGGATTCAAATATCCATTTAATTAACCCTTTCTACATACATATTTATATATATAAAATTTTCTAATTAATTCATGTACGAAATATAAATTAACACACAAGATACAAGTAGATTCGTCTATGTATATATATATATATAAATAAATTTACACACATATTAATGTGTATCATGTAATTATATCTATACTTGGTAAAAAAAAAAAAATGTATATAATCATAGAAGTATGTTAACCTAACATGTAAATACAATTTTATAATAAAAGAATAGAATTATAAAGTAGGCAAAAGCACGTAAAATACTTCATATAAAAGTTAACAGTAGCTTTTTTACACTATAAAAAAAAAATTTTTATACAATGTATAGGAAAATTATTATTATTATATTTTTTTTTTTGTTTCGTTTTGTTTAATATATATAATGAAAATAGAAAAAATAATAAAGTGTGCAGTAAAAAATGTTAAATTAAATGAATTATTATTCAATTGTAAGCACAATTAATATTTGAATAATATTTTAATTAAATTAAATTAAATTAAATTTACCAGAAATATGATAAGCAAATAAGAAACAAAGAACACACAATTGATAAGTGTTTAAACGTTGATTAAAAGGTAAAATAATTTGTTAAAATTTTACATTTTTCTTTCTTTTAATTAAACTATTAACTAATCTACTTAATAAAAATGTTAATAAATTTCACTTAAATCCCTTTAATAATAAAAAAAAACCTTAGTTAAGCTAATTTAACTCATTTAAAAATTTTACCAATGTTACATCACTAATGTTTATACATTTTCTTTATGTGCTTTTTCACATTTACTTTATTCAAATTTAATTATTTTATTTATTTTTTGCACGCAAACATTTTGATTCTATGAAAAAAAAAAAACTAAAAAGTAAAAACTAAAAATTAATTAACAAATCTAAAAATATTTTGATGATAATGTTTAAAATTTTTTTTTTTTATTCTCAATTATAAAACAGACAAGTGTCGGTTAATGAAAAAAATTATCACAACCATAAGTACCTGATGCTGTAATTAAAGTTTTGTTTTTATACAATACAGTCACTATTTTATTTACATATAAAAATATTTGTTTATAAAAGTCCAATTGTGAAGAATAATAAATATAAAAATTAAAAATTAAAATAACATGTTGACGATATAAAAGTTTTATTTTAAAATAATTTCATTCGTTATCGCTGCCTGTTGAAAAATCGGACATTTTGTCATTTTATATATCATTAATAAATAAAAGAAAAAAAAAAAAATTAATTAAATATATTCCATATCTGTATTTATTTGTTAACGTATTGCAAGGGAAATACATAAAGCTTTTAATATATTAAACTTTTTTTTATTTTACTTCACTTCACGGCCAATCATTTTTCTTTAAAAATAACTCGTAACATTTTCGCTCATCGTTTTTTTTATTTTTCTCACTGTAAAACATCGATTGAATTGAATTGTTAGCATTAAAATCGCTTTTTTCGTTTATTTTTATTTTACCCGAGGGTTGCCTGAATATTTTCTTATTTTTTTTTTTTTTTTTTTGGTGCGGTAAAAATAAATATTTAATATTTTTTTGTTTTTATTTTTCTCTATCGATATGTTTTTATATTATTTGTTTTAAATTGAAATGAAAATAATATAAATATATAGAAATTTGTATGCATGAATATATATATTTTTTCACTGGAGGGTTTTTTTCTTTCTATTCTTTATTATTATTAGGATCATTTTGATTTATTAGCGAAAACAGATCAATGCCCATTGATCTTATAAATTAATAAAATAATTCGTATGGCTTTATGATTTATTGTTTTTGTTTTTTTTTTTTTTTTTTTGATAATTCACCAGTGCAGTTGAATTTTAAAGATTAATTTTAATTCTTTCTAACTTGAATGTAATTTTTATCTTCTATATGTACTATAAGCCACTCTTCTATTCTATTATCTTAATGTTTCCCTAGTGTAACAAAAAAAAAAAAAAAAAGAAAGGAAAATGAATGAAGAAGTACATTATTGAAAATTGTGTACATCTTTTGTCTCGTATCGTTGAGTATGGACATCGTTTTATGTGTCTGGTTTGTTGGTTAATATGGTTAAAATGCGATAAGGCAAGCCATTAAAATGTGATCATAAGACTTATCTTCTATAATGTTGAATACCCATCAACGGATAATAACTGAAAATAAATCTCTGTTCATATACACTTTGAAAATAATGATGTGATGACATTTATTTAGTCCAAACTAATAAACATTTATATGTGTATAGCATTTATTTTATTTAATAATTTAATCAAATTTTTTTATTAATTTTTTCTTGAACCTGGTTACAGAACAAGATGAAAATTCTATCATCTATAGTTTTGTTTTCTTATGGAATATAAATATCAGAAAATTCTGTCACGTTTAGCTGGTTAACTTGCTTTTATTTTTTCTGTTTTGTATTTTTATTTCAACGTTTTTTTTTTCTACATAATATTTACACAGAAACAGATAAGAACAGAACCGTCATTGTTATATTCATGAAATTATTAAGGATGTTCACGTATTACTTACTATACATATATTTACACCAAACTAAGAACAATAAAATAAAATCAAATAAAAAATAAATAATAATCTTAATAACAAAATTAAACAACAGTGAAAGTATAAATAAAATTATATATGTACGTAAGGAGTGTTCATGTAAAACCAGTGCAAAAAAAAAAAATTGTATAATTCTTGTTTCAAATCATAAAAATTAACGATATACATTAAATGATAAGTGAAAATAAATTACCTTTGATTACACCACATATTAGTATTATTATTATTGCTAAATATATAGCTAATAGCAAATAAGTTATTTCACTACACGCAAACAATTGATTGATATATAAATAAATTCCGCTTAAACTCAGCTTAATTAAATTTTATATTAATTAATTAAAAAAAAAAAAAAAAACGAAGAAAAGATTTATAAAATATAATTTATGTTTTATGTAATAAGTGGATAAGAAGTAAATTTGTACATAGAACAATTATAATAAATAAATGGTAACTGAATTATGAAAAACATAACACTCATGGTTGTGTCCCTCAAGTATTAAATTTATACAAGGAAAATAAAAATAAAATTGTTACAGGAAATTAAAAGATTATAAAAAAAAAAAAAAAAAAAAAAGTAAAAGCTCTTTACAAAAAAAAAAAAAAATTCTTTTTTTCCTTTTTCCCCTGTTTATAACAATAAAAGCATATTGCGTAAAGTAAAGTACAAAAAATTACATTATCGTTTTACACAATATTTATTCGTTTATTATAAAAAAAAAAAAAAAAAAAATTCGTGTTAAATGAAAATTAAAAAATAATAAAAATGTAAATTAAAAGTTCTTTACTAAATAAGTTATTTAAAAATAAAACAATCAGATGTGTTCGTACAGTAAAAGTGTTTATGTTATTTAAGCTTTTATAAAAGGCTTTATTATAATTAATAAATGTACTTGATTTTTAATATATACTACTGTTGTTTTATTAATATTTAGTTAAAGCTTTTTTTTTTTTTTGTTTTTTTTTTTGTTTTATTTCATAATAATAAAATATGAAAAAATAAACCTGTTGATTGTTTCTACTAGTGTTGATTTCTCTCTGTTACTATGCTGAATAATATTAATTATTATTATATTATAAATTATGTTTTCTTTTCTTTTTTTTTAAATAATAACTAATTAATGTGAATTAAAATGTCATTAAGTATTAAAAATAGAAAAAAAAAGTAATATAAACAAGAAGAAGAAGAAGCAAAGCTACAATCTTATTGTTGAAAATCGGAAAATTCAATCATTCTGACTGAGTTTTTTTGCTCTATTTTGTAAAATCACGCGATACGCATACATTAAGGTCAGATTTATATTTATATTCAAACGTAGCCAAATAATTTATTTCTAATAAAAATTAAATATATTTAAATTAATAGACAATAGACATGATTAGTTTAATTTTATATATATGTATATATAAATGATTAGGAAATTATTAAATTTAATTATACTATATCATATACATATTTATTAATTAATTTCTTAATTATAACAATAAAATATAATTATTAATTTAAACGGAAGTATTTATACTTGTATTTATTTATTTTATTATGTTGTTATGTTAATAAACAAATATTAATTATGTTTTGATATATAAAATCACTGTTAACGTTATTAATTTATTTAAATTTCATGATAGCAATATGTTTATTCCTTTTTTTTTTTTTTTTTTTTTGGTTAGAGAATCATAAATGTTATTGAGTATAAACATAATTCTGTATATGCTGTTGATATCGCATGAGATTATATTTTGTATGGGATAAATAAAAACTCTGATCCTTTTTTCCTATAACTTTTTTTTTATACTAGGGATGGTGGCTGGTTCCCATCAAAATAACTCCCAAAGGAAAACAATCATCCAAGCAAATGCTGAGGCAAAAAACTTTCCTTTCTTTATGTATTTTACAGACTCAATTTATTATTTTTGTAAAGAAAATTTATCTTCATATTGTCTATATAGCATTTAAGGCAATAAATTTAATTTTTCTTTTTTTTTTTCGGTTTCTCCTTTTTTTTTTTGTTTGTTTGTTTATTAATCACGTTAAACTTAGTAAGCAATTAACATGACAGTAAGCTATAAAAAAAAAAAAATTTAATTTCGTTTTTTTTTTAATAAACTTTCTTTGAATTTACTTCAAATCCTAAACATTTATTGCCGCGTATTCTACCTGTTTGATGATTGACCTATATACACATTGTTGCAATTATTTGCAGGTGGAATGTTGCAAATCAAATTGACAGTTAAAAAAATAAATAAAATAAAGTAAAATGTTAGTTAGTTATTGCTTTTCAATATGGCGCACATTCCAATATTTAAAAATAAAACAAAAGTAAGAAAAAAAAAAAAAAATGGAAAATTGGTGGGTTTTGTAACAAGTGCGCAAGGCTTGGTAATAGCTATGAAAAAGCTCAAACAATAATTTTAACAGGGGAAATAGATAAGCAGGAGAAGAAAAATAACTTTTTATTTCACCATAAACTGGGCACAAAAATTATTGTGACATCAGTTAGTATATTGCTATCAAATACACAAGTAATTTCATTGTGGTAATTGTATTTATTATATTTTTCTACAACGAAATAATTTCACGAATGTGAAATTTTACAATAACAATAAAATAATTTAATTATTTTTTTGTTTTTTATTGATTTTCACTTTTTCCAGATAAAATTTCATTCAAATATTTTATTTTTTTTATACATTTTTGTGGTTACAATTAAGGGTTTTTCTGATTGTTGCTGTGTTAATATTAATCTACAATCCTTGTAATATTTTAATAAGGAGTAAAAACTATTTCACACCTTTTTTATTAATGAAAATGAAAAAAAATTCTAATTAATTACCATAAATTATATTAATGAATTGTTATATTACTTTTACTTTTACTTTTTATATCGTGTAATTTTGATTATGTTTTCTGCGTAACAATATTATTATTAAATGTTTTGGATTAATATTTTTCTTCTTTTTTTTTTTTTTTGGTTTTATTATGAATTTATAGTTTCTCAATGTCGTTAAATTCTCTAATGTGTCGTTAAAGTTTACCAAAAATACTATCAAGAATTTTTAATCAATTGGTTTCACTTTAACGCACTATTACCACAATTTTTCTAAATAATAATATTTCTGTTTAAATCCCTTGTGATTGATATAGAAATAATATTTGAAAATATATCTATAATTTACAATATATTTATGTATATACGAAAATAAATTATATTTTGACAATGAAATACCATAACCATAACAATATGAGTAAAGTAATCAAAAGTGAAAAAAATTATGAATGACTTATATACAATAAAATGTTGAAAAATCGATTAATAAATTTTTACTTTAATTTCTGTACACTTCACCAATGAAAAGTCTTTTATAACGCACGAAACGTCCTGCTGTAATGTAAAACAAATTTAATGTTTTTTTTTTTACCACCCAAATTGGGTTAAGTGTTCTTTATAATTATATTTTATTTTCAATTCCTTTGTTAACTAAAAAAAAAAAAAAAGCACCAAGAGTGTGTGTGTGTTACCTTTCTAGAAAGTACACTAACTTATATTTTTCAAAAACCATATTCGTGTTTATATTTCGTTTTTATGTTTCTTGTTTTTAAGCTACGATACGCCATAATTATTGATGGGGAAATTTTTTTTAACACATACTTGGCATATGCACATGCTTATTCTCGTTTTTTTTTTTGTTTTTTTTTGTAATTTACTTTAAACTTTAATCATTGGTTTTCAAACGAAAGCTTGACCTTGTAAAACAGTATTTTTGCATTTCATTGATTTTTAATTATTATTATTACGAAACTTTATTTTATTTTATTTAATTAATTATTTGATAGAATTTTCGGTTATATTTAATTATTTAACTTTTCTAGTTAATTATTTAAGAAAATTTCACTTGAACAAAAACCGGAGAACAACAAGGCGAAAAAAAAGACAACGAAAAATTGAAAGTCTAAAAATAAAAAAGTTTTTCGATAAGAAAACAAGTCTTAGTTGTGTTTGCTTTTATTATTTTGTTGACTTTGTCATGAATGATGATTGTTTAACCAAAATATGATAAATAATTATTTTAATTGTATTATTACGTAACGAATAAAATGTAACGATAAAATTTTTTCTTAATAGAAATTCAAAGTTATTATCTAATGGTTCCATTTTGTGGTGCTTTCTTATTCATGATTATTGATTGACATATTTCTAGTTGAATTACATTTAGATTTACATTATGAGAAATGTTATTTTTTGGATTTGTGTTTTATAAAGCTGTGATAAGATTAAAAAATGATTTTTTTTTAATTTTGTTGTATTTTTGGCTTCATAAAAATTTAATAATAATTCAGGTGTGGATTAATTCATTTTGTATTCAATTCCCTTTCTTTATTTATTTATTTATTTATTATTATTATTATTCTATTTTGTTTTGCTAAACGTTGTTATAATATCAACTGAAACACGCACAAAAACAAATATAAGAACAATTTATTGTAATTCGACACGATTTATCAACTCTGCCTTTCAAGATATTCATCAGATGTATGTTTAAATGAATTTATACAGTTGTTACAGTTACAGGAAAGTAAAGAATGGTGTAGCAATGAGGCTGAAAAAAACACCTTAACAAACTTGTTATCTATTTCTTAAGTATACAAAAAAAAAATAAAAATAAAATAAGAATATAAATACACAGCCAGCCACCCCCCAAAAAGACTTTGTTAATTTCTACACACTATATTTATATCGTTTACGTTAAATAATTTTGCTTAACTTTCACCGCAACGTACAAGTCACAGTAGAGTTCTGCTATTTAACGAAAAAAAAAAAAAAACCAAAACATTTTTAATTAATTTCTATTTCTATATTTTATTCTATTCTATTTATAACAATAAAAATTAAATAATTATAAAGAAGAGGAGCAACTACGTGTGAAAATAATTTTTTTTTAAAAATTATTAGTGAAAATGTTTAATCGATAAAATATTGTTTTTGTAAAGAAATTGCAGCAAGTGTAAAACTTTATTTATAAATTGTACAAAAATAATATTTACATATTGGATAAATAAGGAAATATGGTTTATTATTGATAAATCTATAGATTAGGAAACTATATTGGATTATTATTTATTATTATTATTTTTTTTTTTTCATTTTATTTTTATATTTAATGCTTCAATAGTTGTGATACAAAAATAGTTATTTTAAAATGAATAAAGATGAAGAAATAATGGAAAATTATGTAATGGATAACATAGATCTGGAAGGCAACAAAAAATAAAATAAAATAAAAAAAAACTTTCTTAATCGGTAAACAATAAAATTTTATTCGACACCATGATAAAAAAATATATTTTTGCATGTTTTTTAGAAATTTAACATTTTATTATGTCACTTCTCTATGCCAAATCATTTGTAAATAAGTTGATATTGATGAATATTAAATAAAATAAAAATATATCTAAAAATACACAAATACATTTAGACAGTGAAATATACTAATAATAATTTTATAGCCGGTGGGTTAAAATAAAATAGAATAAAAGTAATATTGAATGTGGGCGGTTAAATCGGATTAACCAAAAGCAAAAAAAAAAACAATTTAATTTTTATTTATTTATACAAAGGAATATTTTTATGTTTTATTTTTGAGTTAATAAAATATGAAATGAAAATAGATTACACCTATGTTTTATTGATTTATATATATATAATTTTTTTTTTTTTTGTAATGAAAACAACAACAGCAGCAACAGCAACAACATCAAAACGAAAAATATTCTATTACTTGTTTAATAAACAAACAAACAAACGAGAAAATGTTAATTAATTAATTAATTAAAAATAACTAACGTCTTTTGATAATTAAATAAACAAGAAAAAAATGAAAATTAATTAAATTCGCAGAATTTTTTTGTTTATTCATTTTGTTTTTGTTTTTTTTTTTAGTACTCAGTATCGTCTTTTCATCTCTTATCAGTAAAAATAACGCTGATATTATAAATAAATATTAAAACTACAAAAAGCACTTACCATTAATAATCAAATTGAAGTGAAAAAAAAAAGAAGTAATTTTATCGAAATGAGGTATAAAAATTAAATCTTTTTCAAAAAAAAATCGATCACATTGTTTTCGGATTCACACCTGTTGTTCACTAAATTTTATTTCATTTATGTAAAAAGGCAAAAAGAACCGACAAAGAATAATCAATTATGAATGAATTTCAAACATTCGACATAATCCAACGTGTATTATTCGTATCAAATAGAAATAAAGGTCAGTCATAATAGTAAAAGAATAAACAAAATAAAAAACAGAAGCAGAATGCAAATACAAAGCATACATTCGTTAAAGAAAATGAATGATTATTGAGGTAAATAGACAATTTTAGATAAAAGATTGTCCATTTAGTATTATTTACCATCGTTAATATTTAACGAGAGGTCATGTTTTTAAGTATTTAAATCCACAGCTTTTTTCATCTCAATTACATTTTATTTTATTTCATTTTATTTCATTTTTTTTTTTTATAACATTGCCTACCCCAAAAAGAAAAAAGAAAAAAATAATAATAATAAAATTCTAACGGAAACATGAATAATCATAGTAATAGCAAATAATAAATATCAATAAAAGAAAGAAATTTATGTGTCCGATATATTAAATTGTTTGGCCAAGTTTTATTTTCTTTTTTTTTTGTATTTTTTGTATTTTTTTCTGTACTTTTCTATTATTGTTTATGTCAGCAAGAAACAAAGCAAAGCATAAACAAAAAAAAAAAATAAAAAATAATAAAGGAAGGAAGAGAAGTATAATCTTCTGTTAGTTAAATGAAATTTCTATGATAAAATAAAGCTTGTTAAACAGATTTTCTTGTTAATTTTGCTTCTTGCTGTATTTTTTTTTTTTGGAAGAATAATAATAATTTTGTTTGCTGGTTTGTTTCCGTGTACTACTTGTTCAGTAAAGCACAGTTGACAGAAAGGTTATACACAATCTGCTGTTTGACATTATACGACTGTACAATAAAAATAAATATGAACTGAACCTTTCCCACAATTACGTTTTATTTTATTCCTTTTTATTCCGAAGTTATCTTAACTATTGCTTTCAGTATTTTTATTAAAATGCAACCACCCTACACCATTTTTTTTTTTTAAGATTTTGACCAAAACAATTCAAAAAACATTTATGCTTCTTTTTTTTCCCGGTACATTTGGTTTTCCCGTTTTATTGATACATTTTAAAAAATTTTACGCAATTTTATTAACACAAATGTGTAAATAAATAAATCCACAAGAAAAAAAACAACAAGGATATTTCGGTAATAACGGAGTTAATAAACCTTTAAGTAATTTCAAATCATTTTCCATAATAAAAATGCGCGAATTGACAGTAGATTGATATACTAAAGAAAATTTCTTTATTGATTGTAAATTTATTAAAATGTTATTTTTATAAGTTCAAAAGCTTTGTCAAGTTCAGCACAAGGTCGAACCCAAAAAACCTCAAGAATGCCAAAAGAGCATAAATAGGGAATTTAAAAACGCAACAGGCGGGAAGCGTATAAATGATTAAAATGAAACGTAAGAATTAGCAAAATCACGTCTCAATCAATCATAATTAAATCCTCATCAATCACTTTTCGTTTGTTGTGTGTAAAATTGTAAACAATAAAGTGAGAGAGTAAAAAAAAAAAAAAAAAAATTAAAGTAGAGAAAAACTAAGAACGAATAATCTAACGTATCGTATGTGAGGTAATGGAATTATGCTGCCTATAACAAAATATGCTTTGTGGCTCATTAAATAATATTTGTTTGGAAAATAAATACGATTGACAATGAAATGACAACAGTATAAAATAAACATTTTTGTTTTTCCCTATTTCTATATATTATAGAAATAATAAAATAAAAATACAATTTGAATTGATTTTTCCTGTTTAGTTTAAAGGTTTTTTTTTTACCTATTATTAATTAAATAAATATTTAAAAAGGTCAAATTGTAGAAATGTCAACTGAATTTTAAAACTTGGCTATAATAACTGTCAATTATTTTCTCTCTTTCTATGTTTATTTTGTTTTTTTAATCTTTATCACTTAGTATCATTGAACGGCCCCCTCATTTGAATAATTTAAAGTTTAAAGAAACAATAATTTATTTCTGAGTATGTAATGTGCTTTAGCTGACATATTGACTTATGTTGTATTATATTTTAACCCTAATAAATCAATTTTTGATGCTGTCACCCGGTATAATTGACGTTTTCGTGCTCTCTCTATAGTAAGAAAGATTTTTTTTTTATCCTTCTATATTGATTAAATAGTTTTTATTGGCATTAAAGCCGGATTAAGAATATTACAGATAAAATAAATAATCTAAAACTCACTATTAATCACTAATAAACGTTTACTAATCGTTATTACGCCCTCAAAGTTAATTTAATTTTAACCAAAAATAAAAATATATATAAACATATATAATAATCAATTAAAATGTAATTAATTGTGTTAATGCGCTCTTATAAGCATCATAATTGAAAATTATCTGTTTTAAACAAGACGAAAAAAATCAAAAATATTGATTAATATTTTATTATTTTTAATAAATAAAATAAGATTAAAATTTTAAATTAACAAATTAATTAATAAAAATCAAGTACCATAAGCTGAAAAATTCATTTATCGATACAACTAATATAATTATAAGGGTGCTATTGATTAATTGGCAATTTAAAATAATAATTAAATTGTTATAATTATTAAATTAAGTGTTGAAAAAGGAAAACATTTTTAATTAATTTTTTTTATTTTTTTGTTTGTTAATAAAATTCCCATTGCGACTTCACTGTTTGTTTTATAATAAATAAATTTTAATCACATTTTGACATGTTAAAAGCTAAGCAATGTGAATAGGCAAAACAATTTTATTTTATTTTTTTTTTTTTTTTATCACAAAACTGATAAAATTTCATTAAAATGTTATACACAGTTGTTGACAGTATGTTTTTATTTAACTCATGAATTTATTATCTATTTTAGTAAGAATATTCTGCTTCTTTTTTTATTTATCGTGTTAATAATTTTTCTATAAAAATTCCAGAATAGAGTAAATAACTTTAAAGAATGTCACTTTGAAAGCTTGACAATGTTGCGTTTTTTTCTTTTTTCATTATCTTTAAATAGAGAAAATACTTTTGATAATAATAATTTTTTATGTTTGATAAGTGAAACAATAGTAAAATTAATCGAACAACGATTGTCGATTGAAATTTCTAATACGGGAAAAAGGTTAAAATAGTTTATGATTCAATTCTATCTTAAATATTTTGAATTTTTCCATACAATGTGGTTTAAATAAAAATAAAAAAAAATTTAGGATGATACTAAAATCTATAGAAAATTTAATGCAAATTTATTTACATAAATAACGGTGAAAATAAAAGTAAAGAAAATTTGCGGTTATTTGTTTAACACAAAAAAAAAAATAAATAAATAAAAGGAAAAATTATCTATACAGTACGGTTGAATTAGTAAGGATATTCTTAAACAAATTATTTATAATAAAATTTCATTTAATTCTGTATATAAATAAACTATAATTAATTAACAATAAAGAATCTTGACACATATGATAAATTATTTTATAAAACAAAATTACTGGCAGCATCAATAGTTTTTCGTTTTAATTATCTTGTTTTTTTTTTTTTTTGAATTTGTTTTTCTTTCATTACTTTAAAAGAAAAAGCTCAAATATGAAGGGGAGAATTAAATGTTCTGCCTACTAACTACCGAAAAAAAAAAAAAGAAAAACAAAAATTCCACGTTGGTAGATAAGTAAACATTTATTTGATGATAAATTAAGAAGAATTTCATATTGAATAAACTCCTACATAGCTCACCACTTTTCCTTTTAATTATTATTTTTCATTCAATTTTTAACACGTTTCATATTATAAGTTTTAACTGTATATATAGAAAATATATATATAACGGTATATGCGTTGGTGTTTTACTGTTTTACGTGCAAAAATGAAAACATATGTTAGGCCTTTATCTATAGAATTACTACCTTGGCAGATGACGTAACATAAAAAATAATAAAAAGCAAAAAAAAAATTTTTACTAATTGAATTTTTATGATTTTTTTTTTTTTTTTGTGTGTGTTGTATTCTTGCTTTAAATTGTCTGAATTTTCAATGACGCATATTCGTGGTATTTGAAGAAACTTCTTTAATTTTATTACATAAAAATTTATATAGAAAACCTAATCAAGTAATGAGATAATTTATTATTTATATATAATAATAAAAAAAGGATGCAATGAAATCTATTTAAAACTTGATCATTTTTATTTATTTAACGACAATAACTGGTTTAGAATTTTATTTATCTTTTGATTAGTTATTTTTATACCTATATAGATTAACAGGTAAGTTAAACAAAAAACGTACTTTAACTGATAACAAATTAACTGAAATGATTTTTTTTTATTTTTAATGTAAGTAAATAGCCAATATGGAAAACAAATTTTTAATAACTATCATAAACAATACTGATAAAGCTAATTAATTAAAACTATTTTTGACAAGAAATTTTTAACATGATTTTGTTATTAATAATAATTATTAAAAAATAATTTTTCTTCGCTTTCTGTTTTTATGTACAGAGAATATTAATAAAAACATTATCAAAAAAAAAAAAAAAAAAACTGTTTTATTCATGAGTTTAACTTCCTCGTTTTAATGCACGAGATTCATGAATTTAGATAACACATAATCATTGCTATATATGGTCAAGCATTTAGCATGCTTTAAAAAGAATTATTAATGAGTTTTATTTCTATTTTTATGGTTTTAAATAGACAGAAGAAATGGTTGTGCGGTTTTTCTAATGATTAAAAAATTATGTGATGTCATAATTATTAAATTATTTATTAAATGTCATAAATGTATTCTAATGCCATGGCTTAGAAACTGTTTAATAATGTGTTTTGTACTCGTTAGTGAAATAGGATTTTGTATTTCTACATGAAAATACTTTTATTGTTACAAAATATCCTTGTTAAAACCCATTCAACATGATTTGTTTTACTGTTTTCAAGCACGTTTCTGAATTTAAAACTAGTTGGAAGTGTTGGTTGTTATCAAAAAAAAAAAAATAATTTTAAGAAATTTTACAAGAATATAATGGAGATTTTTAATACAAATTTGTATTCGCCAGGATTTAAAGCAGCAAGTCATCTTAAAATATTATTGCTAAAAATCAGCTGCAGGATTCTAAAAAATTGATTCAAACTGGTGTAGTGCGAAAAAAAAAGTCAATGACAGTATTTTGGCATCACAACATATTTATTTTTGCATCAAATTATAAAATTATTCATATCAAAACTGCACAATTCACGGTGTTTTAGCCGAATACCTGCAAAAATACATTTTACCTACTGCTCACAAAACAACAAAAACTTTATGAAAATTGTTCTATAAATCCGCTAAGTACCAGCTATATTCCACCAATGAGCTTATTTTTCAGTCCAATAAATAATAAAAGATAAATCAAAAGACTCTTTGTAATTTAAATTAAAGATTGAATTCTATTTTTCTTCATTCCTGTTTTTGTTTGTTCCTCTTTTAAACATAAATACTTTGTTGGTTTTACACAACAAACATACAGAATTTATAAGAAAATAAAATATTTCTTAGTGGTATTTACATTTAAATATTTATTTTAATTTGATTTGATTACATATTAACAATTTATATAAAAATAAATATTAAAATCGACAACAATGTTAGTTAAATGTAATTTAATGTTTACAATTTTTATTTTTTTTTTTATACCAAGGCAAATTCAAATAATATAAATGCCACAACCAATAAAAGGATGAATGACTACAAAATAAAAATAAATAAAAAAAAAAAATCTCGCACAAATCAAATACAGTATATAGTATATAGTATATGGATTGTTTATTACATTTATTTAGTAAATTGTTTAAATGTAAACGACTTTAAAATAAGATTAAATAGCAAAAAAAAAATTTCTTTTCTTTTCATTTCGTTGACATACAAAAACTGTAACATTTTAAAATGATTTTCTTTCTTTCTTTTTTATGTATAAATTGTTTATTATATAGCAAATATATAACGAAAAAATGTAATAAAAATTTAAAATGATTTAATACAAATGCAATTTAACAAAGCCAAAAAAAAAAAAAAAAGAAAAAAGAAAAACATTTTGCGAGAGAATATTATTTTGTTTCATGTGCTAAATTGAAAATGTTTACAATGTCACTTCAATTTCTTTTCTGTTTTTTTTTACATATTTTTTATCTTTACATACATGTTATAAAATAGAGTTAATGTTAGGTAAATGTTAAGCTTACAACGTCGTATTTTTATGTTATTTCTATCAAATAAAAACAAACAAAAAAAATGACAATGAAGAAAAGTAAAGAAAAGAAACCAAGTAAAGTGAGAATAAAATCAACCAACAGTCATTTACAAAAGATAGAAAAAAATAAATGGTATTCAGTGGTAAATTTAAGATTCAATAAATTAAAACACATTCAGATATGTTACGTAAATGATAAATGACTATCTCGATTGTTATTTTCTTTCTGTTTTTTTTTTTTTTATTATTATTAATAATCATGAAGAAATGAACAAAATATTGCAAATATTTTGTTTATACTGAATATTACAATTTATTTATTTTTATTTTGATATTATTGTCATCAAGTTTTGTGTTGTCATTATTTGAATAGATGATTTTATTATCATTTCCCCTATATTTATAATATAATTTATTTAAAAGAACACGCAAACGAAAACAAAAAAAAAAATAATAATAATTCAATATTTATTATGTTAATATTTATAAGATGAATAAAATTTGATTGAAATAATGCTTATTATTCTTATTACAAAAGAGCTTACCTTCATTTCAATGTTTATTTTCTATTTATTTTTTATTTCTAATACTATGAAAGCTTTTCTTTTTTTCTTTTTTGTTATTTTTTTTACGTATAATGACGACAAACATTGCAATTATTTAAATTAAAACTTGCAACATAAAAGAATTATCTAATGCTTAGTTATTTTTCTCTTTTATTTCCCTTTTTTTTTTTTTTGTACAGTAAAAAATCATTTCAACTATAATTTTACAGTTCTAAAGTTTCAATGCAAACACATGTGTGACACCGTTTAAATGTTGTTTCTATTGCAGTTTCTATCATCTAGTTTAGTTTAGTTTTTTTCTTTCTCTTATTATTTATTAGATGCTCATTTGCTGATTACTAGTATAATGATAAACAGATGTGATTGCTAGAAGCGGATTACATTATTCACGTTGAATTATTTTAAATTATTATTATTATTCTTTTATTTTAATGTTACGCTACAGTTTGCTTTTTTTTTATCCAAGAGAGAATATGAAAAAAGCTTATTTTTTAATTAAAAAAAAAAAAAAATAAAAAAAAGGGACAAATAAATAAATAAATAATTCAGCTAGAAAACCTGTTACTACTATTAAAGGTAGAATTCATGATAAACATAAACATAGGTAAAACTGAGTAATTTAATTAACAACAAAAAAAAAATGTATTAGAAAGTTATTTTTGTAGTTTAATTACATAAAGTAATATTCAATTTTCATATTTATTCATAGATTCATAAATTGTGGTTTTTTTTTTTATTTTTTTTTCTTTCTGTTTTCTATAATGTTAAAAGCATCGCACGTGCCAAAATTCACATACTATTACTAATGGTTGTCCACCTGTTGTATCGATGAATCATAGAAAATTCGTTTTATTTATTTTCCTATTTACCATAAAATGGATGAGGACATTATTAAAAATAAATTTGTTTTGATAATAACTAATTTTCTCTAATTTATTTAACAAAAAAAAAATTTTTTTTTCTTCATGTGACTATAACCAGCTGGGTTTTGGTTTTTTTTTTTTTTTTTGAATAGAAAATTATCATAATTATTCAACTTTAACTGAGCTTTTTTTATTTTGGTATGAAGAAATCTTTTTCATGTTTTTTTTTTTTTTTTTTGGTTGTGTTAAATTTCTAAAGACTTGTTGATAGTTTGGAGATTTTAATTGAATTAAATGAGATTTCAAATTGGTTTAGATATTTTCTGTTTGTATTAAGAATTTTTTTGTTGTGCTTTTTTTATTATAAATATTTAAACTAGAAAAAATTATTACAAAGGGAAATTTTTTTTTCTTTTTTTGTTTATTTTATTCGCAAACAAATTTTCTATTTTTTTTTTTTTTTTTATTTTTCCTACAGGTTGAAATTTGATCATAAAGCAAATAAACAAACAACAAAGGTGATGCTTTATAAACGACCAATCAGCAACACTGAGAAACACTGGAAGAGGCATGTGAATCGCTATGGGAAATATGAAAAATTGATTTTTTTTTTTTTTTTCGGTATTTTTGTTTAAAAACATTTTTTTCTTTTTTTGGTTGTTGTTGTTGTATTATTGTGGCATTCAGAGCTAATATAACGATAAACTGTTGTAATAGAAACAACAAATCCATAAACAAGGCAATGTTTATTTAATTTTTTTTTTTTTATTATTATTAAAATATTTAAAAATTCAAGGAATTCACTGAACTTTATTATTAATAATTTCACTGCTAATAGAATAAGCGTGCAATATTTTCATTAACTTGCAAACTTTTTTTTTATTTAAAGTTTTTCTTATTAAAAATAACTAAATATATAATTAATAAATTGATATAGATAATGTAATTCAAATTGTTTGCTCTTATTCATTGATGGTTTTCATTATATAATTAAATATAAATTATAATAAGGTAGATTATGAAACCAATTTAATACCAAAAGAAATTAAAAATAAATTTCTATAAAACTATTAAAACAAGTAATAATTTGGTATTAAAAACGAGAACAAGAATGAGAACAGAAAAATTGAATTTAAATCATTAAGGTTAACCACAATTAGTGTTTTGTTTGTAAATTATGGTTAAGTAATTAAATAAAAACCAACAAATGGGATTTCAATTAACTGGTTGAAATATTATACTTGAAACAGTAAATAACGCAAATATTGATTAAATGTTTATTACTTTTAATTCATAAATTATGTGTTTACGATCAGTTTATGATCAATTCATTGCATCAATATAAATGTTGCATTCATATAGCATGTTATCGATAATTTCTGTTAATTAATAAATAAATAAATAAATAAAACGCAATAAACTAGAATTTATATTGAATTAACATCTTAAAAATAGTTGTCAACAATCAATTAATTAAACATAATGCATCTAATAATTGGTTGAAAATATTTTCTCTTGTATAGTGGAGGCGCCTGGTATTTTTATTCAACGACCAACAAAAAAAAAAAAATTTTTTTTTTTTTTTTTTTTTAACGTTAACAAAATCAAATTACTTATTTATGCCACAAGTTTTAAAATTTTTATTTTTTAATTTTTTATTACAAATTAAATAGCATGACAATACTGTATAAAAAAAATATTGATTAAAAACAAACAAACAGAAAATACTTTAATTGCGGTAACCACATAAACAGAATGTCAACCAACGATAATAAACTTGCTGTTTGTCTATTCTATGTTACAAAAAAAAAAAAAAAAAGAAGCTAGGCAACACAATCATTTGAAAGAAAGTGAAATATATTTGATTCCATTGACAAAGTTATTTTGAGTGTGAACCTTTTTTTTTTTTGGTGAAAAAATAAAAACCCAACATTTGGGTTTTAAGATTTAAATGTTATTTTATGAAGCACAAAAAGAAAACAAATTAGCATACAGATAAAGTTTTAATTTTTTTTTTTTTTTTTTTACCATGAATTTGGTTTTTTAAACGTTAAATAACACACACTCATATGAAATTTTAGTAATTAGAAAATTCTGATTATTAAATTCAAGGATGATTAAACCATTATGGTTGAAAGTATCTGTAATTTTATTTATTAAAAATAAACTTGTAACCATATGTGGTTATTTCTGGGTTAAAAACCGCCTTAAATAAATCATTAAAAAATTATATTAAAAAACTAACCAGGAAGTAGCAGAGTTATACAACAAAAACAAAAAAAAAATTAAAATTTATTTTCCAATTAAAGGTGAAATTTCAGATTTTTTTTTTTTTTTCAATACTACTTTTTTTTTTTTGCCACTCCTTGATATAACACAAACCAACCTTCTTTTCATTGTTTTTTATTTTTTTATTATTATTTCCTTACTTATTGAT
The DNA here is from genome assembly GCA_961205885.1 of Ptychoptera albimana. Taxonomy (NCBI): domain Eukaryota; kingdom Metazoa; phylum Arthropoda; class Insecta; order Diptera; family Ptychopteridae; genus Ptychoptera; species Ptychoptera albimana. Next base: position 12,835,708 of record OY540805.1, read on the forward strand.
CCTTGGAAACCTTCTTGTAATACAATCAGCTGTTCGTGATTAAAGTTAATAGTTTTTCCTTATAATTTTTTTTGTATTTTTTTTTTTTGTATTTTTATTGCATGTGAAAACTATTGATACCAATATACGGCAGATTCATTATTTTCTTTATTTAATTTACTGTAATAATTTGTTTGTGGGTGTAACTTATAATAGTCAATCATAGTAATATAACTTCTGAAAACAAAAACAAAATAAATGAACAATAATAACAAGTGAAAATGACCTAAATAGGAACAAGTAATTTATAGCGAAATAAACGTTATTTTCTTTTATATTTTACTGTTTATTAAAGTAATTAGCTAATTAGAAATTTAATTAAATGAAAATAGAAATTTCTCTTTGATTTAATAATGATAAAATAAAATAATTATAATTGATTTACTTATATTGTGGCCGGTTAAATATAATTTATTATACTTATTAACCATGCATTACAACGGAAAATCCTATAATCCATTTACCAATTAAATAGTGAAAAAGTAGATGGGAATTACATGAAATCTTTTATACCTATGTTTTATGCTGCATTACAATGCACTTATAAATTATGTATGTGGCTCTGCCTGTAGAATATTCTATATTGCTCATCACATGACCTACACCTACATTAAAAGTTATCTTTATAAAACCTTTGATATTCTTATTCCCTAGAAATATCCTTATATTGTTTTTTATATTCTTCGGTTATTTCCTAAAATCTGTAAAACGTTGCGCATGTTTTGTAAAAATAAAATAAAAAAAAATTCTATTCGCTAAATAACAAGGAGAATCATAACAAAATGCGCATGATTAATTCAATTGTGCAATTGGTGGGAAAAATTACCCAAAACTAAAAATGGGGAAAATATATACCTAAAATTGAAAATGCTTAACGTATACAAGTATAACATTGAGTATCGCCCTACCCCGTGCGTTCACTATGTTTCAGTCAGGGCGAAACTGGTAAACGGGGCACAACAAGTGTTTGACGTATTTCGCATCAATCTATACACCAGATTTCTATTTTAATCAAAAAAAAAATTCTGTTTTTTTTATTCCTAAAACATTAAAAAAAAAAGAAAATAAAATCATTAAATAAAATAAAAAACCTTTAAACATAAATAAAAATTAACATCTTTTCAATAATTTTGTTCTTTTTTATTACTAACGTGTTAACAGTGGGATATAACTGACATTAACACAATAAAATAAAATAAAATAATATAAAAAAACACAACAGAATACAAACGTTTAAGTATCCAAAATTAACTAATTTGTGTGTGTGTGTGTTTTTTTTTTTTTTAATAATATTTTATGATTATTATTTTATTATATTTTATAATCGTACACAACAAGTGAATAATATATACTACCTGTTAACATAGCTAAAAGAGATATTAAAAAGCAAAAAAATAAATTTAATGAATTGGCATCATAGTGCGCGGCACCAATAAAAAGAAAAAAATATTCTTATAAATATAAATAAAGTAATTAAAAAATAAATAAAAAAAAGAAAAAAAAAAAAAAAAAACAGTGAGCACAGTGCCAAGAATAAAACGAAAAAAAAAAGAAGTTTTATTGTTCTAGTCAAGTGAATTTCATACCGAATCGTTTAGCAAATCGAAATAAATGGAAAGAAAACCTAAAAATGGTTTTTAGAAAACAACAAGATACGTAGCTAATGATTTTTTTTTTTTTTATTTGTTCAAAAGCATATAATTAATTAATTATTAATAAAATGCTGCTCAGTACAGTGTTAAGTTTATTGTTTTAGTGAATAATAATAAGTTATTATAATTATTATAATTAAAAAAAAAAAGTGTTAATGAAATGTGTGTGTTACTGTAAAATGTGTATTTTACTACATTTTATCGATCATCATTTGGAATATTATAAAAAAATAAAATTCAATCAAGTGCGAATTAAATTTCGACAGTGATAAATTCTATTCTTCTATTATGTTTATATGGTGCAAGAATTTTACAAAAATTATCATCATAACATAATATTTTATAAATGGTTAACGAACAAAATTAATATATAAAATAAACAACTGTGACCATATTTATTTATAAATTATAATCTATTTGCACTTCCACAATAACTCTAAACAAAAATATTACGATAAGCACAACAGACAACAGATAATAAAATCGAGAAAAAAAAAGAAGTTATTTAAATTTTACAGGACCGAAAATGTATAGAAAAATGGATAAACTTTGGATTATAATTGTGACATTAACATTGGTACTACGGAACCATGAAATAAGTGAGTTCATTTATTATTCTAATTAAAAATTAAAAAGTCTTTTTTATTTAACTACAAATTAAATTCATTTTTATTTTTTTTTTTAATATTTTAATCAAAATTGTGCTGATTATAAAGAAAACATTTTGTTATTCCCGTGTGTTTATTATTTAATTTGTATTCTATGTTGAAAATTATCTAAACAACAGCATTAGTTGTTCATTGGAGAATTAACCGAAAATAAAATTTAGATTAATAAAGGGTTATTTAATGTTAAAAATTAATTAAACATTTTTTTTTTATTTGTATTAACTTTGATTAGTTTATTAATATTTATTGCAGTACTTAAAGTTTTAACTTGTTTTCTGTTTGTTAATGACAAAAATTTTATTTAAAATATTTTTTTTTTTTTTTGATTACGTTTTGTACGTAGAAGTAATCAATGAACATATGAATGAAGAATGTATAAAGAAATAAATTCCCCAAGTAAATGTACAAAAATGTTCCGTAACGTTTAAGTATATAATGATGCAACATTTCCTTAAAGAAAAAGGAAAATAAACCCCGTCAAAGAGACATAAAAAGATTTTCGTTGATAAACGTAAACAGTTGCTCATTAAAAACATAAAATTTCTTCTTTCTTATTTTTTGTTAGCATAAAATATGCTAAAGAAAACAGAAAATCATATATTTGTTAATATTTAGATTTATTAAAGATTTTACTTTTCTTTTATTATTTGAAATGAGAAAATACAAAAGGAAACATATGCACCCTTCGGATTGTAATTTTGTATCTTTTATTTGCAAAAAAAATTCATTGTGCGG